>NC_069440.1:15163949-15186449 GCF_026875155.1 Cherax quadricarinatus
GGGACACATGCCCCTACAATCATCACGGGACGTATGGGGACACATGCTCCTAGACTCATTACGGGACGTATGGGGACACATGCCCCTACAATCATCACGGGACGTATGGGGACACATGCCCTAGACTCATCACGGGACGTATGGGGACACATGCCCCTACAATCATCACGGGACGTATGGGGACACATGCCCCTACAATCATCACGGGACGTATGGGGACACATGCCCCTACAATCATCACGGGACGTATGGGGACACATGCCCCTACAATCATCACGGGACGTATGGGGACACATGCCCCTACAATCATCACGGGACGTATGGGGACACATGCCCCTACAATCATCACGGGACGTATGGGGACACATGCCCCTACAATCATCACGGGACGTATGGGGACACATGCCCCTACAATCATCACGGGACGTATGGGGACACATGCCCCTACAATCATCACGGGACGTATGGGGACACATGCCCCTACAATCATCACGGGACGTATGGGGACACATGCCCCTACAATCATCACGGGACGTATGGGGACACATGCCCCTACAATCATCACGGGACGTATGGGGACACATGCCCCTACAATCATCACGGGACGTATGGGGACACATGCCCCTACAATCATCACGGGACGTATGAGGACACATGCCCCTACAATCATCACGGGACGTATGAGGACACATGCCCCTACAATCATCACAGAAGGCGACAATAAAACAATATTCCATAACAGACATTTTATTTATCACTAACACTATATATGTACATTTTGTCCCTAGAGCTGCAACACAACTATAACATGTAGATGGCAAGGCTAAATTCATGAATGGCTGAATAACATTTCTCATAGTGAAGAACGGAAAAGGTCACAGTACCGTAGCTGTCAACACTTCGGAACTGACTCACGATCTGGGAGACCTTACGCGACGTATCGGTCAGTTCCGGACTCCTGTTTAGTTACAAGCGACCGAAACATCGTCTATTCCTTTCTCTCCTTCTGGTTGTTTAGCTAATGGGATTTGAAGCCTATCGACTACGTGGGGGTCATTAAGGCTGCATAATAACCTATACACCATCCGACAAGAACATTTTGATTTCTAACACTGGGATGCAAGAAAAGTCTCAAGATACCAACACAGAGAGATATACACCTCTCTGTGTATGTCTCTCCTGTGTCTCCCTCTCTCCTTCTGTGGGTTACTTGTGAATATATATTTAGAGCACAGTAAACTACAGGTCCATTAGTATAACGAAAATAAACAATGACCAAGATAAACAAGGTATGGCAACTCTCTCTCACTACATCAAGTTTATCAAGATCTGTAGATTTCCAGAGGGTATGATTCTACGAGGACAGAATGATTCTACGAGGACAGAATGATTCTACGAGGACAGAATGATTCTACGAGGACAGAATGATTCTACGCTGTGGCCAAAACCAGACGCAACAATCCCATTTTATGTAGATTATCTGTAGTATGTGTTAGTGTTACATCCTTTGTGTGTAAGCAGGCTGCGAGAATTGCACACTTGTCTTATTCATCATTAAAGATACACAGGTGTTGCACATGTCTCTTATTCATTAATAAACATACACAGGTGTTGCACATGTGCCTTATCAATAAAGATACCCAGGTATTGCACATGTGTCTTAGTCATCAATAAAGATACACAGGTGTTGCACATGTGTCTTAGTCATCAATAAAGATACACAGGTGCTGCACATGTGTCTTAGTCATCAATAAAGATACACAGGTGCTGCACATGCCTTAGTCATCAATAAAGATACACAGGTGCTGCACATGCCTTAGTCATCAATAAAGATACACAGGTGCTGCACATGCCTTAGTCATCAATAAAGATACACAGGTGCTGCACATGCCTTAGTCATCAATAAAGATACACAGGTGCTGCACATGCCTTAGTCATCAATAAAGATACACAGGTGCTGCACATGTGTCTTAGTCATCAATAAAGATACACAGGTGCTGCACATGCCTTAGTCATCAATAAAGATACACAGGTGCTGCACATGCCTTAGTCATCAATAAAGATACACAGGTGCTGCACATGTGTCTTAGTCATCAATAAAGATACACAGGTGCTGCACATGCCTTAGTCATCAATAAAGATACACAGGTGCTGCACATGTGTCTTAGTCATCAATAAACATGCCAGTGCTGGAAATGCTGATGAATGATTCAAAGTAGAGTTTTTTTAGTTAAAAAACAAAATGTGAATGAAGGATGTGTGTACATGCAACAGCTGATTGATTGTTTACATTCATCAGCTGATTGTGTACACGCAACAGCTGATTGACTGTTTACATTCAACAGCTGATAGTTTACATTCAACAGTTGATTGATTTTTTACATTCAACAGCTGATTGTGTACATGCAGCAGCTGATTGATTGTTTACATTCAACAGCTGATTGATTGTTTACATTCAACAGCTGATTGATTGTTTACATTCAACAGCTGATTGATTGTTTACATTCAACAGCTGATTGATTGTGTACATTCAACAGCTGATTGATTGTTTACATTCAACAGTTGATTGATTTTTTACATTCAACAGCTGATTGTGTACATGCAACAGCTGACTGATTGCTTACATTCAACAGCTGATTGATTGTTTACATTCAACGGCTGATTGTGTACATGCAACAGCTGATTGATTGCTTACATTCATCGGCTGATTGTGTACATGCAACAGCTGATTCATTGTTTACATTCAACAGCTGAATGATTATTTACATTCAGTCTCAGTAGTAGTACCAGTTCCTAGTAACCAGTTACCAGTAACCAGTTCCTAGTAACCAGTTACCAGTAACCAGTGTACCAGCAGATGACTCACTACCAACCGTCTGTGTGAATCATTGACTGTATTCATATTGCTGCTGACCATAGCAGGATTTCAAACACCCCCCCACCCTGTAGACACTTGTGAGTCAGTCGACGATAGGCAGCAGAGAGAGACAGGTCGGCTGTTGGTGCTTCGGCTGTTGGTGCTTCGGCTGTTGGTGCGTCAGCTGTTGGTGCTTCCCCATACTTTCTGTTATACGTACTACCAGCCTACGTCAGTACTCTTACCCCATCCACGTTATCCAAACCCACATGACACCAGCAGCTGCTTGTTTACATTCAACAGCTGACTGTTTACATTCAACAGCCGATTGTTTACATTCAGTAACTGATTGTTTACTTTCAACAGCCGATTGTTTACATTCAACAGCCGATTGTTTACATTCAACAGCCGATTGTTTACATTCAACAGCCGATTGTTTACATTCAGTAACTGATTGTTTACTTTCAACAGCCGATTGTTTACATTCAACAGCTGATTGTTTACTTTCAACAGCTGATTGTTTACATTCAACAGCCGATTGTTTACATTCAACAGCCGATTGTTTACATTCAACAGCCGATTGTTTACATTCAACAGCCGATTGTTTACATTCAACAGCCGATTGTTTACATTCAACAGCCGACCGCTTCTCTTATTACAGGGAACAACAGTAAACAGGCTTTTGTACATTTGAAGCAGTGAATAATTTGTTCATTTATGTGGAGCAGAATGCCATTGTTCACCTGGAACAGTGAACGAATATTTATATATTTGTAGCAGCCAACAATTGTTCACTTGGAAGAGACCAGGACGAAATGAACAGGTGTGTATGATTGTTCCATCGAGACCAGGGCAGGCTGAACAGATGCGTAGGATTGTTCCATCGAGACCAGGGCAGGCTGAACAGGTGCGTAGGATTGTTCCATCGAGATCAGGGCAGGCTGAACAGGTGCGTAGGATTGTTCCATCGAGACCAGGGCAGGCTAAACAGGTGCGTAGGATTGTTCCATCGAGACCAGGGCAGGCTGAACAGGTGCGTAGGATTGTTCCATCGAGATCAGGGCGAGTTGAACAGATGTGTAGGATTGTTCCATCGAGACCAGGGCGAGCTGAACAGATGTATAGGATTGTTCCATCGAGATCAGGACGAGCTGAACAGGTGTGTAGGATTGTTCCATCGAGACCAGGGCGAGCTGAGCAGCTGTATAGGATTGTTCCATCGAGAACAGGACGAGCTGAACAAATGTGTAGGATTGTTCCATCGGAACCAAGGCGAGCTGAACAGGTGTGTAGGATTGTTCCATCGAGAACAGGGTGAGCTGAACAGGTGTGTAGGATTGTTCCATCGAGAACAGGGTGAGCTGAACAGGTGTGTACGATTGTTCCATCGAGACCAGGACGAGCTGAACAAATTTGTAGGATTGTTCCATCGAAACCGGGAAGAGCCAGCTGGGAGGAGTATGGAGGCGGTAAAGTGGAGGAGAGTGGAGGAGAAATGGAGGGAAGGTGGATGAGGGGAATGGAGGAGAAAGAGGGGAGCAGAAAGAAGAGATTGAGGGTAGGAGAAGGGGAAGAGAAGGGGAGAAAGAAGTGGATGAGAGGAATGGAATCACTTAATGAAGAGAGAGAGAGAGAGAGAGAGAGAGAGAGAGAGAGAGAGAGAGAGAGAGAGAGAGAGAGAGAGAGAGAGAGAGAGAGAGAGAGAGAGAGAGAGAGAGAGAGAGAGAGAGAGAGATTAGTGGCCGGGAGGATCGAGCCTTCAACACCCTCCTCCTCATATATCGAATGATCCCACACGAGTTTAGCGCTTCACATGGTGACAATCGTATCGAGTGGGAACGCCACAGACTTCCCCCACCCTCTACCTTGATCCGAGGAAGTGGAGGTAACCCACTCAAGCAGTGTCTTTGAGAGTCACTGTCACCTTCACTATCACTATCGATGTAAATAAACTCACTCTCACCTTCACATCCTCACCATAATAATAACTGTCATCGTCACCATTACAGTCATTATCATCGCCACCATAACAGTCACTATCATGGTCACCATAACAGTCACTGTCATCGTCACCATAACAGTCACTATCATGGTCGCCATAACAGTCACTATCATGGTCACCATAACAGTCACTGTCATCGTCACCATAACAGTCACTATCATGGTCGCCATAACAGTCACTATCATGGTCACCATAACAGTCACTATCATGGTCACCATAACAGTCACTGTCATCGTCACCATAACAGTCACTATCATGGTCGCCATAACAGTCACTATCATGGTCACCATAATCACTATCACCGTCACCATAACAGACACTATCATCGTCACCATAACAGTCACTATCATCGTCACCATAACAATCAATATCATGGTCACCATAACAGTCACTATCACCGTCACCATAAGTCACTACCATCGTCACCATAACAGTCACTATCATCGTCACCATAACAGTCACTATCATCGTCACCATAACAGTCACTATCATGGTCACCATAACAGTTATTATCATCGTCACCATAACAGTCACTATCATGGTCACCATAACAGTCACTATCATCGTCACCATAACAGTCACTATCATCGTCACCATAACAGTCACTATCATCGTCACCATAAGTCATCATCAGATGGAGAAGCAGCATCAGCAGACAGGAAGAAACAGCATCAAACAGAGAGAGTGACAGTAAGAGACAGCAGACAGAAACAGTGAGAGAGGGGGGAGGGAAAAAAAAGACATAATAAGAGCCAGTAAACAGCAGAAGCAGGAAAGGGAGAAGGAGGAGGGAGACAAGGGGGAGGGGGGAGGAGGGGGAGGGGGAAGAAGAAGATAAGGCCGGCTGAGGCAGGAAAGAGGGAGGGGACGGGTCCAGCAGGAGGGCAAACACTGGCGGTGTTGACGGAGCCTCGGTCAATTGGCTACCACCGCCAACTTGAACACGCCAACCCCAGCCCACCACTATTAGCTTACTCGCACGTTCTTAACCAGAAAAGTTAAGGAAGCTTCATTTCGCTGAGAAAACTGCGAGGCCCAGTGTGTTTGTGCCTCTCCAGTCTCTGATGCACCTCTCCAGTCTCTGATGCACCTCTCCAGTCTCTGATGTACCTCTCCAGTCTCTGATGCACCTCTCCAGCCTCTGATGTACCTCTCCAGCCTCTGATGTACCTCTCCAGCCTCTGATGTACCTCTCTAGTCTCTGATGCACCTCTCCAGCCTCTGATGTACCTCTCCAGCCTCTGACGTACCTCTCCAGCCTCTGATGTACCTCTCCAGCCTCTGATGTACCTCTCCAGTCTCTGATGCACCTCTCCAGCCTCTGATGTATCTCTCCAGTCTCTGATGCACCTCTCCAGCCTCTGATGTATCTCTCCAGTCTCTGATGTACCTCTCCAGCCTCTGATGTACCTCTCCAGCCTCTGATGTGCGTCTCCAGCCTCTGATGTACCTCTCCAGCCTCTGATGTGCGTCTCCAGCCTCTGGTGTACCTCTCCAGCCTCTGATGTGCGTCTCCAGCCTCTGATGTACCTCTCCAGCCTCTGATGTGCGTCTCCAGCCTCTGATGTACCTCTCCAGCCTCTGATGTATGTCTCCAGCCTCTGATGTACCTCTCCAGCCTCTGATGTGCGTCTCCAGCCTCTGATGTACCTCTCCAGCCTCTGATGTGCGTCTCCAGCCTCTGATGTACCTCTCCAGCCTCTGATGTATGTCTCCAGCCTCTGATGTACCTCTCCAGCCTCTGATGTGCGTCTCCAGCCTCTGATGTACCTCTCCAGCCTCTGATGTATGTCTCCAGCCTCTGATGTACCTCTCCAGCCTCTGATGTGTGATCTTCAACACCTTACAACTGTCTGCCTTAGGAATAACCAATAGGAATGGCAGACAGGCAGACGCTCCACACAAAGACACGGCAGTAGCTTACAACTGCCTGCCGTGTGGATGATGAACACTGAACACAGAGCGGCAGACGCTCCATGTATACGAACACACACACACACACACACACACACACACACACACACACACATACACACACACACAGCAGAAATAAATCGTGGGTCCTGGAAACTTAGCGAGGCTGAGAGTGTATTGTCGAGAGAGAGTAAATAAACCCGGCCTAATATTCTGGGCCACTCCCGCCACGTCAATTACGACCTTACCGCCTTAATTAATTAGCATCAGTGTCCCGTGAGCCTCGTAAATTAGCTGGGTTTGCTGGCTAGTGTCAATAAAGGTTGTTTAAATGGCCAATTTGGGCTCTGGGCCGTGTGCCAATAAGGGCAAAAATTGACCCGAGGCTGAAAGCAAAGTTGGTCTCCCCGCTCCTCTCCTCCAAGGTTCAAAATCGTTAATCTATTGACAAATTGGCCAGATTGGCTGAATAGTTGTCAATAAAGAATGTGAGTTCGGGATGGGGGGGGGGACAAGGGCAGAGGAAAAGGGATCCAAAGCCCCGATCGACAGAGCAGGGAGGAACGGGTCTTACTCAGGGTAGGAAGAAGGGCCAAGGGCAGCAGGTAAACAGAGGGCAGGGAAGGGGTCCTCAGGCACATGCAGACTGTCCACTGATCTGACAAAATGATAGGTTGATGAAGAGGTTATTAAAGATCTCGTTGCCGTCCTCTCTGGCACACCCGGAAGACACACTCGGAATGACTTGAAGGGAGCCGACTGAGGGGTGATTCCTGCACCAGCAGGGAGATTGTCTTCGTCAGGGAGTGAGGGAGGGGATGCCTGCCAGGGAAGGGGTGTGACGTCTACGTCAGAAGGAACTTGTTTTGCGTCAGAAAGATGCCTTTAATCAGTGACGTTTGCGCCAGGAGGTGCGTCTGTGTTGATGGGTTGATGACGTTTGCAACAGAAAGGTGGCATTTGCAGCAGGAGGGTGATGTTTGCAACAGGGGGGTGATGTCTGCAACAGGAGGGTGATGTTTGCAATAGGAGGGTGTTTGCAACAGGAGGGTGTTTGCAACAGGAGGGTGATGTTAGCAACAGGGGGTGATGTCTGCAACAGGAGGGTAATGTTTGCAACAGGAGGGTGATGTCTGCAACAGGATTGTGGCCTCTACCTTCACTCCTCACACCTTTACCTGGTCCTCTTGATTGCGAGAAAACTTGTTGTTGAGACCTCCCTATTAAGACGAGTGATGAAGGTGATTCCGAGGTCGTCCTGGTCCTACCGGGAATATGACTGGCTACTTATCTTTGCCTCATCTTCATATCATTGGCGCTACCATCACAAAATCGGACGCCATCGGGTGCAGTCTTCCTGGGAGACACCCAGTACATCCACTGGACCTCGCTTAATGACCACGGTGGCTGGACCTCTCTTAACGACCACAGTAGCTGGACCTCGCTTAACGACCACGGTAGCTGAACCTCGCTTAACGACCAAGGGTTCTAAGGTTCTACAGTAAGCTGCTGTAACTTAAAACTTCATCAGCTGCTAACGAGGATATCACCAGCCCCAACTAAGGACTTTGCCAGAATTTACTGTAGTTTGCGACACAACTAAGAACATGTATAAGGGAGCTCATGCAGGCGCATGAACACTGAACACAGCAACAGGTAACACCAGGGGCTCCTTCGTGTTCATAAACTGCTGCTGCAGTAGCTACTGCAGGGGCATGTTGTGTGACGTGGGCGATTAATTTGTTCTTTGGGTTAACAATCCTGGGAGATAAATTAGACACGTGTGCAACACTCCGGTATCTTTATTGAGGAAACCTTTCGCCACACAGTGGCTTCATCAGTCCAGTACAAAGAAAAATGGTGAGATCAGAAGGAGTTTGAGGTACTCAGTCCCTCAGCCTGGAGTCGATATAATCAATCCATCAGTCTTTTCAAGATTGACGGACTGATTAAATCACACTCCTAATCTTCACTATTCTCCTTTCTATTGGACTGATGAAGCCACTGTGTGGCGAAACGTCTCGTCAATAAACATACCCAAGTGCTACACATGTGTCTAATTTATCAACTTATCGGTTCCCTGAACCAATGACCTACGATCCTGGTAAAGTTATTATCCCAGGATAATTCGGGAAAGTCAAGCAACGTGGATTATTTTTCCTGTTGAGATTTTTAGGTGCCCTTTTCCAGGTTACAACCCCAGACACCTGACTAGTTCCTAGGTAACAATATACTGCTGGGTGACAAAGGGTTGCGAATGCAGGGAGACTTGCCCATATGTCTCCGTTCGTCCTGGGAAACGAGTCCACGGTCTCTCCACTACGTGGGTGAGAGAGAGGCGCTCCAAGACTGGTCGTGGAGGTGGATGTAGCCTGGCGTGTATGTTCAGGAGGAGGCGTGTACACTGGAGGAGGGAGGTGAGAGGCGCTCCAGTAGAGCCTGGTGTTGCCGAGCCTTCAGTCGCAGGAGGTCGACGGAGGCTCCACGGCAGTCCAGCGGCAATCCTGTGGGCGGGGATGCTGGGGCTCCTGTGGGCGTGGTGGCGGTGGCGGTGGTGATGGGCGGGGAGTGGGCAGGGGAGGCGTCTGGGCTGGCGGAGGCGGCGGTGGAGGTGGCCATCATAGGGAGGTGGATACCCTGAGCTACACTGGAGGCAGGGTGCAGCAGGGGCAGCCCCGGAGGCAGCATGTAGTGGTGCAGGAGGGCGTGCAGGGGCGGAGGACCCTTGGGATGCAGACCTGGGGCGTGGGAAGGGTGCAGGAAAGGGTGGAGGTGGAGGGCGTGGAGAGCGTGCAGATGGAGCAGGTCGGCGGCGGAGGCGGCGACGGAATGTGGTGGCGGTGCCAGAGGCAGCGGCAGGTCGGGCATGGTGCCCAGGGGGTGGTCCACTCCCATGAAGGAGGGGCTCTCACGCCCCAGTGCCTTCTCCCTCTTCCTCCACTTGGCCCGACGGTTCTGGAACCACACCTGGGGGGGACAAGAACACAGGTTAGATTCTTCCTACCAGAACTTGCACATAAGTTAGTAGGGTTATCGAAGCCTATTCCTTGGGTAACACTCAAAATTTGCTGGGAAAATACTTTTTGTTAGTGGGTTTAAGGTTTGAGAAGAACCTGCCTAGTATGGGCCAGTAGACCTTGTGCAGTGCTCCTCCTTTCCTATGTTCTTATGAACGCTCTGCAGGGAACATTAGTACCATCATTATTAACAGAACAGAGTGTGGTCTAAACCCACGGTGAGCCAGTGCCAAGCTCTAACCACTGGACCATGCAGACCTAATACAAGTCATCCAACGTTTCTATCACGTTATTAAAAAAATCACCTGACATGATAACAGTTTCGAGGAGAAGAAAAACACTCATGGAATACTTTAATATATTTTATTTCCTAAGCGTTTCGCCTACGTAGCAGACGTCTTCAGTCGAATAGACAGGTGTGTGACATCAGAATCGGTCCCCCGTAATTATTTTTTTAAAAGTCCTTGCTGTCTACTTAAGACAAATGGACAGGCAAAGAAGACAAATAAAAAAAGGGTTAAAAGAAGGAAGAAAGAAGGAAGAAGGAAGAAGGAAGAAAGAAGGAAGAAAGAAGGAAACAATGAAGAAGGAAGAAAGAATGAAGAAGGATGAAAGAAGGAAGAAAGAAGGAAAATATAAGGAAGAAGTAAGTCTATTACCACTGAGATAACATAGTCAACAACAGTTACTGCTCCTTCTGACTGCTGACACTAACAGCCATCAGCTTCCACGACCCAACGATCACCTTCTGAGGATCTGCCACTCGCTCAACCATCTGATAATTATTCCTCAATGAAGATACTCTAACACGGACCCAGCAAGGTCGCCTGAGCGGTCTCTGAAGCTGATAGTGATTGGCAAGTCTTCCTCGAGTCATTTCTACAGCTCCGCTGATTCCCTGCCGAGACTCTGTACCGCAAGGCGGTGGCAAAACAGACACGATTGCAGTATAATGTGATTCTCTGTTGACGACATTTCGCCCATAGAGTGGGCTTTATCACGTCACAAATAGTTTGACTTAATAAAGCCCCACTGTGTGGACGATATGTGTTGATAAAAGCTCGCATTATACTGCATCTGTGTGTATTTTTTCAGTGTCTGTGTTGTATCCCACTTATCTCCAGCACAAGGTGGTACTGGAGTGGCAATAGGTACCACTAGGGGTGATCTAGGTGGTACTAGAGGTAGCAGTTAACGCCAGAGAGGCATTATAAGCACTTAGTAGCATTCCATGGCCCCAGAGAGCCTGTAAGTAGCACCAGAAGGGCAATATGTGGTACTGGAGTAGCAACGGATGGCGGTAGATGGCAGCAGGAAGAGAGGAGACACAGTGTAACCAAAGCCAAGGAAGAAGAGGAAAGATAAACAAACAAGGAGTGTAAATTAAGATGCCTCACGTCAAATTAGAGTCAGAGACGACCCTCTCGGGAGTGACTGTAGACGGTAACTGGCGTCTCTTCTCCTGTCTGGCGATCCTTTATTTGTTAATGTACAGCTTTCTTCCATCTGGCGATCAAATGCCCAGGTAATCTACACCCCTTTCTCTGACTAACGTTCCTCCGCTCGTCTTCTCCATCCTTCGTCAGTCTGGCGATCGTCCGCCAGACTGCTCCACCCCCACCTCAGCCTCCCCGAACGTCTGTTGACGTCAGGGGTTGTGTACGTCTTGCAGCAACACATTAATCCCACATTAATTGAGCTAACGACTTTATAATTGCCGCCAGCAGCAGCCTCCCTTGTTGTCTCAAGGCGTAGGGCGTCAGCGGCAGCCCCGCATGTGGCACCCAGTGTCACGCATGTGGCACTCAGTGTCACGCATAAGGCACTTCAATGTCACATCCCTGACACCACCGCAGCCATAACCCACCACCCAAATGTTTTCGATAAACTGCAAGGTGGATAAGAGCCAGAAATAATAAAAGGAAAAAACTCACGAAGAAATATATATATATATATATATATATATATATATATATATATATATATATATATATATATATATATATATATATATATATATATATATATATATATGTAGTAAGAAGACTAAGATGTAGATGTGGCCTAGAGTGAACGTGAACGTGAACGTGAACGACTTAAGAAGTGAGTTACGACGCATCTTAGATCACAAATAGAAGAAACACTGGTAGTGTTGTAACCTCAATTAAAACCAAAATAAACATCAAGGTCAGCTCAGTAGACACAGTTGCATCTAATGTAACATTTGATTTTGCTGTTGTAAATACAGACATGAAGAAAAAACACACACAAAAACACCATGAAAAACAAGATGCTGATTAAACTGAGTTCACTTAGGGTAGTTTTTTTTTTGCGTTTTTTTTAACCCTTTTAGAGAGAGGCAGCTGAAGGTTACAACTGCGTCTAGAGCAGCTACTGCTGTAGCAACTGTGTCTACAATAGCTACTGCTGCAGCAACTGCGTCTACAATAGCTACTGCTGTAGCAACTGCGTCTACAATAGCTACTGCTGCAGCAACTGCGTCTACAATAGGTACTGCTGTAGCAACTGCGTCTACAATAGCTACTGCTGTAGCAACTGCGTCTACAACAGCTATTGCTGTAGCAACTGCGTCTACAATAGCTACTGCTGTAGCAACTGCGTCTACAATAGCTACTGCTGCAGCAACTGCGTCTACAATAGGTACAGCTGTAGCAACTGCGTCTACAACAGCTACTGCTGTAGCAACTGCGTCTACAATAGGTACAGCTGTAGCAACTGCGTCTACAACAGCTACTGCTGTAGCAACTGCGTCTACAATAGCTACTGCTGTAGCAACTGCGTCTACAACAGCTACTGCTGTAGCAACAGCGGCTGTGGCAATGACTAGTGTTAGAAAGTTGGAGGATAGGAGGACGATGAGGCGAACAGAGTAGCAGAGGATAGGGAGAGACGAGGGGAAAATTGGGAGAAAAAGTTGGAGGCAGAAATAGGGAGACGGAGGGCGTAGGGTAAGAGACAGATATGAAGGAGGAAGAAAGAATGAGGGAGAACAGGGAGAAAGTCTCTGTAAAGGGGACTGAAGTGGGAAGGAGAGAGAGAGAGAGAGAGAGAGAGAGAGAGAGAGAGAGAGAGAGAGAGAGAGAGAGAGAGAGAGAGAGAGGAGAGAGGAAGAGAGAGAGAAATGAACTGGTATATCGTGAATTTGAGCAACAGTTGTTGAGGCTCTCCCCCCTCCTCTCTCTCTCTCTCTCTCTCTCTCTCTCTCTCTCTTCTCTATTAGAGAGTAGGGATGAAAGATCTTAACACTAACAAGAAAGCCAATTAGTAAGATCCTCAGAGATGATCCTGATCCTACGTACCTACTGCCTCACCTGTGTTTTACGAACCTAATGCCTCACCTGAATCTTACGTACCTGCTGCCTCACTTAATTTTTGCTTGCATAACGGGAGAGTTGTTCAACACCTACTACCACCACCACCATCACCACAACCACTAACATCACCACAACCACCATCACCACAACCACTAACATCACCACCACCACCACCATCACCACCACCATCACCACAACCACTAACATCATCACCACCACCATCACCACAACCACTACCATCACCACCACCACCATCACCACAACCACTAACATCACCACCACCACCATCACCACAACCACTAACATCATCATCACCACCACCATCACCACCACCTCCACCATCACCACAACCACTAACATCACCACCACCACCATCACCACAACCACTAACATCATCATAAACCACCACCATCACCACCACCACCACCACCATCACCACAACCACTAACATCACCACCACCACCATCACCACAACCACTAACATCACCACCACCACCATCACCACAACCACTAACATCACCCCACCACCATCACCAAAACCACTAACATCACCACCACCACCATCACCACCACTAACATCACCACCACCACCATCACCACTAACACCACCACCACCCATCACCACCACCACCACCACCATCACCACCACCACCACCACCATCACCACCACCACTAACACCACCACCATCACCACCACCACCACCACCACCATCACCACCACCACTACCACCACCACCACCACCACTACCACCACCACTACCACCACCACCACCACCATCACCACCACCATCACCACCACCACTACCACCACCACCACCACCATCACCACCACCATCACCACCACCACTAACACCACCACCACCACCACCACCAACAACAACACATTTACATAAACAATAATAAGCATCAAACACATCCGTAACTCCAATAACAACATCTAACAAAAAACACAGGACAGAGTTGACCTGATAAAAAATAATATTGAAGCCAAAGAGACTGTGAACCGAGGTCAATATTAATATCTAGCTCCTGTATCCTATGACATAGTATTGTCTGGCATGTTTGAGAAAAGAGAGTGGCGTTCCCCCCCTTTTTTTCCCCACAAACTATCCTTACCTATCCTTCTTCCACCAGCTTACCAAACCTCCGGTTAAGGAACCTGGAGTGGCCTCCCAGAGGGTGCCAAGTGCCAAAGAATGGCAGCAACCCTGAGAAACCAGTCTGGTCACGCCCGTTACGACCAGACTGTGAGCTGACTCAGTCTTGTGAGAGTGAACACTAAGAGGCAAACCTCTCTCTTCCCTGTCTACCTTTGTAAGGGAAGTGAACACTGGCGCCTTCACTGAGAACACCTTCACTGAGCGCCTTTCGGTCCTTGGATAAAAAGATGGAAACATTTCGCTTGGCAGTGGCTTCCTCAGATAAGTACAGAGGAGAATAGTTGAAGATTGAGGTAATCAGTCCATCCGCTTGGAGTCGATGTACTCAGTCCATCAGTCAGAGTAGATGGATTGAGTACATCATCATTCCAGGTATATCTGAAGTGATCGAGGTCCAAGGACCAAACTGTGTTCAGTAAAAACGTCCAAAGTTAATATATTCCTAGGCATTTCCCTCAAGAAGTTGGACGATGTTATACGAATGTTTACCGCTTACAGCACATTCCTGATTAAGTCGGACAATAGTGCGTACTGCTGGAACAAGGTATACCACTGGAAGAAGATATAGCCCTGGAACAAGTTATACCACTGGAAGAAGATATAGCCCTGGAACAAGTTATACCACTGGAAGAAGATATAGCCCTGGAACAAGTTATACCACTGGAAGAAGATATAGCCCTGGAACAAGTTATACCACTGGAAGAAGATATAGCCCTGGAACAAGTTATACCACTGGAAGAAGATATAGCCCTGGAACAAGTTATACCACTGGAAGAAGATATAGCCCTGGAACAAGTTATACCACTGGAAGAAGATATAGCCCTGGAACAAGTTATACCACTGGAAGAAACTCTCCCGTGAGACAAAATCGTCCCAATGATCGTAACAGTACAGACTTCCCAAGTTACTGCACTTCGTGAAGTCTACCTATCCAGCTTCCTTTACCTTCCTCTTCTTCCCCCTCTTCCCTTTACCCTCCAATTCCTTCCCGCATCCCTCCACTGCCCCTCCAGGTTGCGCCCCTTCCCTCTCACCCCCTCCTATATAACAGGGGTAATCTGGAGCGGGTATTCAGAAGGGGCGTCGCGGCGTGAACCTCACACCGGAGAATCAATCCTCGGCTCCAGAGATCCTATCCATCAGGGTCCGTGTGTCAAGGGGACCCCTGTCTTCTCGCCCCTTGCTCTAAGGGTTCATTTGCCTCATGGACTTGAAAGCTGTTTAGGGGCCCCCTTTTTTCAGGGCAGAGGGGGCAATGGGAGGGCACCGCTGGTGTGTGCTACACAAAGGCTAGCGTCAGGATTCAATAAGGGCCGGCTTGATAGAAGCAGCGGTCGTCCCTGTAGAAGAGCCCTTAGTTCCGTCCCTTCCTGGTCTTCAGTTCCAGGTTTCTGCTCCTTGGTACCTAAACTCCCCTTCTCCCCCTACCCCCTGGTCTCTAGCCTTTGGCCCCTAGCTCCCTGGGGCCACTGGTTCATGCCTCCCATTGGTGTCGATCTTAAATTCAAACACTGTAAACAAAATCATTGACAATAGCTCCACCCTTGGTTATCACTAGGCTTCTTTTCTTTTTCCTTTCGCTCCTTTCTTCTCTCCACCACCACTTCCCCTTTTCTTTTCACCCCCTCCTCCTTATCCTCCTCCTCCTCTCCCTCTCCCCCATCCTTCACTATTCCTCCCTCCTTCCCTCCCTCTCAAAAAAGGCTGTTTATATCCACCACTGACCAACGACAACAACTCTTTCTTACAATGTTTTCCTAAACAATATTAACAGGGAGAAAAATATTGGTTACTAATATTTCCAGATTTGATTTGAGATTCGTTTTTTATAATTATGTAATTACTTACTCGTAATTACATTATCACAGCCATGCTGAAGGTGTTCCATATTCACTAACAAATATATATATATATATATAATATATATATATATATATATATATATATATATATATAATATATATATATATATATATATATATATATATATATATATATAGGATGGGGTCCACCTCTGGTGTAAATTGTGGGACCCACAGCCTCGGAGAAGTGGATAAAAAGGCTTCAAGGAAGAATATTTGGATTTATTCCTGAAGCCGTTTGAATATTCCACTTCCCCTCCCACCCCATCTTTTCATTTTTTTTACCAATAAGAATATTTTATTACATAATATGGTACAAAAGGTTTAAGAGATACATAGTTGATATAAAGATGGCATATACAGTACATGAGATGTGAGAGATACATGTCTAGTACATATTGTTACATGTTTGTCACTGATTATAATGCGAAAATCTCATCCAGCTCTTCAGAGCTGGGGCACGTGCCCAAAATACAGCAGGCATTACCCTTCTGAACAGCAGCACTGAGTCGCTGGAACAGAAAACTAGCTGCCCTGGGATCCCTGGTTACCCTGATGAGCCTTTTGCCTAGCTCCTTAAGGAACGTAGACGCACTCTTTCCCCATGAGCCATATATATATATATATATATATATATATATATATATATATATATATATATATATATATATATATATATATATATATATATATATATATATATATATATATATATATATATAACAGGATATATACAGTGAGAGGTATATATTGTATATTTGTCTTTATTTTAGGTATTAAAGTATTCTTGATTGGTGGTGGACCCGCAAACTTAACGACCCTCGTGTAGTCGATAGACTTGGAACCCCATTAATCAATCATCCATCTATCACTCGATGTAAAAGTCACTTTCTACTCTCATTTCTTACACCTATAATTTATAATTTTGACGGATCTTCCTCAAAATCTTCCTTCCCCCCACCCCCTTTTATTCTTAAATATTTTCTTAAATCTTTTCCCCTCATTTGTCCGTCGTTATCCTGTCGCCTCTCATTTCCCTTTCATCCAACGATAACATTCTTCAAGCCTGAACCCCTCAAGGCAGGTTCCCTGACGCTGGTCAGGGGCTCGTGATGCAGGGAATTGGATCTGTGCTCCAGTTCCCTGAATTAAACCTGAATGCTTTCCATCCCCCCCTTCACAGGCGCTGTATAATCCCTACGGGTTTAGCGCCCCCAACGATAATAATAATAATAATAATAATAATAATAATAATAATAATAATAATAATAATAATAATAATAATAATAATAATAATTCAAGCCTTAGACTTTTAGCCTTTCTTCGTCATTGTGGCGTTGTACTGGTGCTGACCAGTAGTGGCGCTAGTGTGCTATACTGACTCAAAGAATGACTGGTGCTGACCATTAAACACGCTGCTCGGAGCTAAACATTAGACTAAATCGATGAAAACATTTGGGTTTAGAGTTTTTATAGATACTTGTGTATTAGAAAATGTGTTTTTATGTGCCCTGTTTATGTTTAGGAGTATTCTCTACGTCGCGATCATGTCTCTCCATGTTCATTGACGACATACCGGTGAGACATTCCGCTGACTTTTGTTCAGTTCGATGTCTTTATCTGGGTGCGGGTTCCACACTGCTGCTGCGTACTCTAATTTGGGACTGAGTCCTTGCAGTGGTTTCTGAAGGCAGTTCCGAGGATAGCTAGCTTCACGTATGTCGCAAAATTTACGCGGTTATTGTCAGAGTGTGGTGATATGCTGAGCGTGAGGCAGACCCCCGGACCCTGCTTCTCTCTTACTTTTATCTGCCCTTCCACAGCCTAGGCTCTGATGTAGACTGCTCTCTTGCAGTCTAGGAAACTGCAGTCTTCCCCATGTATGTATTTCCCTTTAGAGTTCCGTCACTTGGAGAGTCAAAATATTGTGTGTGTGTGTGTGTGTGTGTGTGTGTGTGTGTGTGTGTGTGTGTGTGTGTGTGTGGTGTGTGTGTGTGTGTGTGTGTGTGTGTGTGTGTGTGTGTGTGTGTGTTGAGTTGTGTGTGAGTTTGTGGGTGAGTATGTTGTGTGAGTAAGAGAGAGAGAGAGAAGAGAGAGAGAGAGAGAGAGAGAGAGAGGAGAAGAGAGAGAGAGAGAGAGAAGAGAGAGAATGAGATAGATAGAATATGAGAGAGAGAGAGAGAGAGTAGAGAGAGAGAGAGAGAGAGAGAGAGAGAGAGAGAGAGAGAGAGAGAGAGAGAGAGAGAGAGAGAGAGAGAGAGAGAGATATGACTGGAGGGAAGCCATCTGGGTCTTAATAAGAGCACGCTGGGCTAACACAGTTACCAGCAGTTATTACACAGTGATTGTGAGTGCTACTCTCCCTTTATCAAGGCAAAACAGCGCCCACCCGCCCTACCAAACAAGGAGATATAGAAAAGAGGGGAGGAAGAGGGTGATAGAGAAGAGAGAGAGAGAGAGGTGGTAGAGGAGAGAGAGAGAGAGAGAGAGAGAGAGAGAGAGAGAGAGAGAGAGAGAGAGAGAGAGAGAGAGAGAGAGAGAGAGAGAGAGAGAGAGAGAGAGAGAGAGAAAGAGGGTGTAGAAACGAGAGAAAAAGATGTAAGAAGAGAGATTGTGTCCCTCAAGGAAAACACATTAGCACCAAAGGTTTGAAGCCGACCAGAAGATGCATTTTCAAGTTATTTCAGAGATTGCAACAAAATTTGTACCTACACTTCTTAAGCCCAAGAAGCGTCCATCAACTCCATACGATGCATCAACCAGTGAAGGTTGATTACCTTCACGACTGTAGTGGAGTGGGAAGATAATCCCAGTGCTTTGGATCGAGAGCCCCTCACCAGTCAAAATAATGTAATAAGGTAGAAATATAACTGTACATGTCTAGATTACAATAGCATCAAGACACTTCAATTATTACATTACATTAACGAACGAGTAATTTTAAGTTAATAACAACACTGCGACTGGGCGGGAATCGAACCCCTGATATTTTAGCACCTCTCCTGGGAAGCCCACGAGAATTCCGAGACGCCTTAGTTCACTGGACCATCAATGCTTCGAACATCAGGTACCCAGAACTACTGGACATGTCACCCCTGACGCCAGCACGTACATGGCCATGAAACCTACAGGACTAATTTCATTCTCCTCCCGTTTGGAACACCAGCAGTACACACATCATACTCCATTCAATATACCAACTTCCATTTCTAAGAAGGCAGCACCGCTGTTGAAATTTTGAAGGCGGTCAGAGGAGCCTGTCTCCATCTATCACACGGAACACAAGTTTGGAATGGCTTATGTGATGTGCACAGGACACCCAGTCAGGAGAGAAACGGATAACGGGAAGACAGGGAAAGGAAGGAAGGAAGAACGTAGAGGAAAAGGAGGTGACAGGGAAACGACGTGAGAGAGAAAGGGAAGGCGGGGGAGACAGGAGGAAAGGAACGCGTAGGGAAGGGGAGGAAGTGAGAGGGAGGGAATACTTGGAATGGAGTTGGCAGGGAAATGGAGGTATGCAGTGAGTTGAGGGAGGCAGGGGTAAGAAGAAGAAGGGGAGGGGAGGAAGAGGAGGAGGTGGAAAGAAGCCAGAGGAAGGGGACGAAGAGGAAGGAAGGAGGGATGGGAGAGTGGGAAAGGAGGGGGTGGCCTTGTAGGAAGGTACTCGAGTTAGAGATCGAGTCCAAGGACAACAGGGCGAGGTGCTACAACAAAGATTGCAGCGAGTGTCACCTAGTACCAGTGATTCGAGCTGCTCTTTGACGGTGCGGTGGCTGGTGACCTCCCAGCCACGGACACACCACGATACCGTGGCCTAGTGCCATCCCAGCCACGGACACACCACGATACCTTGGCCTAGTGCCATCCCAGCCACGGACACACCACGGTGCCGTGGCCTAGTGTCCCTCTCCCAGCCACGGACACACCACGGTGCCGTGGTCTAGTGTCCCTCTCCCAGCCACGGACACACCACGGTGCCTTGGTCTAGTGCCCCTCTCCCAGCCACGGACACACCACGGTGCAGTGGTCTAGTGCCCCTCTCCCAGCCACAGACACACCACGGTGCCGTGGTCTAGTGCCCCTCTCCCAGCCACAGACACACCATGGTGCCGTGGTCTAGTGCCCCTCTCCCAGCCACGGACACACCACGGTGCCGTGGTCTAGTGTCCCTCTCCCAGCCACAGACACACCACGGTGCCGTGGTCTAGTCCCCTCCCAGCCACGGACACACCACGGTGCCGTGGTCTATGTCCCTCTCCCAGCCAAAAGACACACCACGGTGCCGTGGTCTAGTGCCCCTCTCCCAGCCACAGACACACCACGGTGCCGTGGTCTAGTGCCCCTCTCCCAGCCACAGACACACCACGGTGCCGTGGGTCTAGTGTCCCCTTCCCAGCCACAGACACACCACGGTGCCGTGGTCTAGTGTCCCTCTCCCAGCCACGGACACACCACGGTGCAGTGGTCTAGTGCCCCTCTCCCAGCCACAGACACACCACGGTGCCGTGGTCTAGTGCCCCTCTCCCAGCCACAGACACACCACGGTGCCGTGGTCTAGTGTCCCTCTCCCAGCCACGGACACACAACGGTGCCGTGGTCTATGTCCCCTCCCACCACCGGACACACCACGGTCCCGGGTGGTCTAGTGCCCCTCTCCCAGCCACAGACACACCACGGTGCCGTGGTCTAGTGTCCCTCTCCCAGCCACGGACACACCACGGTGCCGTGGTCTAGTGTCCCTCTCCCAGCCACGGACACACCACGGTGCCGTGGTCTAGTGCCCTCCCCCAGCCACGGACACACAACGGTGCCGTGGTCTAGTGTCCCCTCCCCCAGCCACGACACCCACGGTCCCGTGGTATAGTGCCCCTCTCCCAGCCACAACACACCACGGTGCCGTGGTCTAGTGCCCCTCCCCCCAGCCACAGACACACCACGGTGCCGTGGTCTAGTGTCCCCCCTCCCAGCCACGGACACACCAGGGTGCCTGGTCTATTTGTCCCTCTCCCAGCCACGGACACACCACGGTGCCGTGGTCTAGTGTCCCTCTCCCAGCCACGGACACACCACGGTGCCGTGGTCTAGTGTCCCTCTCCCAGCCACGGACACACCACGGTGCCGTGGTCTAGTGTCCCTCTCCCAGCCACGGACACACTACGGTGCCGTGGTCTAGTTCCTTTTCAAATCACTTGTTCTCTCTAGGCTGGAATACTGCTGTACATTAACATCTCCATACAAAGCAGGTGAAATCGCAGATCTAGAGAGTGTACAGAGATCCTTTACTGCACGTATAAGTTCTGTCAAGCACCTTAACTACTGGGAACGCTTGGAAGCACTTGACTTGTACTCGTTGGAACGCAGGAGGGAGAGATATATCATAATCTACACTTGGAAAATCTTGGAAGGAATGGTCCCAAATCTGCACACAGAAATCACTCCCTACGAAAGTAAAAGACTGGGCAGGCGATGCAAAATGCCGCCAATAAAAAAATAGGGGCGCCATTGGTACACTAAAGAAAACACCATAAAGTGTCCGGGGGCCCCAAAACCCGTTCAACAGCCTCCCATCAAGCATTAGGGGAATTGCCAATAAACCCCTGGCTGCCTTCAAGAGAGAGCTGGACAGATACCTAAAGTCAGTGCCGGATCAGCCGGGCTGTGGCTCGTACGTCGGACTGCGTGCGGCCAGCAGTAACAGCCTAGTTGATCAGGCCCTGATCCATTGGGAGGCCTGGTCATGGACCGGGCCGCGGGGGCGTTGATCCCCGGAATAACCTCCAGGTAACCTCCAGGTAACCCCTCTCCCACCACGGACACACCACGGTGCCGTGGTCTAGTGCCCCTCTCCCAGCCACGGACACACCACGGTGCAGTGGTCTAGTACCCTCCCAGCCACGGACACACCACGGTGCCGTGGTCTAGTGCCATCCCAGCCACGGACACACCACAGTGCCGTACCCACTCTTCCTTCCACCGCCGCCAAGAACATTCATAACTATCTCCAGGTCTTCTACCTTCATTCTTCTCCTCCACCTAAGAGAATAATGCAACTCTCCTTTGATACGATCCTTCTCTCCTTTCATTACATCCCCCATTAGCGCCTCTTTTCAATGTGTTCTTTATTTTCAGAAAAAACCTTTGCAATTAACCACTTCAAGTCGCAGCCCCGAAACAATGCGGCTGAAATGAGATGCGAGGCAGATGCGACCGACAGCCTCGATTGTGGGACGTAAGCGCAGCCTGTCGATACGGACCACAATCCCCTCCGAAGGCCGTGGCACCCTGAGCTCTACCTCCCGCCCGCCATAAGGGCCAAGAAGTGCCTCCTCGTTCTCTCTGCCGACCTCTTCCCG
>NC_069440.1:15191449-15225602 GCF_026875155.1 Cherax quadricarinatus
CACTCATGAGTACATATCATAGCAACGTACCAGACGGTACATATTAAGAGTAGTACAGTATTTTATCAAATATGTCCAAAGACCCACATGATTATATGTACTAAATAACTACGATATGTAAGTACACCAACTTATAATCTATGAGTTGTGTAGGAGCGTATCTCCTTAACTATTCAAGTTACATTAAATATAATTATTACCACATAGACACCTTTATCATTAAAGATTTCAACTTTTATTTGGCTGGTTTGAATTCATTTAGTTGCAGTCCAAAAGCGCTATTGAGAAGCCACATAATTTACAGGATAACTGGACTAGAATACTCTCTGACAAACTGTTACAAAACCAGGAACATTCTAACTACTAGAGGGGATCAGTAAGTTGATCTTCTAGTATTCTCTGGAGATATCTCCTCTTAACAGATGTTGCATTTTTTATTAACAACACATGCAGAATATATCTTTGATATACCACTGATGTAACTCGAGAATTTTTCTCCTCCTGGAACCCGGCCTTGGGCCAGGCTCGTCTGGTGCTTGCTTGGTCAACTAGGTTTCTGCTTACGCTGGTGGCCCCACGTATCCATCACAGTCTGGTTGATCTGGCACCTGGTGAAGATGCTTGTCCAGTTTCCTCTGGGTTCAATCCCGGCTGGGGGTATGGTTTCCTCTTGGAGACTTCGATTCTTGGGAACACGAGTAGTGGGGGACCTGGTTCTTACATGTAGCACCAGTTTATTAAGGGAAGGAGGAAGCCTCAGTAAATCTTCTAGCTGCAGTGGAAAAGCAGACACAAATGCAGTAAAATGCAAGCCTTTGTTGACGACGTTTCGCCCACACATCGAGTTCACAAGAACATCTACCTTTCCATGGTGTCGGTATTCTTCAACATCAACCTTTCCATGGTATCGGTATTCTTCAACATCTACCTTTCCATGGTATCGGTATTCTTCAACATCTACCTTTCCATGGCATCGGTATTCTTCAACATCAACTTTTCCATGGTATCGGTATTCTTCAACATCTACCTTTCCATGGTATCGGTATTCTTCAACATCTACCTTTCCATGGTATCGGTATTCTTCAACATCTACCTTTCCATGGTATCGGTATTCTTCAACATCTACCTTTCCATGGCATCGGTATTCTTCAACATCAACTTTTAAATGGTATCGGTATTCTTCAACATCAACCTTTCCATGGTATCGGTATTCTTCAACATCAACTTTCCATGGTTCGGTATTCTTCAACATCACCTTTCCATGGTGATCGGTATTCTTCAACATCTACCTTTCCATGGTGTCGGTATTCTTCAACATCTACCTTTCCATGGTATCGGTATTCTTCAACATCTACCTTTACATGGTATCGGCATTCTTCAACATCTACCTTTCCATGGTATCGGTATTCTTCAACATCTACCTTTCCATGGTATCGGTATTCTTCAACATCTACCTTTCCATGGTATCGGCATTCTTCAACATCTACCTTTCCATGGTGTCGGTATTCTTCAACATCTACCTTTCCATGGTATCGGCATTCTTCAACATCTACCTTTCCATGGTGTCGGTATTCTTCAACATCTACCTTTCCATGGTATCGGCATTCTTCAACATCTACCTTTCCATGGTATCGGCATTCTTCAACATCTACCTTTCCATGGTATCGGCATTCTTCAACATCTACCTTTACATGGTATCGGTATTCTTCAACATCTACCTTTCCATGGTATCGGTATTCTTCAACATCTACCTTTCCATGGTATCGGTATTCTTCAACATCTACCTTTCCATGGTGTCGGTATTCTTCAACATCTACCTTTCCATGGTATCGGCATTCTTCAACATCTACCTTTCCATGGTATCGGTATTCTTCAACATCTACCTTTCCATGGTATCGGTATTCTTCAACATCTACCTTTCCATGGTATCGGCATTCTTCAACATCTACCTTTCCATGGTATCGGTATTCTTCAACATCTACCTTTCCATGGTTCGGTATTCTCACATCTACGTTTCCATGGTATCGGCATTCTTAACTTACTTCATGGTATCGGCATCTTCACATCTACCTTTCCATGGTATCGGCATTCTTCAACATCTACGTTTCCATGGTATCGGCATTCTTCAACATCTACCTTTCCATGGTATCGGTATTCTTCAACATCTACCTTTCCATGGTATCGGTATTCTTCAACATCTACGTTTCCATGGTATCGGCATTCTTCAACATCTACCTTTCCATGGTATCGGCATTCTTCAACATCTACCTTTCCATTGTATCGGTATTCTTCAACATCTACGTTTCCATGGTATCGGCATTCTTCAACATCTACCTTTCCATGGTATCGGTATTCTTCAACATCTACGTTTCCATGGTATCGGTATTCTTCAACATCTACGTTTCCATGGTATCGGTATTCTTCAACATCTACCTTTCCATGGTATCGGTATTCTTCAACATCTACTTTCCATGGTTCGGTATTCTTCAACATCTACGTTTCCATGGTATCGGTATTCTTCAACATCTACCTTTCCATGGTATCGGTATTCTTCAACATCTACCTTTCCATGGTATCGGCATTCTTCAACATCTACCTTTCCATGGTATCGGCATCCTTCAACATCTACCTTTCCATGGTATCGGCATTCTTCAACATCTACCTTTCCATGGTATCGGTTTCTTCAAATCTACCTTTCCATGGTATCGGTTTTTCAACATCTACTTTCATGTATCGGCATTCTTCAACATCTACCTTTCCATGGTATCCGGTATTCTAACATCTACCTTTCCATGTATCGGTATTCTTCAACATTCCTTTCCATGGTATCGCATTCTTCAAATCATCTACGTTTCCATGCGTTCGGCATTCTTCAACATTACGTTTCCATGGTATGGCATTCTCAACATCTACCTTCCATGGCTGTCGGTATTCTAAATTACCTTTCCATGGTATCGGTATTCTTCAAATACTTTCCATGGATAATCGCATTCTAACAAACCTTTCCATGGTATCGGCATTCTTCACAATCTACCTTTCCATGGTGTCGGTATTCTTCAACAATTACCTTTCCATGGTATCGGATTCTTAAATCTACCTTTCCATGGTATCGGCATTCTTCAACATCTACGTTTCCATGTATCGGCATTCTTCAAACATCTACCTTCCATGGTATCGGCATTCTTCAACATCTACTTTCCATGGTATCGGCATTCTTCAAACATTACTTGATCCATGTATCGGTATTCTTCAATTCTACCTATCCATGGATCGGTATTCTTCACATTTACCTATCATGGTATCGGTTATTCTTCAACATCTACCTATTCATGTATCGGATTCTTCAACATCTACCTTTCCATGGTATGGTATTCTTCATCATTACCTTTCCATGGTATCTGTATTCTTACATTACCTATCCATGGTGTCGGCATATCTTAACATTTACCTTTCCATGGTATCGGCATTCTTCAATTACTATCCATGGTATCGGCATTCTTCAACATCTACCTATCCATGGTGTCGGTATTCTTCTCCTTCCTCGTTGTAATTATCTTTGTTCATCGATTGAGTAAATAGTCGCGCAAGTCGAAGCGAACACAATGATGGTACCAGCGAATCGACATGCTACCACGTTCGCCACGGAATACACACGCACCGCTACCACGATCGCACGGAATATTACACGCAGCGCGCTACCACGATTCGCACACGGATATTCACGCAGCGTGCTACCACTGATCGGTATAACCTTGATGATGAATGGTCTAAACCGACAAGTTGTATAAACCTTGATCACCTTTAGCACAAACTGGTTTAAATAACCACATGTGAGCAGATACGACGACATGCTAGTAAAAAACCGTTTAGAAGTTAGAAAAACAGAAATAATCAAGGTTCCAGGACTGAAACGTTTTCGGTCGTCTTAAACCACCAGTACCAGGAGTGGTGGTGATGGTGACCCAGCAAGCATAAGAACATTCTTGATGACCTTAAACAAGATATTATAATGTTTAAAATGGTAGATTATTATTATTATTATTATTATTATTATTATTATTATTATTATTATTATTATTATTATTATTATTATTATTATTATTATTACATTATCATTATTATTATCATTGCTATAATTTTATTATTAATATTATTTATTATTATTATTATTATTATTATTATTATTATTCATTCATATTATTATTTTATTTTATAAATTTAAAGATTATTCAAGTCCCATAAATTCAGTTCCTGAGCACCCTTTAGCACACCTTCCTAGCAATTAACGACTGGTATCAGTTCCCTAGCACACCCTTCCTACCCACCTTCCTGCACCCTGGTCTTCAGTTCCCTAGCACACACTTCCTAGCACCACCGGTCTTCAGTTCCCTAGCACACCCTTCCTAGCACACCCTTCCTAGCACACCATTCCCTGCACCACTGGTCTTCAGTTCCCTAGCACACACTTCCTAGCACCACCGGTCTTCAGTTCCCTAGCACACCCTTCCTAGCACCACTGGTCTTCAGTTCCCTAGCACACACTTCCTAGCACCACCGGTCTTCAGTTCCCTAGCACACCCTTCCTAGCACCACCGGTCTTCAGTTCCCTAGCACACCCTTCCTAGCACCACTGGTCTTCAGTTCCCTAGCACACACTTCCTAGCACCACCGGTCTTCAGTTCCCTAGCACACCCTTCCTAGCACCACCGGTCTTCAGTTCCCTAGCACATCACACTTCCTAGCACCACCGGTCTTCAGTTCCCTAGTACACCCTTCCTAGCACCACCGGTCTTCAGTTCCCTCGCACACCCTTCCTAGCACACCCTTCCTAGCACACCATTCCCTGCACCACTGGTCTTCAGTTCCCTAGCACACACTTCCTAGCACCACCGGTCTTCAGTTCCCTAGCACACCCTTCCTAGCACACCATTCCCTGCACCACTGGTCTTCAGTTCCCTAGCACACCCTTCCTAGCACCACCGGTCTTCATTTCCCTAGCACACCCTTCCTAGCACCATTGGTCTTCAGTTCCCTAGCACACACTTCCTAGCACCATTGGTCTTCAGTTCCCTAGTACACACTTCCTAGCACCAATAAGGAATCTTCAGTACCCTGCACACCGTTACGTAGCCCATATTCCGAGTATGGTCTTCAGTTCCTAGAACCCATCCTAGCCAAGCACTAGAAACTAGCACAATGCAAAGACTTCAACAGCCCTAGTCCCTCAAGCACAGGTATTAGTCCACTAGGAAGCCTTCCTAGCAAACCACCTGACGACACTGAGGACAGGTCTTTAGGGTACACTATAACCTTCCTACAACCTTCTAGAGATTGACCAAGGTTTGACAAAGACATGGTCTAGTTCCTAGATTGACACAGTAACCACGGTACCAGTTCCTAGACACCTTCCAGACACAGAACATCACCAGGGATGTTAGAGTTTCTTCCCAGCCCAGGTCTCAGTTCTAGTAAATTTAGGGAAGCGATTTCAGTTCACACCATCCATACATACCTTTAAGCACACATCCCTGAAATGGTCTCAGTCTCCAGGGACACCCTTCTTAGACACATCTGAAAGGGGGGTCCAGTTCCTCGAACCCCCGCACCCAAACTGGTTTGTCAGTTCAGTACCATTCCCTGCACCACGGTCTTCAATTCCCTAGTACACCCTTCCTAGCACCACCGGTCTTCAGTTCCCTAGCACACAACTTCCTGCACCACTGGTCTTCAGTTCCCTAGCACACCTTCCTAGCACCACTGGTCTTGTTCCCTAGCACACCCTTCCTAGCACCCTTCCTAGCACACCATTCCCTGCACCACTGGTCTTCAGTTCCCTAGCACACACTTCCTAGCACCACCGGTCTTCAGTTCCCTAGCACACCCTTCCTAGCACCACCGGTCTTCAGTTCCCTAGCACACCCTTCCCCCTTTAGCACACCACCGGTCCTTTTCAGTTCCCTAGCACACCCTTCCTAGCACCACCGGTCTTCAGTTCCCTAGTACACCCTTCCTAGCACCACCGGTCTTCAGTTCCCTAGCACGCCGTTCCTAGCAAAGCCCTTCCTTAGCCAACAAAACCCTTCCATAGCAGACAGCCGAAACTCAGCAGACCCCCATCGTAGACGAGCCGGTCTTCAGTTCCTTAGCACGCTGTTCCTCAGGTAAAGTCCTTCCCTGTGCCCATAGCACACACCATTGGCCCTTTCCCCATCCAGCACGACAGCGCTATGACGCCAGGAGCAGACTAGGCATGTGCTAGGGAGGCTGCTGTGTCTGCTCAGGTAGCACGACTTAGCTGCTGTGTCTGTTCAGGTAGCACGACTTAGCTGCTGTGTCTGCTCAGGTAGCACGACTTAGCTGCTGTGTCTGCTCAGGTAGCACGACTTAGTGCTGTGCCTGTTCAGGTAGCACGACTTAGCTGCTGTGTCTGCTCAGGTGGCACGACCTAGCTGCTGTGTTTGCTCAGGTGGCACGACCAAGCTGCTGGGTCTGCTGGTGGCACGACCTGGGTGCTGACTCTGCTGGTTCTGACAGACGCAGGGACCTGCTGGGGCAGGTCTTTGTCCTCTGTCCTTTTGTTCTCTGTGTCAACACAGAAGATATAACCCATAGCTCTCCCCCCCCCCTCTCTCTCTCTCTCTCTCTCTCTCATCTTCTTCTCTCTCTCTCTCTCTCTCTCTCTCTCTCTCTCTTCTCTAATAATAGTTCAAAATTAATGATGTTACCATAACTGTCATAACGTAATAATTCATTTAAATAATGAAATAATAATAATAATAATAATAATAATAATAATAATAATAATAATAATAATAATAATAATTTGAATAAAAAAATTATTATTATTATTATTATTTTATTATTATTATTATTATTATTATTATTATTATTATTAAATATTAAATATTATTATTTTTAAATTTTTAATTTTTAATATTAAATTTAAAATTAATAACATTAATAATAATAATAATAATAATAAAATATAATAATAATAATAATACTTAAAACAACAACAATAAATAATAATCAAAACAACAACAACAATAACAATAAGATGAAGAAAAACAAAACAAAAAATCAAGGAAAACAATGACAATTTAAAACAATGAAGGAAACAACTAAAAACGCGTCAGTAAGAACCACTTTTGCTTCTCTCGTTTGTGCTATAAAACACAGTCGAAACTTGTGACCTGACGATGGTAGGAGGCGGCACTTGTCGACCCCACCACAATTGTGGTAAACGAGGCACGTGAGGCACTGTGCCAACTTGTGTGCCAGTGTGTGTGTGTGTGTGTGTGTATGTGTGTGTGTGTGTATCGGAGTGGGTTTGGTGTCATGTGTGGAGGTGAGTACTGGGTCTTGCTGGTGAGTCTGGGTTGTTGGAGTTGGGTCTATCACCCAGGAAGCTGGGTTCTGGAGTCATATCAGCCTAGGAGGCTGAGTACTGGGGTCATATCAGCCTAGGAGGCTGAGTACTGGGGTCATATCAGTCTAGGAGACCGAGTACTGGGGTCATATCAGCCTAGGAGACTGAATACTGGGGTCATATCAGTCTAGGGGGACGAGTACTGGGTCATATCAGCCTAGGAGACTGAGTACTGGGGTCATATCAGCCTAGGAGACTGAGTACTGGGGTCATATCAGCCTAGGAGGCTGAGTACTGGGGTCATATCAGCCTAGGAGGCTGAGTACTGGGATCATATCAGCCTAGGAGGCTGAGTACTGGGGTCTTATCAGCCTAGGAGGCTGAGTACTGGTATCATATCAGCCTAGGAGGCTGAGTACTGGGGTCATATCAGCCTAGGAGGCTGAGTACTGGGGTCATATCAGTCTAGGAGCCCGAGTACTGGGGTCATATCAGCCTGAGAGGCTGAGTACTGGTATCATATCAGCCTATGAGACTGAGTACTGGGGTCATATCAGCCTAGGAGACTGAGTACTGGGGTCATATCAACCTAGGAGACCGAGTACTGGGATCATATCAGCCTAGGAGGCTTAGTACTGGGGTCATATCAGCCTAGGAGACTGAGTACTGGGGTCATATCAACCTAGGAGGCTGAGTACTGGGGTCATATCAGCCTAGGAGGCTGAGTACTGGGGTCACACAGGTTGGGTTCCAGGGTCATAACAACACACCCAGAAGGAAGGGAAGAAACAACACACTAGAAGAGTTAAACCAACTATCACAAGGAAAAGACCAAGTAATTAATGCATAAATACAAATAAACAGATACAATGAATAAAGAAAGGAACAACCATAGAAGCAACATATAGAATAAAAAAAACGCTAAAAAGTGTTGAAGGTGAACAAAGACGTTTTATCAAACAAAATCAAGGATCTCAAAGAAATAGTGTAAGATGAAAAAATGATCAGGTTTAATGGTCATTGCTGAGGCGAAATCATCAAAAACTGATAACAGATGCGATGTTTCCAAGAGGATACAGCATAATAAGAAAACGATAGTAATGAATAAAAGGGAGAACTCGTTTTTCTGATAACCGACAATGAAGCAACGAGGAGCGAACACTCCGAAATATCAAACGATATTTGCACCGCGTAACTGGAAGAATGGGAAGCCCTCAAGTAGTAGTAGTATTTACAATCATTTACAACCCCCCTCCAAACAGCAGGTGACCCGGGTACAAGTACGGCATGAACAAGTCAGAGATACAGAGGGAGAGGTGTTATAAGTTGAGAGCAGAACTGAAATATAGTGTGTCAGAACGCGCTTAACCCGCATGGGTTATTCAGCACAAAGAGTAATAGAGGAAACCATACCATGGGTGGGGGTTTAGAACCCGCGATCTGAGAGTCATAAAACTCCAGACCAACGCGTTCTAACCCCACCATGGTACGGTTTGTTTACAATCGTGTCATTACGATTTCGTAAGTCAGTTACAGAGGATCAATCTTCCACTGTTGGAGTTCTTTATTCTTTTTCTCTAGGGCTATGTATACCAAATAAATTTTTCAGAGAGGTCTCATTAGCAGTGCCACAGTCTGGTCTACCAAACAGAAAACATCATAGCTCCCTGTTCGGTTTCTCTAAGGTTTGGTATCTATAACAACATGGCATTTTGTACCATTTTGTACTATGGTATTATACCATTTACAACATCGACAACTGTACCCAGAGATATAAAAAACATTGGGAGAACCCATTGTTCCCCCAGCAATGTAAAGAAGCCAAGGTAGAAAAAACAGAATAAGAACCAAAAAAATAAAGTACTGAAACACGAAGCTGGGAGCAAGAAACAAAAGCATTATGGTCAGAGAGGAAGTGTACGGACGACACAGCAACAGAAACAATAACAGTCATGTTTACTTCACGTCAGAAGGAAGACTATCATTAACATTTAGATTTTGCCGCTAAAGTGGCTAGTTTATTGTGCATCCATATCCATCCTGTGGACGGTAGAACATATGGATACACAAAATACCTAGGAACTAGGCCCCTAAAGGGGTTTACAGATAACTGCAAACCAAGAAATGAGTTTAGATAGAAGGAGTCACTAGTGGAAAATGGACGAGGAAGCTACAGGCGCTGACTCCGACACCCAGTCACGGACCACCACTTGTGTCCTTGCTGCCAGGTATTCCCTGGTCCATTATAGTGCTTTTCCTGCTATTCCTGGATGCTCCTCTGGTTTTGTCCCAGTCAGTTGTGCGGTACTGTGTCGAAAGCCTTCTTACAGCCCAAGAAAATGCAATCTATGCATCCCATTCTCTCTCTATCTCTCCTGCCTTATTTATGTTACCTTGTGTGTGTGTGTGTGTGTGTGTGTGTGTGTGTGTGGTTGTGGGGTGTGTGGTTGTGGGGGTGTGTGTGTTGTGTGGATGTGTGTGTGTGTGTGTGTGTGTGTGTGTATGCGCCAGTTGGCGGGCCATTAATTCCTAATTACTCAACTACAGTGGTGATTCTGGAGTGCCATTGTTGCTCTGATGACCCTCAACTAGAGGGAAGGCGTGTGGGGAGAGGGGAAGTAGGTAGTCAAGGGAGAGGAAGTGGGAGGAAGGGAAAAGAGAATAAGGAAGGGAGGGGAGGCAAGAAGTGAGGGAAGGGGAGAGGATAATGAAGGTAGGGAAGATGGGAGTGAGGGAGATTACGAGATGTGAAGAAAAGTAGAAAAGCGAAAGGGATAGAAATGAGGAGAATGGAAAGGGAAGAGATGAACGAGAGAGGCAAGCAAAGTGAAATGGGGAGGAAATGAAAAAAAAACAGAAGGAAAGGGAAGAGAGTGAACAGGAGGAAGAGGATGAAAAGGAGGAGGAGGAGAGTGTGAGCAGGCAATTCTAAAACCATGTGGTGTGAGTAGCACTTGAGAAAGAATTAACAGCAAGAGAGAAGCTGCCTGCTACTCCAGCTGACAGGGAAAGCACTGAGAGCCTCTCACAACACAAAACAACAACAGAAGGTTTTTGTTTCCCAAAGTTCACTCTTGTCTTTGTTGGGTCTGGATGTGCACCCCAGGACAAGACAATGAAGTTATTAAGTGATATGAGAGGTGGACAATGTCGAATTTGTGAACTTACACACACACACACACACACACACACACACACACACACACACACACGCGCTGAATAAAATAGGTAGTACATTCATTGCTGACAAATACAAGAACAGCTTCAGAATCTGAACAAGGGCATTTAGATCAGCGTACATAAGACCAGTACTGGAGTACGCAGCGCCAGCATGGATCCTGCATCTCATCAAACTGCAGAAAGTTGGCTACAAGTCTGGCCCCAGAACTAGAGTCCCGGGACGCAAGCAAGGTTAAGAGAGCAAGATTATTTAAAGACTGGAGAACCAGAACTGCGATAATTGGTTTTGAAAACCGACTGCTTGAAGAATTGAGACATTTCCTGCTTTGTACTGGACTGATGAAGCTACTGTGTGGCGAAACGTTTCTTCAATAAAGATTCCCGTATGTTGCATAAGTGTCTCAATTCTTCAAGCCGTCGGTTTTCAAAATCATTTATCACATCTGTCAGACACTGCAACATCATGGGATTTGATACAAAGAATTCTTCAACACTTGTCCAACCTTTGGACGATGACCTACTTACACTAGTGGATGGTTCCACTGTGATCCCGCCTCCTCCTGCTTCCACTCACCTGACTACAGTATATAAGTCACTTCTCCAGCCATATGCTATACTTTCTACAAGATTGAGAAACTGAACACATCGATTCCACGCTGAGGGACTGGTTACCTCAACTCCTCCTCTCCTTACACCTTCCTGCTTTGTACTGGACTGATGAAGCCACTGTGTGGCGAAACGTTTCTTCAATAAAGATTCCCATATGTTGCATATGTCTCAATTCTTCAGAACCAGAATTAGCGATCCCCGAGGGTCTCAACACAGGCATTCACGACAGCAACTAGACAGTTTTCAGAGTTGTGAGAAATGACATCCAGTAAGAGACGAAAGAGTATTCTTGACTAATATGCTTAACTAGAGAACCAGAGGAGACACGACCATGACGTGAAACCGAGCTCAAGATACACGGACAGGGTAGAGAGAAACCGCCTGAAGTCAGGTGAGTAGAATCAGGAGGAATCGGAGGTCACTCTTGGACAAATCCACTAATGTAAGAAGAATTTCTTATTTCGAGATCCCAATATGTTACTGTGTCTGACAGATGTAAATGGCTAAGAAAACAGCCAAGTTGTCAGACACAGCAACATTAAACTCCAGACCGTCGCGTCAGCCACTGGACCAGCTAGCCACAATAAGATTCATCCAACTAGGTATATTTCTACACCATAGGAAGGTACATCAACATCTTGGGATCTCGATACAAGAGATTCTTCTACGCCTGCCTATCCTACAGACATGACCTACTTACACTAGTGGATTTGTCCACTAGTGACCTCCGCCTCCTGCTTCTACTCACCTTTCTGCAGTATATGCGCCACTTCTCCTTCCAGCGTTTGAAAGGAGAAAAACAGAAACTAGCAGAGGTGGAAGGTGCAGGCGAGAATGTGTCACAGAGATGTCAGGAAATTCCTTTTCCTTTAGGTCTGGTCACAGATCGGGCCGCGGGGGGCGTTGACCCCCGAAACCCTCTCCAGGTATAATCCAGGTATACCTGAATGAGGAAGCGGTGTTGGCTTCAAATAAGGTAAGATATGACCCCCCAAAAAAACTGTAGGAATAGTGGGAAGAGATGGGTGTCCAGGAGCTGCGACTGTAACTCTGATCATACACTGTAGGTTTCACGGTTTTCCTATGTACATAAAAGATAAAAAAAAAAAATCGTCTTTAGTAAGCTTTTTTGGGAGTTTGTCAAGAATGAGGTAAACTATAAACCAAGTCACAGTTCAGCCCGGCATGCGCCGGGATGATTTCCTACCAAATTTTGATAATCTCCAAAAGTTTGGCAATTGCGGACGAGTGTTGACTTAAGAGTCTGGGAGCGAACTGTTGCTGAGAGAGTTTACTCTCACCAGCTGCACTCTCTCTGTTGCTGAGAGAGTTTACTCTCACCAGCTGCACTCTCTCTGTTGCTGAGAGAATTTACTCTCACCAGCTGCACTCTCTCTGTTGCTGAGAGAGTTTACTCTCACCAGCTGCACTCTCTCTGTTGCTGAGAGAGTTTACTCTCACCAGCTGCACTCTCTCTGTTGCTGAGAGAGTTTACTCTCACCAGCTACACTCTCTCTGATTCTGAGAGAGTTTTACACTCATCAGCTACACTCTGTTTGTTGCTGAGGGAGTTTACTCTTAACAGCTGCACTATCTGCTGCTGAGAGAGTTTACACTCACTAGCTACATTGGAGACATCCACTTCAGGCTGAGGGACTGATTACCTTATTCTCCTCCTCGCGTTTCACTGATCTTTGTGACAGACTGAAGATACCACTGGCTGATGGGCGATACGTTTCCTGCCTAAAAATTCCCAAGTGACGCACAGGTGACTCATTCTTCATTCTGTCAGTTGTCTAAACAAATCCATCACATATGAAGCGTTAAACCCGTGTGACTTAGAGCAAGGAGAGTTCCTCTCGCAGCCAATAGCAATACAGTAACGCTAATAATAAATGTTTTAGTAACTAAATTAATGTCTGTATAAACAACCCATTAATTTATAAGTGGATCATTACCTTATGACCCATTATGTGCCTCTGTAATGTTGAGGTACAGTTCCTGAACCCATTATGTGCCTCTGTGATGTTGAGGTACAGTCCCTGAACCCATTATGTGCCTCTGTAATGTTGAGGTACAGTCCCTGGACCCATTATGTGCCTCTGTAATGTTGAGGTACAGTCCCTGAACCCATTATGTGCCTCTGTAATGTTGAGGTACAGTCCCTGGACCCATTATGTGCCTCTGTGATGTTGAGGTACAGTTCCTGAACCCATTATGTGCCTCTGTGATGTTGAGGTACAGTTCCTGAACCCATTATGTGCCTCTATGATGTTGAGGTACAGTTCCTGAACCCATTAGGTGCCTCTATGATGTTGAGGTACAGTTCCTGAACCCATTATGTGCCTCTATGATGTTGAGGTACAGTTCCTGAACCCATTAGGTGCCTCTATGATGTTGAGGTACAGTTCCTGAACCCATTATGTGCCTCTATGATGTTGAGGTACAGTTCCTGAACCCATTATGTGCCTGTGTAACTTCTTCACCGCCCACAGCCTGGGTATGGTGTGACTACCACTCGCAGGAAGTGTTTGGGTAACAAAGTAATTCAGCTGCAGTAGTTACACTACACTCAACCATACAGAGCAGTTGTATACTACAAACCACAAGTTACAATAGGAGAGAATAAAATAACGTCACGATGCGCATGTCACAGATTGACCTAGAGCTACAACACAACACTTGACTTGTACAGGATAGTGATTGGAGATATTCTGTATACGTTGCACATATACTTGTAGAAATAAAGATTATTATTATTATTATTATTATTATTATTATTATTATTATTATTATTATTGTTGTTGATGTTGTTGTTGTTGTTGTTGTTGTTGTTGTTGTTGTTGTTGTTGTTGTTGTTAGAGAGTTTAAGACTAAGAAATCGTTTCTCATATATTCACAGCGAAGCGTTAAACCAGTAGAGATCTTTGTTACGAGGGATATGGATAGCCCCACTTCCTTAAATTAAGATTCCTTCACCGCCATCAACACACCTCTCTTGAACTGACGTGATCTTAAAAATCAAGACACAAGAGGAGAGACGGAAGATGCAAACATGTCTTGAACTCAAATTAAGCTGTTATGAACATGTGTCGTTAAACAGAAAACTGGACGAGGAGCCCGAACGGTAGCGCTACGTGGATGTCAATTGAAGGACCGCTGTTCGAGCCCCTCATTCACCCTTCTGTTTATTCATATGTCTTGAAGATTCACTTGATTCAGTAGAACACACGATGAGTGATGAGGGGGGGGGACCTTGACTAACCCATCCCAGACACAATGATATGGAGAGAAGGGATAGAGGATAGACGGATGGGGGACTCGCCTATACACGAGCCTGAAGTTGATCTATCCCCACAGTGAACCAACATAACACGACACAAAAGAGATAGGTTGAGATAGAGAATAAATACAGCCAATACTCATCTCCGGATAGCTCTAGCCTCTGTACGAAGCAAAATAAGGAAAAAATCACTATAGAAAGCCCTTGGTCGGGAAAAAGGATAGATGACAGCAGGACTCACCTGAACACGAGCCTCGGATAGGTCTAGCCTCATAGCAAGCTCCTCCCTGGTGAACACATCTGGGTACTGTGTCTTCTCGAAGGCCCGCTCCAGCTGGTGCAGCTGGTAGGTGGTGAAGGTGGTTCGTGAGCGGCGGACCTGCGGACGAGGGGCACCAGTACTCGTCAGCTTCAAGAGAGAAGAGGGAACAAGACCTGTAGTCAGGTCTGGGTTATCCATGAGGCACAAATGGGCACAGTGACCCCGAAATTTTTTTTTTTAGGCCTCAACATTTCTCAGATGAATCAGAAATGAGAATTCTTGTAACACTTAATTAAGTGACTTAATTACTTTATCATATCCTTTTAAATAATGAACCTACAGATATTAAAGTATGTTTACACATGTTAACACATGTTTTATAATATATCTTTAAACATCAAAGAATACACACACACACACACACACACACACACACACACACACACACACACACACACACACACACTCCATCACTGCCTCTTACTGTTAAAAACTTGCAGTTGAAATATTTAATGGTAATATAGTGTGCTATACCACACACATAGTGAGGTACAGTGGGTAACAATGGGAGGGACGAGATTCTAGGTATTCCGTAAAATGGTTGGCAAGTACAGGTCACAGAGGAGAGCCCATGACAGTACCAAACCTTTGTGAAGAGTAGTTAAGTTTGATAGAAAAATAAGTATTAGTGGGGTTATAGTGTGGTGGTGTAGTAGTGTGGTGGTGCAGTAAAGTAGTGGTGTAGTAGTGTGGTAGTGCAGTAGTGTGGTAGTGTAGTAGTGTGGTGGTGTAGTAGTGTGGTGGTGTAATAGTGTGGTGGTGTAGTAGTGTGGTAGTGCAGTAGTGTGGTGGTGTAGTAGTGTGGTGGTGTAGTAGTGTGGTGGTGTAGTAGTGTGGTGGTGTAGTAGTGTGGTGGTGTAGTAGTGTGGTGGTGTAGTAGTGTGGTGGCGTAGTAGTGTGGTGGTGTAGTAGTGTGGTGGTGTAGTAGTGTGGTGGTGTAGTAGTGTGGTGGTGTAGTAGTGTGGTGGTGTAGTAGTGTGGTGGTGTAGTAGTGTGGTAGTGCAGTAGTGTGGTAGTGTAGTAGTGTGGTGGTGTATTAGTGTGGTGGTGTAGTAGTGTGGTGGTGTAGTAAAGTGATGGTGTAGTAGTGTGGTGGTGTAGCAGTGTGGTGGTGTAGTAGTGTGGTGGTGCAGTAGTGTGGTGGTGCAGTAGTGTGGTGGTGTAGTAGTGTGGTGGTGTAGTAGTGTGGTGGTGTAGTAGTGTGGTAGTGTAGTAGTGTGGTAGTGTAGTAGTGTGGTGGTGTAATAGTGTGGTGGTGTAGTAGTGTGGTGGTGTAGTAGTGTGGTGGTGTAGTAGTGTGGTGGTGTAGTAGTGTGGTAGTGTAGTAGTGTGGTGGTGTAGTAGTGTAGTGGTGTAGAAGTGTGGTAGTGTAGTAGTGTGGTGGTGTAGTAGTGTGGCGGTGTAATAGTGTGGTGGTGTAGTAGTGTGGTGGTGTAGTAGTGTGGTGGTGTAGTAGTGTGGTAGTGTAGTAGTGTGGTGGTGTAGTACTGTGGTGGTGTAGAAGTGTGGTAGTGTAGTAGTGTGGTGGTGTAGTAGTGTGGCGGTGTAGTAGTATGGTAGTGTAGTAGTGTGGTAGTGTAGTAGTGTGGTGGTGTAGTAGTGTGGTGGTGTAGTAGTGTGGTAGTGTAGTAGTGTGGTGGTGTAGTAGTGTGGTAGTGTAGTAGTGTGGTGGTGTAGTAGTGTGGTGGTGTAGTAGTGTGGTAGTGTAGTAGTGTGGTGGTGTAGTAGTGTGGTAGTGTAGTAGTGTGGTGGTGTAGTAGTGCGGTGGTGTAGTAGTGTGGTAGTGTAGTAGTGTGGTGGTGTAGTAGTGTGGTAGTGTAGTAGTTGTGGTGGTGTAGTAGTGTGGTAGTGTGGTGGTGTAGTAGTGTGGTAGTGTAGTAGTGTGGTGGTGTAGTAGTGTGGTGGTGTAGTAGTGTGGTAGTGTAGTAGTGTGTGGTGTAGTATGTGGTAGTGTAGTAGTGTGGTGTGTAGTAGTGTCGTGGTGTAGTAGTGTGGTAGTGTAGTAGTGTGGTGTGTATAGTGTGGTAGAGTGTAGTAGTGTGGTGTGTAGTTAGTGTGAGGTGTGTAGTAGTAGTAGTGGTGTGTAGTAGTGTGGTAGTGTAGTAGTGTGGTGGGTAGTATGTAGTTGTTGTGTAGTAGTGTGGTAGTGTAGTAGTGTGGTGGTGTATTTGTGTGGTAGTGTAGTAGTGTGGTGGTGTAGTAGTGTGTAGTGTAGTAGTGTGGTGTGTAGTAGTGTGGTAATATAGTAGTGTGGTGGTGTAGTAGTGTGGTAGTGTAGTAGTGTGGTGGTGTAGTAGTGTGGTAATATAGTAGTGTGGTGGTGTAGTAGTGTGGTAGTGTAGTATGTGGTGGTGTAGTAGTGTGGTATATAGTAGTGTGGTGGTGTAGCAGTGTGGTAGTGTAGTAGTGTGGTAGTGGGAGTATGTGGTGGTGTAGTAGTTGGTGGTGTAGCAGTGTGGTGGTGTAGTAGTGTGGTAGTGTAGTAGCGTGGTAAGTTAGTAGTGTGGTAATATAGTATGTGGTGGTGTAGTAATGTGGTGGGTGTGGTAGTGTGATAATATAGTAGTGTGGTAGTGTAGTAGTGTGGTGGTGTAGTAGTGTGGTAATATAGTAGTGTGGTGGTGTAGTAGTGTTGTAGTGTAGTAGAGTGGTGGTGTAGTAGTGTGGTAATATAGTAGTGTGGTAGTGTAGTAGTGTGGTGGTGTAGTAGTGTGGTAATTAGTAGTGTGGTGGTGTAGTAGTGTTGTAGTGTAGTAAGTGGTGGTGTAGTAGTGTGTAATATAGTAGTGTGGTAGTGTAGTAGTGTGAGTGTGTTAGTAGTGTGGTGGTGTATAGTAGTGTGTGGTGTAGTCAAGGTAACTCCTCACCTTCCGTGGCTTGTCGGGGTCGAAGGGATCGTTGTGTTGGTCCGGACACTCAGGGGAGGTGGTGGAATCCCCATCACCACGAGGGGATACCTCAGGGCTGCCTACTCCCACCCCGGAGTCTGAAAGATATCACAAAACAAGATCGCAAATGAACTCGCTGAATAATAATGAATATAATAATAATAATAATAATAATAATAATAATAATAATAAATAATAATAATAATAATAATAATAATAATAATAATAATAATAATAATAATAATAATAATATTCTCATACACAGCATACATTTAATTAATAACAACCCTCCTAAGTGACAAGGAGTAATGCAGAAAAAAAGAATGTGGAATGCCTACAACAATCCTGTACGATATTATATATATATATATATATATATATATATATATATATATATATATATATATATATATATATATATATATATATATAATATATATATCGTACCGAACAGGTAAAACTGGCCAATTAGCAAGAACTCATTTAAAATTAATTCCTTTCTAAAATTTTCTCTCATACGTTGAAAGATATATTTTTTTCATTTATGTTAATGTAAAAATTAATAATTTTGTAACTCCAGACTAAATACATTTTAGATAAGTTTACAATAATTTAATAATATACAAACACAATGAAATACCTTTTTTTTCGTTGGGTTCAGAATGATTTTTTGGAAATTATTGCATACACAAACTTTCGCTTGCCTATTCGGCAAGAAGAGAATTGCTATAGAGGCCAAACTCGCAAGTTATATATATATATATATATATATATATATATATATATAATATATATATTTATATATATAATTATATATATATATATATATATAATATATATATATATATATATATATATATATATATATATATATATATATATATATATATATATATATATATATGTCGTGCCGAATATGTAAAACTGGTCAATTAGCAAGAACTCATTTAAAATTAAGTCCTTTCTGGAATTTTCTCTTATACGTTTAAAGATATATTTTTTTCATTAATGTTAATGTAAAAATTTTTAATTTTGCACCAAAAGAATCTTAGAAAACTTACCTAACCTTATTATAAGAAAAGCAATTTATTTTAGCCTAACCCAACTAAATATATTTTAAATACGTTTACAATAATTTAATACTAAACAAACACAATCAAATATATTTTTTTCGTTAGGTTCAGAATGATTTTGGCGAAATTATTGCATACACAAATTTTCACTTGTCCTATATGGCAAGATGAGCGTAGCTATTTAAGCCAAGATGGCAAGTTCTGCCTATTCGGCACGACATATATATATATATATATATATATATTATATATATATATATATATATTATATATAATATATATATATATATATATATATATATATATATATGTCGTGCCGAATATGTAAAACTGGTCAGTTAGCAAGAACTCATTTAAAATTAAGTCCTTTCTAAAATTTTCTCTTATACGTTTAAAGATATATTTTTTTCATTAATGTTGATGTAAAAATTTTTAATTTTGCACCAAAAGGAACTTAGAAAACTTACCTAACCTTATTATAACAAGAACAATTTATTTTAGCCTAACCCAACAAAATATATTTTAGATTTGTTTACAATAATTTAATACTAAACAAACACAGTGAAATATATTTTTTTCGTTAGGTTCAGAATGATTTTGGTGAAATTATTGCATACACAAATTTTCACTTGTCCTATATGGCAAGATGAACGTTGCTATTTAAGCCAAGATCGCAAGTTCTGCCTATTCGGCACGACATTATATATTTTTATATATATATATATATATATATATATATATATATATATATATATATATATATATATATATATATATATATATATATATATATATATATATATATATATATATAATATATATATATATATATATATATATATATATATATTATATATATATATGCAAAACAACCACTATGAAAGAAATAGAGAAATTCCAAGCGCTTTCGTGACTACTCACATTATCAAGGATAATGTGAGTAGTCACGAAAGCGCTTGGAATTTCTCTGTTTCTTTCATAGTGGTTGTTTTGCATATTTTGAAATCACCTGTTTACTGTGATCTTATTGCATATATATATATATATATTATATATATATATATATATATATATATATTATATAATATATATATATATATATATATATATATATAATATATATATAATAATATATATATATATATATATATATATATATATATATATATATATATATATATATATATATTATATATATATATATATATATTATATATATATAATATATAACGAGGTGTCGTGAGATGAGGACTTATGTAAATTCAGAAGAATGTGTGGCAGGGGTTCCAGCAGCTTACTTGGTCCTGCTTGATGGCGTCTGTGGTGTGAATTAGAGATTATTTACGACATTTCCCTCAAATTCCGTTTTCTTTACGAATGACCTGACTTCCTGTTCCATCTATGTGGTGTGAATCTGTGTTAAACTGTATAACAAAGTCACTGTGATTGCTGTTCTTGCTGTGGCGCACAGGTTTGTGATCACATACCGTAGAAATATATTTAATTCAAATCGCTAATTCGGTGTTAAAAATCAAAATCAATGTAAATAAATAATGTGGATATAGACAAATAACCTGCACATAGAGAGGAGCTTAACGACAATGTTTGGGTCTGACTTGGATCATTTACAAAGCCACACTAACAGAAAAGTGTAAATCCCGTGTAGTCTCGCACATGTAAATATTATTGCAACTGCTACAAGGGATGGTGTAGACAGCTGCAACTTTCTTGCAACGGACGTTAGGCTCTCTAGACATTTCGTTAATAGTGGTGGAAGTGACGGTGCCCCGTGATGTAACTCGTTTTCTTAAAAAAAAAAAAAAAAAAGACTTAGAAGGTTTCTAGAGTACAATGGACGTAAGGGAAATTAAATAGCAATTACTCATGATATAGGCCTCTCATAGTGTTCAATAAATTATGGGGTTGATCTTTTACGATCCCGTAAGACGGCGGTCGCAAGGTATCGTTAGCTGGGGGAAGATGTCTCCCGTCTGGAACTCGCAACTGCATATTCCTTGAGCCTTCGTGAGTGGCGAGGAATTAGACACATGTGCGACGTCTGGGTATCTTTATTTGTAGACGTTTCGCCCTCCAGTGTCTGTATCAATACAAATTCAAGGACATAATGTGATGACTGTAGAACTGTATACCAAAGATGAGGTAATCTGTCCCTCAGTCTTGGAGATGAAGAGCATCGTAGTTGGTACTGTTTACCAGCCACAAGCTGAAGGACTGATTACCTCGTCTTCTGTATATAGTCCAACAGTCTTCCCATTATATCCTTGAATTTGTACTGATAAAGCCACTGGATGGAGGAACGTCTAAAAAAATTACCCAGCTGTTATACATGTGTCTAATTCTTCATTTTGTCGGTATTGTCTACCATTCGTATATAATGAGTGTCAGTATTAACCAGAATGAGATCATTCTGGTCAGTGTAGCTGGTGTCAGTGTAGCTGGTGTCATTGTAGCTGGTGTCAGTGTAGCTGGTGTCAGTGTAGCTGGTGTCAGTGTAGCTGGTGTCAGTGTAGCTGGTGTCAGTGTAGCTGGTGTCAGTATAGTTGGTGTCAGTGTAGCTGGTGTCAGTGTAGCTGGTGTCAGTGTAGCTGGTGTCAGTGCAGCTGGTGTCAGTGTAGCTGGTGTCAGTATAGTTGGTGTCAGTGTAGCTGGTGTCAGTGTAGTTGGTGTCAGTGTAGTTGGTGTCAGTGCAGCTGGTGTCAGTGTAGCTGGTGTCAGTGTAGCTGGTGTCAGTGTAGCTGGTGTCAGTGTAGCTGGTCGTATCTGCGATGACTCGTCCAGTTCTCATCTGCTGACCGATTTAAAGCTCCTTTAACACTGTTAGGAGATGATCCTGTGGCAGTGTAGGATGGGGCGCGGGGCAGTGTGTTAACACACTGGTTGAAGAGGGGCGTTGCAAGGTGATGGCCGGGAAGGGGCGGTGTTAGACGGAGCGGAGGGGGGTAGAGTAGTGCTAGGCGAGGCTGGGCGGTGCTAGGCAGGGCAGGGCGGGGCGGTGCTAGGCAGGGGCGGGCCAGCACACAAGAGCTGGGTGGTGACGGTTACACAGCGTCTCCGCTGCTGGTAATCCTTCATTTGGCGGCCAGCCTAGCGTGAACTGATGGCGGGTGACGCTAAGCCACCATGGAGGTGTTGGTGAGGTGAGCGCTGCCGCCGCCGTCGCCGCCACGCCACCGCCACCGTCGCCGCCGCCGCCGCCGCCACGCCTCCAGTCATATACCCATCTCTAACTTCAAGAGTAATATTTCCCTACCGTCTGTCGCAACACCAGTACCACTGTTGCTACTAGTACGACCACTACCACTACTACTACTATTGCTACAACTACCACTACTACTACTACTACTACTGTTACTACTGCTACTAGGAAAGAACGTCTAGGGTCAGTAGTTGTGAACTAGCATACTACCTTCTTTTCATTATAAGGCTATTGTAACAGTGACTACCAGACCAACATTCCTAGCAGTGACTACCAGACAACATTCCTAGCAGTGACTACCAGACAACATTCCTAGCAGTGACTACCAGACAACATTCCTAGCAGTGACTACCAGACAACATTCCTAGCAGTGACTACCATACCAACATTCCTAGCAGTGACTACCAGACCAACATTCCTAGCAGTGACTACCAGACAACATTCCTAGCAGTGACTACCAGACAACATTCCTAGCAGTGACTACCAGACAACATTCCTAGCAGTGACTACCATACCAACATTCCTAGCAGTGACTACCAGACCAACATTCCTAGCAGTGACTACCAGACAACATTCCTAGCAGTGACTACCAGACAACATTCCTAGAAGTGACTACCAGACAACATTCCTAGCAGTGACTACCAGTACAACATTCCTAGCAGTGACTACCATACCAACATTCCTAGCAGTGACTACCAGACCAACATTCCTAGCAGTGACTACCAGACAACATTCCTAGCAGTGACTACCAGACAACATTCCTAGCAGTGGCTACCAGACAACATTCCTAGCAGTGACTACCAGACCAACATTCCTAGCAGTGACTACCAGACCAACATTCCTAGCAGTGAGTACCAGACCAACATTTCTAGCAGTGGCTACCAGACCAACATTCCTAGCAGTGACTACCAGACCAACATTCCTAGCAGTGACTACCAGACCAACATTCCTAGCAGTGACTACCAGACCAGCATTCCTAGCAGTGACTACCAGACCAACATACCTAGCAGTGACTACCAGACCAACATACCTAGCAGTGACTACCAGACCAACATTCCTAGCAGTGGCTACCAGACCAACATTCCTAGCAGTGACTACCAGACCAACATACCTAGCAGTGACTACCAGACCAACATTCCTAGCAGTGACTACCAGACCAACATACCTAGCAGTGACTGTAGGTCTGGTTCAGTTTGGGATCCAGTTACCGCCCACGACCCAGCATACCAAGTCTCGTGATAACAACAACACAACGATGTAGCTTGGTACCTACTTACCTACCTGCCTCCTTCCCTCCTCCCTACCTACCTACCTACTTACCTACCTACCTACCTACCTACCAATCTACCTCCCTCCTTCCCTCCCTCTCTCCCTCCTTCCCTACCTACCTACCTACCTACTTACCTACTTCCCTCCTTCCCTCCCTTCTTCCCTACCTACCTACCTACTTACCTACCTACCTACCAACCTACCTCCCTCCTTCCTTCCCTCTCTCCCTCCCTCCCTCCCTCCCTACTTACCTACCTACCTCCTACTTACCTACCTACCTATTTACCTACCTACCTACCAACCTACCTCCCTCCTTCCCTCCCTCCTCTCCCTCCCTACCTACCTACCTACCTACCAACCTATCTCCCTCCTTCCCTCCCTCTCTCCCCCTCCCTCCCTACGTACCTACCTATTTACTTACCTACCTACCTACCTACCTATCTCCCTCCTTCCTCCCTCTCCCTCCCTCCTACGTACCTACCTATTTACTTACCTACCTACCTCCCTACCAACCTACCTCCCTCCTTCCCTCCCTCCCTCCCTCTCTCTCCTACCTACCTACCTACCTACCTCAGTACATACCAAATCACGTACATTCTCATTACACTACCTCCTCACACCTCACCCCTGCACCTCCTACCAGCACCTATTCTCCCCTCCCATCATCCCAAACTCATCCCAAACACCCACCTGCCTCTTAATCCCTCCCCCTCATTACCACCTCTCCATTCACCCCATCTACCCCATCAACTAAGACATGACACAATCCCGTGCCCCATTCAACTACCCACTCTCATTTACACCCTATAAAGCCCATTTTGGATACACCAGAGCCACTCCCCATCCCCCCTTCTCCATTCGCTCGCATACCTCATTTGCATGCGAGTGTGGGCTTACTAGGTGAACAATGAGGGGTCAAGGAACTCAGGGACTGACCCCCTGGTATGCTAACTGGCTCAAGGGGACTCAGGGACTGACCCCTTGTAACCAAATACTCATCAAGGGAGTTTGCTGGACCCCTGGGAGAGGACTCTTGATCCAAGGAGTTGAACCTGATCTCCAGTTCCCTCGGATCTAACCTGTTTACCTCCCATTCCCTCCCCCGCTCTCCATAAGCCCTACGGGTTCAGCGCTTCTTCCTGATAGTAATAATAACTGCGAGAGATAACAGAAAAACAGTGTAAAATAAGGGAATATGTGAAACGAGGGGTAAATATGTGAAATAAATGACTGTGGGAGTGACTATCTCATCCTCTAGTGTCTTCAGCATTTCATTCCCTCCCTCTCTTCCTCTTTTCTCACTCCCCCTCCCCCTCTCCCCCATCTCTTTCTTTTCCACCTTCTCTTCCCTCCCTGTTCCCTCCACTCCTCTGTTTATCTGTCTGTCTGTCTGTCTGTCTGTCTGTCTGTCTGTCTGTCTCATTCTCTCTCTTCTCTCTCTCTCTCTCTCTCTCTCTCTCTCTCCAGAAACACTAATTAATAAGTGATCAGACCTTAACACCAGATCAATATAATCCTCAGCTATTGCTTAATTACCATAATTAAGAGCATTACCTATGTAATTACATCTCTATACGCTATCCTCTTTCTAACTAAAATATAGAATTTTATATCACCGGAGAGAGACAGAGAGAGAGAGAGAGAGAGAGAGAGAGAGCTCTAATATCCCTTTCCTATGGTGCTTTGAAACCATCATAGCAGTTGCACACACACACACACAACCCCACACACACACACACACACACACACACACACACACACACACACACACAAAGAGAAAAGGCAAAGATTCGCAACAAGACTAGCGACACTGGAAGACAGGAGAGATAGGGTTGATATGATAACGACATATAAAATACTGAGAAGAATTGACAAGGTGGACAGAGACAGGATGTTACAGAGATGGGACACAGCAACAAAGGGTCACAGTTGGAAGCTGAAGACACAGATGAATCACAGGGATGTCAGGAAGTAGAATGGTCTGGGAAGTGATGTAGTGGAGGCAGGAACCATACATAGCTTTAAGACGAGGTATGATAAAGCTCATGGAGCAGGAAGAGTGACATAGTAGCAATAAGTGAAGAGGCGGAACCAGGAGCTGTGATTCGACCCCTTCAACCACAATTGAGTTAGGCGAGTACACACAAATACACACACTTTATAAATATAAATATATATAATATATATATATAAATATATATATATATATATATAATATATATATATATATATATATATATATATATATATAATATGCTTGTGTATGTGTGTGTGTGTGTGTGTGTGTGTGTATTCATCGGTCACCCTGAGACTGAACAAATACTACCTGATATTACTGAGTCTCATCTGTGTCTTAAGACGCAGCTGTGCCCCTGGATACCTGTTTCCAGCATTTCATAAAGCCTGTTCATGTCTGCCCTATCAATTCCTCTCAGTAATTTTGCATGTTGCTATCATATCTCTCCTGGTCCTTTTGTCTTCCAAGGTGTCTAGACTCTGTCCAGTTATCTTCGCCTCGTAGTTCATGCATCTTAGCTCCGGGACTACTCTTGTTGCATACTTCTATACTTCCTCTAGTTTCTTAACAAGATTTCTCAGGTGTGAGTTCCATACTGGTGCTGTGTGTGTGTGTGTGTGTGTGTGTGTGTGTGTGTGTGTGTGGTGTGTGTGTGTATGAATGGGACAAGTCATCCGCGGGATAATGGCATATGACCTGTGGTCGGCCTAAAGAGAGGTGAGAAGTGGGAGAAATAAGGGAGGGAGTGAAGAAGGGGAGAAAGTAGGAGTTGGGGAGCATTTAGGGGAAAGAGAGAGAGGGAGAGAGAGAGAGAGAGAGAGAGAGAGAGAGAGAGAGAGAGAGAGAGAGAGAGAGAGAGAGAGAGAGAGAGAGAGAGAGAGAGAGAGAGAGAGAGAGAGAGAGAACATCTTCAGCACCCACACCCACACCAACAACATATACAATTCTGTTTACTGGCCTTGACTTACACACCTGGATAATACACGATAGTCACTGATCCAGTAGACAGCCTCAGTTCTTGGCTGGCTCTCTTTCCTGATGACTCCCATGTACCCTAGATGTATTCCCATGCTCTTAGATGCCCTTAAATATACATAGATACACTTCCATGTACTCCCATGTGCTTCCATAAACTCCCATGCACCACAAAAGTCTCACCACCAGCCCGACCAACAGCGCCCACAGCAACCTCAACCTCCCTCACTACTGCAATATCCTTGCATGATGGACACAGCAAGAGGAGTCTACAGCTCTCTTTCTCTCTCTCTCTCTCTCTCTCTCTCTCTCTCTCTCTCTCTCTCCTCTCTCTCTCTCTCTCTCTCTCTCTCTCTCTCTCTCTCTCTCTCTCTCTCTCGCAACAGCTATATAAATTACGAACGTCCAGCAGCGCCCGACTTACTAATCTGGCTGCGCCCTTGTGTACATTCTTCAATAGCCACTAAATGGCCCTGGATCGAGCGCACACGGCCGCTGCGCAGCGAACAATTAAACGTAAATAGTGTCTAGGATGTCGGCTTCGCGGATTAGCCGGCTGCTCCTCTTGAATAGCCCAATTTACCTAAAGAAGTACCCAATTTCACACCCCTATTCTTCCTCCGGGTTTCTTGAGACTCAGGAATAAGAAATCCCCCCCCCCCGAACTTTCTCTTGTAATTCGAATCCCAACACAAAGAATTGGATAAATTGGTTGATTCCATTCTCGCCCTATTACGCTCATTACAATTTTCAAGCTATTTCACACTCGCGTTGGCTTGAATTGACATCCAAATTGAGGGACCAGAAGGAAGACTTGAAGAGGAGGCCTGAAATTGAGTCACTTTCAGTCAATTTGGAGCTGGGAGGGAAGGCGAAAGAGAGGAACCAGGGGTAACCAGAAATAGGCGATGGTGCAGACGGCGAATAAAAGTGTAATTGAAGGAAAATTCAATAAATGAGATGGAGAGACTCTGAGGGGAAGAAAAATATGCGGAGGAATGTCAAAAATTTGGCAACTTAAACACGGTTAGGGATCGAGACCCGACCCCCGCAAACATAAATGAGTACAGATATTAAGCAATATATATATATATATATATATATATATATATATATATATATATATATATATATATATATATATATATATATATATATACATATGCAATAAGATCACAGTAAACAGGTGATTTCAGAATATGCAAAACAACCACTCTGAAGGAATAGAGAAATTCCAAGCGCTTTCATGACTACTCACATTATCAAGGAACTATGAAAGTAAAGCATCCAAGGAAGCTATATAAGGGGTCTGGCCAACACCTCACTATCAGATCCAAAATTTATGAAATAGGTAATGATTTAAAATACCCAAGAAATGTAATTGATAAATCTTTTAAAGTTCCTAGAAATACTTTTTACAATCCAAAAAGGGACAACCAGCCTTATTCAACTAAAAATATGTTGGTTCTCCCTTACCATGAAAACTTGCTTGATATGCCTTTTCTTCTTAAGACTTTTAATATTAAAGTTGTATTCAAAAATCTTGATACAGTAAAAAAAACTTTTGATAAAGAATTCCCCCCAAAATGCTGATGGATGTGTCTATAAGATTCCTTGTAAAAGTTGCGATAAAGTTTATTACGGTCAAACTGGTAAAAATCTCGAACTAAGATTAAAACAACATAAATATAGCATTAGAACTGGACAAGATTCCAATGCTCTATTTATTCATGTAAGAGATTTTAACCATCCAATTGATTTTCAAAAAGTTGAGAAAGTAGTATCAAGCAAGTCCATGGTCGACAGGAATGTAATTGAATCTTGTTACATAAAAAGCAGTTTTGACAATAATATGAATATTTCCTTTGGTTTATATAAATTAGATCCATTTATAATTAATAGAATTTGGGAAGAATTTAATAATACACTGGACAAATAATAATTTTTAAATTTTCTTGGGTAGAATAGTTTGTGGGTGAGTTGTGCAAAGGACCTATCCAGTTGGGTCGGCGCGCGTCAGGTGTTTAACCGTTGTGGGATCTGATAGTGAGGTGCTGGCCAGACCCCTTATATAGCTTCCTTGGATGCTTTACTTTCATAGTTCCTTGATAATGTGAGTAGTCACGAAAGCGCTTGGAATTTCTCTATTCTTTCAGAGTGGTTGTTTTGCATATTCTGAAATCACCTGTTTACTGTGATCTTATTGCATATATATATATATATATATATATATATTATATATATATATATATATATATATATATATATATATATATATATATATATATATATATTATATATATATATATATATATATATATATAGGGAAGTACCACCTCTATAGCTGGAATGGGGACCCTCATCCTCAGAGAAGACAATAAACGTACCTCACAGAAAACTCAAGGTTCTCCCCGGAGCTGTTTGAATATTTTCTTCTCCTACCACCCCGTATATTTTACATTCTATGTGAACATTTATTTATAAACAGAATACATTTACAGAAAACACAAACATGAATACAATGGTACAATGTAATAAAGATCATGAATTTCCTCCAGCTCCTTCGAAGCCGGACGCAAGCCAAGTATGCAACAAGCATTTCCCCTCTGGATGGCCACGCTGAGGCGCTGGAACATGAAAATGGCTGCCCTTGGGTCCCTGGTGGTGTCAATGAGTCTGGAACCAGTTTTTTAAGGAAACGTGTGACATTTTTTTCCCATGATCCCAAGGTCTCTGATCCCACTGGCACAAATTGTTACTCTTGGCTTATGTCCCTGTACTTGTTGATCTTGTACTCCTCCCTGTGGTCAGCAGCTCCTTCCTGTCGCCCCACACTGTGATGGATATAGGTGTCAGCCAGTGTGGACACACAGGTATAGTCCCATGCTAAGAGCTTGCCATTCTTCCAAGGATAGAAGGTGATCCCGTCGGGGCGGTTTGCTGGGTTGTGGGTATTGTTGGCTGCTAGTGATCGGGGCTCCCTCTCGGCAGGGCATCCAGCTGTAGCAAGGGTTCTCTCTCTCTCTCTCTCCATTATATATATATATATATAATATATATATATATATATATATATATATATATATATATATATATATATAAAATATAATATATATATGTATATATATATATATATATATATATATATATATATATATATATTTATATATATTATATATATATATATATATATATATATATATATATATATATATATATATATATATATATATATATATATATATATATGTATATATACACTAAGATACACACACACACACACACACACACACACACACACACACACACACACACACAACCCCATACATACAAAACACACACATACACACACACACAAGCATCGATTATAATCAAATCTGAATAACAATTTAGATTTTGTAATTGAATGAGTCAGGGGTCGCGCGTAACCATTTTCTACGTGATTTTGGAGCAATTGAAAATAGAAATTGACTAATGGGACGAAAGATGGAGAGAGAGAGAGAGAGAGAGAGAGAGAGAGAGAGAGAGAGAGAGAGAGAGAGAGAGAGAGAGAGAGAGAGAGAGAGAGAGAGAGAAGAGAGAGAGAGAGAGAGAGAGAGAGAGAGAGAGAGAGAGAGAGAGACTTAAAAAACGTAAAACTCGTCAAAAAACCAACGTTGCTATGGACCATAGGAACATTGGCAGTGACACTGTCGTTATTGACAGTGACACTGTCGTTACTGCAGTGACACTGTCATCATTGACAGTGACACTGTCGTTATTGACAGTGACACTGTCGTTATTGACAGTGACACTGTCGTTATTGCCAGCCAACCAGATACCCGCCAGTCAGAGCCAACATCGTTGAACATCTACCCTCGCAGCACAGACACAGTGCCACCGCAGCCCGCTGCCGCCGCTGCGCTCTGGCTACCGCAGGCGGCACACACACACACATACACACACACTGCATCTTCTTGGACTGCAAGAAGGCCTTTGACACAGTTCCTCACAAGAGATTAGTGCAGAAGCTAGAGCATCAGGCGCATATAACAGGAAGGGCACTGCAATGGATCAGAGAATACCTGACAGGGAGGCAACAACGAGTCATGGTACGTAATGATGTATCACAGTGGGCACCTGTGACGAGCGGGGTCCCACAGGGGTCGGTCCTAGGACCAGTGCTATTTTTGGTATATGTGAACGACATGACGGAAGGGTTAGACTCAGAAGTGTCCCTGTTTGCAGATGATGTGAAGTTAATGGGAGAATTAAATCTGATGAGGACCAGGCAGGACTTCAAAGAGACCTGGACAGACTGGACACCTGGTCCAGCAAATGGCTTCTCGAATTTAATCCTGCCAAATGCAAAGTCATGAAGATAGGGGAAGGGCACAGAAGACCACAGACAGAGTATAGGCTAGGTGGCCAAAGACTGCAAACCTCACTCAAGGAAGAAAGATCTTGGGGTGAGTATAACACCGAGCATGTCTCCGGAAGCACACATCAATCAGATAACTGCTGCAGCATATGGGCGCCTGGCAAACCTGAGAACAGCATTCCGACACCTTAGTAAGGAATCATTCAAGACACTGTACACCGTGTATGTCAGGGCCCATACTGGAGTATGCAGCACCTGTTTGGAACCCGCACTTGATAAAGCACGTCAAGAAACTAGAGAAAGTACAAAGGTTTGCAACAAGGTTAGTTCCAGAGCTAAGGGGAATGTCCTATGAAGAAAGATTAAGGGAAATCGGCCTGACGACACTGGAGGACAGGAGGGTCAGGGGAGACATGATAACGACATATAAAATACTGCGTGGAATAGACAAGGTGGACAAGGACAGGATGTTCCAGGGAGGGGACACAGAAACAAGAGGCCACAATTGGAAGTTGAAGACACAAATGAGTCAGAGAGATAGTAGGAAGTATTTCTTCAGTCATAGAGTTGTAAGGCAGTGGAATAGCCTAGAAAATGACGTAGTGGAGGCAGGAACCATACACAGTTTTAAGACGAGGTTTGATAAAGCTCATGGAGCGGGGAGAGAGAGGGTCTAGTAGCAACCGGTGAAGAGGCGGGGCCAGGAGCTAGGACTCGACCCCTGCAACCACAAATAGGTGAGTACAAATAGGTGAGTACACACACACACACAATGCGCCTCTTGCCACTGCAACAAACAGAGAGCTACGGCCGCAACAATGCAACCAGCTAATTGGTCTGTGTGTGCGGTTGAATTCAATTAATTAGGGATTGGCAAGCGGCCATTGTTAGCCTCAACTCTGTAACGATAAGCCGCGAGTTTGTTCCCACTCATTATCGCTCTCCTGTTTTCCACTCTCTCGTGTAAACAAACATACACACACACACACACACCACACACACACACACACACATAAAACACACACACACACACACACACACACACACACACACACACACACACACCACACACACACAAAACACACACACACCACACACACACACACACGCACACCACACACACACACACACACATAAACACACACACACACACACACACACACACACACACACACACACACACACACACACACACACACACATAAACACACACACCACACACACACACACACGCACACATAAACACACACACACACACACCACACACACACACACACACACACACACACACACACACATACACATAAACACACACACACACACATACACACACACATACACGCACACACACATAACACACACACACACACACACACACACACACACACACACACACACACACACATACACACACACAATAATAATAATAATAATAATAATAATAATAATAATAATAATAATAATAATATAATAATAATAATCAATAATTAAATCATTTTTAGCAACTTGTAAGCATTAAAAATAATAATGAAATTCGCAATCGGATTAAATTATTATTATTATAATCAAGGAGGAAGCGCTAAACCCATAGGATTATACAGCAGGACTCATGAAATCGTAATGAAACGATTACAAACTAACCACACCACGGGTGGGGATAGAACCCGCGGTCAGGGAGTCTCAAAACGCCGGAGGGGGGAGGGGGAGGGGGGATGTGGAAGGTATTCAGGTTTAATTCAGGGAACAGGAGAACAGATCCAATTCCCTAGATCAAGAGCCCATCCACCAGCGTCAAGGAACCTTCCTTGAGTCGCAGTCGGATTAAAGAATGACCGGATGAGAGACGATGGGCAGCTAAACCGGCCGGCCGGGTTTACCTCCCGCTTATACCCCCCTCCCCCCCACCACCACCACCAGCTATCCTGGCCGCTGCTAGCATACGCGATCTAAATATTGCAAAGGGGGAGGGGGAAGGGGACCGGGGTGGGGTGGTGGGAGGGGGGTTGTGGGTGGGGGTAGTGGGAAGGGGATAGTGGGAAGGGGGTAGTGGGAAGGGGGTAGTGGGAAGAAGGTAGTGAGAAGGGGGTAGTGGGAAGGGGGGAGAGGGAAGAGTCGCAAAAACAAAAATCTAACCCCCCTCTCTCTCCGCCCCCACCAAAAAAAAATAGTTGGAATTGTGCTCGGCGGATTGTTGATTCATTGTTGCAAGAATTTTTTTTAGGCAGCAATTATTGCCAATTATCAACAAGGCAGATTTTTTTTTTTTAAGTCCTGGAATTTCAAAGACATTATTTTCTTTTTCTTTTCTTGGTAGCGACTCTGTTAGACCCCTGAGAACGTTCCCACTGATGAACATTGTAACCCCTTCCCTTCCTTCCCCTCCCCCCTTCCCTTCCCCTCCCCTGCCCTTCCCCACCCCCTTCCCTTCCCCCTCCCCCTTCACTTCCCCTCCCTCCCTTCCCCTCCCCTTCCCTTCCCCTCCCCCTTCACTTCCCCCTCCCCTTCCCCTTCCCCTCTCCCTTTCCCTTCCCCTCTCCCTTCCCTTCCCCTCTCCCTTCCCTTCCCCTCTCCCTTCCCTTCCCCTCCCCCTTCCCTTCCCCAGCCCCTTCCCTTCCCCTCTCCCTTCCCTTCCCCTCCCCCTTCCCTTCCCCAGCCCCTTCCCTTCCCCTCCCCCTTCCCTTCCCCTCCCCTGCCCTTCCCCTCTCCCTTCCCTTCCCCTCCCCCTTCCCTTCCCCTCCCCTTCCCTTCCCCTCTCCCTTCCCTTCCCTTCCCCCTTCCCTTCCCCAGCCCCTTCCCTTCCCCTCCCCCTTCCCTTCCCCTCCCCTGCCCTTCCCCTCTCCCTTCCCTTCCCCTCCCCCTTCCCCTTCCCCAGCCCCTTCCTTTCCCCACCCCCTTCCCTTCCCCACCCCCTTCCCTTCGCCTCCCCCTTCCCTTCATCTTCTGTCCTTCCCACCTCCAGGACTCAAGTCCGGCTGACAATCCCACCCCCCAAAGTCCACTTTCGTACATTTTTTCCACCTTGTTCGCACTCCCACAGCATGTCGAATCCCTCCACTCCTCTTCCCTCAGGCGAAAGAAACTAAAGACAAGTCTGTCTCCGAGCTAATGGCCACACACACACACACACACACACACACACACACTCAGTGAAGAGGCGGGCCAGGAGCTGAGTCTCGACCCCTGCAACCACAATTAGGTGAGTACAATTAGGTGAGTACACACACACACACACACACACACATATATATATATATATATATATATATATATATATATATAATATATATATATATATAATATATATATATATATATATATATATATATATATATATATATATAATATATACATGGTACTAATACTGTGAAAAAAGTCAAGAATACAAACAGTACAGTAATGTGTATGCAAATAATTGAGAATAAGACTTTAAATTCAGATCTAGTGATGTCTCCATATTCCCAGACATTGATTTGTACCGACAACAACACATAAATAACTGCGTGTGACGGAGTGACGGATAGTACGTTCCGTGTTACCCACGGAGACCTACTATGCCAACCACTAAGTAACACAAGCACAAGCTGATTAGGG
>NC_069440.1:15226102-15231102 GCF_026875155.1 Cherax quadricarinatus
AGCAGGTTATTCCCCTTGAGGTTCTGTCACAATCTGCTTCAAAACAACAATCCTGAAATACTTCCTAAGAAGTCGTACGATTCTATATTCCCAGTCAAGAAATTCCAATCAACTAGACTAAGTTAAAGTCTCCTAAAATTACTACATTATCGTGCCTTGTGGCCTTAACAATTTCCCCCAAAGTAAGTTTCCCTGGTCCCTACTAAGTTAGGGGGACGGTATATCACTCCTAAAATCAGTTTTTCCTTCCACCCCTGAAAATTCTATACAAACAAGACTCTGTATGTGTTACTTCAGACTTTAATACCCGTTTTTATGCAACAGTTCAAAGCGATCTCGGACAAACAATGCCTACCCCACCCCCCCTCCCATACTTCTACCTTCTTGGAACCAATTTAAAACCCTGACTATGACATTCCGTCAGCATGTCCCGACTTTTTGAATTAAACCATGGTGGGGGTCTCATTTTAAGGCAAATACATCCAATGTTACCTACACTAGCAACTATCTCAACTCGTCCCATCTATTCCTAGCACTACGGCAATTAGCATAATAAACCATTGAAAGACACTCCTTTCTCTTTACCCTTCCTGCTCATATTCTATTTTTCCACTAAACCATTACCGTCCTTAATCACCCAAGGTCCCCTGGCTTTTCAATATTAATCTTCGTTCTTTATTATACTAGTTCCCCTAGAACTCGTAATCTTACTACACTGGGACTTCACGTTTTCCTGCCAAAACCCATACTCACTAACTATCCCTAGTTTTAAAGTCCTAACTGCATCCCTCCACTGCATGCCAGTGCTCCCACCCCACACCTAGTAAGTTACCCCACATCCCTAGCATAACATTTCATTTCTGCCATAGAAGAGGTCCCAGGTTGTCAATGAATGTTACCGCATTTTCCTTACAGTATTTGGTCCAGCCAGCAATTGACACCATTGCCCTGGACCACCAATTCACTTCCAACTCCCCCTCCTTGGCAAAATACCACATACGAGAGGTTCCCACCCTTACTTCTATTATTTTCTATTGCTTGACCATACCAGCTAATCAGGTCCTCCATCCTCCTTACGACTTGCCAACATCGTGTGCCTCCAGCACTGAGACAGATATAATAGGATTGGCTCCCATTACCTCTCATGATGTCATCCAGACGCTAACATATCCTCCATCCACCCCAGGAAAGCAAACACTCTTCTCCTACTCCTGTCCTTCAAGCAGAACGCCTATCCATATCCTAACTTGCTATCCCCAACATACAACAATATTTCTTACCTTCCTTAATGTCTTCGCGTGTCGTTCCCAGTCTCAACTCACATTCGTCGGGTAGCACAGAGAATGTATTGGATGTTTCCACAACAGTTTTCCACGCATGTCTCTTTCCTTCTCATCGTTTCTACCTTTCCATCGTCTACTTGATCGTCAACTTCTTTCCCTGCTGCCAGCCACTGACCCGTTTCCCTTCCCTGCCACTGAGGACTCAAAACAGAGACTACTACGAATCTACTCTCTGTTCTCCTCGTCAATCGCCGAATTTTCCAAATTCGCCAACCTCAATTTCTTCCTTAAGCTGTTTTGGTAAAGATGCTCGATGGGAGGCATTCTGCTTCAATTCTAGAGAGCGCCAAACAGGTCTTCACAGAGCCAAGTACAACGTCAACACGCGCAAATGCAACTCAATCAGGAGCTACTGCGCAGCATCGTCCGCACGGCCAATAGCGATGCAACACTGACACCTCTAGACTAAAGAAATACTTTTCCTAACATCCTTGACTCGTACTGAGTCTCAACTTCCAATTGTGACCTCTTGTTTTCTGTGACCCATTCTCTGAAACATCTTTCTTTGTCCACCTTGAGTGTGTTGTATTGGGTGGTGTATGTGTGTGTGTGTGGGTGTGTGTGTGTGTGTGTGTGTGTGGTGTGTGTGCTGTGTGTGTGTGTGTGTGTGTTGTGTGTATGTGATGTGTGTATGTTGTGTCGTATCTATAAGACTCCCGAGACTCCTCCGCGTCTTGCAACATTTCCCCAGCCGACAGCAGCTCAGAAATGTCGTGTGTTTTAGAGGTGGAACACAAGTACACTGTTTCTTCCCCTCTCCCCTTCCCTTCTCCCCGTCTCCCCTTCCCTTCTCCGCTCTCCTCTTCCCCTCTCCCTCGTTACATACGGTTTCTCCCTGTGTGTCCATTCCCTTACGTGCGATAACCCCATTTCTTTATCGGTAATTCTATATGCGTGTACAAACCCGCTTTTAAGCGATCGCCCAGTATAGGCACTTGGTTTATTTACCAATATAGTAGCACTCGGTTTATTTAGCAATGTTTTCCAAAACACTAGTTTATAATGTGTCAAAGAGGGAATAGGAGGATGGAAAACACGATGTACAACACCGAAATAATGGCAAGAAAAGACATACTATATACTTCGATCCTTTGCTGACAACGTTTCGCCCTGATAGTGATCTTTATCAAGGCGCAAATAGATTCTCTTTCGAGGTAGATCTGTTTGTGAGCTGATAATGCCCACTGTGTGGGCGAAACTTTGTAAGTAAGGGGATCGTAATATACAAAAAGTAACCCACACAGAGAAGACTGAAACTCATAACGACGTTTCGCCCCGACTTGGACCATTAACTAGTGGATCTGTTTCTAAGAAAGTGAACGCGTTTCCACCCTAGGGGAAACAGAGGGAGCACGTTTTGAACTAAATTCTATCAGAGGTTCTCAGTTTAAAATGTCGCGACAAGTCGCAAAATGATGTAACTAAGTAATTACGTAATTAAGTAACTAAGTAAGTCATTAAGTTTATTTAGGTACAGGTACACATAAGTACAATTATCATACATAGTAACATATGTGTAAATTGACTACCAGAACCCAAAAAAAGTCAAATAAAGTGATTTGTTTACATTGGGATCTCCTGGATACCCAGCTAGATGAACCAAGGTACCACTATCTTAAAATTGATACAGTACGTTAGATATGTTATAACTTATATTATATATATATATATATATATATATATATATATATATATATATATATATATATATATATATATATATATATATATATATATATGGGGTAAAGATATGTGGATTCTTTTATACCAAACTTATATTTATTGGAATTTTTAACCGATTTTTGGGGGGGTTCACTTGTCTTCAGTTATTTATCAACAAAATTAATTTTTTTTGTGTGTGTCATTGATTATTTTGGTGCAATGATCGATGAGACGATGATCACTGACACCAGTGATCAATGATGATATTGGCTGATTGGTTAACGGAGGGGAGGGGAAGGAATGGGGGGGGGGGTTGAAAGCCTATCGACTACACTAGGAGGATCATCATTGCCGCCACGAAAGCCTTGTCAACACAAATCGAAAATTAACGTGAGGATATTGAGAAAAAAAATAAAATCTTGAGGTATATACACTGAGATATATATCCCTTCCCTCTCTCCCACCCCTTCCCGTGCACGTGCTACATCCCACCCACGTGCACTGTTGTTCACAGTGCACGTGCATCACGGGGGACGTTAAACAGGAATACTTTAAATACTGTGATGGGCAGTAAAAATATACTTAGAAATATTTTATTATTATTATTATTATTATTATTATTATTATTATTATTATTATTATTATTATTATCATTATTATCATCATCATCTTCCTCCTCCTCATCATCACCACTATGCCCCTGGGGCTCTCATCGTACTCCAGACTCCAGTAAACAGCATCAGTAAAGCTCTCCTCTCCCAGCCTCTTCCACCTCCATTAACGTTAGCTGCCCCAGCTCGGGACAATAGCCGGGCTAACTAGGTGATTAACCCCCGCCGACGATTGTTACCTCGTTCAGGCGGTCGTACTCGCTAATTGATAACTGCCCAATTTAATCGACAATCACTACCAATTTTGATCCGCCGGACTAGGAGGAACAATGGCCGCCCGCTTTGTTTACCAGTGGGAGTGAAGTGTAATCCTTCCTTTGACGGTGGATGCCAGGATGAGTCCCCAGGATGGGGACTTTTCTCAAGGTGTGGAAAGGGCTCGAACTGATGTACACGAACGGTGGTACACAGGGAAGATTGGAGTTGTTATGGACAGAGGTAGAAAAAGTTCCAAGTAATGGTACAGGAAAACACAAGGCTTGTTGACTGGCGAAGGCAGAAACGAGCTTTAAATGGATGGGGGCTATGTTTCGCTCAATTAAGTTGAGACGTTATTACAGTGGGAAGTACAAAACTGTTGAAGTTATTGAAGGAATGAGTCGCCCTGAAGCATAAGCTTTCATAGGAGCAATGGTTCGCTCTGTGTAGAGCTCCGTCGAGACTTCCAAAAGCTCTACACTGAGCGCAACCAGGAACTAGTGCAAGCTTCTGACAGGTGACTCTGATCTTCAATATTTTCCACAGCAAGCCTGTGGCTGGTTTATCAGGTTAAAAGCCTATCTACTACACGAGTGCCATTAGGCCTGCATGTCACCTGTTCACCACCAGTCAAGAATACACTGAACCACAGCACAGGGATCGAAGTGAATTATCTTTGCGTGTAAACAGGGGCTGGAGGAGAGCCCATAGCAACACCGAAGATTTGGGAATAAAAATTACCTTGAAAGGAAAAAGACGTCAGTTATTACAGGAAGAACAAGAAGGAACATTTCGCTGCCTTCACTCTGAGAAAATTAAGAACTTTATCAGCGTAAATGTTGTTAGGTAAGACACATATGCAACAGTTAGGTATCTTTATTATGAAACGTTTCGCCTACACAGTAGGTTTCTTCAGTCAAGTACAGAAAAGTTGATAGAAGCAGAAGATACTTGAAGACGATGTAATCAGTCCATCACCCTTAACTTAAAGTTTTGAGGTGGTCAGTCCCTCAGTCTGGAGAAGAGCATTGTTCCATAGTATGAAACAATATGGAGATGAAGTGACAGGCTGGAGCTTTTTATAGCGCCAAGAGGTGAGACGTAGGCCACTAGGAGAGGTAAGAAC
>NC_069440.1:15236102-15253602 GCF_026875155.1 Cherax quadricarinatus
AAGCATAGCTTGATTAATGATACTCAGCATGGATTCACAAGAGGCCGGTCTTGTCTAACTAATTTATTAACTTTCTTCAGTAAAGCTTTTGAGGCTGAATGAAAGTTAAGACACATGTGCAACATCTGGATATCTTTATTGTAGACGTTTCGCCATCCAGTGGCTTTATCAATACAGATTCTAGGACATAATAGGAAGACAGTAGAACTATATACAAAAGATGAGGTAATCAGTCCCTCGGCCTTGGAGTTAGTGTTCACAGCATCGTGGTGGAGGAGAGTCTGGAGCAAAGGCAAGAAGACTTGCGGGTTTTATAGGCGCAGTGGAAGGGACGGGCAGCAGAGAGGGCAGTCACTGGTAGGCGGGATTCCCCAGTGGAAGTAGGTCCTTCCCAAAGAGATGGGTTAGTTGCAGCAGCCGTGAAGAAGGTCTTGTAGATGTCCTCTGAACCAAGATTCCATGATGTTGCAGTGTCTGACAAGTTGAGGCTGTTGACCACGATAAAGAATTTGATATTATTTACTTAGATTTTAGTAAGGCTTTTGATAGAGTTCCGCACCATAGACTGTTGAAGAAAGTAGCAGCTCATGGCATTGGGGGAAAAGTGATCTCGTGTCATGGCTCACTGACAGGAAGCAGAGAGTGTCCATAAATGGGGTTAAATCCGAGTGGGGATCTGTAACAAGTGGCGTTCCACAGGGATCAGTCTTGGGCCCGTTGTTGTTTATAATATATATCAATGATGAAGATTGAGACACTTATGTAGCATATGGAAATCTTTATTCAGGAAACGTTTCGCCACACAGTGGCTTCATCAGTCCAATACAAAGAGGAAGGCGTAAGGAGAGGAGGAGAATGAGGTAATCAGTCCCTCAACCTGGAGTCGATGTGTTCAGTCCATCAATCTTGTAGAATGTGAGAGTAAGACACATGTGCAACATCTGGGTATCTTTATTGTAGACGTTTCGCCATCCAGTGGCTTTATCAATACAAATTCTAGGACATAACTTGAAGACAGTAGAACTATGTACAGAAGATGAGGTAATCAGCCCCTCAAACTAGGAGTAGGTGCGAACGCACCATAGTCGTGGAGAATCTCCACGACTATGGTGCTGTTCGCACCTACTCCTAGTTTGAGGGACTGATTACCTCATCTTTGTACATAGTTCTACTGTCTTCAAGTTATGTCCTAGAATTTGTATTGATAAAGCCACTGGATGGCGAAACGTCACAATAAAGATCCCCAGATGTTGCACATGTGTTCTTACTCTCATCTTGTCGGTATTATATCCCATTTCGTCCACAACTTGTAGAATGTACAGCATAGGGCCGTAGACGTGGTTTATATACTGTAGTGAGGTGACGTGAAGCAGGTGGAGGCGGGGTCATAGTGGTACCATCCACTAGTCGAAGTAGGTCTTCGTCCAAAGGTTGAACAAGTGTTGAAGAATTCTTTGTAACAAGACCCCATGATGCTGGCCCTGTCTGCCCGTTGTGATGAATGGTTTGAAAAAACCCACAAGTTTGAAAAACCATTCATCACAACTGTCAGACACTGCAGCATCATTTGGGGTCTTGTTCAAAGAATTCTTCAACACTTGTTCAAAACCCTTTTGGGCGAAGACCTACTTCGACTAGTGGATGGTACCACTATGGGCCCCCCCCCATCTGCTTCACGTCACCTCACTACAGTATATAAGCCACGTCTACGGCCCTATGCTGTACATTCTACAAGATTGATGGACTGAACACATCGACTCCAGGTTGAGGGACTGATTACCTCATTCTCCTCCTCTCCTTACGCCTTCCTCTTTGTATTGGACTGATGAAGCCACTGTGTGGCGAAACGTTTCCTGAATAAAGATTTCCATATGCTACATAAGTGTCTCAATCTTCAACTTGTCGGTTTTTCAAACCATTCATCACACATATATCAATGATCTTGATGAGGGAATTACTAGTGATATGAGCAAATTCGCCGATGACACAAAGATAGGTAGGATAATTGATTCAAACGTAGATGTTATGGAACTTCAGGAGGATTTAAACAAACTCTAATCTTGGTCAGAAAAGTGGCAGATGCAGTTCAATGTAGATAAATGCAAGGTTCTGAAGCTGGGGAGTGCCCATAACCCTAGTACTTATAAGTTAAATGATGTAAAGTAAAAGGACACAAGTGCAACTAATGTGACATTTATTGTGGCAACGTTTCGCTCTCCAGGAGCTTTATCAAGCCATTACAAACAATACATGGACACAGAAGGTATATAAAGGCTCAGAGTAAGGTGAATACTAGTGAGGTACCATTTCGATGTTCACTAGTGGTAGTAGTAGTAGTAGTAGTAGTAGTAGTGACAAAAGTAATACAAGCTAACACCAGAGTCGCCATCGCTTCTAGCACTTCAATAAAGGATATAACCAGGACAAAATCCAAGCACCACGAACCAGTCAATGCAGGAGTTTACACTATACCCTGTGGAGGCTGTGACAAGATTTACGTAGGTGAAACAGCCAGAAACCTCGACACCCGCCTCAATGAACACATTTACGCATGTAGGAACGATAACCTGAACAACGCCTGTGTACAACACCGAAATTCCACATCATCTCATGAAATCAGAGACGCCCAATTAGTGATCAAAGAAACTAATTTCCGCAGACGCAAGTGCCTCGAATCAGCACTGATCGCTGTTTCGAATACAATTAAACAAACATCGGCAGCTTCACCAATCTCCGAAGTCTTAGCAAGAATCCTCCTGAAAACAGTAAACCCTGCCATCACATAGTCTCTCCTGTTATACTACACAAAGCACAGAGATGTGAACACTGAAACAAGCTGCCTCATTCAGTTTATATTTGTCCAACCTATTTTTATGTTACCCAAGTAATAGCTTTTATATCCTTTTACTCGTGTACGAATTAATTGCTCTACCATATTGTATTACTTTTGTCACTACTACTACTACTACTACCACTAGTGAACATCGAAATGGTACCTCACTAGTATTCACCTCACTCTGAGCCTTTATATACCCTCTGTGTCCATGTATTGTTTGTAATGGCTTGATAAAGCTCCTGGAGAGCGAAACGTTGCCACAATAAATGTCACATTAGTTGCACTTGTGTCCTTTTACTTTACATATTGTCGGTAATTCTACCAACTTTATTACAAGTTAAATGATGTAGAACTTAGCCATACAGATTGCGAAAAGGACTTGGGGGTTATGGTGAGCAGCAACCTTAAACCAAGACAGCAATGCCTAAGCGTACGTAATAAGGCAAATAGATTACTGGGATTTATATCAAGAAGTATAAGCAACAGAAGTCCAGAGGTCATACTGCAGCTTTATACATCATTAGTAAGGCCTCACCTAGATTATGCAGCTCAGTTCTGGTCTCCATATTACAGAATGGACATGAATTCGTTAGAAAACATTCAGCGTAGGATGGCTAAATTAATACATAGCATTAGAAATCTTCCTTATGAAGAAAGATTGAAGACTCTTAAGTTACATTCACTTGTTAGACGAAGAATGAGGGGAGACCTGATCGAAGTGTATAAGTGGAAGATAGGTATTAATAAAGGGGATATTAATAAGGTCTTGAGGATGTCTCTCCAAGAGAGAACCAGCAGTAATGGATTTAAATTAGATAAATTTAGATTTAGAAAGGACATAGGAAAGTATTGGTTTGGAAATAGGGTAGTTGATGAGTGGAACAGTCTACCTAGTTGGGTTATTGAGGCTGGGACTTTGGGTAGTTTCAAATTTAGGTTGGATAAGTACATGAGTGGGATGGGTTGGATTTGAGTGGGACTTTCACATCAGAGCTTATTTCTTGGGTGGCATTGAAAATTGGGTTGGGCAAATGTTTTGTTAGTGGGATGAATTGTAAGGACCTGCCTAGTATGGGCCAACAGGCCTCCTGCAGTGTTCCTCCTTTCTTATGTTCTTATGTTCTTATGACACCCCGGACACGAATCATTTCCAGATGGCGCCCCGTCTACTGAAGCAGACTCGGGAGATGCTGTGTATACCAGACTCAAGTCAGGTTACCGACCAAAGGTCAATGGAAAAAACTTTGTTTATACTTGGTCAGAAAGGTGACATCTTTCTCACTGAGGAAGATGGAAGTCAGGAAGCATTTTCGGACCCTGAGAAAATTTGGCTTCTAGTTTTTCAAGAGCGATTCACTAGAATGAAGGAGTTTGATTCTAGGGTAGCTCAGGGAGGGAGGGGAAAGCTGGAGTGACATGAACGCTGATGTGAAGGTTTTTGAAGGGAATGTGATGAATGGTGACTTGGTAGGTGACTTGGACCTGCCTCGCATGGGCCAGTAGGCCTGCTGCAGTCTCTCACTGTATCTTCCCTGTGGCAAGATACAGTGAGACACTCCAGTGGCTTCTTGTGGAGTGATTTCCAGGACAGATCTGGATAATTTCCCACACTAGTCAGTTTTCACACCACGTCAGTTTGCGTGTGGCCAGCAGTAACAGCCTGGTTGATCAGACCCTGCTCCACCATGAGGCCTGGTCTCAGACCGAGCCGCGGGGAAGTTGACCCCCGAAACCCTCTCCAGGTAAACTCCAGGTAAACCAAAGAACACAAAAATGCAGTGTAAACCAGCTGAACTTTCAGAAGTTAAGTTAGAGTGAAAAACGTGATTTTTTTTTGGGGGGGGGGGGCGAAATACCCAGGAATTTTATATCTTTATAGTAGCTTTAAGAAGAGACTGGACAAATATATGAGTGGGAGGGGCTGGGTTTGATTGGTGTCAAGGGGTACGGGAGTTAAACCATACCCCCGGCCGGGATTGAACCCGCGGTCATAGAGTCTCGAAACTCCAGCCCGTCGCGTTAGCCACTAGACCAGCTAGCCACAATAAGATTCATCCAACTAGGTATATTTCTACACCATAGGAAAGTTAGCAAAAGGCACCTCTGTGACCACAAATGCAAGTTTTTACAGACGAATCTCCAGCTAGCGTGGCCGTGACGAACTCTAGCTCAAGTCCCTTCACTGCCGTCAACATGACTTAAGAAATCGTAATGACACGATTGCAAATAAACCATACCCCGGCCCGGGGTTGAACCCGCGGTCATAGAGTCTCGAAATCCAGCCCGTCGCGCTAGCCACTAGACCGCTAGCCCCCAAAAAGATTCATCCAACTAGGTATATTTCTACACCATAGGAGCTAGAGTTCGTCACGGCCACGCTAGCTGGAGATTCGTCTGTAAAAACTTGCATTTGTGGTCACAGAGGTGCCTGTGCTAACTTTCCTATGGTGTAGAAATATACCTAGTTGGATGAATCTTATTGTGGCTAGCTGGTCTAGTGGCTAGCGCGACGGGCTGGAGTTTCGAGACTCTATGACCGCGGGTTCAATCCCGGCCGGGGGTATGGTTTATTTGCAATCGTGTCATTACGATTTCTTAAGTCAAGGTACGGGAGTTATTTAGGTAGATGTCGTTTTGATAAGGACCTGCCTCGTATGGGCCAGTAGGCCTTCTGCAGTGTTCCTACATTCTTATGTTCTTATGTTCATTTTTCCCCTGATAAAGCAATTTAGAAAACAAGTAACATGAGTAAGAAGTGTTAAATTTTGAGTGGGACTTGAGGAGAATGAGTCTGTACGGTGATCATAGCAAAATAAATAAATAAATAAATAAATTGGCTAACCTTCAGAATAAATTGGACAAATTTTTCAGTTAGGAGGTTTAGATTTGAGGAAAATCTACATAGATGGCCAGTAGGCCTGAACATCAAAATGGTATACAATACCGACAGGTTGTTAGGTAAGACACATATGCAACAGTTAGACAACTTTATTCCGAAACGTTTCGCCTACACAGTAGGCTTCTTCAGTCGAATACAGAAAGTAGGCAGGAACAGTAGAGATGTGAAGACGATGTAATCAGTCCATCACCCTTAAAGTCGTAGAATTTGAGGTTGTCAGTCCCTCGGCCTGGAGAAGTTCAGTTCCATAGTCAGGAACTATCTGAAGATCAAGCGACAGTGCGGAGACTTAAATACTGTCGGAAGGAGGGGGTGCAGGGGTAGTAAATAGTAGTAGTAGTTGTAGTAAATAGTGAGAGGCAACTGAGAGGGTCATGTCCCTCTCAGATCCAACCCTTCTCACTTGAAAAAGTTGTTTAAGGTGTTTTCTGTACCAAGATGCCACGTGTTTCAGTGTCTGACAAGATGAACATCAAAAATGGTATACATACCGACAGGTTGTTAGGTAAGACACAAAATGCAACAGTTAGACAACTTTATTTCGAAACGTTTCGCCTACACAGTAGGCTTCTTCAGTCGAATACAGAAAGTAGGCAGGAACAGTAGAGATGTGAGACGATGTAATCAGTCCATCACCCTTAAAGTCGTAGAATTTGAGGTTGTCAGTCCCTCGGCCTGGAGAAGTTCAGTTCCATAGTCAGGAACTATCTGAAGATCAAGCGACAGTGCGGAGACTTAAATACTGTCGGAAGGAGAGGTGCAGAGGTAGTTAGTAGTAGTAGTAGTAGTAGTAGTGAGAGGCAACTGAGAGGTCATGTCCCTCTCAGATCCAACCCTTCTCACTTGAAAAGCTTGTTCAAGGTGTTTTCTGTACCAAGATGCCACGTGTTGCAGTGTCTGACAAGATGAACATCAAAAATGGTATACAATACCGACAGGTTGTTAGGTAAGACACATATGCAACAGTTAGACAACTTTATTCCGAAACGTTTCGCCTAACAGTAGGCTTCTTCAGTCGAATACAGAAAGTAGGCAGGAACAGTAGAGATGTGAAGACGATGTATATCAGTCCATCACCCTTAAAGTCGTTGAATTTGAGGTTGTCAGTCCCTCGGCCTGGAGAAGTTCAGTTCCATAGTCAGGAACTATCTGAAGATCAAGCGACAGTGCGGAGACTTAAATACTGTCGGAAGGAGAGGTGCAGGGTAGTAGTAGTAGTAGTAGTAGTAGTAGTGAGAGGCAACTGAGAGGTCATGTCCCTCTCAGATCCAACCCTTCTCACTTGAAAAGCTTGTTCAAGGTGTTTTCTGTACCAAGATGCCACGTGTTGCAGTGTCTGACAAGATGAACATCAAAATTGTATACTAATTACATCGTCTTCACATCTCTACTGTTCCTGCCTACTTTCTGTATTCGACTGAAGAAGCCTACTGTGTAGGCGAAACGTTTCGGAATAAAGTTGTCTAACTGTTGCATATGTGTCTTACCTAACAGCCAGTAGGCCTACTGCTGGTATAAACCTTGGTAATAAATACCGACAAGTTGGTTTAGAAAGACACGTAAGCAAACACTATAACATATTTATTAGAAAACGTTTCGGTCCTGGGACCTTGATCACTTCTAACCAAGGTCCCAGGACCGAAACGTTTTCTAATAAATATGTTACAGTGTTTGCTTACGTGTCTTTCTAAACCAGGCCTACTGCTGCCATTGAATCCAGGTTGAGGGACTGATTACCTCATACTTCTACTCTCCTTACCCATTTCTACTTTGTATTGGACTGATGAAGCCACTGTGTGGCGAAACGTTTCTTCAATAAAGATTCCCATGTGTTGCATAAGTGTCTCAATTCTTCAACTTGTCGGTTTTCAAAACCATTCATCACTACTGCTGCCAGTAGGCCTACTGCAGTGTTCCTCTGTTCTCATGTTCTTAAGTTCTTTGACCATAAATGACGTTTACTGAACACCACAACATTAGTTCTGTTATTTGTTAAATACATCAGCGAGGAACAACATATTTAAAGTCCGGATGTCTGACTTTTAAAGTACTTTCAACGTCCTGAACAAATCTCCCCTTCCCCACCCCTTGAGGACGAGTGGGTTAACGTTGGTATCTGCACCCCACTACCCTCCTCACCCCCACCATTGACGTCCCCACTACCCCAGTCACCCCCTCCCCCCCTCTCTCCCTCGCTGCCCACTCAACACGGATTAACAGAGGATTATTGGTTAATATACCTAGATGGCTGCGACCAGCCAGCAGCAGGGTGGTGTAGTGGTGGTGTAGTGGTGGTGTAGTGGTGGTGTAGTGGTGGTGTAGTGGTGGTGTAGTGGTGGTGTAGTGGTGGTGTAGTGGTGGTGTAGTGGTGGTGTAGTAGTGGTGTGTAGTGGTGGTGTAGTGGTGATGTAGTGGTGGGTGTAGTGGTGGTGTAGTGGTGGTGTAGTGGTGGTGTAGTGGTGGTGTAGTGGTGGTGTAGTGGTGTAGTGGTGGTGTAGTGGTGGTGTAGTGGTGGTGTAGTGGTGGTGTAGTGGTGGTGCAGTGGTGGTGTTAGTGGTGGTGTAGTGGTGGTGTAGTGGTGGTGTAGTGGTGGTGTATGTGGTGCAGTGGTGGTGTAGTGGTGGTGTAGTGGTGGTGTAGTGGTGGTGTAGTGGTGGTGTAGTGGTGGTGTAGTGGTGGTGTAGTGGTGGTGTAGTGGTGTAGTGGTGTAGTGGTGTGCTGGTGGTGCAGTGGTGGTTGCAGTGGTGTGTGTGGTGGTGTAGTGGTGGTGTTAGTGGTGGTGTAGTGGTGGTTTGTAGTGGTGGTGTAGTGGTGTTAGTGGTTGTAGTGGTGGTGCAGTGGTGGTGCAGTGGTGGTGTAGTGGTGGTGTAGTGGTGGTGTAGTGGTGTAGTGGTGGTGAGTGTGTGCAGTGGTGGTGTAGTGGTGGTGCAGTGGTGGTGTAGTGGTGTGTAGTGGTGTGAGTGGTGGTGTGTAGTGGTGGTGTAGTGGTGTAGTGGTGGTGTAGTGGTGGTGTAGTGGTGGTTGTAGTGGTGGTTGTAGTGTGTGTAGTGGTGGTGTATGTGGTGCAGTGGTGGTGTAGTGGTGGTGTAGTTGTGTGTAGTGGTGCAGTGGTGGTGTAGTGGTGGTGTAGTGGTGGTGTAGTGGTGGTGTTAGTGGTGGTTGTTAGTGGTGGTGTAGTGGTGCTGTGGTGGTGTAGTGGTGGTTGTAGTGGTGGTGGTGGTGGTGTAGTGGTGGTGTAGTGGTGGTGTAGTGGTGGTGTAGTGTGCAGTGGTGGTGTAGTGGTGGGTAGTGGTGGTGTAGTGGTGCAGTGGTGGTGTTAGTGGTGGTGTAGTGGTGGTGTAGTGGTGCTTGTGGTGTAGTGGTGGTAGTGGTGGTGTAGTGGTGTTGTAGTGGTGTTAGTGGTGGTGTGGTGGTGGTGTTTGTGGTGGTTGTTAGTGGTAATGGTGGTGTAGTGGTGGTGGTTTAGTGGAGGTGTAGTGGTGATGGTGGTGTGGTGGTGTAGTGGTGTTGTATTGGTGGTGGTGTAGTGGTGTTGTATTGGTGGTGGTGTAGTGGTGGTGGTGTAGTGGTGGTGTAGTGGTGGTGGTGGTGTGGTGGTGGTGTGTAGTGGTAATGGTGGTGTAGTGGTGAAGTGGTGGTGGTGGTGGTGTGGTGGTGGTGTTGTGGTGGTGTTAGTGGTAATGGTGGTGTAGTGGTGGTGGTGGTGTGTGGCGGTGGTGGTGTGGTGGTGAGGGTGAAGGTGTAGTGGTGATGGTGATGGTGTGGCGGTGGTGGTGTGGTGGTGGTGGTGGTTGTGTTGGTGGTGGTGGTGATGGTAGTGGTGGTGACGGTGTGGTGGTGATGGTAGTGGTGGTGACGGTGCGATGGTGATGGTAGTGGTGGTGACGGTGTGGTGGTGATGGTAGTGGTGGTGACGGTGTGATGGTGATGGTAGTGGTGGTGACGGTGTGATGGTGATGGTAGTGGTGGTGACGGTGTGGTGGTGATGGTAGTGGTGGTGACGGTGTGATGGTGATGGTAGTGGTGGTGACGGTGGGGATGGTAGTGGTGGTGACGGTGTGGTGGTGATGGTAGTGGTGGTGACGGTGTGGTGGTGATGGTAGTGGTGGTGACGGTGTGGTGGTGATGGTAGTGGTGGTGACGGTGTGGTGGTGATGGTAGTGGTGGTGACGGTGCGATGGTGATGGTAGTGGTGGTGACGGTGGTGGTGGTGATGGTAGTGGTGGTGACGGTTGTGTGATGGTGATGGTAGTGGTGGTGACGGTGTGATGGTGATGGTAGTGGTGGTGACGGTGTGGTGGTGATGGTAGTGGTGGTGACGGTGTGATGGTGATGGTAGTGGTGGTGACGGTGTGATGGTAGTGGTGGTGACGGTGTGGTGGTGATGGTAGTGGTGGTGACGGTGTGGTGGTGATGGTAGTGGTGGTGACGGTGTGGTGGTGATGGTAGTGGTAGTGACGGTGTGGTGGTGATGGTAGTGGTGGTGACGGTGTGGTGGTGATGGTAGTGGTGGTGACGGTGTGGTGGTGATGGTAGTGGTAGTGACGGTGTGGTGGTGATGGTAGTGGTGGTGACGGTGAGATGGTGATGGTAGTGGTGGTGACGGTGTGGTGGTGATGGTAGTGGTGGTGACGGTGTGGTGGTGATGGTAGTGGTAGTGACGGTGTGGTGGTGATGGTAGTGGTGGTGACGGTGTGGTGGTGATGGTAGTGGTGGTGACGGTGTGGTGGTGATGGTAGTGGTAGTGACGGTGTGGTGGTGATGGTAGTGGTGGTGACGGTGAGATGGTGATGGTAGTGGTGGTGACGGTGTGGTGGTGATGGTAGTGGTGGTGACGGTGTGTGTGGTGATGGTAGTGGTGGTGACGGTGTGGTGGTGATGGTAGTGGTGGTGACGGTGTGATGGTGGTAGGAATGGTGGTACTTAAGTGTCTTTGTACTTAGGGGACAATTCACCACCACATGACAGATCTAGGGAAATAATGTTGAGTATGTTAAGCATCTCGTAGTGACTGAGAGACAGGAAAAACAGGAGAGGGCAGGGGAAAAACAGGAGAGGGCAGGGGAAAACAGGAGAGGGCAGGGGAAAACAGGAGAGGGCAGGGGAAAAAACAGGAGAGGGCAGGGGAAAACAGGAGAGGGCAGGGGAAAAACAGGAGAGGGCAGGGGAAAGAAAACAGGAAGGAGGGCAGGGGAAAAAAACAGGAGAGGGCAGGGGAAAACAGGAGAGGGCAGGGGAAAAACAGGAGAGGGCAGGGGAAAAACAGGAGAGGGCAGGGGAAAAACAGGAGAGGGCAGGGGAAAAACAGGAGAGGGCAGGGGAAAAAAACAAGAAAAAAACAGGAGAAGGGCAGGGGAAAAACAGGAGAGGGCAGGGGAAAAAAAAACAGGAGAGGGCAGGGGAAAAAGGAAAAAGGGCAGGGAAAAACAGGAGAGGGCAGGGAAAAACAGAGAGAGGGCAGGGGAAAGAGAGAAAACAGGAGAGGGAAGGTGGAAAACAGGAGAGGGAAGGGGGTTAAACAGGAGAGGGAAGGGGGAAAACTGGAGAGGGCAGGGGAAAAAAAGGAGAGGGCAGGGGAAAAACAGGAGAGGGCAGGGGGAAAACAGGAGAGGGCAGGGGGGAAACAGGAGAGGGCAGGGGGGAAACAGGAGAGGGCAGGGGAAAACATGAGAGGGAAGGGGGAAAACAGGAGTGGGCAGGGGGAAAACAGGAGAGGGCAGGGGGAAAACAGAGGGGCAGGGGGAAAACAAGAGAGGGCAGGGGGAAAACAGGAGAGGGCAGGGGAAAACAGGAGAGGGCAGGGGAAAACAGGAAAGGGCAGGGGAAAAAACATGATAATGCAGGGAAGAAGGAATGGGTGATGACCGAAATACTTCAACCCCCTTTTCTTAATATACGTGATCCACAGGGAGGATCAGGAATATCCTCCCTGTCCCTGTCCTCCCTGTCTCTGTCCTCCCTGTCCCTCTCCTCCCTGTCTCTGTCCTCCCTGTCCCTGTCCTCCCTGTCTCTGTCCTCCCTGTCCCTGTCCTCCCTGTCCCTGTCCTCCCTATCCCTGTCATCTCTGTCCTTGTCCTCCCTGTCCCTGTCCTCCCTGTCCCTGTCCTCCCTGTCCTCTCTGTCCCTGTCCTCCCTGTCTCTGTCCTCCCTCTCCCTGTCCTTCCTGTCCCTGTCCTCCCTGTCCCTGTCCTCCCTGTCCCTGTCCTCCCTGTCCCTGTCCTCCCTGTCCCTGTCCTCTCTGTCCCTGTCCTCCCTGTCCCTGTCCTCCCTGTCCCTGTCCTCTCTGTCCCTGTCCTCCCTGCCCTCCCTGTCCCTGTCCTCCCTGTCCCTGTCCTCCCTGTCCCTGTCCTCCCTGTCCCTGTCCTTCCTGTCCCTGTCCTCCCTGTCCCTGTCCTTCCTGTTGAGAGCGAGTGTGAAAATGATTTATTAAGTGACAGACAACGCGAGAGCAATTTTCACCTGTCATGTTCCCTATCACCATCACCACCCATCTGATCACCATAATTAACCACTATCCTCATCAGTGTCATTATCTACGTTGATGAGACGTTGATGACACGTTGATGACACGTTGAAGATTGAGACACTGATTGAGGGACTGATTACCTCATTCTCCTCCTCTCCTTACGCCTTCCTCTTTGTATTGGACTGATGAAGCCACTGTGTGGCGAAACGTTTCCTGAATAAAGATTCCCATACGCTGCATAAGTGTCTCAATCTTCAACTTGTCGGTTTTTCAAACCATTCATCACACACGTTGATGACACGTTGATGACACGTTGATAACACGTTGATGACACGTTGATGACACATTAATAACACGTTAATAATACGTTAATAACACGTTAGTAACACGTTGATAACACGTTGATGACACTAACGCCGGAATAATTCACGACTCAATAAATCTCCTGATGATACCAGGATGATACAGGAAGATCTGGCTATCATGTATCTGATGACATGTTGGGTGTTTCAAAATGAATAACCCTATTTCGAAAGAGTTTCTTTTGAAATTGGGTCCAACTTTTTTGAAACACCCAAGTTGATAAATAAGACACCTGTCCATCACCTGGGTGTCCTTATTTACCGAAACGTTTCACCCGCATAGCAGACTTCTTCAGTTGAGTAACGAGATGACCGTCATACTAAAGCCTCTGCAAAATGTGGATCCAGGAAAAAAAAGGTCACGGGAAAAAGGTCACAGGAAAAAAGTCACAGGAAAAAAGTCACAGGAAAAAATCACAGGAAAAAAGTCACAGGAAAAAAATCACAGGAGAAAAGTCACAGGAAAAAAGTCACAGGAAAAAATCACGGGAGAAAAGTCACAGGAAAAAAATCACAGGAAAAAAAAGTCACAGAGAAAAAAATCACATGAAAAAAAAATCACAGGAAAAAATTACAGGACAAAAAGTCACGGGAAAAAAGTCACAGGGAAAGTCACAGGAAAAAAGTCACAAGAAAAAAGTCACAGAGAAAAAAATCATAGGAAAAAAAATTCACAGGAAAATCACAGGAAAAAAGGTCACAGGAAAAAAAGTCACAGGAAAAAAAGTCACAGGAAAAAAGTCACAGGAAAAAGTCACAGGAAAAAAGTCACAGGAAAAAGTCACAGGAAGAAAATCAGGAAAAAAGTCAGAGAAAAAAATCATAGGAAAAAAATCACAGGAACAAAATCACAGGGAAAAAAAGTCATAGGAAAAAAGTCACAGGAAAAATTCACAGGAATATAGTCACAAGGAAAAAAAGTAACAATACAAACCTAACCTGTGTCACATGTGTCTCGTACACACTATAACTAGACATACATTCTGATAAACAAGACACTCGTACAATATTTGGGTCTCTTCATTCTGGAAACGTTTCGCCAACCGGTGATTTACTTCTTCAGTCTAATACAGAGAAAGTTGGAAGAGAAGTTTGAGGTGAACGTATAATCTACCGTCATGACGACCTCTTGAGGCACAATACCATGACTGGAACAATACATAACGCGATACAATATTCATCTTGTCGGTATTGTTTACCATTCGTGTACAATACCCTCACGATGAACATCAAAATGGTATACAATACCGACAGGTTGGTAGGTAAGACACATACGCAACAGTTAGGCAACTTTATTCCGAAACGTTTCGCCTACACAGTAGGCTTCTTCAGTCGAATACAGAAAGTAGGCAGGAACAGTAGAGAAGACGATGTAATCAGTCCATCACCCTTAAAGTCGTAGAATTTGAGGTTGTCAGTCCCTCGGCCTGGAGAAGTTCAGTTCCATAGTCAGGAACTATCTGAAGATCAAGCGACTATGGAACTGAACTTCTCCAGGCCGAGGGACTGACAACCTCAAATTCTACGACTTTAAGGGTGATGGACTGATTACATCGTCTTCTCTACTGTTCCTGCCTACTTTCTGTATTCGACTGAAGAAGCCTACTGTGTAGGCGAAACGTTTCGGAATAAAGTTGCCTAACTGTTGCCTATGTGTCTTACCTACCACAATACCCTCACGGTCTGCATACGATTCACGAAATCGTAATGACACGATTGCAAACAAACCATACCACGGGTGGGGTTAGAACCCTCGATCAGAGAGTCACAAAACTCCAGACCGACGCGTTAGCCACTGGACCAGCTGACTAAAGAACATTCATCCAGCTAGGTATATTTCTACACCATAGGAATATACCTAGTTGAATGACTTATTGTAGCCAGCTGGTCCAGTGGCTAACGCGTCGGTCTGGAGTTTTGTGACTCTCTGATCGAGGGTTCTAACCCCACCCGTGGTATAGTCTGCATACGATGATGCCGTAGCTGTACCAGTGACAGCTGCAATTTAACGTTAACAAAATCCTAGGAAGCGGAAATCACCACGGCGCCTATAAACTCGATAACCTAGAATTCTTCATCAAGCCTAATGAGAAAAGGAATTACGAGTTCTTATGTTCTTATGTGGGGCTCCAACCTTCTTAATCTGAATGTGACTTAGACCTGCCTAACATGGGCCAGTAGGCCTTCTGCAGTGCTCCTCCTTTCTTATGTTCTTAAAGCCGAGGCGAGGATGAGACATAGTAACGCCACTGGAACATAAGAAAAAAGTAACACTGCAACAGGCCTACTGGCCCATGCGAGGCAGGTCCAAGTCTCCTACCGGCTTAAGCCAATGCCCTAACCTAACCCGCAGCAATGGGTCCACGTTGTTAGGTGAGAGAACCCACGTTCCACTAATAGGGTACTTTATTTTGGCAACGTTTCGCTCTCCAGGAACTCTGTCAGGTTGTTAAGGAGTTCAGGTTGGAAGCATTTTGATTTAAGAAAGGATATAGGCAAGTACTGGTTTGGTAACAGAGTCGTGGATGACTGGAACAAACTCCCGAGTAGCGTCACTGTAGCCAGAACCTCGTGTAGCTTTAAAAATAGGTTAGACAAGTACATATACTACTACTACTACTACTACTACTACTACTGCTGCTGCTGCTACTACTACAGACCTGGAGAGTGCACAAAGAACTTTCATGGCACACATAAGTACGATAAGGCACCTAAACTACTGGGAATGGTTGAAGGTCCTTGATCTGTATTCCCTCGAACGCAGGCGAGAGGGATACATTATAATATACACTTGGAAGGTCCTGGAGGGATTGGTACCAAACCTGCACACGAAAATTACTCCGTATGAAAGCAAAAGACTCGGCAGGAGATGCAACATTCCCCCGATGACAAGTAGGGGCACCACGAGTACACTGTGAGACGACACAATAAGTGTCGGGGGCCCAAAACTTCAATTGCCTCCCAGCATACATAAGGGGGATTACCAGTAGACCCCTGGCTGTCTTCAAGAAGGCACTGGGCAGGCACCTAAAGTCAATACCTGACCAACCTGGCTGTGGTTCGTACGTCAGCTTGCGTGCGGCCAGCAGTAACAGCCTGGTTGATCAGACCCTGATCCACCATGAGGCCTGGTCTCAGACCGGGCCGCGGGGGCGTTGACCCCCCAGGTAAACTACTACTGCTGCTGCAGCTACTACTACTACTACTACTACTACTACTACTACTACTACTACTGTATTATTTATAATTGGCTTTGCACAGCTCCTGTCGAGCAAAACGAAGCCTTGGTAAGGGAAATGTAGCCTTGATGAGCGAAACTTAGGACTGGCGAGCGAAACGTAGCGGCAGTAAATGTTCTATTACTTCTGCGTGTCTCCATGCGCTTTAAATATCGTCGCTAGTCTTAGCTCCCCCCAAAAAGTATGATCATTATAATTATCACCATGATTATTATCATACCACAATCACCGTACAACACATTTACACAACACCAACATCGTCGTCATATCATTATCACTACAGTCATCACAATGATCATTACTACAGTCACCAGCCTTACTACTACCACCACTAGAGTCAACCACAATCACCTCTACCACAACCACCTCTACCACAATCACCTCTACCACAGTCACATCTACCACAATCACCTTTACTACAATCACCTTTACCACAATCACCTCTACCACAATCACCTTTACCACAATCACCTCTACCACAATCACCGTCACCGCCCTCAATTCCTACGGCCACTCCATCAATTATTCATTCTCCCATTACCCCCGCATCAATGAGGTTGATGTCAAGAGGCAGCAGACACCCTGAGGGGTGGAGTGAATGACTGGTTTACCAGTGGAGTGGACGAACCGGGTAACCGGTTGACTGGATTACCGAGAGTTCCCACAGCTGTCGACGGAATTCTGTCTCCCATCGCGACCACCACTTCAGTCTTGACAATATATACGGCAGTAGGATAGGGAAGCGGAGGAGGGGGAGGAGGGAGGGAGGGGTAAATGTAGATAGGATAGGTAGGGTAGGATGGGTGTAGAAGGAAAGGTAAGGGATAGCTACGTAATATATTCAGTGGTTGTTTCTCAGAGTGTGTTGATAAGGGTCTTCATTATATGGGCCAGTAGGCCTTCTGCAGTGTTCCTCCATTTTTATGTTCTTAAGAACATATGTCTTACATGTGTCTTACTCTCAACATAAGAGAGAAGCAGCACTGCAACAGGCCTACTGGCCCATGCGAGGCAGGTCCAAGTCTCCTACCGGCTTAAGCCAATGCCCTAACCTAGTTAGGTCACGTCACATTCACTTATATTATTCAATTTTCGATGCATATTTTTTCAAACGTATTTACAAAAAAAAAAAATACACCAGATACAGGAAGTTCGTAATACAGGTGACTGTATTCAATCCCCACCTGAATACATTTGGGAGAAATACAGACACACGGGGGAATATTTATTGGGCGAAACGTTCCCTCTGAAATATTTATCAGATCACGGTAATGTACTGTGCTCTCTGTGTCAGCTGAAGACGGGAGTACCTGCCTAGCATGGCCCAGGAGTACCTGCCTGCAATGCCCAGGAAGTACTGCTAGCATAGACCAGGAGTACCTGCCTAGCATGACCCAGGAGTACCTGCCTAGCATGGCCCAGGAGTACCTGCCTAGCATGGCCCAGGAGTACCTGCCTAGCATGGCCCAGGAGTACCTGCCTAGCATGGCCCAGGAGTACCTGCCTAGCATGGACCAGGAGTACCTGCCTAGCATGGACCAGGAGTACCTGCCTAGCATGGACCAGGAGTATCTGCCTAGCATGGTTCAGTAGTACCTGCCTAGTATGGACCAGGAGTACCTACCTAGCATGGACCAGAAATACCTGCCTAGCATGGTTCAGTAGTACCTGCCTAGTATGGACCAGGGGTATCTGCCT
>NC_069440.1:15258602-15261102 GCF_026875155.1 Cherax quadricarinatus
TGTGGGGGGGGTGTGGGGTGTGGGTGTGATGGTTTTTGGGTGTGGTGGTGGGTTGTGTGTGGGGGGGGTGTGTGTGGGGTTGTGTGTTTGTTGGGGGTGGGGTGGGGTGGGGTGTGTGTGTGTGGGTGTGTGTGGTGGTGGTGTGTGTTTTGTGTGTGGTGTGTGGGTGGGGTGTGTGTGTGTGTGTGTGTGTGTGTGTGGGTGTGGTGTGTAGGTGGGGGTGGGGGGGGGGGGGTGGGGGGTGTGTGTGTGTGTGGTGGGGGGTGTGTGTGGGTGTTGGTGGTGTGTGTGTGGGTGTGTGTGTGTGGTGGGGATGTGTTTTGTGTGGTTTTGAAATTTTAAAACTAAAACATAACAATTTTAAATTTAATTAAATAATATAATAATAATTAATAATAGTATTATTATTATCATCATCATTATTACTACTATTATTGTTGTTGTTGTTGTATTTACGAAGATAAAAGCTAAACCCGTATGGGTCATATAGAACCTGGGGGGAGAGATGGGTGGCGCTCAGATTTGATCCAGGGAGAGAGAAAAGAAAAACTCAACTCACTTGGATTAAGAGCCCCTCAGCTGGGTGTGACGTCCCTATGGCACTGATGTAATTAGTGGCAGTGATGACTCTAGTGACAGTGATGTCACTGGATGCAGTGACGTCACTGGTGGCAGTGATGGCACAGGTGACATCACTGTCATGCAGACGTTACCTCGCTATAAAGTGGCCGTTGTAACGAATGTTAAGCAATAAAGTGGCCGCTATTTCGAATGATACGCAATAATTAGGTGGCCTTTATAACGAAATATCTGGTTACTGCGGGAGTGTAATATAATAATAACAATAATAATAATAATAATAAATAATAATAATATAATAATAATAATAATAATAATTATAATATATAATAATAATGATAATAATAATAATAATAATAAATAATAATAATAATAATAATAATAAATAATATAATTATAATAATAATAATAATGATAATAATAATAAAAATAATAATATTAATAATAATAATAATAATAATAATAATAATAATAATAATAATAATAATAATAATAATAATAATAATAATGATGCCTACTTCCCCCAGTGGTAGACTCATCAACTTCCTCCAGTGGTAGACTCATCAACTTCCTCCAGTGGTAGACTCATCAACTTCCTCCAGTGGTAGACTCACCAACTTCCTCCAGTGGTAGACTCATCAACTTCCTCCAGTGGTAGAATCACCAACTTCCCCCAGTGGTAGACTCATCAACTTCCTCCAGTGGTAAACTCACCAACTTCCTCCAGTGGTAGACTCATCAACTTCCTCCAGTGGTAAACTCACCAACTTCCTCCAGTGGTAGGCTCATCAACTTCCTCCAGTGATAAACTCACCAACTTCCTCCAGTGGTAGGCTCATCAACTTCCTCCAGTGGTAAACTCACCAACTTCCTCCAGTGGTAGACTCATCAACTTCCTCCAGTGGTAGACTCACCAACTTCCTCCAGTGGTAGACTCATCAACTTCCTCCAGTGATAAACTCACCAACTTCCTCCAGTGGTAGACTCATCAACTTCCTCCAGTGGTAGAATCACCAACTTCCTCCAGTGGTAGACTCATCAACTTCCTCCAGTGGTAGAATCACCAACTTCCTCCAGTGGTAAACTCATTAACTTCCTCCAGTGAGAGAATCATCAACTTCCTCCAGTGATAGACTCATCAACTTCCTCCAGTGGTAGAATCACCAACTTCCTCCAGTGGTAGACTCATCAACTTCCTCCAGTGGTAGAATCATCAACTTCCTCCAGTGATAGACTCATCAACTTCCTCCAGTGGTAGAATCATCAACTTCCTCCAGTGATAGACTCATCAGCTTCCTCCAGTGGTAGAATCACCAACTTCCTCCAGTGGTAGACTCATTAACTTCCTCCAGTGGTAGAATCATCAACTTCCTCCAGTGATAGACTCATCAACTTCCTCCAGTGGTAGAATCACCAACTTCCTCCAGTGGTAGAATCACCAACTTCCTCCAGTGGTAGACTCATTAACTTCCTCCAGTGATAGACTCATCAACTTCCTCCAGTGATAGACTCATTAACTTCCTCCAGTGGTAGAATCACCAACTTCCTCCAGTGGTAGACTCATTAACTTCCTCCAGTGATAGACTCATTAACTTCCTCCAGTGATAGACTCATTAACTTCCTCCAGTGATAGACTCATCAACTTCCTCCAGTGGTAGAATCACCAACTTCCTCCAGTGATAGACTCATCAACTTCCTCCAGTGATAGACTCATCAACTTCCTCCAGTGGTAGAATCACCAACTTCCTCCAGTGATAGACTCATCAACTTCCTCCAGTGATAGACTCATCAACTTCCTCCAGTGGTAGAATCACCAACTTCCTCCAGTGATAGACTCATCAACTTCCTCCAGTGATAGACTCATCAACTTCCTCCAGTGATAGACTCATCAACTTCCTCCAGTGATAGACTCATCAACTTC
>NC_069440.1:15271102-15331102 GCF_026875155.1 Cherax quadricarinatus
CTGTTGTATATCAGTCGTATTTACTACCGTCCAGTTGATGACGTAGACACATGCGCAGTACCTGGGTACCTTCACTGTAGACGTTTCGCCCATGCAGTGGTTTTATCAGTGCAATAAATAGGACGTAATGTGATGACTGGATATATATATATATATATATATATATATTATATATATATATATATATATATATATATATATATATATATATATATATATATATATATATATATACATATATATATATATAATATAGGGAGGTACCACCGTGTGTGTGTGTGTGTACTCACCTATTTGTAGTTGCCGGGGTCGGTTCACAGCTCCTGGCCCCGCCTCTTCACTGATTGCTACTAGGTCCTCTCTCTCCCCGCTCCATGAGCTGTATCATACCTCGTCTTAAAACTGTGTATAGTTCCGGCCTCCACTACGTCACTTTCTAGGCTATTCCACTGCCTGACAACTCTATGACTGAAGAAATACTTCCTAACATCCCTTTGACTCATCCGAGTCTTCAACTTCCAATTGTTACCCCTTGTTTCTGTGTCCCATCACTGGAACATCCTGTCTTTGTCTACCTTGTCAATCCTCGCAGTATTTTATATGTCGTTATCATGTCTCCCCTGGCCCTCCTGTCCTCCAGTATCGTCAGCTGATTTCCCTTAACCTTTCTTCATAGGACATTTCCCGTAGCTCTGGGACTAGTCTTGTTGCAAAACCTTTGCACTTTCTCTAATTTCTTGACGTGCTTGACCAAGTGTTGGTTCCAAACTGGTGCTGCGTACTTCAGTATGGGCCTGACGTACACGGTGTACATAGTCTTGAACGATTCCTTACTGAGGTATCGGAACGCTATTCTTAGGTTTGCCAGGCGCCCATATGCTGCAGCAGTTATCTGATTGACGTGTGCCTCAGGAGATGTGCTCGGTATTATGCTCACCCCAAGATCTTTTTCCTTGAGTGAGGATTGCACTCTTTGGCCACCTAGACTATACTCTGTTTGCGGTCTTCTTTGCCTTTCCCTGTGTGTGTGTGTGTGTGTGTGTGTGTGTGTGTGTGTGTGTGTGTGTGTGTGTGTGTGTGTGTGTGTGTGTGTGTGTGTGTGTGTGTGTGTGTGTGTGTGTGTGTGCGGTGTGTGTGTGTGTGTGTGTGTATGTGTATGTGTGTGTGTGTATGTGTGTGTGTGTGTGTGTGTGTGTGTGTGTAGTCAGTCCCTCGGTCTAGGCTGAGGGACTGATTGCCTCGTCTTTCACTGTCTTCTGTGTAATGTAATTTCTACAATCATATCCCGTAATGTTGGACCGATGAAGTCGCTTGATGGAGGGATGGGGAAGGGGGCGAAACGTCTTACAGAGTGAAGATGCCCACATGTTGCACGTCTCTCTCTCTCAGCTGCTTCTCCTCACGCGATATTAACACGTAATCACTAATAACCCCTCCTCCTCCCCTCTTCCCTCCTCCTCCCCCTTCCCCTACTCCCCCCCCTTCCCCTCCTCCTTCCCCCTTCCCCTCCTCCTTCTCCCTTCCCCTCCCTCCTCCCCCCAATTAAACCCCCAGGACCACTGTAATTAACAAGGACTTTATAAATCAACGAAAAAACCTGGTTTATCAGGGGTTTGATAATGGGGGAACCCCCAGTGTTACTGAGGTTTAAAGTGGAGACTAAAACCCTCTTTTTTTTAGTCCACGACCCCCCAACCTCCCTCAGAACCCATAATCACTCCCTCCGAGGAAACCCATGATGCCCCCCAGAGAACCCATAACCCACAGGAAACCTACAACACCCCCTGAGGGCACCTACAATACCCACCAGAAAACCCAGAACCTCCCCAAAAAACTCAAACCCCCTAAGGAACCAACAACCCCCAGAGAACCCATTAAACCCCCAGGGAACCCATAACATCCCCCAGGGAACTCACGTTATGGGTCCAGGCTGAATACAAGGGTATGTCTATGTTTCTTGTGTGTGTTTACTGACGATAACAAATGTCTGTCTTTTCTTAGTTGGGTTATAGTGACCCTAGGGCCATACTGGGGGGCATAGTGGCCCCTGGGGTCTCCAGCCGCAAGGACCACGGAGGCTCCAGAGTGGGTTGGGCCACTGCTCGATGGGGGGCCACTCCCAGGGCTCCATTGAGAGACGTGATCATGGTGTAAAGTGGAGAGTAAAGGATTGTTGAGACGTATTTGTTTATCACGAGTCAGCGAAAATGAAGAATAGTGAGGGAGATGTTGGGGGGTAGTGAGGGAGATGTTGGGGGGTAGTGAGGGTGATGTTGGGGGTAGTGAGGGTGATGTTGGGGGTAGTGAGGGTGATGTTGGGGTAGTGAGGGTGATGTTGGGGGTAGTGAGGGTGATGTTGGGGGGTAGTGAGGGTGATGTTGGGGGTAGTGAGGGTGATGTTGGGGGTAGTGAGGGTGATGTTGGGGGTAGTGAGGGTGATGTTGGGGGGTAGTGAGGGAGATGTTGGGGGTAGTGAGGGTGATGTTGGGGGTAGTGAGGGTGATGTTGGGGGTAGTGAGGGTGATGTTGGGGGTAGTGAGGGTGATGTTGGTGGGTAGTGAGGGAGATGTTGGGGGGTAGTGAGGGAGATGTTGGGGGTAGTGAGGGTGATGTTGGTGGGTAGTGAGGGAGATGTTGGTGGGTAGTGAGGGAGATGTTGGGGGGTTAGTGAGGAGATGTTGGGGGTAGTGAGGGTGATGTTGGGGGTAGTGAGGGTGATGTTGGAGGGTAGTGAGGGAGATGTTGGTGGGTAGTGAGAGAGAGGTTGGTGGGTAGTGAGGGTGATGTTGGTGGTAGTGAGAGAGATGTTGGTGGGTAGTGAGGGTGATGTTGGTGGTTAGTGAGGGAAATGTTGGTGGGTAGTGAGGGTGATGTTGGTGGGTAGTGAGGGTGATGTTAGTGGGTAGTGAGGGTGATGTTGGTGGGTAGTGAGGGTCATGTTGGTGGGGAGTGAGGGTTGTGTTGGTGGGTAGTGAGGGAGATGTTGGTGGGTAGTGAGGGTGATGGTGGTTAGTGAGGGTGAGGTTGGTGGGTAGTGAGGGTGATGTTGGTTAGTGAGGGTCATGTTCGTGGGCAGTGAGGGAGATGTTGGTGGGTAGTGAGGGTGATGTTGGTGGGTAGTGAGGGTGATGTTGGTGGTAGTGAGGGTGATCTTAGTGGGTAGTGAGGGTGATGTTGGTGGTAGTGAGGGTGATGTTGGTGGGTAGTGAGGGTGATGTTGGTGAGTAGTGAGGGTGATGTTGGTGGGTAGTGAGGGTGATGTTGGTGGGTAGTGAGGGTGATGTTAGTGGGTAGTGAGGGTGATGTTGGTGGGTAGTGAGGGTCATGTTGGTGGGGAGTGAGGGTTGTGTTTGGTGGGTAGTGAGGGAGATGTTGGTGGGTAGTGAGGGTGATGGTGGTTAGTGAGGGTGAGGTTGGTGGGTAGTGAGGGTGATGTTGGTGGGTAATGAGGGTGATGTTGGTGGGTAGTGAGGGTGATGTTGGTGGGTAGTGAGGGAGATGTTGTTGGGTAGTGAGGGTGATGTTGGTGGGTAGTGAGGGAGATGTTGTTGGGTAGTGAGGGTGATGTTGGTGGGTAGTGAGGGTGATGGTGGGTAGTGTGGGAGATGTTGTTGGGTAGTGAGGGTGATGTTGGTGGGTAGTGAGGGTAATGTTGGTGGGTAGTGAGGCTGATGTTGGTGGGTAGTGTTGGAGTTGTTGTCTGGGCTTCGCTGCCAGACGGACAACAGTTTGAGCTACGCTGCCAGACAGACGAAATATTGGACTACGACTTACGACAGACGAAATTCTGAACATCGCTGCCAGACGGACGATAGTTTGGGCTACGCTGCCAGACAGACGAAATATTGGACTACGACTCACGACAGACGAAATTCTGAACGTCGCTGCCAGACGGACGACACTCTGAGTCACGCTGCCAGACGGACGACACTCTGGGTCACGCTGCCAGACGGACGATTAGCGAGCCCAGCATTTTACCTCCATCACATTTCCGGTGACAAAAAGATGGAGATTGTCAGGCTCAAATTTTTCGGTGTCGAAGGGATGAAGGAGGTGGAGGGAGGGGGGAGAGTATGGAGGACATGGAGGAGAGAGAGAGAGAGAAAATATGGCTTTCAATATTCTATAACAATATTTAACTGGAGGCCATGAGAGACAATAGTTTTATTGGAATATTTACTAAGATGCCAGGAAGAAAACACGGTCAGTGTGTGTGTGTTACTCACCTAATTGTGGTTGTAGGAGTCGATTCATAGCTTCTGCCTCCCGCCTCTTCACTGTTCGGCACTAGGTCCACTCTCTCCCTGCTTCATGAGCTTTATCATACCTCTTCTTAAAGTTATGTATGGTGCCTGCTTCCACTACCTCACTTTCCGGATTTTTCCACTTCCTGACAACTCTAGGGCTGAAGAAATACTTCCTAACATCCCTGTGATTCATCTGAGTTTTCAACTTCCAATTATGACCCCTTGTTACTGTGTCTCATCTCTGGAACAGCCTGTCTCTGTCCAGCTTAACAATTCCTCTCAGAATTTTATGTCGTTATCATATATCCCTATCCCTCCTATAATCTAGTGTCGTCAGTTCGATTTCCTTTAACCTCTCCTCGTAGGACATGCCCCATAGCTCTGGGACTAGCCTTGTTGCAGACCTTTGCACCTTCTCTAATTTCTTGACGTGCTTGACCAAGTATGGGTTCCAGACTGGTGCTGCATACTCCAGTATACGCCTGACGAGAACGGTGTACAGTTTTGATTGACTCCTTACTGAGGTGTCGGAATGCAATTCTTAGGTTTGCCAGGCGCCCATATGCTGCAGCAGTCATTTGGTTGATGTGCACCTCAGGAGATATTCTAGGTATTATGCTCACCCCATGATCCTTTTCTTTGAGTGAAGTTTCTAGTCCTTGACTCCCCTAGACTGTATTCTGTCTGCTATCTTCATGACTTTGCACTTGGTGGGGTTGAACTCCAGGAATCAGTTGCTGGACCAGGCTTGCAGCCTGTCCAGGTCCCTTTGTAGTCTTGCCTGATCCTCATCCGATTGAATTCTCCTCATTTGCTTCACATCGTCTGCAAACAGGGACACTTCTGAGTCTATCCCCTCCGTCATGTCATTCACATATACTAGAAACAACACCGGTCCTAGGACTGACCCCTGCGGAAACCCACTTGTCACAGGCGCCCACTCTGACACCTCGTCAAGTACCATCACTTGTTGTTGCCTACCTGTCAGGCATTCTCTGATCCATTGTGTGTATGTGTGGTGTGTGTGTGTGTGTGTGTGTGTGTGTGTGTGTGTGTGTATGTGTGTGTGTGTGTGTGTGTGTGTGTGTGTGTGTGTGTGTGTGTGTGTGTGTGTGTGTGTGCGTGTGTGTGTGTGTGTGTGTGTGTGTGTGTGTGTGTGTGTGTGTGTGTGTGTGCGTGTGTGTGTGTAAATTACAACATTGAACTGTCAAAAGCGATGCCACTTTATTCCTTTAGGAAAAATAAGAAAAAGTTGAAAACGTTAAAAATGAACGTGATATGTTGATACCTAGCAACAAGATGTGTTGATACCTAGTAACAAGATGTGTTGATACCTAGTAACAAGATGTGTTGATACCTAGCAACAAGATGTGTTGATACCTAGCAACAAGATGTGTTAATACCTAGCAACAAGATGTGTTGATACCTAGCAACAAGATGTGTTGATACCTAGCAACAAGATGTGTTGATACCTAGCAACAAGATGTGTTAATACCTAGCAACAAGATGTGTTGATACCTAGCAACAAGATGTGTTGATACCTAGCAACAAGATGTGCTGATACCTAGCAACAAGATGTGTTGATACCTAGCAACAAGATGTGCTGATACCTAGCAACAAGATGTGTTGATACCTAGCAACAAGATGTGTTAATACCTAGCAACAAGATGTGTTAATACCTAGCAACAAGATGTGTTGATACCTAGCAACAAGATGTGTTGATACCTAGCAACAAGATGTGTTGATACCTAGCAACAAGATGTGTTAATACCTAGCAACAAGATGTGTTAATACCTAGCAACAAGATGTGTTGATACCTAGCAACAAGATGTGTTGATACCTAGCAACAAGATGTGTTGATACCTAGCAACAAGATGTGTTGATACCTAGCAACAAGATGTGTTGATACCTAGCAACAAGAAGTACTGATCCTAGCAACAAGATGTGTTGATACCTAGCAACAAGGAGTACTGATCCTAGCATCAAGATGTGTTGATACCTAGTAACAAGATGTGTTGATACCTAGCAACAAGATGTGTTGATACCTAGCAACAAGATGTGTTGATACCTAGCAACAAGATGTGTTATACCTAGCAACAAGATGTGTTGATACCTAGTAACATGTGTTGATACCTAGCAACAATATGTATTGATACCTAGCAACAAGAAGTGTTGATACCTAGCAACAAGATGTGTCGATACCTAGTAACAAGATGTGTTGATACCTAGCAACAAGATGTGTTGATACCTAGCAACAAGATGTGTTGATACCTAGCAACAAGATGTGCTGATACCTAGTAACAAGATGCGTTGATACCTAGCAACAATATGTATTGATACCTAGCAACAAGAAGTGTTGATACCTAGCAACAATATGTATTGATACCTAGCAACAAGAAGTGTTGATACCTAGCAACAAGATGTGTTGATACCTAGCAACAAGATGTGTTAATACCTAGCAACAAGATGTGTTGATACCTAGTAACATGTGTTGATACCTAGCAACAATATGTATTGATACCTAGCAACAAGAAGTGTTGATACCTAGCAACAAGATGTGTCGATACCTAGTAACAAGATGTGTTGATACCTAGCAACAAGATGTGTTGATACCTAGCAACAAGATGTGTTGATACCTAGCAACAAGATGTGCTGATACCTAGTAACAAGATGCGTTGATACCTAGCAACAATATGTATTGATACCTAGCAACAAGAAGTGTTGATACCTAGCAACAAGATGTGTTGATACCTAGTAACAAGATGTGTTGATACCTAGCAACAAGATGTGTTGATACCTAGTAACAAGATGTGTTGATACCTAGCAACAATATGTATTGATACCTAGCAACAAAAAGTGTTGATACCTAGCAACAAGATGTGTTGATACCTAGTAACAAGATGTGTTGATACCGAGTAACAAGATATGTTGATACCCAGTAACAAGATGTGTTGATACCTAGCACCAAGATGTGTGATACCTAGCAACAAGAAGTGTTGATACCTAGCAACAAGATGTGTTGATACCTAGCAACAAGATGTGTTGATACCTAGCAACAAGATGTGTTGATACCTAGCAACAAGATGTGTTGATACCTAGCAACAAGATGTGTTGATACCTAGCAACAAGATGTGTTGATACCTAGCAACAAGAAGTACTGATCCTAGCAACAAGATGTGTTGATACCTAGCAACAAGGAGTACTGATCCTAGCATCAAGATGTGTTGATACCTAGTAACAAGATGTGTTGATACCTAGCAACAAGATGTGTTGATACCTAGCAACAAGATGTGTTGATACCTAGCAACAAGATGTGTTAATACCTAGCAACAAGATGTGTTGATACCTAGTAACATGTGTTGATACCTAGCAACAATATGTATTGATACCTAGCAACAAGAAGTGTTGATACCTAGCAACAAGATGTGTCGATACCTAGTAACAAGATGTGTTGATACCTAGCAACAAGATGTGTTGATACCTAGCAACAAGATGTGTTGATACCTAGCAACAAGATGTGCTGATACCTAGTAACAAGATGCGTTGATACCTAGCAACAATATGTATTGATACCTAGCAACAAGAAGTGTTGATACCTAGCAACAAGATGTGTTGATACCTAGCAACAATATGTATTGATACCTAGCAACAAGATGTGTTGATACCTAGCAACAAGATGTGTTGATACCTAGCAACAAGATGTGTTGATACCTAGCAACAAGATGTGTTGATACCTAGCAACAAGATGTGTTGATACCTAGCAACAAGATGTGTTGATACCTAGCAACAAGAAGTACTGATCCTAGCAACAAGATGTGTTGATACCTAGTAACAAGATGTGTTGATACCTAGCAACAAGATGTGTTGATACCTAGCAACAAGAAGTACTGATCCTAGCAACAAGATGTGTTGATACCTAGTAACAAGATGTGTTGATACCTAGTAACAAGATGTGTTGATAGCTAGTAACAAGATGTGTTGATACCTAGCAACAAGATGTGTTGATACCTAGCAACAAGAAGTGTTGATACCTAGCAACAAGATGTTTTGATACCTAGCAACAAGAAGTACTGATCCTAGCAACAAGATGTGTTGATACCTAGCAACAAGGAGTACTGATCCTAGCATCAAGATGTGTTGATACCTAGCAACAAGAAGTACTGATCGTAGCATCAAGATGTGTTGATACCTAGCAACAAGAAGTACTGATCCTAGCAACAAGATGTGTTGATACCTAGCAACAAGAAGTACTGATCCTAGCAACAAGATGTGTTGATCCCTGCTAATCAACAGGTTCACTGGCAATATAAACACAGCCCCCAGCACAAGTGTCAACACTCATTCTCAGGAGAACATCCAGCCAGGTATGAGAAGTGAATTCTCAAACAAGAGAGGTGACAGTTCTCCTCCCTGGTGTAAGCCACTCCTCCCTGGTGTAAGCCACTCCTCCCTGGAGTAAGCCACTCCTTCCTGGAGTAAGCCTTTCTTCCCTGGGGTAACTCCTCCTCTTCATCCTCCTCCTCCTCCTCTTCCTCTCACTTCATTGAGACCTTTGTAATCAATACTCATTTTTAGAACTCAGAAGAGAGCCCAGGCTTCACCAGTGTTCCTGGTTGAGAGTACGGAAGATCATCACTTGTGATCGTCTTCCTGTAATATATGCCATTAACGAACGGCGGGGGGAAGAAAAACCTGGAGGAGAGATCACTCTATTCCTTAACTGCCTTCGTTAATTACCTAGTAATTTCTTTCACTCTACGCGCTCGTCGTTAAATACCTAGCGAATTATTTCGTTTAGTGTGTCTTTCGTTAATTAACAAGAGTGAATTCCTTCACTGTGTATGACTTGGTTAGATTCCTGGCGATTTCTTTCGCTATTTGGGTCTTCCTATCGTATTCCTTCTTTCAAAACCTAGTTTTTTTTACTGACTTCTTTCATTTTTCTTTTTCGTTTTGGTATTTTCTGAATTGTTGCGTAACTGAGATTACCAAAGCGTTTAGCGTATCAGCTTACACACATCACCATCACTACCACCATCACCACTATCCTTGCCACCCGCCTCCCCAGCGCCCCCACCACCACCCCCAGCACCACCACCACCCCAGCACCCCCCACCACCACCCCCAGCACCCCACACCACCACCCCCAGCACCACCATCCCCCATCACCACCACCACCACCACCACTACCAGCTTCCGGAACACCAACATGACCCCCAACAATGGTTATATTAGAGAAAGAGAATCTCACATTAGCATAATCTCAACACTATGGGAGGAAGTTAGTTGTGTGTTTTGACACTGGTAAGGCTGGTAGATGCTGGTAAATGCTGGTAGTTGTTGGTAGATGCTGGTAGATGCTAGTAGGACATGACAGTGTTCCTGGTAAACTGTGCTGAAACACCAGTAAGATCAAGGGACACGAGGCTCGAACCTCCGTTCACTAATTATTGAGGACATGTTTTGTGGTCTCCAGACCGTATTTTCTGACCTCTGACCTATGTCACGTGACCTCACATTAACATAATCCAGAGGGTTTATAATCTGACCTCAGTCACTGTTTTCCTTCAGTCTCTCTGGTGTAGATTATCCCGTACATTATTATAATTATTATTATTATTATTATTATTATTATTATTATTTTATTATTATTATTATTATTATTATAATTGTTGCTGCTGCTGTTATTATTATTATTATTATTATTATTATAATTGTTGCTGCTGCTGTTATTATTATTATTATTATTATATTATTAATTATTATTATTATTATTATTTATTATTATTATTATTATTATTATTATTACTGTTATATTATTATTATCGTTATTTGCTTTCTGAATTCTCCTCTTGATCACACACAACACCCCACACACACACACACACACACACACGCACACACACATACACACACACACCACACACACACACACACACACACACACACACACACACAACACAACACCACACACACACACACAACACACAACACACACACACACACACACACACACACATACACACACACACACACACACACACACACACACACAACACAACACCACACACACACACACACACACACACACTCACACACACACCACACACACACACACACTCACACACACACACACACACACACACACACACACACACATCACACACACACACACACACACACACACACACACACACCACACACACACACTCACACACACACACACACACACACACACACACACACACACACACACACACACCACACACACACACACACACACACACAACACACACACACACACACACACACACACACACACCACACACACACACACACACACACACACACACACACACACACACACCTCACACACAACTCACACACACACACACACACACACACACACACACACACACACACACACACACACACACACACACACACACACACTCACACACACACACACACACCACACACACCACACACACACACACACACACACACACACACACACACACACAATAGAGAACACAGGCCAGGGAGGGGAGGAGAGGGTGATCTGTGGCAGACGTTGCCTTTGTATCTCAACAATAAGGAACTTTAAGATAACCTGATATCTCTCTCCCTCCCACCCTCACCTCCCACGTCCCCTGGTGCGCCTGCCTCACTGCTCACGCCACTCGACCCACAATCGCAAGGTCTCGGGTTCGATTTCCGGGAGTACGGAAACCAAATGGCAATTTTCCGCACGCTATTCCTGCTTCTGTCCACCACCAAGTAGGTAGAAAAGAAGTTACCTGTGTGTTAGCCAACTGTTATGGGTCGCATGCAGGGGAGGGGGGATGTGTTTGAATGTGGAATGTTATACTGTGTAAGTAACTCCAGTACCTCCATTTCTCTCTTCCATTCTCTCTCCTCCTGCCCCTCCTATCCACCCTCCTCTCTCCCTATTACAATTTTCCTATTCCTCTCTTCTCCCTTATTTGCCTCACCTGTTTACACTGCTTTATTCCCACTTTTCTCCACTTCCATTATATATCTCTCTCTCTCTCTCTTCCATACCACTAACCAAATCACCTCAACTATCCACATTTCCCCCTCTCCTACCCTCCTAAGCCCTTCCGTCTACCCTCTACCCTTCACCCTTCTCCCCTCCCCTCTTCCCCTCTCCCTTCCTCCCCTCCCCATTCCTTCCCTCCCCCACCATCTCTTATCAAAACAACTCTTCTTCCATCTATGTATCAGCCTTCCCCTCTCCCTTTTATCAGTCTACCTTCCCAGTTCCTCCCCCTACAACGTCCGGTGTGTAATCCCACTGAAAGTAATCCCACTGAAAATAATCCCACTGAAAATAATGGTACAAGTAGATAATTCGTGAATGATTTTTGTTATGCTTACTTCTGGTCTTCGATTTTGTGTTGTTATTATTGTTTGTGAAGCTTAGAAGCTTCTGTTATTGTTTGTGAAGCTTAAAAGCTTCTGTTATTGTAATAATAATGATGATGATGATAATAAATAATAATAATAATAATAATAATAATGATAGCAACAACAACAACAACAACAACAACAACAACAATAATAATAATAATAATAATAATAATAATAATAATAATAATAATAATAATAATTATTATTATTATTATTATTATTATTATTATTATTATTATTATTATTATTGTTGTTATTACTACTATTACAATTATTTTCACTACAGTTATTCTCTTTTTCTTCCTTCCAATCTCTCTCTCTCTCTCTCTCTCTCTCTCTCTCTCTCTCTCTCTCCCATCAGTCATATAGACAGTTTAGAATCACGACTAATCTCAGTTCTCTTTATCGTAGTTCTTTGTGTTGCAGGGAAGCTAGTCATCATTGCAAGTGTTGCAGGGAAGCCAGTCATCATTGCAAGTGTTGCAGGGAAGCCAGTCATCATTGCAAGTGTTGCAGGGAAGCCAGTCATCATTGCAAGTGTTGCAGGGAAGCCAGTCATCATTGCAAGTGTTGCAGGGAAGCTAGTCGTCATTGCAAGTGTTGCAGGGAAGCTAGTCATCATTGCAAGTGTTACAGCGAAGCCAGTCATCATTGCAAGTGTTGCAGGGAAGCCAGTCATCATTGCAAGTGTTGCAGGGAAGCCAGTCATCATTGCAAGTGTTGCAGGGAAGCCAGTCATCATTGCAAGTGTTGCAGGGAAGCTAGTCATCATTGCAAGTGTTGCAGGGAAGCCAGCCATCATTGCAAGTGTTGCATGGAAGCTAGTCATCATTGCAAGTGTTGCAAGGAAGCCAGTCATAATTGCAAATGTTGCAGGGAAGCTAGTCATCATTGCAAGTGTTGCAGGGAAGCCAGTCATCATTGCAAGTGTTGAAGCGAAGCCAGTCATCATTGCAAGTGTTGCAGCGAAGCCAGTCATCATTGCAAGTGTTGCAGGAAAACCAGTCATCACTGCAAGTGTTGCAGCCCATTCATCATTGCAAGTGTTGCAGGGAAGCCAGTCATCATTGCAAGTGTTGCAGCGAAGCCAGTCATCATTGCAAGTGTTGCAGTGAAACCAGTCAGCAAGTGTTGCAAGTTTTTTAAACCAATCAGTAAGTGGGTTAATAAAATATTAATTAGTGGTTTAATAAAGACTTAACTATTGGTTTAATAAAGACTTAACTAGTGGTTTAATGAAGATTTAACTAGTGGTTTAATAAAGAATTAACTAGTGGTTTAATAAAGACTTAACTAGTGGTTTAATAAAGACTTAACGTGGTTTAATAAAGACTTAGCTATTGGTTTAATAAAGACTTAACTATTGGTTTAATAAAGACTTAACTAGTGATTTAATAAAGACTTAACTAGTGGTTTAATAAAGACTTTAACTAGTGTTTAATAAAGACTTAACTAGTGGTTTAATGAAGACTTAACTAGTGGTTTAATAAAGGCTTAACTAGTGGTTTAATAAAGACTTAACTAGTGGTTTAATGAAGACTTAACTAGTGGTTTAATAAAGGCTTAACTAGTGGTTTAATAAAGACTTAACTAGTGGTTTAATAAAGACTTAACTAGTGGTTTAATGAAGACTTAACTAGTGGTTTAATAAAGACTTAACTAGTGGTTTAATAAAGACTTTAGTGTTTAATAAAGACTTAACTAGTGGTTTAATAAAGACTTAACTATTGGTTTAATAAAGACTTTAACTAGTGTTTAATAAAGACTTAACTAGTGGTTTAATGAAGACATAAGAACATAAGAACATAAGAACGAAGGAACACTGCAGAAGGCCTGTTAGGTAAGACACATATGCAACAGTTATACCATTTTAATGTCCACTGCAGAAGGCCTACTGGCCCATGCGAGGCAGGTCCAAGTCTCCTACCGGCTTAAGCCAATGCACCCAACCTAGTCAGGTCAGGTCACATTGACTTAAGGGAGGAACACGGCAACCGACCTGGTAGCACAAGCTATCAGGTCTAACTCACACCCACCCACATCTACTCATGTATTTATCCAACCTATTTTTAAAGCTACACAACGTTCTGGCCTCTATAACGGTACTTGGGAGTTTGTTCCACTCATCCACAACTCTATTACCAAACCAGTACTTTCCTATATCCTTCCTGAATCTGAATTTTTCCAACTTAAAACCATTGCTGCGAGTCCTGTCTAGGCTAGATATTTTCAGCACACTATTTACATCCCCTTTATTTATTCCTGTCTTCCATTTATACACCTCAATCATATCCCCCCTAATTCTACGTCTTTCTAGAGAGTGCAGTTTCAGGGCCCTTAGTCTATCCTCATAGGGAAGGTTTCTGATACATGGGATCAACTTTGTCATCCTCCTTTGTACATTTTCCAGAGAATTTATATCCATTCTGTAATACGGTGACCAAAACTGTGCAGCATAATCTAAATGAGGCCTAACCAAGGATGTATAGAGTTGAAGAACAACCTGAGGACTCCTATTTATTTATGCTTCTTGATATGAAGCCAAGGATTCTATTAGCTTTATTGCGAACACTTATGCACTGTTGTCTTGGTTTCAGATTACTGCTAACCAGAACTCCTAAATCTTTTTCGCAATCCGTAATATTAAGATCTACATTATTTAGTTTATATGTGGCATGGTTATTGTCCTGTCCAACATTTAGAACTTTGCATTTGTCTATATTAAACTGCATCTGCCACTTCTCCGACCACTGCATCAGTCTATTCAAATCCTCCTGGAGTGCTCGAATGTCCTCGTCAGAATGAATTCGACGGCCTATTTTGGTGTCATCGGCAAACTTGCCGATGTCGCTCTTTATGCCCTCATCTATGTCGTTTATGTAGATTGTGAACAGCAGGTAACTAGTGGTTTAATAAAGGCTTAATTAGTGGTTTAATAGAGACTTAACTAGTGGTTTAATGAAGACTTAACTAGTGGTTTAATAAAGACTTAACTAGTGGTTTAATAAAGACTTAACTAGCGGTTTATTGAAGAAAACTCAATAAGTGTTTATTGAAAAGTACCCAGTGAGTGGTTTTAAGAACTGCATCGTTTTGTCCTAAACCAAGCATTGTGGTTTAATGGAAAATGAATTTTTAATGACATAACTGGTTTTATGTTTCTTCCTGAGAACATTCTAAGAGAGGTTTAATGGAGGTTTATTGAAGCAATGGTTTATGAAGTAATGGTTTATGAAGTAATGGTTTATGAAGTAATGGTTTATAAAGTAATGGTTTTAAAGTAATGATTTATAAAGTAATGGTTTATAAAGTAATGGTTTATAAAGTAATGGTTTATAAAGTAATGGTTTATAAAGTAATGGTTTATAAAGTAATGGTTTATAAAGTAATGGTTTATAAAGTAATGGTTTATAAAGTAATGGTTTATAAAGTAATGGTTTATAAAGTAATGGTTTATAAAGTAATGGTTTATAAAGCAGGATCCCCGAGGTTTGCTGTTTTTTTTAGCTGGAATTTATTTTTTATGTTAGAATTTTTTTAAGCTAAAATTTTTTCAAGGCAGAATTTTTTTTAAGTCTCATTAATAAGGAGAAAATTTGATGGACAATTTATTTGTGGTTTAACGAGTGACTTATTAGTGGTTTATTGGGTGAATATCTTCGTTTTATTTTCTAACTTGATTCTTTTATCGTGATTTAGCGGGTGATTTCTTCCCTCCCCACACCCTCCCCACACCCTCCCCACACCCTCCCCACCCTCCCCCCACCCTCCCCACTCCCCCCACACCCTCCCCACACCCCCCACACCCTCCCCACACCCTCCCCACACCCTCCCCACACCCTCCCCATACCCTCCTCACACCCTCCCCAATAATCCCCAGGGTGGGGAGGTTGGGGTTCAGTCAAGTGTGTAATGGCGATGGGAATTTCTGGCTTAGGTCAAGACTATAATGAAGTAATTAACGCTTCCCATTACCCCTTTTTCCTTCCCCTCCCCTCTCTCCCACGACCCCCTCACCCCTCTCTCCCTCGCCCCCTCCCTCCCCTCTCTCCCCCACCAACCCACAACTGGCGTACACTAACATCCCCAGGAGACGCATCTTTACCAGCTCATATTCTCGTCTGGCGTATGGTGTGTGTCTGTGTGCGTAGGTGCGTGGATGCGTTTGTGTGCGTAGGTGCGTAGGCATGTATATGCGTTTTGTGCTTAGGTGTGTAAGTATTCGTGGGTGTGTGTTAGGGTCCGTAGATTTGTGTGCGTATGTGTGTAGGTGTCTGTATGTGTGTACTGTATGTTGTTGAGCGTATGTGTGTGTGTGACTGTGTGCGTATGCTTGCGTAAATAAACGTGTGGGTGTGTATACAAATCCGTTTAAGAATGTTTTAATGCGTCAGACAGTGAATATTTGACTGTCTTACTAAGTCAGTGTAGGTGTCGGTGCATTAATAATGCTATTTAATTCAAAAGGCGGGTTAGAGAGCTGTGACTCGACCCCCGCAAAGACAAGTGGGGTGAACACAGTTGACCTCAGGTCAAGGCGAGTCTCCTCACACGATAATGACACTTGACCTGGCTTTGACCTGCCTTTAATTATGCCTGGTCTCGCCTCTCTCACCACCTGACGTGGGATTATCTTATTATGGTGGGTGGGAGTGGGCGGGCGTGGGTGGGAGTGGGCGGGCGTGAGAGGGATAAAATGTATATACATGGTGGGTTTGTGTTGTGAAAGGTGGTGTTTATCGTAGTAAGAGAGTTATTGAGAGTGTGGTGTGGTTGGTGTTGTAGTGGTGGTTGTAGGTGTTGTAGTGGTGGTTGTAGTGGTGGTTGTAGTGGTGGTTGTAGTGGTGGTTGTAGTGGTGGTTGTAGTGGTGGTGGCGGTGGTCTGGTGGAAGTGGTGGTGGTCTGGTGGTAGTGGTGGTGGACTGGTGGTAGTGGTGGTGGTCTGGTGGTAGTGGTGGTGGACTGGTGGTTGTGGCGGCATTGGTAGAGGGTGGTATTATTAATGTATCATTAATGTTTCAGAAGCAAGAAACTGGAATAAATCAAGAGAGAGGTGTATCGCATCTTCCAGGACTGCAGGAAAATACTCGACACCGTCCCCCAGCAGATACTCAACGACCTTCCTACAGTGCCTGAAACAGCGCCTGAGAGAGACTCTTGCTGACAGTAGAGGAGGAAAGTGCCGGCTATACTAGAGTAACAGTCAGGGGTCCCCCAAGGATCATCACTAGTGCCACTAGTGTCATCCCTCGTTTGTCAACAACTTGGAACGTGGGACCAGATGACATCGCACCTTGAATGTCTGTGTACACAGAGAAAACTTATTGAAAACGTTGAGAATAGTACGAAGAGAAGAGAACGAAGGGAAGATGAAATAGTCCAGGGAGGTAATCCAGGGAGATAGTTGAGGGAGACTTAAACAGGGAGATAGTTGAGGGAGACTTAAACAGGGAGATAGTTGAGGGAGACTTAAACAGGGCGCACTGGGAGACAAATAACTGGGTAACTTTTAGAGCAAAATTTAATACATAGCTTGGAGAGTAGGTATGATAGTCTCAAGAGAGCACACAAACACAGACACACACACACACACATACACATACACACACACACACACACACACACACACACACACAACACACACACACACACACACACACACACACACACACACACACACACATACACCAAGGAAAGGGGGAGGAGAAGAGGGAAAGGATTAAAGGATAATAATTAAGAAGGAGAAATGCGATAGAGGTGGATAATCTTGTAATTATAGCAATGGGCATGATAATCACATCGTGCGGAAGGCCAATACTGTTTTCTCCAGCCACTCTCGTCTCACCTCACTCCATCTCTACACATGCTTCACCTCACTCCATCTCTACACATGCTTCACCTCACTCCATCTCTACACATGCTTCACCTCACTCCATCTCTACACATGCTTCACCTCACTCCATCTCTACACATGCTTCACCTCACTCCATCTCTACACATGCTTCACCTCACTCCATCTCTACACATGTTTCACCTCACTCCATCTCGACACATGCTTCACCTCACTCCATCTCGACACATGCTTCACCTCACTCCATCTCTACACATGCTTCACCTCACTCCATCTCTACACATGCTTCACCTCACTGCATCTCTACACATGCTTCACCTCACTCCATCTTTACACATGTTTCACCTCACTCCATCTCTACACATGCTTCACCTCACTCCATCTCTACACATGCTTCACCTCACTCCATCTCTACACATGCTTCACCTCACTGCATCTCTACACATGCTTCACCTCACTCCATCTCTACACATGCTTCACCTCACTCCATCTTTACACATGTTTCACCTCACTCCATCTCGACACATGCTTCACCTCACTCCATCTCTACACATGCTTCACCTCACTCCATCTCTACACATGCTTCACCTCACTCCATCTTTACACATGTTTCACCTCACTCCATCTCGACACATGCTTCACCTCACTCCATCTTTACACATGTTTCACCTCACTCCATCTCGACACATGCTTCACCTCACTCCATCTCTACACATGCTTCACCTCACTCCATCTCTACACATGCTTCACCTCACTCCATCTTTACACATGTTTCACCTCACTCCATCTCGACACATGCTTCACCTCACTCCATCTTTACACATGTTTCACCTCACTCCATCTCGACACATGCTTCACCTCACTCCATCTCTACACATGCTTCACCTCACTCCATCTCGACACATGCTTCACCTCACTGCATCTCTACACATGCTTCACCTCACTCCATTTTTACACATGTTTCACCTCACTCCATCTCTACACATGCTTCACCTCACTCCATTTTTACACATGCTTCACCTCACTCCATCTCGACACATGCTTCACCTCACTCCATCTCTACACATGCTTCACCTCATGCATCTCTACACATGCTTCACCTCACTGCATCTCTACACATGCTTCACCTCACTCCATCTTTACACATGTTTCACCTCACTCCATCTCGACACATGCTTCACCTCACTCCATCTCTACACATGCTTCACCTCACTGCATCTCTACACATGCTTCACCTCACTGCATCTCTACACATGCTTCACCTCACTCCATCTTTACACATGTTTCACCTCACTCCATCTCGACACATGCTTCACCTCACTCCATCTCTACACATGCTTCACCTCACTGCATCTCTACACATGCTTCACCTCACTGCATCTCTACACATGCTTCACCTCACTCCATCTTTACACATGTTTCACCTCACTCCATCTCGACACATGCTTCACCTCACTCCATCTCTACACATGCTTCACCTCACTCCATCTCTACACATGCTTCACCTCACTCCATCTTTACACATGTTTCACCTCACTCCATCCCTACACATGCTTCACCTCACTCCATCTCTACACATGCTTCACCTCACTCCATCTTTACACATGTTTCACCTCACTCCATCCCTACACATGCTTCACCTCACTCCATCCCTACACATGCTTCACCTCACTCCATTTTTACACATGCTTCACCTCACTCCATCTCTACACATGCTTCACCTCACTCCATCTCTACACATGCTTCACCTCACTCCATCTCTACACATGCCTCACCCCCTTTCAATGAGGGCACCATAATGTTGCTGCAGGGATTTTGATCCAAGGCATTGAAGCTACTTTCCTCCTGGAAAAGACCCCGCCCCCCCTGTTACCTTTCTCTCCTCCTTGCTTCCTCACTCTCTTCCCCTCATCTTTCCCTTATTTTTCCCTAATTTTCTTTAATCCGACCAATCCATTTTCCCCCTATCCATCTTCTTGAATCCTCCCCTCTTCTTTCTTTCCCCTTCGTCTCTCCTTATCTTGCTTTTTTTTCTCTGCCTTCCCTCTCTCCTTTCCCCTTTTCTCTTCCCAATCCTATTTTCTCTCCTTTTCTCCTCTCCATTCTTTCTCTCCATTTCCTCTTCCCTCCCTCTCCCTTTTCTCATTTCCCTCCTCTCTCCATTCTCCTTCTCCCCTCCCTTAATCCTTCACATGAGCAACAGTACTCACCTACCTGTACTCACGTACTTGTGGGTGCAGGGGTCGAGACTCAGCTCCTGGCCCCGCCTCTCCACTCTCGCTACTAGACTTCAGTGTGAACACAGTATAAACTACAACGTGACAACAGCTGTTATTGTTCAATGTAATTATCCCGTATCTTACCTATCAAAGGGATAAATACCATGACAGCTGATACACACACACACACACACACAGGAGAGGAGAGGAGGACAGGAGAGATAGGGGGGACATGATAACGACATACAAAATACTGAGAGGAATTGACAAGGTGGACAAAGACAGGATGTTCCAGAGATTGGACACAGTAACAAGGGGACACAGTTGGAAGCTGAAGACACAGATGAATCACAGATGATGACTCACACACACACACACAGACACACAGACACAGGAGAGGAGAGGAGGACAGGAGAGATAGGGGGGACATGATAACGACATACAAAATACTGAGAGGAATTGACAAGGTGGACAAAGACAGGATGTTCCAGAGATTGGACACAGTAACAAGGGGACACAGTTGGAAGCTGAAGACACAGATGAATCACAGATGATGACTCACACACACACACACACACACACACACACACACACACACACACACACACACACACACACACACACAGGAGCTATGACTCGACCCCTGCAACCACAAATAGGTGAGGTGAGTACACACACACACATGGTCCTTAGACAAATAGATAAATTAAAACCTAACAAATCCCCAGGCCCTGATGAACTGTTTGCAAGGGTTCTAAAGGAATGTAAAGAGGAGCTTTGCAAGCCTTTGGCTAATCTTTTCAACATATCACTAAAAACTGGCATAGTGCCAGATAAGTGGTAAGGGGCAAATGTGATACCTATTTTCAAAGCAGGTGACAGGTCCTTAGCTTCAAACTATAGACCAATAAACCTTACCTCCATAGTGGGAAAATTTATGGAATTAATAATTGCTGTGGCAATTCGTAGCCATATTGAAAAGAATAAATTGATCAACAAATCTCAGCATGGTTTTACAAAGGGGCGTTCCTGCCTTACGAATTTATTATTTTTTTTCACTAAGGTATTTGAGGAGGTAGATGACGGTAATGAATATGATATTGTGTATATGGACTTCAGTAAGGCTTTTGACAGGGTCCCACATCAGAGATTATTGAGGAAAATTAAGGCACATGGAATAGGAGGAGAAATTTTTTCCTGGCTAGAGGCATGGTTGACAAATAGGCAGCGGAGAGTTTGCATAAATGGGGAGAAATCAGAGTGGGGAAGCGTCACGAGCGGTGTTCCACAGGGGTCGTTGTTGGGCTCCTTTATGGCTGCTACAAGTCAGTCAGTCTGTCCGCATTGCAAATTGTTCCATAAAAGTACTTACCTCTGGCTTCTAACTATATTCCTATGACAACTAGTTTCATTATTTATTTCTCTTCTAATGCTATTCCTAATGCCCATTTATTAATTCTTATGCCTAATTCAACATAGTTGCTAGAGTTCTTATCTAGGGAGGTGACAACAAGAGCAAATGCAGTCCTGCAAGTAGACTCCTGCTTAGATCCATCATTGAGTATATAATTTGTGATATACTGTTACTAATTGTTAAGCCAGGAATGTCTTCTTGAGCAGTTGCTTTTGCAAGTGGGTTAAGCAAGGTATTACTAGCAATGAGCTTCTTGGGAGGGGCTTGCATGTATGTGATATTAAATGATCACATCTTACATGGAGGGGTAAAGTTCTTGTTGTCTACGAGGACAGAGCTCGTGTAGGGTGGGCACTGTACTGAGAGATTCTTAGTCATCAGGCTACGTGTTGTGGCTTTCTGCCACATTACTAGCTTATTGGGTTTCAAACTTATCGACTGCACGAGGGCCATTAAGGCTACATGTCACCTGCTACCCACCAGTCAAGAATACTTTAATTCCTAAAATAGGGATTGAAGTGAACTCTCAGGGTATATACACTGAGAAATACATACTACTCATTGTATATGCAGAGAAACACACACCACTCATGGCTACAAAAAAAAAAAAAAATTGCCGACTTGGCTTATTCAGGAAAACTGTCTTTCAGGAGTTTTGTGACCATCCTAGGTTCCTCCTTCTTGAAAAAACTGTTTTCCAGAAGTCTTAGTGACCATACAAGGTTCCTCCTTCCTGGGAAACTGTCTTCCAGGAGTCTTAGTGACCATCCTAGGTTCCTCCCTCCTGGAAAACTGTCTTCCAGGAGTCTTAGTGACCATACTAGGTTCCTCCTTCCTGGGAAACTGTCTTCCAGGAGTCTTAGTGACCATCCTAGGTTCCTCCCTCCTGGAAACTGTCTTCCAGGAGTCTTAGTGACCATACTAGGTTCCTCCTTCCTGGGAAACTGTCTTCCAGGAGTCTTAGTGACCATCCTAGGTTCCTCCTTCCTGGAAAACTGTCTTCCAGGAATCTTAGTGACCATCTTAGGCTCCTGCCTGGAAAACATTTTCTTTGTTTTCCTTCTCACTTCACCCTCCATATGCTTCCTTCCTCCCATTCTTTCCACCTCACCCTTCATTTCCTCCTTTCAGCTTCCTCTTCCCAATCTCACCCTCATTATCCTCGCCCTTACTTCTCCCTTTCCGCCTGAGCGTCTTATCCTCCCTTCTTCTTCCTCCTCCTCCTCCTCCTTCCTTTCTTACACCCCTCTCTCCTTTCCCTGTTAACACATCCCCTCCAAATCCTTCCCCTCCCCCCTCGTCATCTGTTCCACCTCCATCCCTTCTTTTACCATCCTCCCGTCTCTCCCGGTTCCTCTCCTCCTCCACCCCTCTCTCCCCTCCCAACCGACCCTCCTGATAAAGATTCTGATCCTAAACCAATTGAAGTCGAAACAAGGGATTCAAAGAACCAGGCAAAATATTTGGAAAACGTTTGATATGCTGATAATAGTTTGTGGGTCGCTTTATGGAGTGACGGGGGGTCGTGAGGGGTAATGGAGGGTCGTGAGGGTGGTGGAGGGTCGTGAGAGGCGGTGGGGGGTTGTGAGGAATGGGGGAGGGGTCGTGAAGGGTGATGGAAGGTCTTGAGGGGTGGTGGAGGGTCGTGAGGGACGGTGGAAAGTCGCGAGGGGTGGTGGAGGGTCGTGAGGAGTGATTTAGGTCGTGGGGGTGGTAGTAATTAAGGAAAGGAGTGCACGCGCAGACACACACACATACACACACACACACACACACACACACACACACACACACACACACACACACACACACACACACACACACACACACACACACACACACACACACACACACACACACAATGAAGAGGCGAGGCCAGAAGCTGAGTCTCGACCCCTGCAACCACAATTAGGTGAATTCAGATATATATGAACTTATTCTCCCTCACCCTCCCCACTCTTCTCCCCCTCCAACACTTTACCCCCACCACCCACCCAACATTCCTCCCCACCAACCCCCACACCCACCACCTCTAAAAGTTTACACCAAAAAAGGACATCAATTGCCTGGTTCCTACTTAAGATTCGCCCTAATCCTTCTCCCCAGAGATTACAGTCAATTCAAAGAGCCTTGCAACCAGGGAGAAGACTGCCTACAAATTACGACTCTTAGTAACTTGATGGGAGAAGCTCCCGTGAAGATATGTATAATTCCATGAAGCAGATTTTGACTTTTGAGGACCAGAAGACACTCTCAGGGTCATAGTGGCCTTTTGCAAAGACATTATTTTTTTTTTTTTTACGTGGAGATGTGTAGGGAGATGTTCGATGTAGGTTGCCATGGTGACAGATTTCATCTTGCAGCGTGTTACCGTGAAATAGGCGACTTGTTACTATTCAGAAATTGGCATTTTGATAGTACGCGGAAATTGACTATTAAACACTCGAATCACGCGTTAAAAAAAAAAATTGGACAATTCAACAATTCTGAAATTGACGAAACGTTGTGAAAAAATTGCGACGGTATTTTCGTTTGCAATTTCCGCATTTTTTTGTGTGTGTCGTAATGGGGTAAAAAAAAAAAGAGAGCTGACTTTATAACTTCATAATGCAAATGATTTGATGTAGTTTGAGAAGTGAGGCAGAGGTGTGCTTCCTCGCTGCCCCGCCAGAGGCAGCACCGTCCAGACAGAAGCAACAGGAAGAGCAGCATCCAGGGATCAGGAAAGGGGTTAATCCTACAAATGGAGGAGAATCCGATTGTGCTCTCACTGGTGTTGGATGTCGCACCTCCCGGGGCCCCTTGATCCCTCTCTTTGAGGGGCCCCTGGCTAAGTGTTGGGATCTGTACTGTCAGCATTGTGCTTTGGGGAAGTCCGTGATCCCAGTGCTCCACAAAACCCTAGCTGGAGCCTACACCACCATCTGTTTGTAGATCTTTTGTCGCTAGTGTATGGCTTAGTTATCATCGTGGGGTAAATATGGGTATCCGGGCATTTATAAACAAACACAGCGGCCGTGTGTGTGTGTCTACCTACCTACGTCTATGTCTATCTACCTACCTGTGTATCTACCTACCTACCTGTGTGTCTGTCTACCTACTTGTGTATCTACCTAACTACCTAGCTGTGTATCTGCCTACCTACCTGTGTGTCTGTCTACCTACCTGTGCATGTATCTACCTACCTACCTACCTGTGCATGTATCTACCTACCTACCTACCTGTGTGTGCGTGTCTGCCTATCTACCTACCTGTGTATGTGTGTGTCTACCTACCTACCTGTGTGTGTGTGTGTATGTGTGTGTGTGTGTACCTACCTCCCTATAGGTGTGTGCGTCAACCAACCCTCCCAATCGCCGATATCTAATTCCATCTTACGCACAACACAAGCAAGCAAGGGACAATTATCGACAATTATCACACTTGGACAAGAGCAGACATTTTTTTATATTGTTCTGATGTATATTACTGAAGCTAAGAGTAATATTTTATCGTGAAGATGTGAATTAATATTTCACAGTTATTCCCCTCTCTTCCCCATCTCTGTCTCTCTCTATTTCTCCCTTCCCCCTTTCTCATCCTTAATCTCTATCCAGCTCTTCTTCTTTCCGTTGTTTTGGTGATTTCTTTTTATCGCCATCCGCAGCTCAATTGGTCACAGGTGTTCTGTGTTCGGTCGAACACCGCTCTCATTATCTCTCTCTAGACACCTGAGAAACATCTCTCTCAGAGGAGAGAATCCCCTTCATGGAGAGCCTATTAAGGTTAGTGAAGGGGTCTTGATCCAATGAACTGGAGCTAACCCCCCCTCTCTCCCTCCCTCCCTCCTTCCCTCCCCTTTCCTCCGATCAAACCTGATTACCTTCCATTAACCTGTGTGACCCCTACGGGCTTAGTGCTCTCCCCTATGTTTACACCAATAAAAAATTCCTCTACCAGCATCAACTGTTTTTTTTTCTTTCGTACTGTCTACCAGCAGAATAAACCACCAAGTATACTCGTATAGACTTGTATGCGAATATACAAGACTTGTACCATACACAGTAATTAGTATTCGCGTTAAATGTATGAAGGTGAGAATACAAGTGTATATATACTGTATATATATATATATATATATATATATATATATATATATATATATATATATATATATATATATATATATATATATTATATATATATATATATATATATGTATGTATATATATATTATTATTATTATTATTATTATCACACTGACCGATTCCCACCAAGGCAGGGTGGCCAGAAAAAGAAAAACTTTCACCATCATTCACTCCATCACTGTCTTGCCAGAAGGGTGCTTTACACTACAGTTTTTAAACTGCAACATTAACACCCCTCCTTCAGAGTGCAGGCACTGTACTTCCCATCTCCAGGACTCAAGTCCGGCCTGCCGGTTTCCCTGAACCCCTTCATAAATGTTACTTTGCTCACACTCCAACAGCACGTCAAGTATTAAAAACCATTTGTCTCCATTCACTCCTATCAAACACGCTCACGCATTCCTGCTGGAAGTCCAAGCCCCTCGCACACAAAACCTCCTTTACCCCCTCCCTCCAACCTTTCCTAGGCCGACCATTACCCCACCTTCCTTCCACTACAGACTGATACACTCTCGAAGTCACTCTGTTTCGCTCCATTCTCTCTACATGTCCGAACCACCTCAACAACCCTTCCTCAGCCCTCTGGACAACAGTTTTGGTAATCCCACACCTCCTCCTAACTTCCAAACTACGAATTCTCTGCATTATATTCACACCACACATTGCCCTCAGACATGACATCTCCACTGCCTCCAGCCTTCTCCTCGCTGCAACATTCATCACCCATGCTTCACATCCATATAAGAGCGTTGGTAAAACTATACTCTCATACATTCCCCTCTTTGCCTCCAAGGACAAAGTTCTATGTCCCCACAGGCTCATAAGTGCACCACTCACCCTTTTCCCCTCATCAATTCTATGATTCACCTCATCTTTCATAGACCCATCCGCTGACACGTCCACTCCCAAATATCTGAATACATTCACCTCCTCCATACTCTCTCCCTCCAATCTGATATCCAATATTTCATCACCTAATCTTTTTGTTATCCTCATTACCTTACTCTTTCCTGTATTCACTTTTAATTTTCTTCTTTTGCACACCCTACCAAATTCATTCACCAACCTCTACAGATTCTCTTCAGAATCTCCCAAGAGCACAGTGTCATCAGCAAAGAGCAACTGTGACAACTCCCACTTTATGTGTGATTCTTTATCTTTTAACTCCACGCCTCTTGCCAAGACCCTCGCATTTACTTCTCTTACAACCCCATCTACAAATATATTAAACAACCACGGTGACATCACACATCCTTGTCTAAGGCCTACTTTTACTGGGAAATAATTTCCCTCTTTCCTACATACTCTAACTTGAGCCTCACTATCCTCGTAAAAACTCTTCACTGCTTTCAGTAACCTACCTCCTACACCATACACCTGCAACATCTGCCACATTTCCCCCCTATCCACCCTGTCATACGCCTTTTCCAAATCCATAAATACCACAAAGACCTCTTTAGCCTTATCTAAATACTGTTCACTTATTATGTTTCACTGTAAACACCTGGTCCACACATCCCCTACCTTTCCTAAAGCCTCCTTGTTCATCTGCTATCCTATTCTCCGTCTTACTCTTAATTCTTTCAATAATAAACTCTACCATACACTTTACCAGGTATACTCACAGACTTATCCCCTATAATTTTTGCACTCTCTTTTGTCCCCTTTGCACTTTATACAAAGGAACTATGCATGCTCTCTGCCAATCCCTAGGTACCTTACCCTCTTCCATACATTGATTAAATAATTGCACCAACCACTCCAAAACTATATCCCCACCTGCTTTTAACATTTCTATCTTTATCCCATCAATCCCGACTGCCTTACCCCTTTCATTTTACCTTCTGCCTCACGAACTTCCCCCACACTCACAACTGGCTCTTCCTCACTCCTACAAGATGTTATTCCTCCTTGCCCTATACACGAAATCACAGCTTCCCTATCTTCATCAACATTTAACAATTCCTCAAAATATTCCCTCCATCTTCCCAATACCTCTAGAGAGGAGAGTTATTAACTCTCCTCTCCTATTTTTAACTGACAAATCCATTTGATCTCTAGGCTTCCTTAACTTGTTAATCTCACTCCAAAACTTTTTCTTATTTTCAACAAAAGTTGTTGATAACATCTCACCCACTCTCTCATTTGCTCTCTTTTTACATTGCTTCACCACTCTCTTAACCTCTCTCTTTTTCTCCATATACTCTTCCCTCTTTGCATCACTTCTTCTTTGTAAAAACTTCTCATATGCTAACTTTTTCTCCCTTACTACTCTCTTTACATCATCATTCCACCCAATCGCTCCTCTTCCCTCCCGCACCCACTTTCCTGTAACCACAAACTTCTGCTGAACACTCTAACACTACATTTTTAAACCTACCCCATACCTCTTCGACCCATTGCCTATGCTCTCATTAGCCCATCTATCCTTCAATAGCTGTTTATATCTTACCCTAACTGCCTCCTCTTTTAGTTTATAAACCTTCACCTCTCTCTTCCCTGATGCTTCTATTCTCCTTGTATCCCATCTACCTTTTACTCTCAGTATAGCTACAACTAGAAAAGTGATCTGATATATCTGTGGCCCCTCTATAAACATGTACATCCTGAAGTCTACTCAACAGTCTTTTATCTACCAATACATAATCCAACAAACTACTGTCATTTCGCCCTACATCATATCTTGTATACTTATTTATCCTCTTTTTCTTAAAATATGTATTACCTATAACTAAACCCCTTTCTATACAAAGTTCAATCAAAGGGCTCCCATTATCATTTACACCTGGCACCCCAAACTTACCTACCACAACCCTCTCTAAAAGTTTCTCCTACTTTAGCATTCAGGTCCCCTACCACAATTACTCTCTCACTTGGTTCAAAGGCTCCTATACATTCTCTTAACATCTCCCAAAATCTCTCTCTCTCCTCTACATTCCTCTCTTCTCCAGGTGCATACACGCTTATTATGACCCACTTTTCGCATCCAAACCTTTACTTTAATCCACATAATTCTTGAATTTACATATTCATATTCTCTTTTCTCCTTCCATAACTGATCCTTCAACATTACTGCTACCCCTTCCTTTGCTCTAACTCTCTCAGATACTCCAGATTTAATTCCATTTATTTCCCCCCACCGAAACTCCCCTACTCCCTTCAGCTTTGTTTCGCTTAGGGCCAGGACATCCAACTTCTTTTCAATCATAACATCAGCAATCATCTGTTTCTTGTCATCCGCACTACATCCACGCACATTTAAGCATCCCAGTTTTATAAAGTTTTTCTTCTCTTTTTTAGTAAATGTCTACAGGAGAAGGGGTTACTAGCCCATTGCTCCCGGCATTTTAGTCGCCTCATACGACACGCATGGCTTACGGAGGAAAGATTCTTTTCCACTTCCCCATGGACAATAGAAGAAATAAAGAACAAGAGCTATTTAGAAAAAGGAGAAAAACCTAGATGTATGTATATATATATGCATGTGCGTGTCTGTGAAGGTGACCAAAGTGTAAGTAGGAGTAGCAAGATATCCCTGTTATCTAGCGTGTTTATGAGACAGAAAAAGAAACCAGCAATCCTACCATCATGCAAACAGTTACAGGTTTCTGTTTCACAGTCATCTGGCAGGACGGTAGTACTTCCCTGGGTGGTTTGCTGTCTACCAACCTACTTCCTATATATATTATATATATATATATATATATATATTATATATATATATATATATATATATATATATATATATATTATTTTTTATTTTTTTATTATCACACCGGCCGATTCCCACCAAGGCAGGGTGGCCCGAAAAAGAAAAACTTTCACCATCATTCACTCCATCACTGTCTTGCCAGAAGGGTGCTTTACACTACAGTTTTTAAACTGCAACATTAACACCCCTCCTTCAGAGTGCAGGCACTGTACTTCCCATCTCCAGAACTCAAGTCCGGCCTGCCGGTTTCCTGAATCCCTTCATAAATGTTACTTTGCTCACACTCCAACAGCACGTCAAGTATTAAAAACCATTTGTCTCCATTCACTCCTATCAAACACGCTCACGCATGCCTGCTGGAAGTCCAAGCCCCTCGCACACAAAACCTCCTTTACCCCCTCCCTCCAACCCTTCCTAGGCCGACCCCTACCCCGCCTTCCTTCCACTACAGACTGATACACTCTTGAAGTCATTCTGTTTCGCTCCATTCTCTCTACATGTCCGAACCACCTCAACAACCCTTCCTCAGCCCTCTGGACAACAGTTTTGGTAATCCCGCACCTCCTCCTAACTTCCAAACTACTAATTCTCTGCATTATATTCACACCACACATTGCCCTCAGACATGACATCTCCACTGCCTCCAGCCTTCTCCTCGCTGCAACATTCATCACCCACGCTTCACACCCATATAAGAGCGTTGGTTAAAACTATACTCTCATACATTCCCCTCTTTGCCTCCAAGGACAAAGTTCTTTGTCTCCACAGACTCCTAAGTGCACCACTCACTCTTTTTCCCTCATCAATTCTATGATTCACCTCATCTTTCATAGACCCATCCGCTGACACGTCCACTCCCAAATATCTGAATACGTTCACCTCCTCCATACTCTCTCCCTCCAATCTGATATTCAATCTTTCATCACCTAATCTTTTTGTTATCCTCATAACCTTACTCTTTCCTGTATTCACCTTTAATTTTCTTCTTTTGCACACCCTACCAAATTCATCCACCAATCTCTGCAACTTCTCTTCAGAATCTCCCAAGAGCACAGTGTCATCAGCAAAGAGCAGCTGTGACAACTCCCACTTTGTGTGTGATTCTTTATCTTTTAACTCCACGCCTCTTGCCAAGACCCTCGCATTTACTTCTCTACAACCCCATCTATAAATATATTAAACAACCACGGTGACATCACACATCCTTGTCTAAGGCCTACTTTTACTGGGAAAAAATTTCCCTCTTTCCTACATACTCTAACTTGAGCCTCACTATCCTCGTAAAAACTCTTCACTGCTTTCAGTAACCTACCTCCTACACCATACACTTGCAACATCTGCCACATTGCCCCCCTATCCACCCTGTCATACGCCTTTTCCAAATCCATAAATGCCACAAAGACCTCTTTAGCCTTATCTAAATACTGTTCACTTATATGTTTCACTGTAAACACCTGGTCCACACACCCCCTACCTTTCCTAAAGCCTCCTTGTTCATCTGCTATCCTATTCTCCGTCTTACTCTTAATTCTTTCAATTATAACTCTACCATACACTTTACCAGGTACACTCAACAGACTTATCCCCCTATAATTTTTGCACTCTCTTTTATCCCCTTTGCCTTTATACAAAGGAACTATGCATGCTCTCTGCCAATCCCTAGGTACCTTACCCTCTTCCATACATTTATTAAATAATTGCACCAACCACTCCAAAACTATATCCCCACCTGCTTTTAACATTTCTATCTTTATCCCATCAATCCCGGCTGCCTTACCCCCTTTCATTTTACCTACTGCCTCACGAACTTCCCCCACACTCACAACTGGCTCTTCCTCACTCCTACAAGATGTTATTCCTCCTTGCCCTATACACGAAATCACAGCTTCCCTATCTTCATCAACATTTAACAATTCCTCAAAATATTCCTTCCATCTTCCCAATACCTCTAACTCTCCATTTAATAACTCTCCTCTCCTATTTTTAACTGACAAATCAATTTTGTTCTCTAGGCTTTCTTAACTTGTTAATCTCACTCCAATATATATATATATATATATATATATATATATTGTGCACTCCATATCTATCCTGTAGGTATTAGTGGCTAGTTTATTGTGCATTCCATGTCCATCCTGTGGACTGTAGTGGCAAGTTTATTGTTAACTTTGCATATCCGTTGAAAACATGTATACTGGACAGGAGATGAGGAACGAACCCTTGGTGACAAATTACAGGTGATGCTGACACGCGGCGGTGAAGCTCAGAACTTACAGAAACACTGAATAGTGAGTGACCAGAGCGGCCTTTCTCCACGCCTATTGAGGAACACCACGCCGCTACGGTAGAGACCTTGGTGCCAGCAGGAGGCAGAGTTGTGGGATTAGGTAGACAGGCAGTTAGTAGGTAGACAGGGAAGGTAAGCACCGCTAGCACTATGCTATAATTCCGCTGTGTCGTCTATAAATACTGTCTCTACTAGCGCTATCACACCTGAACGACAACAAGTCTTTCTTCCACCACCACCCACCAGCACCTTCTCCCCCATTGTCCCTGATTGATCTGATTACCCACGGAGCTTCTGGGTGTCACGCCGGGCACCGAACAAAAGAGAATCAGGCGGGACGTATTGAAATCCGTCTCCTCCTGCGACCCCGTCACGAAAGGGGATTCAATCGTCCGCTCACCAACACCTGTGATGCTCAATGGATTAAACACCACTGTTGAGTGAGTTTCTCCGGGGTTTATGACCGTGTCTGATGCTATCTACTCACGGAGGAAGAAAGGAGGCAGTTCCTGTGTGAAAGCTGAGAAGGAACGGACGACAAGAGGAGGTAAAAACAATGAGAGGGGAAATTTTAACGGGGGATGGAATGCTTGTCGAAGCTGAGGTGCGATTTTCACGTTAATTATAACGTATATGAACTGAGAGAGGTCTGCTGCATTGCTTCTTCCTTCTTAAGTGGGTGTGACTTGGACCTGCCTAACATGGGCCAGTAGGTGACTTGGACCTGCCTAACATGGGCCAGTAGGTGACTTGGACTTGCCTAGCATGGACCAGTAGGTGACTTGGACCTGCCTAGCATGGGCCAGTAGGTGACTTGGACCTGCCTAGCATGGGCCTGTAGGTGACTTGGACCTGCCTAGCATGGGCCTGTAGGTGACTTGGCCTTGCCTAGCATGGGCCACTAGGTGACTTGGACCTGCCTAGCACGGGCCATTAGGTGACTTGGAACTGCCTAGCATGAACCAGTAGGTGACTTGGACTTGCCTAGCATGGGCCAGTAGGTGACTTGGACCTGCCTAGCATGGGCCTGTAGGTGACTTGGCCTTGCCTAGCATGGGCCAGTAGGTGACTTGGACCTGCCTAGCATGGACCAGTAGGTGACTTGGACTTGCCTAGCATGGGCCAGTAGGTGACTTGGACTTGCCTAGCATGGGCCAGTAGGTGACTTGGAACTGCCTAGCATGGGCCAGTAGGTGACCTGGACATACCTAGCATGGGCCAGTAGGTGACCTGGACATACCTAGCATGGACCAGTAGGTGACTAGGACTTGCCTAGCATGGGCCAGTAGGTGACTTGGACCTGCCTAGCATGAACCAGTAGGTGACTTGGACTTGCCTAGCATGAACCAGTAGGTGACCTGGACCTACCTAGCATGGGCCAATAAACAATTATCATACATAGTGTAAATTACCTAGAATAACTCCCCCCTCCAAAAACAAATCAGAGAAAAGTGACTTATTTCCACTGGAATCCTTATAATTCTATTGGTGATGATGCTGATCATTATTATCATCATTATCACCCCCATTTCTTCCTATGGCTTCACTTCCCCTTCCCTCCCCACGCATATTCACCCCAATCTCCCTCCCTCTCCCCCACCCAGAGCAAAAAAACGCAATATAACACACTGGAAGAGAGTGTCCCCCCATCCAATATAGTGAAACAAGCGGCCAGGAACAAACGTTTCGCAGAAGCAAAAACAAAGAGAGACAGAGAGATAGAGAGAGAGAGATAGAGAGAGACAGAGAGGTGTGTGAGGGGGGACAGTGTTCAAACGTTCCCATGACCAATATTGGGAAGCAACGCTTATGGCAAACTCAGTTGACTGTTGCTTCACACTGTGATAGAGCGTTGTGTTTGGTTTAGGGACTTCCCTCTACCATCCCAATACTCAACTCCTCCCACCTCCCGTTTCTCTCTCCCCAACCCCACTACCCCAACCCCACTACCTCCACCTCCTCTCCCCCTGACCTCCCACTAGTTTGTTTTCGTTGTTACCGTCACTCTAGGTCGTTTATATCTTGTTACGGTGTTGTTACCGTCACGCTGTTGTTACCGTTACACTTGTGTTACCGTCACACTGCTAAAGTCACACTGGTGTTACCGTCACATTGCTGTTACCGTCAAACTGGTGTTACCGTTACACTTGTGTTACCGTCACACTGTTGTTACTGTCACACTGCTGTCACGCTCACACTAATGCTACCGTCACACTGCTGTTACCGCCACACTGTTGTTACCGTTACACTTGTGTTACCGTCACACTGTTGTCACGTTCACACTAGTGTTACCGTCACACTGCTGTTACCGTCACATTGCTGCTACCGTCATACTGTTATCGTCCCATTGCTGTTACCGTCACACTGGTGTTGCCCGTCACATTGCTGTTACCGTCACATTGCTGCTGCCGTCACACTATTATCGTCACATTGCTGCTACAGCCACACTGATGTTATCGTCACATTGCTACTACCGTCACACTTGTGTTACCGTCACATTGCTGCTAGCGTCACATTGGTGTTACCGTCACATTGTTGCTACCGTCACACTGGTGTTACCGTCACATTGCTGCTACCGTCACACTGTTGTCGTCACATTGCTGCTACCGTCACACTGGTGTTACCATCACATTACTGCTACCGCCACACTGGTGTTACCCGTCACATTGCTGCTACCGTCACACTGTTATCGTCTCATTGCCGTCACACTGTTATTGTCACATTGCTGCTACCGTCACACTGGTGTTACCGTCACATTGCTGCTACCGTCACACTGGTGTTACCGTCACATTGCTGCTACCGTCACACTGGTGTTACCGTCACATTGCTGCTACACCCACACTGATGTTATCGTCACATTGCTGCTACCGCCACACTGTTATAATCGCATTGCCGTCACACTGTTATCATCACCTTGCTGCTACCGTCACACTGGTGTTACCGTCACATTGCTGCTACAGTCACACTGATGTTATCGTCACATCGCTGCTACTGTCACACTGATGTTATCGTCACACTGCTATTATCGTCACAGTATCGTTTCCGTCACGGATTTGTGACGGTAACCATAAGAACATAAGAACATAAGAAAGAAGGAACACTGCAGCGGGCCTACTGGCCCATGCGAGGGCCTGTGAAAATAGGCGAGTACACATGACAGAAAAACCGTCATGTGTACTCACCTATTTGTGGTTGCAGGGGTCGATTCACAACTCCTGGCCCGGCTTCTTCGCTAGGGTATAGTGACTGAGTGAACAGTTTGGAGTGAAGCAAGGTAGAAGTGTGATTATTACTATTATTATTATTATTATTATTATTATTATTATTATTATTAATATTATTATTATTATTATTATTATTATTATTATTATTATTATTATTATTATTATTATATTATTATTATTATTATATCAATGTGGTATTTTTGGCAACTTAAGATCAATATTGCCAAGATAGATATATCAGGGCAGTGCCCAGGAGAGTGGTGGTGGTGGTGGTGGTAGTGGTAGTAGTGGTGGTGGTAGTCGTGGTGATGGTGGTAGTAGTGGTAGTAGTGGTGGTGGTAGTCGTGGTGATGGTGGTAGTAGTGGTGATAGTCGTGGTGATGGTGGTAGTAGTGGTAGTAGTGGTAGTAGTGGTGGTGGTAGTAGTGGTGGTAGTAGTGGTGGTAGTAGTGGTGGCAGTAGTAGTAGTCGTAGTAGTCGTGGTAATAGTGGTGGTAGTAGTGGTGGTTGTGATGATAGTAGTAGTAGTGGTGGCAGTGGTGGTGGTAGTGGTGGCAGTGGTGGTGGTAGTGGTTGTAGTGCAGTAGTAGTGATGGTAGTAGTGGTGGTAGCATTTGTGGTAGTAGTGGTGGTAGTAGTTGTGGTAGTAGTGGTGGTAGTAGTGGTGGTAGTGGTGGTAGTAGTGGTGGTAGTGGTAGTGTGGCAGTAGTTGTGTGGCAGTAGATGTGCGGTAGAGTTGTGATGTAGGTAGTGGTGTAGTGGTGGTAGTGGTGGTAGTGGTGTGTGCAGTTGGTTGTAGTGCAGTAGTGGGTAGTAGTGTGGTAGTGGTGGTAGTAGATGGTGGTAGTGGTGGTGGCATGTTGTAGTGAGTAGTGGGGTAGTATTGTGGTAGTAGTGGTGGTAGTAGTGGTGGTAGTGGTGTAGTGGTGGTGGAGTGGTTGTAGTGCAGTAGTGGCGGTAGTAGTTGTGTATGGTGGTGTAGTGGGGTGCAGTTGTGGTAGTAGTGTGTAAGTGGTAGTGGGGTAGTGGTGGTAGTGGTGGTGGTAGTGGTTGTAGTGCAGTAGTGGCGGTAGTTTGTGTAGTAGTGGTAGTAGTGGTGTGGTAGTAGTGGTGGTAGTGGTGGTAGTGGTGGTAGTGCAGTGGTTGGTAGTAGTTGTGGTTAGTGGTGGTAGTAGGGTGTAGTGGTGGTATGGTGGAGTAGGGTGGTAGTGGTGATGGATTGGTTGTAGTGCAGTAGTGGTGTAGTGTAGTATGTGGTGGTGGTAAGGTGGTAGTGGTGGTGGCAGTGGTTGTGTCAGTAGTGGTAGTGGTAGTAGTGTGGTGAGTGGTTGTATGTAGTAGTGCATGGTAGTGGTAGTGGTAGTTGTGGTGTAGTGAGTAGTGGGTAGTGTTGTGGTAGTAGTGGTGGAGTGGTGTGTAGTAGTAGTAGTGGCAGTGTTGTAGTACGTATGGTAGGGTGTAGTTGTGGTAGTAGTGGTGGTAGTAGTGGTGGTAGTAGTTGTGGTAGTAGTGGTGGTAGTGTGGTAGTAGCGGTGGTAGTAGTAGTGGCAGTGGTTGTAGTGCAGTAGTGGTGGTAATGGTTGTAGTGCAGTAGTGGTGGTAGTAGTTGTGGTAGTAGTGGTGGTAGTAGTGGTGGTAAGTGTGGTAGTAGTGGTGTAGCGGTGGTAAGTAGTAGTGTGCAGTGGTTGTAGTGCAGTAGTGGTGGTAATGGTTGTAGTGCAGTAGTGGTGGTAGTAGTTGTGGTAGTAGTTGTGGTAGTAGTGGTGGTAGTGGTGGTAGTAGCGGTGGTAGTAGTAGTGGCAGTGGTTGTAGTGCAGTAGTGGTGGTAATGGTTGTAGTGCAGTAGTGGTGGTAGTAGTTGTGGTAGTAGTGGTGGTAGTAGTGGTGGTAGTAGTTGTGGTAGTAGTGGTGGTAGAAGCGGTGGTAGTAGTAGTGGCAGTGGTTGTAGTGCAGTAGTGGTGGTAATGGTTGTAGTGCAGTAGTGGTGGTAGTAGTTGTGGTAGTAGTGGTGGTAGTAGTGGTGGTAGTAGTTGTGGTAGTAGTGGTGGTAGTGGTGGTAGTAGCGGTGGTAGTAGTAGTGGCAGTGGTTGTAGTGCAGTAGTGGTGGTAATGGTTGTAGTGCAGTAGTGGTGGTAGTAGTCGTGGTAGTAGTGGTGGTAGTAGTGGTGGTAGTAGTTGTGGTAGTAGTGGTGGTAGTGGTGGTAGTAGCGGTGGTAGTAGTAGTGGCAGTGGTTGTAGTGCAGTAGTGGTGGTAATGGTTGTAGTGCAGTAGTGGTGGTAGTAGTTGTGGTAGTAGTGGTGGTAGTAGTGGTGGTGTAGTTGTGGTAGTAGTGGTGGTAGTGGTGGTAGTAGCGGTGGTAGTAGTAGGGCAGTGGTTGTAGTGCAGTAGTGGTGGTAATGGTTGTAGTGCAGTAGTGGTGGTAGTAGTTGTGGTAGTAGTGGTGGTAGTAGTGGTGGTAGTAGTTGTGGTAGTAGTGGTGGTAGTAGCGGTGGTAGTAGTAGTGGCAGTGGTTGTAGTGCAGTAGTGGTGGTAATGGTTGTAGTGCAGTAGTGGTGGTAGTAGTCGTGGTAGTAGTGGTGGTAGTAGTGGTGGTAGTAGTTGTGGTAGTAGTGGTGGTAGTGGTGGTAGTAGCGGTGGTAGTAGTAGTGGCAGTGGTTGTAGTGCAGTAGTGGTGGTAATGGTTGTAGTGCAGTAGTGGTGGTAGTAGTCGTGGTAGTAGTGGTGGTAGTAGTGGTGGTAGTAGTTGTGGTAGTAGTGGTGGTAGTGGTGGTAGTAGCGGTGGTAGTAGTAGTGGCAGTGGTTGTAGTGCAGTAGTGGTGGTAATGGTTGTAGTGCAGTAGTGGTGGTAGTAGTTGTGGTAGTAGTGGTGGTAGTAGTGGTGGTAGTAGTTGTGGTAGTAGTGGTGGTAGTGGTGGTAGTAGCGGTGGTAGTAGTAGTGGCAGTGGTTGTAGTGCAGTAGTGGTGGTAATGGTTGTAGTGCAGTAGTGGTGGTAGTAGTCGTGGTAGTAGTGGTGGTAGTAGTGGTGGTAGTAGTTGTGGTAGTAGTGGTGGTAGTGGTGGTAGTAGCGGTGGTAGTAGTAGTGGCAGTGGTTGTAGTGCAGTAGTGGTGGTAATGGTTGTAGTGCAGTAGTGGTGGTAGTAGTCGTGGTAGTAGTGGTGGTAGTAGTGGTGGTAGTAGTTGTGGTAGTAGTGGTGGTAGTGGTGGTAGTAGCGGTGGTAGTAGTAGTGGCAGTGGTTGTAGTGCAGTAGTGGTGGTAGTAGTTGTGGTAGTAGTGGTGGGTAACTTCAGGTTGAGGGGCTCCAGTACCCAGGATTAAATTAGAAACATTTCAGAGGTCTTCAACCTGAAAGTGATTCAATTTGAAATGAACCCGGTTTGAATGAGATGAAATTAAACCAGAGTGACATGTGTAAATGGTGGTAGTTGTGGTAGTAGTGGTGGTGGTGGTAGTGGTGGTAGTGGTAGTGGTGGTGGTGGTGGTAGTGGTAGTTGTGGTAGTGGTGGTAGTGGTGGTAGTGGTAGTTGTGGTGGTAGTAGCTGTGGTGGTTATTGTGGTGGTGGTGGTGGTGGTAGTTGTGGTGGCGGTAGCTGTGGTGGTGGTGATTGTGGTGGCAGTGGTAGCTGTGGTAGAGGTAGTTGTGGTAGTGGTGGTGGTGGTGGTAGTTGTGGTGGTGGTAGCCGTGGTGGTGGTGATTGTGGTGACGGTAGTGGTAGCGGTGGTAGAGGTAGTTGTGGTAGTGATAGCGGTGGTAGAGGTAGTTGTGGTAGTGATAGTGGTGGTGGTGGTGGTAGTTGTGGTAGTAATGTTGGCGGTAGTGGTAATGCAAGAAGAGGGTACATGGTGGTAACGGTACGACTACTTCCACTACAACAACTAAAACTAATACTACCACCACCACCACAACTACAACTATCACCACAACAACTGCAATATATACACCGCTGCTGCTACTGGCGCTTATATGTATATGTATATTTTTTTGTAAACTGCTAATGATACGGAGGGGGGGGGAGAGAGTGGGTGGTGGGGGTTGAAGAGGGGAAGGGGGAGGAGAACAACCCCCCTCCCCCACCCCCTATTGTATTCCTCAAATGTTCCACATCATTACACGACTATTACCACGTGTGACACGTCATCCAGAACCCAACCCACCGCTCCCCCCCCCCTCCCCTCGCACCCTCAGGCTACGCTGTTATGTAGGGGGGAGGGAAGGGGAGGGAGGAAGAGGGAGCCGAAGAGGGGAGAGCAGAGGGGAAAAAATATACTGAAGAAAGTTGTGGGGGGTTGGGGAAGGGGGGAGAGGTGATGGAGAAGCAAGGGTAGGGGAGGAGGGGGAGGGGAAGGGGGGAGGGAGAAATCTAAGATAATAGGAGCAAAAGTTAGGAAACGTAGCAGTTAAGTGCTACCTAAGAACATAAGTGCTACCTAAGAACACAAGTGCTACCTAAGAACACAAGTGCTACCTAAGAACACAAGTGCTACCTAAGAACATAATTGCTACCTAAGAACATAATTGCTACCTAAGAACATAAGTGCTACCTAAGAACACAAGTGCTACCTAAGAACACTAGTGCTACCTAAGAACACAAGTGCTACCTAAGAACACTAGTGCTACCTAAGAACACAAGTGTTACCTAAGAACACAAGTGCTACCTAAGAACATAATTGCTACCTAAGAACATAATTGCTACCTAAGAACATAATTGCTACCTAAGAACATAAGTGCTACCTAAGAACACAAGTGCTACCTAAGAACACAAGTGCTACCTAAGAACATAATTGCTACCTAAGAACATAATTGCTACCTAAGAACATTAAGTGCTACCTAAGAACACAAGTGCTACTAAGAACACAGTGCTACCTAAGAAATAATTCTACCTAAGAACATAATTGCTACCTAAGAACATAAGTGCTACCTAAGAACACAAGTGCTACCTAAGAACATAATTGCTACCTAAGAACATAATTGCTACCTAAGAACATAAGTGCTACCTAAGAACACAAGTGCTACCTAAGAACACAAGTGCTACCTAAGAACACAATGCATACCTAAGAACATAATTGCTACCTAAGAACATAATTGCTACCTAAGAACACAAGTGCTACCTAAGAACACAAGTGCTACCTAAGAACACAAGTGCTACCTAAGAACATAATTGCTACCTAAGAACATAATTGCTACCTAAGAACATAATTGCTACTAAGAACATAAGTGCTACCTAAGAACACAATGCTACTAAGAACACAAGTGCTACCTAAGAACATAAATGCTACCTAAGAATATAATTGCTACCTAAGAACATAAGTGCTACCTAAGAACACAAGTGCTACCTAAGAACACAAGTGCTACCTAAGAACATAATTGCTACCTAAGAACATAATTGCTACCTAAGAACATAAGTGCTACCTAAGAACACAAGTGCTACCTAAGAACATAATTGCTACCTAAGAACATAATTGCTACCTAAGAACATAAGTGCTACCTAAGAACACAAGTGCTACTAAAACACAAGTGCTACCTAAGAACACAATGCTACCTAAGAACACAAGTGCTACCTAAGAACACAAGTGCTACCTAAGAACATAATTGCTACCTAAGAACATAATTGCTACCTAAGAACATAAGTGCTACCTAAGAACATAATTGCTACCTAAGAACATAATTGCTACCTAAGAACATAAGTGCTACCTAAGAACATAAGTGCTACCTAAGAACATAAGTGCTACCTAAGAACATAATTGCTACCTAAGAACATAAGTGCTACCTAAGAAAATAAGTGATACCTAAGAACATAAGTGCTACCTAAGAACACAAGTGCTACCTAAGAACATAATTGCTACCTAAGAACATAAGTGCTACCTAAGAACATAAGTGCTACCTAAGAACATAATTGCTACCTAAGAACATAAGTGCTACCTAAGAACACAAGTGCTACCTAAGAACACAAGTGCTACCTAAGAACACAAGTGCTACCTAAGAACATAAGTGCTACCTAAGAACATAATTGCTACCTAAGAACATAAGTGCTACCTAAGAACATAAGTGCTACCTAAGAACATAAGTGCTACCTAAGAACATAATTGCTACCTAAGAACATAAGTGCTACCTAAGAAAATAAGTGATACCTAAGAACATAAGTGCTACCTAAGAACACAAGTGCTACCTAAGAACATAATTGCTACCTAAGAACATAAGTGCTACCTAAGAACATAAGTGCTACCTAAGAACATAATTGCTACCTAAGAACATAAGTGCTACCTAAGAACACAAGTGCTACCTAAGAACACAAGTGCTACCTAAGAACACAAGTGCTACCTAAGAACATAAGTGCTACCTAAGAACATAATTGCTACCTAAGAACACAAGTGCTACCTAAGAACACAAGTGCTACCTAAGAACATAAGTGCTACCTAAGAACACAAGTGCTACCTAAGAACCATAAGTGCTACCTAAGAACACAAGTGCTACCTAAGAACACAAGTGCTTACCTAAGAACACAAGTGCTACCTAAGAACACAAGTGCTACCTAAGAACATAAGTGCTACCTAAGAACACAAGTGCTACCTAAGAACACAAGTGCTACCTAAGAACACAAGTGCTACCTAAGAACACAAGTGCTACCTAAGAACACAAGTGCTACCTAAGAACACAAGTGCTACCTAAGAACACAAGTGCTACCTAAGAACACAAGTGCTACCTAAGAACACAAGTGCTACCTAAGAACATAAGTGCTACCTAAGAACATAAGTGCTACCTAAGAACACAAGTGCTACCTAAGAACACAAGTGCTACCTAAGAACGCAAGTGCTACCTAAGAACATAAGTGCTACCTAAGAACACAAGTGCTACCTAAGAACATAAGTGCTACCTAAGAACATAAGTGCTACCTAAGAACACAAGTGCTACCTAAGAACACAAGTGCTACCTAAGAACATAAGTGCTACCTAAGAACACAAGTGCTACCTAAGAACACAAGTGCTACCTAAGAACACTAGTGCTACCTAAGAACACAAGTGCTACCTAAGAACACTAGTGCTACCTAAGAACACTAGTGCTACCTAAAAACACAAGTGCTACCTAAGAACACAAGTGCTACCTAAGAACACAAGTGCTACCTAAGAACACTAGCTACTAAGAACACTAGTGCTACCTAAAAACACAAGTGCTACCTAAGAACACAAGTGCTACCTAAGAACACTAGTGCTACCTAAGAACACTAGTGCTACCTAAAAACACAAGTGCTACCTAAGAACACAAGTGCTACCTAAGAACACAAGTGCTACCTAAGAACACAAGTGCTACCTAAGAACACTAGTGCTACCTAAGAACACTAGTGCTACCTAAGAACACTAGTGCTACCTAAGAACACTAGTGCTACCTAAGAACACAAGTGCTACCTAAAAACACTAGTGCTACCTAAGAACACTAGTGCTACCTAAGAACACAAGTGCTACCTAAGAACACAAGTGCTACCTAAGAACACAAGTGCTACCTAAGAACACAAGTGCTACCTAAGAACACTAGTGCTACCTAAGAACACAAGTGCTACCTAAGAACACAAGTGCTACCTAAGAACACAAGTGCTACCTAAGAACACTAGTGCTACCTAAGAACACAAGTGCTACCTAAGAACACTAGTGCTACCTAAGAACACAAGTGCTACCTAAGAACACAAGTGCTACCTAAGAACACTAGTGCTACCTAAGAACACAAGTGCTACCTAAAGAAACATAGTGCTACCTAAGAACACAAGTGTTACCTAAGAACACAAGTGCTACCTAAGAACACTAGTGCTACCTAAGAACACAAGTGCTACCTAAGAACACAAGTGCTACCTAAGAACACTAGTGCTACCTAAGAACACAAGTGCTACCTAAGAACACTAGTGCTACCTAAGAACACAAGTGTTACCTAAGAACACAAGTGCTACCTAAGAACATAATTGCTACCTAAGAACATAATTGCTACCTAAGAACATAAGTGCTACCTAAGAACACAAGTGCTACCTAAGAACATAATTGCTACCTAAGAACATAATTGCTACCTAAGAACATAAGTGCTACCTAAGAACACAAGTGCTACCTAAGAACACAAGTGCTACCTAAGAACACAAGTGCTACCTAAGAACATAATTGCTACCTAAGAACATAATTGCTACCTAAGAACACAAGTGCTACTAAGAACACAAGTGCTACCTAAGAACACAAGTGCTACCTAAGAACATAATTGCTACCTAAGAACATAATTGCTACCTAAGAACATAATTGCTACCTAAGAACATAAGTGCTACCTAAGAACACAAGTGCTACCTAAGAACACAAGTGCTACCTAAGAACATAAATGCTACCTAAGAATATAATTGCTACCTAAGAACATAAGTGCTACCTAAGAACACAAGTGCTACCTAAGAACACAAGTGCTACCTAAGAACATAATTGCTACCTAAGAACATAATTGCTACCTAAGAACATAAGTGCTACCTAAGAACACAAGTGCTACCTAAGAACATAATTGCTACCTAAGAACATAATTGCTACCTAAGAACATAAGTGCTACCTAAGAACACAAGTGCTACCTAAGAACACAAGTGCTACCTAAGAACACAAGTGCTACCTAAGAACACAAGTGCTACCTAAGAACACAAGTGCTACCTAAGAACATAATTGCTACCTAAGAACATAATTGCTACCTAAGAACATAAGTGCTACCTAAGAACATAATTGCTACCTAAGAACATAATTGCTACCTAAGAACATAAGTGCTACCTAAGAACATAAGTGCTACCTAAGAACATAAGTGCTACCTAAGAACATAATTGCTACCTAAGAACATAAGTGCTACCTAAGAACATAAGTGCTACCTAAGAACATAAGTGCTACCTAGAACACAGTGCTACCTAAGAACATAATTGCTACCTAAGAACATAAGTGCTACTAAGAACATAAGTGCTACCTAAGAACATAATTGCTACCTAAGAACATAAGTGCTACCTAAGAACACAAGTGCTACCTAAGAACACAAGTGCTACCTAAGAACACAAGTGCTACCTAAGAACATAAGTGCTACCTAAGAACATAATTGCTACCTAAGAACACAAGTGCTACCTAAGAACACAAGTGCTACCTAAGAACATAAGTGCTACCTAAGAACACAAGTGCTACCTAAGAACATAAGTGCTACCTAAGAACACAAGTGCTACCTAAGAACGCAAGTGCTACCTAAGAACACAAGTGCTACCTAAGAACACAAGTGCTACCTAAGAACATAAGTGCTACCTAAGAACACAAGTGCTACCTAAGAACACAAGTGCTACCTAAGAACACAAGTGCTACCTAAGAACACAAGTGCTACCTAAGAACACAAGTGCTACCTAAGAACACAAGTGCTACTAAGAACACAAGTGCTACCTAAGAACACAAGTGCTACCTAAGAACACAAGTGCTACCTAAGAACACAAGTGCTACCTAAGAATATAAGTGCTACCTAAGAACATAAGTGCTACCTAAGAACACAAGTGCTACCTAAGAACACAAGTGCTACCTAAGAACACAAGTGCTACCTAAGAACATAAGTGCTACCTAAGAACACAAGTGCTACCTAAGAACATAAGTGCTACCTAAAACATAAGTGCTACTAAGAACACAAGTGCTACCTAAGAACACAAGTGCTACCTAAGAACATAAGTGCTACCTAAGAACACAAGTGCTACCTAAGAACACAAGTGCTACCTAAGAACAATAGTGCTACCTAAGAACACAAGTGCTACCTAAGAACACTAGTGCTACCTAAGAACACTAGTGCTACCTAAAAACACAAGTGCTACCTAAGAACACAAGTGCTACCTAAGAACACAAGTGCTACCTAATAACACTAGTGCTACCTAAGAACACTAGTGCTACCTAAAAACACAAGTGCTACCTAAGAACACAAGTGCTACCTAAGAACACTAGTGCTACCTAAGAACACTAGTGCTACCTAAAAACACAAGTGCATAACCTAAGAACACAAGTGCTACCTAAGAACACAAGTGCTACCTAAGAACACAAGTGCTACCTAAGAACACTAGTGCTACCTAAGAACACTAGTGCTACCTAAGAACACTAGTGCTACCTAAGAACACTAGTGCTACCTAAGATCCAAGCACAAGTGCACCTAAGAACACAAGTGCTACCTAAGAACACAAGTGCACCTAAGAACAACAAGTGCTACCTAAGAACACTAGTGCTACCTAAGAACACAAGTGCTACCTAAGAACACTAGTGCTACCTAAGAACACAAGTGCTACCTAAGAACACTAGTGCTACCTAAGAACACAAGTGCTACCTAAGAACACTAGTGCTACCTAAGAACACAAGTGCTACCTAAGAACACAAGTGCTACCTAAGAACACTAGTGCTACCTAATGAACACAAGTGCTACCTAAGAACACTAGTGCTACCTAAGAACACAAGTGTTACCTAAGAACACAAGTGCTACCTAAGAACACTAGTGCTACCTAAGAACACAAGTGCTACCTAAGAACACAAGTGCTACCTAAGAACACTAGTGCTACCTAAGAACACAAGTGCTACCTAAGAACACTAGTGCTACCTAAGAACACAAGTGTTACCTAAGAACACAAGTGCTACCTAAGAACACTAGTGCTACCTAAGAACACAAGTGCTACCTAAGAACACAAGTGCTACCTAAGAACACAAGTGCTACCTAAGAACACAAGTGCTACCTAAGAACACAAGTGCTACCTAAGAACACAAGTGCTACCTAAGAACACAAGTGCTACCTAAGAACACAAGTGCTACCTAAGAACACAAGTGCTACCTAAGAACACAAGTGCTACCTAAGAACACAAGTGCTACCTAAGAACACTAGTGCTACCTAAGAACACAAGTGCTACCTAAGAACACTAGTGCTACCTAAGAACACAAGTGCTACCTAAGAACACTAGTGCTACCTAAGAACACTAGTGCTACCTAAGAACACAAGTGCTACCTAAGAACACTAGTGCTACCTAAGAACACAAGTGCTACCTAAGAACACTAGTGCTACCTAAGAACACTAGTGCTACCTAAGAACACAAGTGCTACCTAAGAACACAAGTGCTACCTAAGAACACTAGTGCTACCTAAGAACACAAGTGCTACCTAAGAACACTAGTGCTACCTAAGAACACAAGTGCTACCTAAGAACACTAGTGCTACCTAAGAACACAAGTGCTACCTAAGAACACTAGTGCTACCTAAGAACACTAGTGCTACCTAAGAAGACGTTCCTTAACTTCATTTACAGTGTTTCTGTATTTTTTCTCTCTCTGCCTCTTGTACATATTCTTACTCTTTCCACCCCCTTCTTTCTCTTGTTTTTTCTTTCTCTATTTTCTCTTCCTTTTTTATTACTCATTTTCTTCTGTGTCCTCACTTACTGTTTCTCTCTCTTCTCTCTCTCTCTCTCTCTCTTCTCTCTCCTCTCTCTCTCTTCTCTTCTCCTTCTCTCTTCTTCTCTCTCTCTCTCTCTCTCTCTTTCTTTCTCTCTTTCTTGTTTTTTTTTTTACACAGGGTTTGACAAGGTTAAGGATCCCTAGCTTTATTGACAGCTATTTACAGGTTAAGGATTCCTAACTTTATTGGCAAGCTAAGAGCTGTTACCTACATCAGCTCATTTAAAAGCATTTTTATTGTTATGAGACATACAAGTAGGGAACAGGATGAAGTTGGAGCCATCTGTGGGCCAGCATTTTCATTTGATCAACTGACTTTATCTCGTTGACATCATTATGCTGTACGAATGTGTTTCATACTCGAGTCATCCTGGGTATGTATGATCTCAGATGGAGTGATGTTCTGGAGAAGGGTACAGCCAGAGTGAAGTTGCTGCTTTCTGCCCGTCTTGTGGCATAAAAGCTTGTTTCACACTGTCCTCGAAGTGGATCCAAGTGTGGTATTTTGACAATATTGGCCTTGTACATAACAGTAAGGCCACCCACATCCCTCCTATGTTGAAGGCTCTGTTGAAATGACAGATCTATCCAGAATGGGTCCAGGCGAGAGATGAGACGTCTTGCTCTGTTCTATACTCTGTCAAGCAGTCGCAGATGAGAAGGGGGGGGGAGGCAAACCAAGAAAGTGGAGCATACTCAAGGTGTGAGCGTACTTGTGCCTCGTACAGGATCTTGCAACCCCTACTGTCAAGCAGATGCGAGATACGGCGAAGTGCTGTAAGCTTCCTGGCTGCCTTGTTTGCAAGATTTACAACATGGTTCTTCATGGTTAGTTTGGAGTCAATTTCTCTCTCTCTCTCTCTTTCTTTCTCTCTCTCTCTCTCTCTCTCTCTCTCTCTCTCTCTCTCTCTCTCTCTCTCTCTCTCTCTCTCTCTCTCTCTCTCTCTCTCTCTCTCTCTCTCTCTCTCTTTCTCTCTCTCTCTCTCTCTCTCGCTCTCTCTCTCCTCTCCTCTCCTCCCTATCTCCACCTTCCCCACTTTCACCCTTCCTTCTCCCCCCCTTCTGCCTCCCCCCTCTCCCCCTCCACTAGGTCTGGTGCCACTAGATTAATATCCGGCAAAACTTGTGAAGGCTTCTGAACATTTTCTAGCTCAGTGTTTGACTTCAACACACACTCTTGTTACCCTAACTAGAACCTCTCTCTCTCTCTCTCTCTCTCTCTCTCTCTCTTTCTGAAGACTATAATCACCCAAGATATCGGAGAATGACACAAGGTCAACATATTCACTCCATCAATATTCTAAATAGATTCAACCTGCATAAGCATAAATACTTTTCAGAGTGTGTGTGTAAAGTGAACACCGGTGCGACGACGCTAACACAGTACTCGGTGGCAAGCGAGTCAGTACAAATGTGGGTAAAGGCTTTTTCACGGGCTAGTAAAGGGTTCTCTCCCGATGCATCAAGCATTAAATCAGTCCGGCTGTCTGCAAGTATCCGTAATTTCGAGGACAATTTCGAAAAGGAAACCATCCTATATGATGGAGTATGGCAGGAAAACTATCCTGGTATACTGTAATGTGCGTAGGATGGTTGCCTTTCCATTCTCCAACACACAAGATATCTTCCTGAATTCTGGCAACCATACTGTAGCTCTCATCTGAAAATTTTCTAATTTATCTATATGTTTTTTCTGTCATGTGTGGCCACCTCACAACCTCTGCATATTTCACTGTTGAACAGGATAACATTGGACATCTCTGCGAGACTTTAATCGTTCAGCTACAGATGTCTCATAACTTTAGGTTGAACGCCAGCAAAAAAAACCCGGACATATTAAGTGAGCTTCGAGCACAATTTTTAATTATTATATTCTCGTAGTAGCAGTGATAGTATATCTACTCTCGTGGTGGTTGATGTAGCCCATGATGCCCTCCAGCTTGTGTTTTTTTTCTATCAAATATCCGTAGTTGTGTTGGTAGTCAAGTGTGATTGACTTTTTTTCAGCTTGTTTCATATCGGCAGTGGCCGGAGAGAGTGGAGGAGAGGGAGAGAGCCTTCTGGTATACTCTCCTTGCCTAAAGCAGCCTCGGTGTGTATTGAAAATTTTATGATAGAAACATTTCCCATGTACTTCCTGTCTGTCTGGAGGTATGTCTACCTACCTGGACTTCCTGGATGGTATTCCGGGGATCAACGCCCCCGCGGCCCGGTCCATGACCAGGGCCCCTGGTGGATCAGGGCCTGGTCAACGAGACTGTTACTGCTGGCGGCAGTAATATTCTCATTATCCATCCTATCAGTTTCCTCGCAGATGTGATAGTGGCATTGTTGTGATCCTTGAAGGTGAGATCCTCAGACATTACCACTCCCAGGTCCTTCACATTGCTTTTCCGCTCTGTTGTGTGATTAGAGTTTGTAGTATACTCAGTCCTAGTTATTATTTCCTCCAGTTTTCCATAACGGAGTAGCTGGAATTTGTCTTCATTGAACATCATATTGTTCTCTGTTGCCCACTGGAAAACTTGGTTTATATCTTCTTGGAGTTTTGCCGTGTCCTCAGTGGATGACACTCTCATGCAGATCCTAGTATCATCTGCAAAGGATGATACAGTGCTATGATTTGCATATCTGTCTATGTCTGATATGAAAATAAAGGAACAGGATAGGTGCGAGTACTGTGCCTTGTGGGACAGAGCTCTTCACTATGGCAGCATCCGATTTAACTTTGTTTACCACTACTCTTTGTGTTCAATTGGTTAAAAAGTTGAAGATCCATCTGCCTACTTTGCCAGTCATTCCTTTAGCACGCATTTCGTGAGCTGTTACACCATGATCGCACTTGTCAAAGGCATTTGCAAAATCTGTGTATACTACATCTGCATTCTGTTTGTTTTCCAGTGCATCTAGGACCATATCATAGTGGTCCAGTATGTATGTATATCAGTGTGTGTGTGTGTGTGTGTGTGTGTGTGTGTGTGTGTGTGTGTGTGTGTGTGTGTGTGTGTGTGTGTGTATGTCTGCCTGCCTGTCTGTCTCTGTCTATCTGTCTGTCTGCCTGTCTGTCTGTCTGTCTTTCTCTCTCTATCTCTGTCTCTGTCTCTGTCTCTGTCTCTGTCTCTGTCTCTGTCTGTCTATCTCTCTCTCTCTCTCCTCTCTCTCCCTGGTATACATCTAGTAGGGCACCCCGGAGCACCCTTGCTTGCCGACCAACCACTCAACTCACCGTAAAGAACAAGGGGTGAGCATTAAACGCTATAATTTCACAACTTCATTACAGTAATTTTTTGTCATTATGACACTTAATTTTCATTTTAGTGCACAAAGGGAACTCCTGTGAGAGCCATTAAAGTTGTTAGTCAAATGAATGTCCTGTCGAGCACGGGGTTGGCCCCGGAGACTGGCTTGTTTCTCTTCTTGTTGTATTTTCAGGGGAAGCTGGCCCCAGAGACTGGCTTGTTTCTCTTCTTGTTGTATTTACAGGGGAAGCTGGCCCCGGAGACTGGCTTGTTTCTCTTCTTGTTGTATTTACAGGGGAAGCTGGCCCCGGAGACTGGCTTGTTTCTCTTCTTGTTGTATTTACAGGGGAAGCTGGCCCCGGAGACTGGCTTGTTTCTCTTCTTGTTGTATTTACAGGGGAAGCTGGCCCCGGAGACTGGCTTGTTTCTCTTCTTGTTATATTTACAGAGGAAGCTGGCCCCGGAGACTGGCTTGTTTCTCTTCTTGTTATATTTACAGGGGAAGCTGGCCCCAGAGACTGGCTTGTTTCTCTTCTTGTTATATTTACAGGGGAAGCTGGCCCCGGAGACTGGCTTGTTTCTCTTCTTGTTATATTTACAGGGGAAGCTGGCCCCAGAGACTGGCTTGTTTCTCTTATTGTAATATTTACAGGGGAAACTGGCCCCAGAGACTGGCTTGTTTCTCTTCTTGTTGTATTCACGGGGATTGGGGGAGGGGTGGGCTGGCGCTCTGAACCTTTATAAGAGGGTCATGTAACGTCGACTTACACAAAGGGGTAGGGAGGGATGAAGGATTGGATTTGATACGAGGAAGGCGAGAGGGTGGGAGGGAGTTTCTTTGGATCTCTCGGCCGTCTTGAAGAGGTTAGCTCTCTTGTGTAGGAAGGTCGACACTGTCAACATTTAATATTTGTGTTAGCCGAATTTGTGTGATTTCTTCCGCTTCCCACGGAAGAGGGGAAAGGGGAAGGGGGATGTGGGGTGGAGGGGGAGCTAGTGGAGAGGAGGATGAAGGGCAAGGGGGTGGAGGAAGGGGTAAAAGGGTGAAGGGAACATGAATGACAGTTTTCTGCAGCTGGGGAACTCCTGTCAGCTAGGGGTCACTCTGTCAGCTAGGGGGAGGGGGGTAAGGCTGTCAGCTAAGGTCACCCTGTCAGCTAGGGTCACCTTATCAGTTGAGATCACTCTGTTAGTTAGGAGGTCACCATGTCAGCTAGGGGTCACCCTGTCAGCTAGGGTCACTTCGTCAGCTAGGAGTCACACTGTCAGCTAGGGTCACTTCGTCAGCTAGGGGTGACACTGTCAGCTAGGGTCACTTCGTCAGCTAGGGGTCACACTGCCAGCTAGGGTCATTTCGTCAGCTAGGGTCACTTCGTCAGCTAGGGGTCACACTGTTAGCTAGGGTCACTTCGTCAGCTAGGGGTCACACTGTCAGCTAGGGCCACTTCGTCAGCTAGGGATCACACTGCCAGCTAGGGTCACATCGTCAGTTAGGAGACAAACTGTCAACTAGGTCACTCTGTCTCGTACCAGAGTTGCTCGAGGAAGCAAAAATATCTGAGATAATAAAAAGGCCGCTGGCTATACTCCGACCCTAGCGGAGATTAAACAAGTTTAGCGGATATGCTGGTTGCCTGCCCTCCAGCCCCATCCCTCCTATCCTACCCTTCCACCTCTTGCCCCCTACCTATCCTTCCACTGCCCCCTCCACCTATCCCCTGCTCTGAATAGCCGACCTGCAACGTTGAAATTAAATTGCCCTGAAAAAATCTGACAATATTCAGTCTCCAAGACCGTCTCACTCTGGGTCTTTTGTGGTCATTAAAGTTAGCGTGAGAGAGGGAAGGGGGGAGGGGTTCCTTCCCCTCCCCCTTCTCTTACCTTCCCCTCTTCCACTTCCTCCATCTTCCCCCCCTTTCCATGTCCCTCTGCATCTGTCTTTCCAACTCCGTCTCTTTCTATCTATCTAACTCTTCTCTCTGTTTCTCTGTCTGTCTCTCTCTCTCTTCTTCTTCTTCTCTTCCCCCACCCCAATTACATTCCAACACCCTCCCCAATACCATCTCTAACACCCTTTCCACCACTCATCCCTACACCCTCCCCAACACCCTCTCCAACACCCTCTCCAACACATGAAGGGACGACTAATGAAGTGAGGATAGGCAGTCATGGATAGGCACTCATGAATAGACAGTCATGGATATGTAAAGTAAAAGGACACAAGTGCAACTAATGTGACATTTTTCTTGTGGCAACGTTTCGCTCTCCAGGAGCTTTGTCAAGCCGTTACAAACAGTACATGGACACAGAGGGTATATATAGGCTCAGAGTGGGGGGAAATATTAGTGGTAGTAGTAGTAGTAGTAGTAGTAGTAGTAGTAGTAGTAGTAGTAGTAGTAGTAGTAGTAGTAGTAGTAGTAGTAGTAGTAGTAGTAGTAGTAGTAGTAGTAGTAGTTAGTAGTAGTAGTAGTAGTAATAGTAGTAGTAGTAGTAGTAGTAGCAGTAGTAGTAGTAGTAAGTAGTAGTTAGTAGTAGTAGCAGTAGTAGTAGTAGTAGTAGTAGTAGTAGTAGTAGTAGTAGTAGTAGTAAGTAGTAAGTAGTAGTAGTAGTAGTAGTAGTTAGTAGTAGTAGTAGTAGTAGTAGTAGTAGTAGTAGTAGTAGTAGTAGTAGTAGTTAGTAGTAGTAGTAGTAGTAGTAGTAGTAGTAGTAGTAGTAGTAGTAGTAGTAGTTAGTAGTAGTAGTAGAGTAGTAGTAGTATAGTAGTAGTTAGTGTAGTAGTGTGAGTAGTAGTAGTAGTAGTAGTAGTAGTATAGTAGTAGTAGTAGTAGTAGTAGAAGTGGTAGTAGTAGTAGTAGTAGTAGTAATACAATATGTCAGAACAAGTGCCTTGAATCTTCACTAACAGGTGTTTCTAATACAATTAAACAAAACAAAGGCAGCTTCACCATCCCTGAAGTCTTAGCAAGAATCCTCCAGGAAACAGTAAACTCTGCCATCACATAGTCTCTCCTCTTAATACTACACAAGCTACATCCTAACCTATTTTTATGTTACCCAAGTTATAGCTTCTATATCCTTTTACTCTTGTGCGAGTTAATTGTTCTAACATATTATATTACTGCTACTACTACTACTTATCTCACTACTACTACTACTACTACTACTACTACTACTACTACTACTACTACTCTACTACTACCACTAGTATTGCACCTCACTCTGAGCCTATATATACCCTCTGTGTCCATGTACTGTTTGTAACGGCTTGACAAAGCTCCTGGAGAGCGAAACGTTGCCACAAGAAAATGTCACATTAGTTGCACTTGTGTCCTTTTACTTTACATATTGTCGGTAATTCTACCAACATTATTACAGTCATGGATAGGCAGCCATGGATAGACAGTCATGGATAGGCAGCCATGGATAGACAGTCATGGATAGGCAGCCATGGATAGACAGTCATGGATAGGCAGCCATGGATAGACAGTCATGGATAGGCAGCCATGGATAGACAGTCATGGATAGGCAGCCATGGATAGACAGTCATGGATAGGCAGTCATGAATAGGCAGTCATGGGAAAGGGAAGGAAAAGAAAGGTAGAAGAAAGGAAGTAGATGAATTAATGTGAAGACAGGAAAGTGGTTGAGTAACGAAGGGGACAAGATAGAAGAGGAAGAGAGGGAAAAAATGAAATGGGAACGATTGGGAGGAGAGAAAGGGGAAGCAAAACTGGGATGGGTAGTGGATAGGGAAAGGATAAAAGGAATAAATGTGGGATAGAAAAGAGTAAGTTGGAGAGGTTAGTGGAGACAACCTCACAGAACCATGACACAGTGTTGGAGAGGTTAGTGAAGACAACCTCACGGAACCATGACACAGTGTTGGAGAGGTTAGTGAAGACAACCTCACGGAACCATGACACAGTGTTGGAGAGGCTAGTGAAGACAACCTCACGGAACCATGACACAGTGTTGGAGAGGTTAGTGAAGACAACCTCACGGAACCATGACACAGTGTTGGAGAGGTTAGTGAAGACAACCTCACGGAACCATGACACAGTGTTGGAGAGGTTAGTGAAGACAACCTCACGGAACCATGACACAGTGTTGGAGAGGTTAGTGAAGACAACCTCACGGAACCATGACACAGTGTTGGAGAGGTTAGTGAAGACAACCTCACGGAACCATGACACAGTGTTGGAGAGGTTAGTGGAGACAACCTCACGGAACCATGACACAGTGTTGGAGAGGTTAGTGAAGACAACCTCACGGAACCATGACACAGTGTTGGAGAGGTTAGTGAAGACAACCTCACGGAACCATGACACAGTGTTGGAGAGGTTAGTGAAGACAACCTCACGGAACCATGACACAGTGTTGGAGAGGTTAGTGGAGACAACCTCACGGAACCATGACACAGTGTTGGAGAGGTTAGTGGAGACAACCTCACGGAACCATTACCATAGTCACTCTTGGCCTCTCCCCCACCATACCTACCTGCAACTCCCTCTTCATAGTTCCCCTGGGAATATTTAAATGCCCGAAATGCCCAGCACCTTACATTGAGTTTTCCACATATTTTACAATATATATATATATATATATATATATATATATATATATATATATATATATATATATATATATATATATATATATATATATATATATATATATATATATGTGTGTGTGTGTGTGTGTGTGTGTTGAAAATTTGTGCAAGATTTGGGAATCTTTATTGTGGGAAAACATTTCGCCGCACAAGTGGCTTTCCTCAGTCTAGCAGAGTGATGAATGGTGGAAGATGAGGAGTGTGAGGTAATCAATCCCTTAGCCATTACTGGATGTGTTCAGACCATGTCTCGAGCAAAGATGGACTGAAGATGAAAATAAATGGTATAAAATACTGACACAATAGAAACATAAACACATATGCAGTTTAATATGATCCTTTATTGACAACGTTTCGCCCACACAGTGGGCTTTTTCAAGTCACAAACAGATCTACCTGGTGTGGAACGAACGAACGAACAAGTTCAGGTAAGATCCCAATGGGATGAGCGGGGAAGACGGGACAGACGAAGAATAGCGAAGGAGAGGAGTGTTCCTAGTTGTAGAAATAGAGCCAGGGCTTAACCCAGCAGCTGAGACGATCGTGGGATAGAGCTGGAGAGAACAGGACTTGGCTGAGAATGTGGACGACGTGGGCAAGCTGTGCAGGCTGCATCATGGTGGTTGATCTGTAGATCTGGTCGGCGATTGGTTGCTGGAGATCGGCGGGAAGCGGGATGGAGAGGAAGGCATGTTTCAATATGATTGGTTAAGTATGTGGAGAGGAGAGAGGATCAGCGTTGATTGGTGGATAATACTCTTCATATCTGCGTTTTGTTAGTTTTTCGTTACTGTCGTAGAGCCATTTTGAAGTCTTTTGAAAGCAGGTTTTGATAATAAACTAAGTTTGAGCAGACTTTTGCTGTCTTTTTCTAAGTCTGCAATTAGGGCAGTTTCAGTGTGGGGATCACATCCAGGAGCAACAGTGTACTTGATACTACCATGGTGCATGGAATAGATGACCTGGTCGGCTTTACGTATTTCTCTTTCGAAAATCACCTCTTTCAACAGACTTTTGGTCTACCCATGGGCTCGCCACTCAGTGCCGTCCTGGCGAACTTATACATGGAACATCTGGAAGCCGAGCGTTTCTCTACCATTATTCCTTCGACTGTCACCTGGCTCCGTTATGTTGACGACATTCTCCTCATAACTCCCAGGCTCTCCAAGACAAGCTCAACCAGGTCGAGCCCTCAGTCCAGTTCACACTTGAAGAAGAAGTCGACAACACTCTTCCTTTCCTTGATGTTCTTCTCTGCAAAACTGACCATGAACTTCGTTTTAAAGTCTATCGAAAACCAACCAACCAAAACGATCTTCTCCACTTCTACTCTCACCACGACACCAAAACTAAACGTGGTGTAATTATAGGCTTCTTCCTGCGCGCACTCGGAATCTGCAGCAATGAGTTCCTTGAAGAAGAATGCACTATAATTGAACAAGTATTTTCTAAACTCCACTATCCTCGTCACTTCATCAGAGACTGCAGACGGCGGGCATTAAACATCTTCAACATACCCAGAGAAGACACTGCCGAGAAGAGATACATAGTCCTCCCCACCAACTCCATTGCCAAACATGTTTTCAACATCTTTTCCAACACATCATTCCAAGTATCTACCTCCACCAGTAGTAGACAGGACAAGCTTCCATCCTCTGCAGGGGTATACATAATCCCTTGTAATGACTGCAACAAATTATACGTGGGCGAAACATCAAGAGACCTCCAAACACGTATTTCAGAACACCAATACGCAAGCAGGACTGACGATACAAGGAATGCCTGTCTACAACATCGCAATTCACACAACCATTTAATTAACTACAGAAACTCAAGACTTATCGCCACAGAAGACAACATTCAATACCGAAGAATCCTGGAATCATCGCTTATCTCTATAACCAACAATTTCAACCAGAACAACGGCTTCTATAACATAGCTGAACCACTCGCCAAGAAACTTCTTCATCGCTATCCCACATAAGAACATAGAACACTGCAGAAGGTCTGCTCACAACTTGTCCAATACCCCTGCCAAGCTACCCAAGATTTTAGACTCTATAACCCCCATCAGGTGGAAGGTACTCGCGTACCTTCCACCCCAGGTAGATCTGTTTGTGGCTTGAAAAAGCCCACTGTGTGGGCGAAACGTTGTCAATAAAGGATCACATTAAACTGCATATGTGTTTATGTTTCCATGGACTGAAGATATCGACTCAAACCATTTGTATTATATTACTAAAATATGTTAGAGTAAGCATTTAAATGAGGTTTGAAAGTACTTTCAGACGAGGTTAGAAAGTTCTTTTAGACGAGGTTAGAAAGTTCTTTTAGACGAGGTTAGAAAGTTCTTTTAGACGAGGTTAGAAAGTTCTTTCTTGCGAGGTTAGAAAGTTCTTTCAGACGAGGTTAGAAAGTTCTTTCATACGAGGTTAGAAAGTTCTTTCAGACGAGGTTAGAAAGTTCTTTCATGCGAGGTTAGAAAGTTCTTTCAGACGAAGTTAGAAAGTTCTTTCATGCGAGGTTAGAAAGTTCTTTCATGCGAGGTTAGAAAGTTCTTTCAGACGAAGTTAGAAAGTTCTTTCATGCGAGGTTAGAAAGTTATTTCAGACGAAGTTAGAAAGTTCTTTCATGCGAGGTTAGAAAGTTCTTTCATGCGAGGTTAGAAAGTTCTTTCATGCGAGGTTAGAAAGTTCTTTCAGACGAAGTTAGAAGTAGTTTTAAACAAGTTTATTAAGTACTTTCAGACGAGGCAGAATTTTTGGGGGTCTTAGTGTTAGGAAATAACTTAGTATAACATCAGGAAGTAACTTAGATGAAGCTACGAAGTTAGCAAGTAGCGTTAGGGAATAACTTAAGATAATTTTACTAAATAACTTTAAAAAAAAAGAGAAGAAACGTCTGTTGGGGAAAGAAAACTGGGGAATTGAAGGGAGGAAGGGGAGGGTGGGTGGGGAGGGGGGATAACGGAGGGGAGGGGAGGGGAGGAGAGGGGAGGAGAGGGAAGACGGTACTATTAATAAGATGGAGGAAGGCAAGATGGTGTTTGGTTAAGGTTTATCAAGGCTGTGATGCCCATGCTGCTCCCTTTATAAGGGAGAACAGGGAGTGAGGACCTGGGGAGAGGGAGACGGGTAGGGAGGGGTGGGTTACTGGTGGGGTGAGAGGGAGGTGAAGGTACCCTATTTTATCTCCTTTTCTACCTCTGTCTGTCTGTCTGTCTGTCTCTGTCTCTGTCTCTGTCTCTGTCTCTCTCTCTCTCTCTCTCTCTCTCTCTCTCTCTCTCTCTCTCTCTCTCTCTCTCTCTCTCTCTCTCTCTCTCTCTCCTCTCTCTCTCTCTCTCTCTCATTCTTGGCTGGGAAAATTAGTGCCTGCAGCGACCTGGGAGAGACAACCCATTTTCTTTATTTAGATTTGTGAGTGGTTGTGTTCACAGGGAGAGAGGGAGAGAGGGAGGGAGGGATAGAGGGAGGGAGGGAGAGAAGGAGGGAGGGACTGAAGGAGGGAGGAAGATGCACGGGAAAATTTTTTGCAAGTCTTCAAATGACCAGAGACTTGGGCAGGAGGGGGGAGGGGGGAGGAGGGGAAGTCTCTCCATTGGAGGACTTGTTGGGGGAGGAAGAGGAGGTATGAGGAGGAAGAGAAGAGGTAATGGGAAGAAGAGGGAAGGTATGGGTGAAGAGGCAGAGGGAAAGAAGAGAGGACATAATGGGAAGAAGAGAAGACATAATAGGAAGAAGAGAGGATATAATGGGAAGAAGAGAGGACATAATGGGAAGTAGAGAAGACATAATGGGAAGAAGAGAGGACATAATGGGAAGGAGAGGACATAATGGGAAGAAGAGAGGACATAATGGGAAGAAGAGAGGACATAATGGGAAAAAGAGAGGACATAATGGGAAGAAGAGAGGACATAATGGGAAGAAGAGAGAACATAATGGGAAGAAGAGAGGACATAATGGGAAGAAGAGAGAACATAATGGGAAGAAGAGAGAACATAATGGGAAGAAGAGAGGACATAATGGGAAGAAGAGAGAACATAATGGGAAGAAGAGAGAACATAATGGGAAGAAGAGAGGACATAATGGGAAGAAGAGAGGGCATAATGGGAAGAAGAGAGGACATAATGGGAAGAAGAGAGGACATAATGGGAAGAAGAGAGAACATAATGGGAAGAAGAGAGGACATAATGGGAAGAAGAGAGGACATAATGGGAAGAAGAAGGGCATAATGGGAAGAAAAGAGGACATAATGGGAAGAAGAGAGGACATAATGGGAAGAAGAGAGGACATAATGGGAAGAAGAGAGAACATAATGGGAAGAAGAGAGGACATAATGGGAAGAAGAGAGGGTGTAGGGGAAGGAGGAGAGAGGGTGTAGGGGAAGAAGAGAGGGTGTAGGGGAAGGAGGAGAGAGGGTGTAGGGGAAGAAGAGAGGGTGTAGGGGAAGAAGAGAGGGTGTAGGGGAAGAAGAGAGGGTGTAGGGGAAGAAGAGAGGGTGTAGGGGAAGACCCCGGGACTGGATACATCATTTGCCCAAATGGTAATTTACAGGAGAAGACTTTGATGAGTTTTGTGAGAGAGAGACCAGCCTAACCCCGGTAATTAGTGTACCCGCGCATTGTTTGACTAAAACTCAAGAGGCACTCTTTTCCGGGGGCGTTGATATGAGAGCCTGGATACATGGACCAGGTGGTAGAGGTGGTGGTAGTTGGTGGTAGGTAGTGGTAGTTGATGATAATTGGTTGTAGATGGTGGTAGTTGGTGGTAGCTGATGGTAGGTAGTAATAATTGGTGGTAGTTGGTGGTAGGTAGCTTCTGAAATGCTGGTAGATAGAGTTTCAACCTTAACATAAGACCAAAACAAGGTAACATCAAATACTCTTTCACCATCTTCAAGACAGTGTAAGACAACCTCAGACGCACTCTACATCTTCAAGACAATATAAGACAACTTCAGACGCACTCTACATCTTCAAGACAATACAAGACAACCTCAGACGCACTCTACATCTTCAAGACAATACAAGACAACCTCAGACGCACTCTACATCTTCAAGACAATATAAGACAACTTCAGACGCACTCTACATCTTCAAGACAATACAAGACAACCTCAGACGCACTCTACATCTTCAAGACAATACAAGACAACCTCAGACGCACTCTACATCTTCAAGACAATACAAGACAACCTCAGACACACTCTACATCTTCAAGACAATATAAGACAACCTCAGACGCACTCTACATCTTCAAGACAATATAAGACAACCTCAGACGCACTCTACATCTTCAAGACAATATAAGACAACCTCAGACGCACTCTACATCTTCAAGACAATATAAGACAACCCAGACGCACTCTACATCTTCAAGACAATACAAGACAACCTCAGACGCACTCTACATCTTCAAGACAATATAAGACAACTTCAGACGCACTCTACATCTTCAAGACAATACAAGACAACCTCAGACGCACTCTACATCTTCAAGACAATACAAGACAACCTCAGACGCACTCTACATCTTCAAGACAATACAAGACAACCTCAGACACACTCTACATCTTCAAGACAATATAAGACAACCTCAGACGCACTCTACATCTTCAAGACAATATAAGACAACCTCAGACGCACTCTACATCTTCAAGACAATATAAGACAACCTCAGACGCACTCTACATCTTCAAGACAATATAAGACAACCTCAGACGCACTCTACATCTTCAAGACAATACAAGACAACCTCAGACGCACTCTACATCTTCAAGACAATACAAGACAACCTCAGACGCACTCTACATCTTCAAGACAATACAAGACAACCTCAGACGCACTCTACATCTTCAAGACAATATAAGACAACTTCAGACGCACTCTACATCTTCAAGACAATACAAGACAACCTCAGACGCACTCTACATCTTCAAGACAATACAAGACAACCTCAGACGCACTCTACATCTTCAAGACAATACAAGACAACCTCAGACGCACTCTACATCTTCAAGACAATACAAGAGAACCTCAGACGCACTCTACATCTTCAAGACAATACAAGACAACTTCAGACGCACTCTACATCTTCAAGACAATACAAGACAACCTCAGACGCACTCTACATCTTCAAGACAATATAAGACAACTTCAGACGCACTCTACATCTTCAAGACAATATAAGACAACTTC
>NC_069440.1:15336102-15356102 GCF_026875155.1 Cherax quadricarinatus
ACCACCATCACAACAACAATTCACCACTGCAGCCATCACTACTACTACGCATACATCTTAATCACCACCACCATCACCACCACCACCACTACCATCATCATCCAGGGGCATCCTACCCCTCCCATCCACCACCATCACCACTACCTCAATACACCGTCAGTACCTTCACCACTACCACAATTAACTACCATCACCCCAGTCCCCCACCACTACCACAATCGTTCCATCGCCACGACAGCCAGGGGTATCCTACCCCTCCCTCCCACGACCACCATCATCACTACCATCATCCACCACCACCACCACCACCACCACCACCACCACCACCACCACCACCACCACCACCACCACCTCAGTGTTGACACAAGTCCTAATCTAACTAAGCCGACTTTAATAAAACTTGTGAGTGAGCAATAAGGGCCGGTGTGGGCTGGCTTTATCCTTATTACGTGAGGGCTGCATCGCCGCCGTCTTTATTAAGGATTATTTTGCCCTCCTGTGCCGTGGGAAATGAGCCTTAGTGAGATATATATTTGTAAAATTGTCAGATGAGCTGCTAGCTTTGTTTACATTGGACCCAGAGGGGATTTTTCCTCTTTCCCAGGAGACTGAAACACACGTTATGGTGCTTAATGTGATAGTGGTGTTATAATGGTGTCACTACCTTAATGGCTCCTGCTGTCAGTACCTTAAATGGTTCCTGCTGTCAGTATCTTAAATGATTCCTGCTGCCACTACCTTAATGGTTCCTGCTGCCACTACCTTAATGGTTCCTGCTGTCACTACCTTCATAGTTCCTGCTATCACTACCTTCATGGTTCCTGCTGTCACTGACTTCATGGTTCCTGCTGTCACTACCTTCATAGTTCCTGCTGTCACTACCTTCATGGTTCCTGCTGTCACTACCGTAAATGGTTCCTGCTGTCACTACCTTCATGGTTCCTGCTGTCACTACCTTCATAGTTCCTGCTGTCACTACCTTCATGGTTCTTGCTGTCACTACCTTCATAGTTCCTGCTGTCACTACCTTCATAGTTCCTGCTGTCACTACCGTAAATGGTTCCTGCTGTCACTACCGAAAATGGTTCCTGCTGTCACTACTATCATAGTTCCTGCTGTCACTACCTTCATGGTTCCTGCTGTCACTACCTTAAATGGTTCCTGCTGTCACTACCTTCATGGTTTCTGCTGTCACTACCTTAAATGGTTCCTGCTGTCACTACCTTCATGGTTCCTGCTGTCACTTCCTTAAATGGTTCCTGCTGTCACTACTTTCATAGTTCTTGCTGTCACTACCTTCATGGTTCCTGCTGTCACTACCTTAAATGGTTCCTGCTGTCACTACCTTCATGGTTCCTGCTGTCACTACCTTCATCGTTCCTGCTGTCACTACCTTCATGGTTCCTGCTGTCACTACCTTAAATGGTTCCTGTTGTCACTACCTTCATGGTTCCTGCTGTCACTACCTTAAATGGTTCCTGTTGTCACTACCTTCATGGTTCCTGCTGTCACTACCTTCATAGTTCCTGCTGTCATTACCTTCATGGTTCCTGCTGTCACTACCTTCATAGTTCCTGTTGTCACTACCTTCATGGTTCCTGCTGTCACTACCTTAAATGGTTCCTGTTGTCACTACCTTCATGGTTCCTGCTGTCACTACCTTAAATGGTTCCTGTTGTCACTACCTTCATGGTTCTTGCTGTCACTACCTTCATAGTTCCTGCTGTCACTACCTTCATGGTTCCTGCTGTCACTACCTTAAATGGTTCCTGTTGTCACTACCTTCATTGTTCCTGCTGTCACTACCTTAAATGGTTCCTGTTGTCACTACCTTCATGGTTCCTGCCGTCACTACCTTCATGGTTCCTGCTGTCACTACCTTCATGGTTCCTGCTGTCACTACCTTAAATGGTTCCTGTTGTCACTACCTTCATAGTTCCTGATGTCACTACCTTCATGGTTCTTGCTGTCACTACCTTCATGGTTCCTGCTGTCACTACCTTCATGGTTCCTGCTGTCACTACCTTAAATGGTTCCTGTTGTCACTACCTTCATAGTTCCTGCTGTCACTACCTTCATAGTTCCTGCTGTCACTACCTTCATGGTTCCTGCTGTCACTACCTTCATAGTTCCTGCTGTCACTACCTTCATGGTTCCTGCTGTCACTACCTTCAGAGTTCCTGCTGTCACTATCTTCATAGTACCTGCTGTCACTACTTTCACAGTACCTGCTGTCACTACCTTCATAGTACCTGCTGTCACTACCTTCATAGTACCTGCTGTCACTACCTTCATAGTTCCTGCTGTCACTATCTTCATAGTACCTGCTGTCACTACTTTCACACTACCTGCTGTCACTACCTTCATAGTACCTGCTGTCACTACCTTCATAGTACCTGCTGTCACTACCTTCATAGTTCCTGCTGTCACTACTTTCACAGTACCAGCTGTCACTACCTTCATAGTACCTGCTGTCACTACCTTTATAGTTCCTGCTGTCACTACCTTCATGGTTCCTGCTGTCACTACCTTCATAGTACCTGCTGTCACTACCTTCATAGTACCTGCTGTCACTACCTTCATAGTTCCTGCTGTCACTATCTTCATAGTACCTGCTGTCACTACTTTCACAGTACCAGCTGTCACTACCTTCATAGTACCTGCTGTCACTACCTTTATAGTTCCTGCTGTCACTACCTTCATGGTTCCTGCTGTCACTACCTTCATGGTTCCTGCTGTCACTACCTTCATGGTTCCTGCTGTCACTACCTTCATAGTACCTGCTGTCACTACCTTCATGGTTCCTGCTGTCACTACCTTCATGGTTCCTGCTGTCACTACCTTCATGGTTCCTGCTGTCACTACCTTCATGGTTCCTGCTGTCACTACCTTCATAGTACCTGCTGTCACTACCTTCATGGTTCCTGCTGTCACTACCTTCATGGTTCCTGCTGTCACTACCTTCATTGTTCCTGCTGTCACTACCTTCATAGTACCTGCTGTCACTACCTTCATGGTTCCTGCTGTCACTGACTTCATGGTACCTGCTGTCACTACCTTTATAGTTCCTGCTGTCACTACCTTCATAGTACCTGCTGTCACTACCTTTATAGTTCCTGCTGTCACTACCTTCATAGTACCTGCTGTCACTACCTTCATAGTACCTGCTGTCACTACCTTTATAGTACCTGCTGTCACTACCTTCATAGTACCTGCTGTCACTATCTTCATAGTACCTGCTGTCACTACTTTCACAGTACCAGCTGTCACTACCTTCATAGTACCTGCTGTCACTACCTTCATGGTTCCTGCTGTCACTACCTTCATAGTACCTGCTGTCACTACCTTCATAGTACCTGCTGTCACTATCTTCATAGTACCTGCTGTCACTACTTTCACAGTACCAGCTGTCACTACCTTCATAGTACCTGCTGTCACTACCTTTATAGTTCCTGCTGTCACTACCTTCATAGTACCTGCTGTCACTACCTTTATAGTTCCTGCTGTCACTACCTTCATAGTACCTGCTGTCACTACCTTCATAGTACCTGCTGTCACTACCTTTATAGTACCTGCTGTCACTACCTTCATAGTACCTGCTGTCACTATCTTCATAGTACCTGCTGTCACTACTTTCACAGTACCAGCTGTCACTACCTTCATAGTACCTGCTGTCACTACCTTCATGGTTCCTGCTGTCACTACCTTCATAGTACCTGCTGTCACTACCTTCATAGTACCTGCTGTCACTATCTTCATAGTACCTGCTGTCACTACTTTCACAGTACCAGCTGTCACTACCTTCATAGTACCTGCTGTCACTACCTTTATAGTTCCTGCTGTCACTACCTTTATAGTTCCTGCTGTCACTACCTTCATAGTACCTGCTGTCACTACCTTCATAGTTCCTGCTGTCACTACCTTCATGGTTCCTGCTGTCACTACCTTAAATGGTTCCTGTTGTCACTACCTTCATAGTTCCTGATGTCACTACCTTCATGGTTCTTGCTGTCACTACCTTCATGGTTCCTGCTGTCACTACCGTAAATGGTTCCTGCTGTCACTACCTTCATGGTTCCTGCTGTCACTACCTTCATAGTTCCTGCTGTCACTACCTTCATGGTTCTTGCTGTCACTACCTTCATAGTTCCTGCTGTCACTACCTTCATAGTTCCTGCTGTCACTACCGTAAATGGTTCCTGCTGTCACTACCGAAAATGGTTCCTGCTGTCACTACTATCATAGTTCCTGCTGTCACTACCTTCATGGTTCCTGCTGTCACTACCTTAAATGGTTCCTGCTGTCACTACCTTCATGGTTTCTGCTGTCACTACCTTAAATGGTTCCTGCTGTCACTACCTTCATGGTTCCTGCTGTCACTTCCTTAAATGGTTCCTGCTGTCACTACTTTCATAGTTCTTGCTGTCACTACCTTCATGGTTCCTGCTGTCACTACCTTAAATGGTTCCTGCTGTCACTACCTTCATGGTTCCTGCTGTCACTACCTTCATCGTTCCTGCTGTCACTACCTTCATGGTTCCTGCTGTCACTACCTTAAATGGTTCCTGTTGTCACTACCTTCATGGTTCCTGCTGTCACTACCTTAAATGGTTCCTGTTGTCACTACCTTCATGGTTCCTGCTGTCACTACCTTCATAGTTCCTGCTGTCATTACCTTCATGGTTCCTGCTGTCACTACCTTCATAGTTCCTGTTGTCACTACCTTCATGGTTCCTGCTGTCACTACCTTAAATGGTTCCTGCTGTCACTACCTTCATCGTTCCTGCTGTCACTACCTTCATCGTTCCTGCTGTCACTTCCTTCATGGTTCCTGCTGTCACTACCTTAAATGGTTCCTGTTGTCACTACCTTCATGGTTCCTGCTGTCACTACCTTAAATGGTTCCTGTTGTCACTACCTTCATGGTTCCTGCTGTCACTACCTTCATAGTTCCTGCTGTCATTACCTTCATGGTTCCTGCTGTCACTACCTTCATAGTTCCTGTTGTCACTACCTTCATGGTTCCTGCTGTCACTACCTTAAATGGTTCCTGTTGTCACTACCTTCATGGTTCTTGCTGTCACTACCTTCATAGTTCCTGCTGTCACTACCTTCATGGTTCCTGCTGTCACTACCTTAAATGGTTCCTGTTGTCACTACCTTCATTGTTCCTGCTGTCACTACCTTAAATGGTTCCTGTTGTCACTACCTTCATGGTTCCTGCCGTCACTACCTTCATGGTTCCTGCTGTCACTACCTTCATGGTTCCTGCTGTCACTACCTTAAATGGTTCCTGTTGTCACTACCTTCATAGTTCCTGATGTCACTACCTTCATGGTTCTTGCTGTCACTACCTTCATGGTTCCTGCTGTCACTACCATCATGGTTCCTGCTGTCACTACCATCATGGTTCCTGCTGTCACTACCTTAAATGGTTCCTGTTGTCACTACCTTCATAGTTCCTGATGTCACTACCTTCATGGTTCTTGCTGTCACTACCATCATGGTTCCTGCTGTCACTACCATCATGGTTCCTGCTGTCACTACCTTAAATGGTTCCTGTTGTCACTACCTTCATAGTTCCTGCTGTCACTACCTTCATGGCTCCTGCTGTCACTACCTTCATAGTTCCTGCTGTCACTACCTTCATAGTTCCTGCTGTCACTACCTTCATGGTTCCTGCTGTCACTACCTTCATAGTTCCTGCTGTCACTACCTTCATAGTTCCTGCTGTCACTACCTTCATGGTTCCTGCTGTCACTACCTTCATAGTTCCTGCTGTCACTACCTTCATGGTTCCTGCTGTCACTACCTTCAGAGTTCCTGCTGTCACTATCTTCATAGTACCTGCTGTCACTACTTTCACAGTACCTGCTGTCACTACCTTCATAGTACCTGCTGTCACTACCTTCATAGTACCTGCTGTCACTACCTTCATAGTTCCTGCTGTCACTATCTTCATAGTACCTGCTGTCACTACTTTCACACTACCTGCTGTCACTACCTTCATAGTACCTGCTGTCACTATCTTCATAGTACCTGCTGTCACTACTTTCACAGTACCAGCTGTCACTACTTTCACAGTACCTGCTGTCACTACCTTCACAGTACCTGCTGTCACTACCTTCATAGTTCCTGCTGTCACTACCTTCATGGTTCCTGCTGTCACTACCTTCATAGTACCTGCTGTCACTACCTTCATGGTTCCTGCTGTCACTGACTTCATGGTACCTGCTGTCACTACCTTTATAGTTCCTGCTGTCACTACCTTCATAGTACCTGCTGTCACTACCTTTATAGTTCCTGCTGTCACTACCTTCATAGTACCTGCTGTCACTACCTTCATAGTACCTGCTGTCACTACCTTTATAGTACCTGCTGTCACTACCTTCATAGTACCTGCTGTCACTATCTTCATAGTACCTGCTGTCACTACTTTCACAGTACCAGCTGTCACTACCTTCATAGTACCTGCTGTCACTACCTTCATGGTTCCTGCTGTCACTACCTTCATAGTACCTGCTGTCACTACCTTCATAGTACCTGCTGTCACTATCTTCATAGTACCTGCTGTCACTACTTTCACAGTACCAGCTGTCACTACCTTCATAGTACCTGCTGTCACTACCTTTATAGTTCCTGCTGTCACTACCTTTATAGTTCCTGCTGTCACTACCTTCATAGTACCTGCTGTCACTACCTTCATAGTACCTGCTGTCACTACCTTCATAGTACCTGCTGTCACTACCTTTATAGTACCTGCTGTCACTACCTTCATAGTACCTGCTGTCACTACCTTCATAGTACCTGCTGTCACTACCTTTATAGTACCTGCTGTCACTACCTTCATAGTACCTGCTGTCACTACCTTCATAGTTCCTGCTGTCACTACCTTCATAGTTCCTGCTGTCACTACCTTCATAGTACCTGCTGTCACTACCTTCATAGTTCCTGCTGTCACTACCTTCATAGTACCTGCTGTCACTACCTTTATAGTACCTGCTGTCACTACCTTCATAGTACCTGCTGTCACTACCTTCATAGTTCCTGCTGTCACTACCTTCACAGTACCTGCTGTCACTACCTTAATGTCTCCTGATGCAGTTTGTTACGAAATATTATAAATACTTTTAATGTACACACAGAACAGAGACAGATATAAATAAGATCGACCTACTGACATCCTTCCAGTTTGCTACTGGCTTGTAAGAGTCAGATGTTGGCTTGTAAGAGTCTCTTGCTGGCTTGTAAGAGTCTCTTGCTGGCTTGTAAGAGCTTTAGCCACCAGGTCCCTAGGCCTGGTGGCTAAAGCTCTCGCTTCACACGGTGAGGGTCTGGGTTCGATTCCCAGCGAGGGTAGAAACATTGGGCATAGTTCTTGTTTCTTTACACCTGTTGTCTATATTCACCCATCAGTAAAATGAATACCTGGGTGTTAGTTGACTGGTGTGGGTTGCATCCTGGGAGATAACTGGCCTAATTTACCTGAAATGATCTGCAGTAGTATGTCACTGATGTCAGCTATGGTCTGTATACCTTGTACACGTACTTGTAGACATAAAGATATTATTATTATTATTATTATTATTATTATTATTATTATTATTATTATAACAGTATGTGTTACTTCTGACTTGTAATAGTCTGTTACTGACTTGTAGCAGTATGTTACTGACTTCTATCGGTCTGTCACTGACCTGTAGCATTGGGTTACTGGCTTGTAACAATGTGTTACTGGCTTGTAACAGTGTGTTACTGGCCTGTAACAGTGTGTTACTGGCCTGTAACAGTGTGTTACTGGCCTGTAACAGGGTGTTACTGGCTTGTAAGAATGTGTTACTGGCTTATAAAACATGCTCCTCTGCTTAATATTCAACTTACCTCAGACAAACACTACATTAGGCAGGATTTTAATAAGTATAGGAATGGGATAACAAATATTGTACAGGAAAGGAGAGAGGATCCAGGGGAGCCTCCAGTAAAAAATAGGTAAGCCAGCGTACGCTGGTTTGCTTTCCTGGGTTATCCAGGAAAACAAACCCGCTGGGGGTTAACAATCCGTGTAAATTCCTTTACTGTTAAATGCTAAATTATCATAGTTGAGCACAAAATATTCACGTTTTCTTTCACAAAATTCCGTTCTCCCTCTCTCTCTCTCTCAAAATAATTACGTTTTCTTTCTCACTTGACCACAGAAAACAGATCTTTGAAACACAGTAACTGTTATAAATCCCTCGAGATAAGACTGAGTTGGATTCAATTCAATTCAATTCAAGTTTATTCTCTATAAGGTTTACAATGTGGGGTTTACAGGTTTTGGGTATTGTGTGGTTTACATGTTTAAAATACTAATTACAGAGGGGGCCACTAGGACACCTAGCATGGCTAAGCATTTCGGGCAGACTTAGATTAATTCTTAACATTAAATCCTTACAGATTATGGTATCATAAGGCTAAGTGACTACATCATAATTTGTGAGTTTAGCAATGTGAATGTTTTTGTTTTGGCACAATACAAGGTGTCTATATTGGAGTATCATCGGCAAACTTATGACTAGTTAGGATTTATTATTTTAAGATTAAGATTAGTATTTCTCGGTTTATAGTCAGTGGGTGAGTGAGTGTAAGTGTGAACCACCAGGTGGTTATCATGTAGTTAGTTGATGGGGTGTATCAGGGAGATAAGATGTTTTCTAACTGTAGTTTTGAAAGTGATGAATGTGTCTGCAGTTCTAGAGTTTTCAGGTAGGGTGTTCCAGATTTTAGGTCCTTCAAAATACATTGAATTTTTGTAAAGGTTTAGTCGAACACGGGGAATGTCATAGAGATGTTTGTGTCTGGTGTTATGCCTGTGAGTCCTGTCACAACTATCAAGAAAGAGTTTTGCATCAAGGTTAATATTGGAATTTAAGGTCCTGTAGATATAGATTGCACAGTAGTAAGTGTGGATGTTCTGAACAGGGAGTAAGTTTAGATCTATGAAGAGTGATGGGGGGAGTGTTGCCAGGGATGGGATTTAGTGATTATTCTTACTGTGGCTTTTTGTTGGGTTATTGTTGGCTTTAGGTGTGTTGCTGCAGTTGATCCCCAAGCACAGATAGCATAGGTGAGGTATGGATATATAAGTGAATGGTATAGTGTGAGAAGGGCAGTTTTTGGCACGTAGTATCGTATCTTGGAGAGGATCCCAACCGTTTTGGATACTTTTTTTGTTATGTGTTGGATATGGGTGCTGAAATTTAGGTGGTTATCGAGGTATAGGCCAAGGAATTTGCCCTCATTATGTCTGGCAATTAGAGTGTTGTCGATCTTAATGTTAAGTTGCGCAACACCTGCTCTGCTACCAAACATAATATAGTAGGTTTTGCCAGTGTTAAGTGTAAGTTTATTGGCTGTCATCCAAGTCGATATTTTGAGCAGTTCCTTGTTAACAATGGTGTTGAGGGTGGCAAGATTAGGGTGGGAGATGACATAAGTCGTGTCGTCAGCAAGATCATTGATGTATATGAGGAAGAGCAGGGGTCCAAGGACACTTCCATGAGGAACTCCAGTATCAAGTGGCCGTGTTGATAATCCAGGTTTACCCAAAGAAAGACGAGCAAGATAAGATAATACAGAATGAGATTTAACCAGGAAATCTACAAATGATTTAGAGTAAATGGAAGTGCATTACCTTAGACAAGCAGACAAACAAGGAAGCAAGTAATTAAGCAAGCAGGTAAGTATATTCAGGGTTATTAACAAATAAAATTAATAAATATAAAGAAGGGGATTATTATCGTTTACGTCTTGAAACCAAATTTTATTTTAATTTTGTGTACATATCATACAAACGCTCATTTTACGAAGGTGTTATGGGCACATAGGTGTATGGGCACATAGGTGTATGGGCATTTAGATATTATGGGCACTCAGGTGGTATGGGTACTAAAGTGTTATGGACACTCAGATGTTATGATCAGATACAATCAATAGAAGCAAAACACAAACCTAGCTGTTATCTTATCTGTTTCACTGCGTGATAACATACTTCAGCTTGCTCGTTGTTATGATAACCCGTCTTCAGGGGCAGCAGATGAGAACCCAGTCAGTACTGGTTACTAGGTTCTGTTGAGAGGTTCTTCTATCATTGTGAGTATAGGTTCTACAATACATGTCTTAGTTTAAGCTTGTGACTGGAGTGAGGGATAAACAGTTGATTCTGAGCTCTGCATGACACTAATGATGTCATAACAGAGGGAAAACGAGTACTTCTGTGCTCTCTATGACACCGAGTGTGTCATTACTGAGGGAAAACCAGTACCTGTGACACTGATGGTGTCATATATGAGGGAAAACACATGGCTCTAAGTCCTGTATGACACTAAAGGTGTTGTAACTGAAAGAAGATACGTGACTCATATTAATGTATGATACACAAATAACCCGCACATAGAAGAGAGGAGCTTATGACGACGTTTCGGTCCGACTTGGACCATTTACAAAGTCACACTAATGAGGAGAGCAGGCTGGGTAGATATAGGCAGAAGGTGGTAGTAGTAGTAGTAATAGTAGTGGTAGTAGTGAAGGTGGAAGGAAGTAGTAGTAGGGAGGTAGTAAGAGCAGGATGGGTCAGACAAATACTAAGAAAGAGGAGCACTGCAAGGGAGCTGCTGCCCACAGAGGGTAAGAGCAAAAACACCGAAGGGAGGGAAAACAAATAAATAAGTAAATAAAGAAGGAACAAATACACAGGGCAGAAGAAAGACAACCCAAAGGAGAAAAAGGAAAGGGGAAGAGGGAGAAGAAAAAAAAAGAAAGAGGACTCAGGTTAGGTCACGAGTGTTCCGATGTTTGGAGCATTTTACAATGTAGTGGGAGAGGAAGGCATCTACAGAGATGAAGCCGGGACTAAGATTCATACAAGGAAAATTGTGTATTAGGGAGGATTCAACCAGACGGCGACTGTTAAAGATGGAAGTAGGGAAGACAGTTTTAGCAGAAGACCAGTCAGTAGGATGGCTGTGATCTCTGACATGACAGAAAAGAGCATTGTTAGTGTCGGCAAGCCTAACACTATTTTTGTGCTCCCCAAGTCTGTCAGAAAGAGATTGACCAGTTTCTCTAAAGTATTGAAGAGGATAGGAGGAGCAAGAAACAGAGTAGACACCAGGAGCATCTGTAGAGGGAGGAGAGGTATGAACGAGATTAGTGCGATGAGTGTTAGTCTGGCGGAAAGTATGTGCGAGTTATTTGTGTATCGTTCCAGTCACGGTATTGTACCTTCTTTTGTTATTTAATATATGACACTGTGTCACCATTATCTTACTCAGAGCCATTTACAATAAAGCAATTCTTGATAAAGACAAGCTTTAGCTTAAATAATGCTTTATCATATAACGATAAAGCTCGACTTCAACTTGGGTGATACGTTTTTTAAATAAACTCTTCTCTGTCTCTACATATCTCACTCTCTCTCTCTCTCTCTCTCTCTCTCTCTCTCTCTCTCTCTCTCTCTCTCTCTCTCTCTCTCTCTCTCTCTCTCTCTCTCTCTCTCTCTCTCTCTATATATATATATATATATAAATATATATATATGGATATCAAATTGGGGAGGAGGAGTATGGAAGAAGTGAATGTTTTCAGATACTTGGGAGTTGACGTGTCGGCGGATGGATTTATGAAGGATGAGGTTAATCATAGAATTGATGAGGGAAAAAAGGTGAGTGGTGCATTGAGGTATATGTGGAGTCAAAAAACGTTATCTATGGAGGCAAAGAAGGGAATGTATGAAAGTATAGTAGTACCAACACTCTTATATGGGTGTGAAGCTTGGGTGGTAAATGCAGCAGCGAGGAGACGGTTGGAGGCAGTGGAGATGTCCTGCGGTGTAAATATTATGCAGAAAATTCGGAGTGTGGAAATTAGGAGAAGGTGTGGAGTTAATAAAAGTATTAGTCAGAGGGCAGAAGAGGGGTTGTTGAGGTGGTTTGGTCATTTAGAGAGAATGGATCAAAGTAGAATGACATGGAAAGCATATAAATCTATAGGGGAAGGAAGGCGGGGTAGGGGTCGTCCTCGAAAGGGTTGGAGAGATGGGGTAAAGGAGGTTTTGTGGGCGAGGGGCTTGGACTTCCAGCAAGCGTGCGTGAGCGTGTTAGATAGGAGTGAATGGAGACGAATGGTACTTGGGACCTGATGATCTGTTGGAGTGTGAGCAGGGTAATATTTAGTGAAAGGATTCAGGGAAACCGGTTATTTTTATATAGTCGGACTTGAGTCCTGGAAATGGGAAGTACAATGCCTGCACTTTAAAGGAGGGGTTTGGGATATTAGCAGTTTGGAGGGATATGTTGTGTATCTTTATACGTATATGCTTCTAAACTGTTGTATTCTGAGCACCTCTGTAAAAACAGTGATTATGTGTGAGTGAGGTGAAAGTGTTGAATGATGATGAAAGCATTTTCTTTTTGGGGATTTTCTTTCTTTTTTCTGTCACCCTGCCTCGGTGGGAGACGACCAACTTGTTGAAATATATATATATATATATATATATATATATATATATATATATATATATATATATATATATATATATATATATATATATATATATATATATATATATATAATATCTAGGTTGGTAAAGGAGGGGGTAAAGGAGGTTTTGTGTGCGAGGGGCTTGGACTTCCAGCAGGTATGCGTGAGCGTGTTTGATAGGAGTGAATGGAGACAAATGGTTTTTAATACTTGACGTGCTGTTGGAGTGTGAGCAAGGTAACATTTATGAAGGGATTCAGGGAAACCGGCAGGCCGGACTTGAGTCCTGGAGATGGGAAGTACAGTGTCTACACTCTGAAGGAGGGGTGTTAATGTTGCAGTTTAAAAACTGTAGTGTAAAGCACCCTTCTGGCAAGACAGTGATGGAGCGAATGATGGTGAAAGTTTTTCTTTTTCGGGCCACCCTGCCTTGGTGGGAATCGGCCAGTGTGATAATAAAAAAAAAAATATCTAGGTTGGTCTCATCCAAAGTAATCAGTTAAGTGTGGGTGACCTTGTACTATGAAAATGACATGATAAACGCTGTGTTACTCAGCTGTTTACAAGATAACAGTAACTTCCTCGGCGAAGGTTTATCATATATAATATTACTGCTATTACTACTTCTATTACTACTACTACTACTACTACTACTACTACTACTATTACTACTACTACTACTACTAATGCTACTACTACTACTACTGTTACTACTACTACTACTACTACTACTACCACTACTACTACTACTACTACTACTACTACTATTACTACTACTACTATTACTATTACTGTTATTCCACTCGCACCTCCGTCCGCTGATCGCGGCCGCCGTGTCTGAGCAGTCAAGTTGCCGTTTATTGGCTGATCTTCACACGTTGGCTTCCTAACGTTCACTCGTGTGTGAGGTTAAGAGGTGAGGATGTCTACTGTTAGTGGTGAGGATGACTCGTATTCACATTTTAATTATGTAATAACGCACATATGTAAGCAAATATCCATTTATACGCACACACAATGTGCACACCCAAGGACGCGCTGTTATATAAGATCCACATACATACATGTAAGTTGTACACACACACACACACACACACACACACACACACACACACACACACACACACAAAATGTAACATCAATGCAACAGTGTAACAGTCACAGCCGGGAGCTATGAATCAACCACTGCAACCACAAATAGGTGAGTTCACATTACACATGTGTAGCTATTACATGTGTACATATTACACATATATTTATAACATGTGTGCACAAATTCACATGGCATTATATGCATATACATATATATATATATATATATATATATATATATATATATATATATATATATAATATATATATAATATATATATATATATATAAATATATATATATATATATATTATATATATATATATATATATTATATATATATATATATTTATATATATATATATATATATATATATATATGTATATATGTATATATATATATTATATATAATATATATATATATATATATATATATATATATATATATATATATATATATATATATAATATATATATATATATGAAAGAGGGGAAGGTACCTAGGGATTGGCGGAGAGCATGTATAGTCCCTTTATATAAAGGGAAAGGGGACAAAAGAGATTGTAAAAATTATAGAGGAATAAGTTTACTGAGCATACCAGGAAAAGTGTATGGTAGGGTTATAATTGAAAGAATTAGAGGTAAGACAGAATGTAGGATTGCGGATGAGCAAGGAGGCTTCAGAGTGGGTAGGGGATGTGTAGATCAAGTGTTTACATTGAAGCATATATGTGAACAGTATTTAGATAAAGGTAGGGAAGTTTTTATTGCATTTATGGATTTAGAAAAGGCATATGATAGAGTGGATAGAGGAGCAATGTGGCAGATGTTGCAAGTTTATGGAACAGGTGGTAAGTTACTAAATGCTGTAAAGAGTTTTTATGAGAATAGTGAGGCTCAGGTTAGGGTGTGTAGAGGAGACGGAGATTACTTCCCGGTAAAAGTAGATCTTAGACAGGGATGTGTAATGTCACCATGGTTGTTTAATATATTTATAGATGGGGTTGTAAAGGAAGTAAATGCTAGGGTGTTCGGGAGAGGGGTGGGATTAAATTATGGGGAATCAAATTCAAAATGGGAATTGACACAGTTACTTTTTGCTGATGATACTGTGCTTATGGGAGATTCTAAAGAAAAATTACAAAGGTTAGTGGATGAGTTTGGGAATGTGTGTAAAGGTAGAAAGTTGAAAGTGAACATAGAAAAGAGGTAGGTGATGAGGGTATCAAATGATTTAGATAAAGAAAAATTGGATATCAAATTGGGGGAGGAGGAGTATGGAAGAAGTGAATGTTTTCAGATACTTGGGAGTTGACGTGTCGGCGGGTTGGATTTATGAAGGATGAGGTTAATCATAGAATTGATGAGGGAAAAAAGGTGAGTGGTGCGTTGAGGTATATGTGGAATCAAAAAACGTTATCTATGGAGGCAAAGAAGGGAATGTATGAAAGTATAGTAGTACCAACACTCTTATATGGGTGTGAAGCTTGGGTGGTAAATGCAGCAGCGAGGAGACGGTTGGAGGCAGTGGAGATGTCCTGTTTAAGGGCAATGTGTGGTGTAAATATTATGCAGAAAATTCGGAGTGTGGAAATTAGGAAAAGGTGTGGAGTTAATAAAAGTATTAGTCAGAGGGCAGAAGAGGGGTTGTTGAGGTGGTTTGGTCATTTAGAGAGAATGGATCAAAGTAGAATGACATGGAAAGCATATAAATCTATAGGGGAAGGAAGGCGAGGTAGGGGTCGTCCTCGAAAGGGTTGGAGAGAGGGGGTATCGGAGGTTTTGTGGGCAAGGGGCTTGGACTTCCAGCAAGCGTGCGTGAGCGTGTTAGATAGGAGTGAATGGAGACGAATGGTACTTGGGACCTGACGATCTGTTGGAGTGTGAGCAGGGTAATATTTAGTGAAAGGATTCAGGGAAACAGGTTATTTTCATATAGTCGGACTTGAGTCCTGGAAATGGGAAGTACAATGCCTGCACTTTAAAGGAGGGGTTTGGGATATTGGCAGTTTGGAGGGATATGTTGTGTATCTTTATACGTATATGCTTCTAAACTGTTGTATTCTGAGCACCTCTGTAAAAACAGTGATTATGTGTGAGTGAGGTGAAAGTGTTGAATGATGATGAAAGTATTTTCTTTTTGGGGATTTTCTTTCTTTCTTTTGGGTCACCCTGCCTCGGTGGGAGACGGCCGACTTGCTGAATATATATATATATATATATATATATATATATATATATATATATATATATATATATATATATATATATATATATATATATATATATATATAATATATATATATATATATATATATATATATATATATATATATATATATATATATATATATATGTATATATATATATATATATATATATATATATATATATATATATATATATATATATATATATATATATATATATATATATATATATATATATATATTTCTGTGTGTCATACAAACACACAGCTAGATTACACAGTATTGTCTGCCAAAAGTTGTCTAGAAAGTAAATACTTGAGTCCATTCCCTGACCAGAGCAGAAATGTTTTCTTTGAAGTCAATGCCAAATTTTCCCCACACACTCGCACCTGGTTAATATCTAACACTCCTTTGTTTTCCAGATGCATGTGAACGAAATCACTGTTGTATTCCAGTGAGGACGTGAGATACTCCAAGACTATGAGGAATGTAATACCAACAGACATAGTCATTGACAGTGAAGGATATCCCAAAAGTGAGGCCGACTGGTCTATTGGAGAAGTAAGAGACGAGGGGAGATGGACAAGAAGCGTTGAACCAGAAGAAAGAAACGAGGAGAGATGGACAAGAAGCGTGGAGGCAGAAGAGAGAGACGAGGAGAGCGGAGAACTAGCGAGGCAAAGGATCATCATCCTCAGAAGACATCCCAGGACGCTCGAGATGAATCATTCCTTCCCCAGCAGGACAAAGTTGAGAGCAGGCAGCCATCTGCTGGAGGATCACCAACGGTTTGGAAGCTTCAGGATACAGGACTTTATTGATGGTCTCGGAAACCTCAATTTCATCAGGCAACCTCCTGATGATTTAAGGAGTAGTAGCTTTCAAACGTGCATTAAGTTAAAGAAAGGAGTTCCTGTCAGCTACACAACTTGTTTGAGCCCCTCTGAACCATCTCTAGGTATTGTGTCCTCTATTACCAGTGGAGGAAAACATATATTCAGAGTACCTGTTGAAAGCCTTCCTAGCAACCAAAGTGACAAGCCAACGAAAAACTCCGAAACTATTTGCATCAACATATGGGAGGAATTCTTATTCGGAAAATCTGTACTGGATTGCGGTCAAGAGAACGAGACGACCAAGCCAGGCCCTCTAGGAGAGCTTAATGCCTTCCTGTCACAGTATTTCTCCAAGACGTTCGTAAGCTTCCTTGCATGCACCATCTACTTCGTGATATACTTCGCGTCTTGCTGTGCCTACAATATGTTCTGGCAGCTGGGTTGTTATATTCTCCTGGCCAGCCATCTGCAGATCCACGAGAGAGCATACGATAAGAAAGTAAATATCGAGTTTACTGGAAGTTGTTTTCAAGGTCCTACCTATATCTTCGTCAGGAATTGGTGTCAACACTGTGTTCAGAAAGACAATGAGAAAGTTATGCTGAATTTAATGAAGAAGATGAAAGCTGACATTACTCTCCCTGCAAACAGGTGAAAACTAACATTACTCTCCCTGCAAACAGGTGAAAACTAACATTACTCTCCCTGCAAACAGGTGAAAACTAACATTACTCTCCCTGCAAACAGGTGAAAACTAACATTACTCTCCCTGCAAACAGGTGAAAACTAACATTACTCTCCCTGCAAACAGGTGAAAACTAACATTACTCTCCCTGCAAACAGGTGAAAACTAACATTACTCGCTCTGACAAAGAGTTAGTTCATTGGTTTTGAAAATCATTCAATGGTACAGTGGTTATTAAGACTACAATTCTCCTCTAAAATAGGTATCAAACTAATGCTGCTTATATGTACTGAGAGATACTCGCCTCTCAGCATAACTGTTCACTGTGAGATAAACATCTTTTCCTATATGTGACCTAAGGGATACCCATCTCTTGGTGTGTGTACAGTAAGAGATTGACCCGCCATTGCAGCTATTGGTCATCTGACCGAGGCCTTTCGCTGGCTCACCGGTCAACCTTTTTAAAAATTATGGTCATATTTATAACCAATTTTTAGTATTAAAAGTAACACAATTTAAAGGCTAATATTCTTCATTCAAGAAAATCTACAAATATTTTTAGACAGCATAAATTTGTAATTTTTTTCTGTGGTTATAAAGATTTTTCAAGTATGCAACAATGGTGCATTGCGTAGATTTAACTTAAAAAATAAAGCTAATAGCGATATATTTCCTAGACAAGTCATGGTAGGCAGTCGATGGTCCGTAGCCGGGGCCAGGAACTGTAACTCACCTGCTTCAAATATATAAGTTCAACCGGGTAACTAGCCGTCAGTGTTTACTCGTTGTAAAACTATTTGTAAATTTCTAAATAAAACTGATGAAATATTGCGTGAGAATATAATAGATGGGGTAGAAATGATTCATAGAAAACCAACTCGATTTTATATAAATAAAGAAAATGAATCTTTTGTTGGATAACTAATATATATATTTTTGTCTTCGCTATTACTACTGTTACTACTACTACTACTACTACTACTACTACTACTACTACTACTACTACTACTACTACTAATAATAATAATAATAATAATAATAATAATAATAATAATCTTTATTTCTACAAGTACAAGGTATATAAACCATAGCTGACATCAGTGACATACTAATATATAGAAAGTCGCTTGTTATGCTGAGCATTTCGGGCAAATTAGGTCAATTTTTTTCCCAGGATGCTACCTACACCAGTCGATTAACATCCAGGTACCTATTTTACTGCAGGGCGAACATGGACAGCAGGTGTCTTAAGGAAACACGTCCTAATGCTTCTACTCATGCCGGGGATCGAACCACGGATCTCGGTGTGTGAGCTGAGTGCGCTAACAGTCAAGCTATTGAACATAATTGCGTTTTACTATGAATTCCTGTTTTTTCCAAGTGTTACATATAAGTATTTTATTAACGTATCGGCCGTCTCCCACCAAGGTAGGGTGGCTTGTACAAGAAAAAACTTTCATCACCATTCACTCCATCACTGTCTTGCCAGAGGCACACTACACTACAGTTATAAAACTGCAACATTAACACCCCTCCTTCAGAGTGCAGACACTGTACTTCCCATCTCCAGGACTCAAGTCTGGCCTGCCGGTTTCCCTGAATCCCTTCATAAATGTAACCTTGCTCACACTCCAACAGCACGTCGAGTTCTAAAAGCCATTTGTCTCTATATACTCCTGTCTAACACACTCACGCATGCTTGCTGGAAGTCCAACCCCTCGCACAAAAAGCCTCCTTGGCTCTTTCCCTCTAACCTTTCCTAGGCTGATGTCTACCCTGCCTTCCCTCCACTACAGATTTATACACTCTCGACTCTAATATATATATATATATATATATATATATATATATATATATATATATATAATATATATATATATATATATATATATATATATATATATATATATATATATATATATATATATATATATTTATATATATATATATGTGTATATATATATATATATATATATATATATATATATATATATATATATATATATATATATATATATATATATATGTGTATATATATATATATATATATATATATATATATATATATATATATATATATATATATATATATATATATATATATATATATTTATATTATTGTAACCACTGTACCACTTCATACCACAGTGTCACCCTGCTGGAATGATCAACAGTCTAATGGAACATAAAGAATATTTTATTAAGATAAGCAGATGTGTATTGATTAGTACAACATTTACCAGAAAAAATAATGTTCCATGTAAATGAACATTAAATAATAAAATCAAATACTGGATGAAAATAAACGATTAACAAAGACAAAAGCGAATAAAACAATAACGAAATTTCCATAAAACAAACACAAACACACAAAAAAGTAATCGAGCAGCCAAAACAAAAGAGAAAAAATTAACACAAAAAAATTCTAGCAGCCCAAAAAAAAAAAAAAAATTAACAGTTTTTTTTTACTTGTTTAAAAGACCTTTCCAATACCACGAGAGGAAAGAGAAACACGTTCCAATAATTCTTTGTTTAAGAGCTGTGGGGGGGGGGTTAAAAGCTGGTCAGATGGACGGTGCTGCAGGAGACATTAATACGGCCTTTACGTGAAAAGTTACATCGCTAAATAGGTATTTCAGTCGCAGTTTTTCTCCTTT
>NC_069440.1:15368602-15373602 GCF_026875155.1 Cherax quadricarinatus
ATTCACTCCTATCAAACACGCTCACGCATGCCTGCTGGAAATCCAAGCCCCTAGCACACAAAACCTCCTTTACCCCCTCCCTCCAACCTTTCCTAGGCCGACCCCTACCCCGCCTTCCTTCCACTACAGACTGATACACTCTTGAAGTCATTCTGTTTCGCTCCATTCTCTCTACATGTCCGAACCACCTCAACAACCCTTCCTCAGCCCTCTGGACAACAGTTTTGGTAATCCCGCACCTCCTCCTAACTTCCAAACTACGAATTCTCTGCATTATATTCACACCACACACTGCCCTCAGACATGACATCTCCACTGCCTCCAGCCTTCTCCTCACTGCAACATTCATCACCCACGCTTCACACCCATATAAGAGCGTTGGTAAAACTATACTCTCATACATTCCCCTCTTTGCCTCCAAGGACAAAGTTCTTTGTCTCCACAGACTCCGCTCACCCTTTTCGCCTCATCAATTCTATGATTCACCTCATCTTTCATAGACCCATCTGCTGACACGTCCACTCCCAAATATCTGAATACATTCACCTCCTCCATACTCTCTCCCTCCAATCTGATATCCAATCTTTCATCACCTAATCTTTTTGTTATCCTCATAACCTTACTCTTTCCTGTATTCACTTTTAATTTTCTTCTTTTGCACACCCTACCAAATTCATCCACCAATCTCTGCAGCTTCTCTTCAGAATCTCCCAAGAGCACAGTGTCATCAGCAAAGAGCCTGGAGCTATTATTTAACTCCCTCCTTTGGTTGTTTTGCATCTTTTCTCGTTTATCTGATTTATCCTTTCTTCACGATAGATCAATACTCTGGTCCACTGGAACCGTACTGACCACAGATGCAACTTTGTTGTCCTCCATGTTTACCTGGGTCTCCAGAGTTGGCGTACCCTTGCTTATCGTGCCTTGTAATATGGACACGTTTTCGAAGCGAGTGCCTGGTGCCATCTCGTATTGAGCGCTGCCGGTGCCAGTGCCAGTTGTTATGAATCTTGCACTGACAGCACCTGGGTAAGTAAGTTTATTCAGGTATACACAAATACAGTTACATAGATTATCATTCATATCAGCATGTATGTAGAGAACCTGGGATGACCCATTAGTGTATCTTAATTTTTAAGACGTTTCTCTCACCAACGGCTTTGTCACTTCAGTGAGATGATACGCGAAGACAGAAAATGAAGTGATCAGTCCCTCAGCCTGGAATAATAATTTTCCAGAGAAGACAGTGGAAGATGAGGCACATATTTGAAAAAAAAATCACGTGAAATGTTCTCTAAAATTGATATTTTCATTGCAAATTTCGACGTTTCAGAGTAGCTGGAGGGATTTTCTGACATTTAATTATTAAAGCTAAAACACATGGAATATCCCACTTTTAATGGAAACTACTGATAATTTACAAGTTTTGAGACTAGGTGAAACCAAGTAAACTGTCTCACCGAGGACTGTATTCAGCGCCGTGTCCTCAACACATCCTTCTAGCGGCACCAAGACACTGTTAGTCTCCGAGTCTAGTCGGAGAAGAAGTCATTTCCCTCTCGCCTTCAAAGGAAGTTGTGGAAATGATAATAATTGATCAGCTAGAGAGGTGACGGCAGATGCATCAGGCCATCCAGCGTTCGTTTTAGTGATTAAGGAAATTAAACCATTTTATTTTTTGGTTCTGGTTTCATAATTGCGTGGTCTTGCTAATGAAGGAAGCCGGATAATTGGTCCTTCCGGGTAATCATATCACGCAGAAAAAAAGATTTCGTGACAGTTAGTTGTATTAATCCTTTTTCTCCCTTGAAATATGGGCAGATTTTTAAGCAGATATTCGTACAGTATAGTTCGCTGGGTCACACCATTCACTGATTATATATATGTATATATATATTTATATATATATAAATATATATATACATATATATATATATATATATATATATATATATATATATATATATATATATATATATATATATATATATATATATATATATATATATATATATATATATGTCGTGCCGAATATGTAAAACTGGTCAATTAGCAAGAGCTCATTTAAAATTAAGTCCTTTCTAAAACTTTCTCTTATACGTTTAAAGATATATTTTTTTCATTAATGTTAATGTAAAAATTTATAATTTTGCTCCAAAAGAATCTTAGAAAACTTACCTAACCTTATTATAACAAGAACAATTTATTTTAGCCTAACCCAACTAAATATATTTTAGATTTGCTTACAATAATTTAATACTAAACAAACTCAGTGAAATATATTTTTTTCGTTAGGTTCAGAATGATTTTGGCGAAATTATTGCATACACAAATTTTCGCTTGTCTTATATGGCAAGATGAGCGTTGCTATTTAAGCCAAGATCGCAAGTTCTGCCTATTCGGCACGACATATAATATATATATATATATATATATTATATATATATATATATATATATATATATATATATATATATATATTTAGGAGAGTTATTAAATGGAGAGTTAGAGGTATTGGGAAGATGGAGGGAATATTTTGAGGAATTGTTAAATGTTGATGAAGATAGGGAAGCTGTGATTTCGTGTATAGGGCAAGGAGGAATAACATCTTGTAGGAGTGAGGAAGGGCCAGTTGTGAGTGTGGGGGAAGTTCGTGAGGCAGTAGGTAAAATGAAAGGGGGTAAGGCAGCCGGGATTGATGGGATAAAGATAGAAATGTTAAAAGCAGGTGGGGATATAGTTTTGGAGTGGTTGGTGCAATTATTTAATAAATGTATGGAAGAGGGTAAGGTACCTAGGGATTGGCAGAGAGCATGCATAGTTCATTTGTATAAAGGCAAAGGGGACAAAAGAGAGTGCAAAAAATTATAGGGGGATAAGTCTGTTGAGTATACCTGGTAAAGTGTATGGTAGAGTTATTATTGAAAGAATTAAGAGTAAGACTGAGAATAGGATAGCAGATGAACAAGGAGGCTTTAGGAAAGGTAGGGGGTGTGTGGACCAGGTGTTTACAGTGAAACATATAAGTGAACAGTATTTAGATAAGGCTAAAGAGGTCTTTGTGGCATTTATGGATTTGGAAAAGGCGTATGGCAGGGTGGATAGGGGGGCAATGTGGCAGATGTTGCAGGTGTATGGTGTAGGAGGTAGGTTACTGAAAGCAGTGAAGAGTTTTTACGAGGATAGTGAGGCTCAAGTTAGAGCATGTAGGAAAGAGGGAAATTTTTTCCCAGTAAAAGTAGGCCTTTGACAAGGATGTGTGATGTCACCGTGGTTGTTTAATATATTTATAGATGGGGTTGTAAGAGAAGTAAATGCGAAGGTCTTGGCAAGAGGCGTGGTGTTAAAAGATAAAGAATCACACATAAAGTGGGAGTTATCACAGTTGCTCTTTGCTGATGACACTGTGCTTTTGGGAGATTCTGAAGAGAAGTTGCAGAGATTGGTGGATGAATTTGGTAGGGTGTGCAAAAGAAGAAAATTAAAAGTGAATACAGGAAAGAGTAAGGTTATGAGGATAACAAAAAGATTAGGTGATGAAAGATTGGATATCAGATTGGAGGGAGAGAGTATGGAGGAGGTGAATGTATTCAGATATTTGGGATTGGACATGTCAGCGGATGGGTCTATGAAAGATGAGGTGAATCATAGAACTGATGAGGGGAAAAGGGTGAGTGGTGCACTTAGGAGTCTGTGGAGACAAAAAACTTTGTCCTTGGAGGCAAAGAGGGGAATGTATAAGAGTATAGTTTTACCAACGCTCTTATATGGGTGTGAAGCATGGGTGATGAATGTTGCAGCGAGGAGAAGGCTGGAGGCAGTGGAGATGTCATGTCTGAGGGCAATGTGTGGTGTGAATATAATGCAGAGAATTTGTAGTTTGGAAGTTAGGAGGAGGTGTGGGATTACCAAAACTGTTGTCCAGAGGGCTGAGGAAGGGTTGTTGAGGTGGTATGGACATGTAGAGAGAATGGAGCGAAACAGAATCACTTCAAGAGTGTATCAGTCTGTAGTGGAAGGAAGGCGGGGTAGGGGTCGGCCTAGGAAAGGTTGGAGGGAGGGGGTAAAGGAGGTTTTGTGTGCGAGGGGCTTGGACTTCCAGCAGGCATGCGTGAGCGTGTTTGATAGGAGTAAATGGAGGCAAATGGTTTTTAATACTTGACGTGCTGTTGGAGTGTGAGCAAAGTAACATTTATGAAGGGGTTCAGGAAAATCGGCAGGCCGGACTTGAGTCCTGGAGATGGGAAGTACAGTGCCTGCACTCTGAAGGAGGGGTGTTAATGTTGCAGTTTAAAAACTGTAGTGTAAAGCACCCTTCTGGCAAGACAGTGATGGAGTGAATGATGGTGAAAGTTTTTCTTTTTCGGGCCACCCTGCCTTGGTGGGAATCGGCCAGTGTGATAATATATATATATATATATATATATATATATATATATATATATATATATATATATATTATATATATATATATATATATATATATATATATATATCGTGCCGAATAGGTGAAACTGGTCAATTAGCAATAACTCATTTAAAACTAAGTCCTTTCTAAATATTTCTCTTATAATTTAAAGATATATTTTTTTCATTTATGTTAATGTAAAAATTAATAATTTTGCACCAAAAGAACCTTAGAAAACTGACCTAACCTTATTATAACAAGCTCAATTTAATTTGGCCAAATCCAACTAAATGTATTTTAGATAAGTTTACAGTAATTTAATACTAAACAAACACAATGAAATATATTTTTTTCGTTAGGTTCAGAATGATTTTTGCAAAATTATTGCATACACAAATTTTTACTTGCCTTATTCGGCATGAAGAGCGTTGTTATTTAAGCCCATATCGCAAGTTTTACCTATTCGGCACGACATATATATAATCAACGGTGGAGGGAGGGATCGAACTGTGGTCCCAAGATTAACAGGACTCATCACTGCCTTCTGTGAAAGTTTTCCTTTATAAGCTCCGTAGCGCCCACCGTGCACCTT
>NC_069440.1:15388602-15453602 GCF_026875155.1 Cherax quadricarinatus
CAGTGGTGGTAGAATTAATAGTAGACGTAGAAGTGGTATTATTATTATTATTATTATTATTATTATTATTATTATTATTATTATTATTATTATTATTATTATTATTATTATTATTATTATTATTATTATTGGAGAGGTCCTACTAGAAGATTGTCATGTTCAAGGCAGGAGAATGCTGCCTAGATCACCATGTTCAAGGCAGGAGAATGCTGCCTAGATCACCATGTTCAAGGCAAGAGAATGCTGCCTAGATCACCATGTTCAAGGCAAGAGAATGCTGCCTAGATCACCATGTTCAAGGCAAGAGAATGCTGCCTAGATCACCATGTTCAAGGCAAGAGAATGCTGCCTAGATCACCATGTTCAAGGCAAGAGAATGCTGCATAGATCACAGTGTTCAAGGCAGGAGAATGCTGCCTAGATCACAGTGTTCAAGGCAGGAGAATGCTGCCTAGATTAATCTGTGCTAAATCACCTTAATCTTGTACAAAATTATGCAAATGAGTACAACACGTTTTTGTAGGCTTACGTCTAATAGCTGGAAATTGGGTGTTGCGTTATCATTTTTTTCTGATGGAGGAGGAGAATGGAGGAGGAGAGGAGACGGATGAAGGGAACAGGAGGAGGGGAAAGAGGAAGGGGAAGTGGTTCTTGGAGGTACAAGAGGAAGGGCAACGAATAAGAGGAATAAAATTGTTCAGTGTTGGAGATGAGTAAAGAGAATGGAGGAGAGAGAGGAGAAGAATAGGGGGAAAGGGTAGGGGAAGGTGGTAAGGGGGTGATGGAGAGGAGAGAGGGGGAGGGGTGAGGGGACTTTAATGAGGTCAGTAAGTGGGATAAAATATACTTATAAATACTTATTTTTTCCCCTTGGTACGAAAACAAGATAATGAGATGTTTTCCCCCTCTCTCCCCCTCTCTCCCCCCTCTCTCCCCCCCCTCTATACCTCAATCTCTCCCCTCCCTCCCCTCTTTCTTTCTTTCCCTCTACCCCTAACCCTCCTCTCTCTCTCTCTCTCTCTCTCTCTCTCTCTCCCTCTACGCTCCTCTTTCTCCCTCTCCTTCTCCCCCTCCCCCCCTATCTCTCCCTCTTTCCTTCCCTCTCCTCTTCTCACCCTCTCTCTCTCCCTCCCTCCCTCTCTCTCTCTCTCTCTCTCTCTCTCTCTCTCTCTCTCTCTCTCTCTCTCTCTCTCTCTCTCTCTCTCTCTCTCTCCTCTCTCTCTCTCTCTCTCTCTCTCTCCCCTCCTTTTCCCCCTCCCATCAATTAGCTCCCTCCATCTTCAGCGTAAGATTCCTCTTCCCCAGAGAGACGCGGACTCATTGATTTTTTTGCATACAGTTGATCGACTCTCAGCTCCTGGCCCCGTTTCTTTGAAATACAACGGAATCGGCGTTATTGTTCCTGGCCTCTTATACTCTCTCATACCTTCTCTTGCAACTGTGTATGGAATTTGTCTCCACTGATTCAGTTCATTACGCTCTCTCATCCCCTCATTCTTCTTACTTCTGCATCAGAACGTGTTTCATTAAGACACCTGCTGTCCCTGTTTATCTAGCAGTAAAATAAGTACCTGGGTGCTAATCGACTGGTATGGATCGCATCCTGGGACAAAAATTGACCTAATTTGTCCAAAATGCTCTGTATAACAAGCGGCTTTCTATACAGTAGTGTCACTGATGTCAGCTATGGTCTGTATACCTTGTACATGTACTTGTAGAAATAAAGATAGTATTATTATTGTTATTATTATTATTATTATTATTATTATTATTATTATTATTATTATTATTATTATTATTATTATTATTATTAATCAGTGTATCCTGTACGTGGTATCCATATGTGTACCGATCATACGGTCTATTAACATCTGTTACAAAATGCGATATCTGTAAAGTATAGACATCTCCAGATTATTATTATTATTATTATTATTATTATTATTATTATTATTATTATTATTATTATTATTATTATTATTATTATTATTATAATCAAGGGGGAAGCGCTAAACCCGTAGGATTATACAGCGCCTGTGGGGGGGGGGGGGTGGACGGTACTCAGGCTTAATTCGGGGAACTGGAGCACAGATCCAATTCCCTAGATCAAGAGCCCCTCACCAGCATCATAAGAACCTTCCTTGATGGGAGACATCTCCAGAGAATGCTAGGCAGACTATTGATCCCCTCCAGCATCTAGCATGATTCTGGGCTTGTAACAATTTATTACAACGTATTCTGTTTCAGTTTCCCCTTAAAATTGTGATATGTTTTATAGTTCCTAAGGATTGTGACTGAAAGGATAATAACTAACGAAACATTGAGATGCTCATTGTTGCGGCCGCCTAGCAAACTTTTCGTTAGATCGTTAACCTGATGGCTGCGGACCTCGTCTCCCTCAGTTCCTCGCTGCCTTCTGTTACTCGCAGACCTCAGTGACCTGTGGGTATCTGTCACTGTCTGCTGAATTCAGTTCCTCGTTGGCTTTGTTTCGGACCTCACTCAGTCTGCTGACCTCAGTTCCTCGCTGGCTGTTACCTGCGGACCTTACTCAGTCTGCTGATCTGTGTGGGTGTCTCTTACCCAGTCTGCTGACTTCAGTTCCTTGCAGGCTCATGCTGGCTTCATTGGTCATTCCCCGCATACTGAGAATCGTATATGACAGAAGTGTCGTGGACCGTAAGAGTGTAGTGTATCCCGGAGTGTTGTGGTGTCATGACACGGAGTAAAGTATGAAGTGCTGTGACACGATGTAAAGGCAGTGTCGTGGATGTACCACGGAGACTGTGTTTTGGAGCACGGAAAATAGGTGGTGTCATGGGACACGAATTATTATCTCTTGTTACAACTCTGGTAACAGGCCAGTTAGGTGAAAATAAATGTCTTAATACTGTACCTGTGTGGAGGTGTTTTGAAGTATTTATCAACAAAGATGTCTAGGTAGACAAAATCAAAGTAAATGAATTTGATCAAATTTACTAGCAAATACAAGTGTGTGTGTGTGTGTGTGTGAGAGAGAGAGAGAGAGAGAGAGAGAGAGAGAGAGAATGTGTATATGTTCTAAGCTGTTTGTTATATCTCAACACGACTAGACTCGACTAAGATTTAAACAGTGACTAAACGCTTTCAAATAATCTATTTTCTTGATCAACAAAGCAATCAAAACAGCTTGCTTGAACAATATGACGAACGATTCGTCAAATAATATTAATGTAGAAAGCAGCAGCAAGGAGTCAGAAACAAGGAGACAAAACACGGACCCTAACTGGGGACCATCAACAGATTCTCCATGAAAGTCAGAAAACTCCCTTAATACTGAATCTAAGTTCAGAATAACCAAATCCCCGACTACGATGGTGCGTAGATGCCACTCAAAATAGGTCAGAAAATTTAGCTTGGGACCTGGGTTGACTTAGTGCCAGTACGACACACAACCTCAGCAATGCTCTGTAAACAGTTACACAGTTACAAGATGTATGTTTCGACTCGCCAACGAAATCATACTTATCAAAACAATCTAAATAACGAACAGAGACGAGAGGAATGCTACCAGCACTAGGGGCAGATGGAGAGTGCGGTGCTTGTCGAGGGATGACCAGCTATGGAGAGCGATTTCTCAACTACAGGCCTCACATCAGGTGATATCACATGACTCGCCCCTGGTACTGCAGAGACGCCGGCAGGTAAACAAGCGAGGTGATCCTTAGCTAAGCAGTTTACCAAACGCGGAGAGTCAATCACAACTCTCGAACAGTGAAGTACAAACGTTGCATCCTACTTAATGACATAGCTAACTCAGTAGCACAAAGTAAGATATTTTCATTTTAGCTATTAATAAAAATATCAGCAATATAAAATTATATGAAAGATAATATACATCAAATATACATTATATACACTGTGTCCCTTTCGAGGGTACAACACTATCATAGCCAGAAAATAATAAATCTACACGTACTTCAAATAACTGTTACAGACCTCAGCTGACATCACTGACATACTGTACAGGAAATCCCTGGTCATGCAGAGCATTAGAGGCTACTGATTATTCTTGTCCCCCCAGGATGCGACCCACAACAGTCACCTAACGCCCAGGTACCTACTTACTGCTAGGTGAACAAAGGCAGCGGGTGTAAACATGCCCAGCGTTTCCACCTGTGTTCCAGGGATCGACCCCCCCTCCCCTCAGCTCTGGATCAAGTCTTGCTGCACATTTCTTGACCTTCTCGAGTATTTGAACTTGGCTGATCATATGTGGGGTTAATGCTAGCTCCGTGTCCAGATATAAATCGCTTAGTGTCGCGAAGGATGTGTTGTTTAGGTTCGTAAAGGCACTGAGGTTTCTTACACTTACATTTTGTTGCCTGATATTTCACGGTTGCTCTTGCTTCCTGTTTGCTATGCCTCTTAGTTTGTGTTACAGGAGTCTTGCATTAAAGTGTTGTGAGTCTGTATACCTCTAAGCTGGCGTTAAAGGCGATGTGTTGAAGGGCTTTGTGTCTGTACTGGCGTTACAAGCGCTGTGTTGAAGAGTGTTGCGAGTCTGTTGTGTTACAGGCGCTGTGTTGAAGGGTGCTGCGAGTCTGTTATGTTACAGGCGCTGCGCTGAAGACTGTAGCGACTCTGTTGCGTTACAGGCGCTGCGTTGAAGAGTGTAGTGAGTTTGTGTTACAGGCGCTGTGTCGAAGAGTGTTGCGAGTCTGTGGTGATGTTACGGGTGGTGTATTGAAGTGTTCTAAGTGGAAGTCAAATCCTTTACTTGCGTTCGAGAATATTGTGTTGAGAGAACAGTCCACCTCCCCACATCCTACAGAATTATTCACCTCACATCCTACAGAATCCCCCACCGTTTTACATCTTACAGAATCCTCCTCCTCTCACATTACAGAATCCCCCTCCTCGGGAGGCCTGGTCATGGACCGGGCCGCGGGGGCGTTGATCCCCGGAATAACCTCCAGGTAACCTCCAGGTAACACACCACAGAATCCCCCTCCTCACACACTACAGAATCCCCCTCCTACCACACTACAGAATCCCTCTCCTCACACACCACAGAATCCCCTTCCTCACATACTACAGAATCCCCCTCCTCACACACCACAGAATCCCCCTCCTCACACACCACAGAATTCTCCTCCTAACCACATCCTACAGAATCCTCCTCCTCTTCCCATCATTTACTAATCTATTTCGGTAGACAAATTTACCAGCCCATCTTCCTAAGACAGTCAAATGGGTGACTGAGAAAGGTGCCTTAAACAGTGATTATCTAAATTTTACCTAACATAACTAAATTTAACCTAACTAAACTTTAATCTAACCCAACTTACCCTAACCTAACTAAACTTAAAATAACCTAACTAACATGGCCTAACTAAATTTAACCTAACCTAGCGAATATAAGAGACTATGTTGCATTGACATACCTCACTTGGCCTTCCTGTTAGCCGAGGTTTCTCTCTCTCTCTCTCTCTCTCTCTCTCTCCTCTCTCTCTCTCTCTCTCTCTCTCTCTCTCCCTAAACTAATTTATTTACCAGAAATGCATTTTGATTTCCGCGTCCGTATTAGATTTTCGAGAATAAAGATCAAACAGAGGAACACAGATGTTGAATGACTTTATATCGAATATGTGAGTGTTGGTTTAAAATTGTGTCGGTTCAATATGAAGGAGTTTTTTTTTTATGTTAGGTGGAACTGTGTAAGACTCATAAGTGCAAATAAACGAGAATAAAAGCATTTAACTAGACAATTTCGGGTTAAAGCGTGTTTTTCATTCTTCACCACACACACCACACACACACACACACACACACACACACACACAACCAAAACCACACACCCAACACACACACACACACACACACACTCATCCAGACGCTTAATTAACATTTGCTTTAAAGGCAGGGAGGCGATCCTCCTCCTGCGTACTTTTCTCGCTCTGAGCATCAATTACCTTTAGGAGACCACGGAGAGAATTTTTTTCTCTTACGGGTTAAAACTGGACGAGCGAGATGCTGTATACGAAATGCTCTCTGCTGTCTAAATCACGGTTTAAAACAAACCTGGGGGGGAAGAAGGTGGAGGGAGGGGAAGGGGGGTGGGGGGAAAGGAGGGGGTTAAAAAAAGTGGGGGAGGAAAGGTGGATTAAAGAGGAGGGGAAAAGAGAGAGAGGGAAGGGAGAAGAGAGGAGAGGGAGAGGAGAGGGAGAGAGAGAGAGAGAAGAGAGAAAGAAAAGGGGAAAAAGGGGAAAAAGAGAGGAGAGAGAGAGAGAGAGAGAAAAAAAGAGAGGTTGACTGAGGGGGATTAAGGTGATCTCTCCTCTGTCTCCTCCCCCTCTTTCTCTCCTCTTCTCTCTCTTTTTATATTATATTATATATAAAATAAAATTTTTTTTTTTTTTTTTTTTTTTTTCAAAAAGTGGGCCCGTCCCCCACCGGGGCAGGGTGCCCCAAAAAAAAGAAAAAAAAACCCCCAAAAAAAAAAATACTTTCATCATCATTCAAATTTTCACCAACTCGCAATTATCACTTTTTTTTTGCAGAGGTGCTCGAATACAACTTTTGAAGCAATAGTATAAAGATACAAACTACCCTCCAAAACTGCCAATATCCCAAAACCCCCCCTTTAAAGTGAGGCATTGTTCTTCCCATTTCCGGATCAAGCCCACTATATGAAATAACCGGTTTCCCGAAACCCTTTATAAAAATTACCCTGCTCACACTCCAACAGATGTAGGGCCCCAAATACCCTTCTTCCCTTCACTCCTATCTAACACGCTCACACACGCTTGCTGGAAGTCCAAGCCCCCTTCCCCAAAACCCCCTTTACCCCCTCTCTCCAACCCTTTCGAGGACGCCCCTACCCCGCCTTCCTTCCCCTTTGATTTTTTGCTTTCCAGTCTTCTACTTTGATCCCCTTCTCTCTAAAAAGACCAAACCCCCCAACAACCCCTCTTCTGCCCATGCTAATGCTTTTATTAACTCCCCACCTTTCCTAATTTCCACACTCCGAATTTCGCTAAAATTTACACCACACTTTTTCCCCTTAAACAGGACATCTCCCTGCCTCCAACCCTCCTGCGCGCCTTTACCCCCCCAAGTTCAACCCTAAAGATGTTGGTACTTTACTATTATAATTTTATATATATATAAATTTTTATATAAGTATCAACTTTTCTTTTGGAGCATCCCCCCCGGTTTGGCCTTTTCACTGGGGCATCCCTTCCGGGTTTTGGCCCCCTCTGGGGGATCCTTCCGGTTGGGCCAGCAGCTGGAGGGTACTTTTCACACCTAGGGGTTACTTCCCGGGTTTTTACCATGACCCCGCCCCGAGACACCCCACCCTTGACCCCCAACCATACCCCCACCCCCCGCCCCCCGCCCTTGCGACCCCGCCGTCGGCCGCGCGCCCGCGCACCCGCGGCCCCGCCCCGCCCCCGCCGCCCCGCGCACCCGCCGGCCCCGCCCCGCCGCCCCCCCCCGCCCCACCCCGCGCGCCCCCCCCGCCCCCTTCGCGCCTTCTGCTGCCCCTTCTGCAGCGTCGCCCGGGGTCGCCCCCGCCCCCTCGAATTTTTTTCCCGATTTTTCGAATTTTTTTTAAATTTTCATTTTTTTGTGCTCTTTCTTCCTCGGATCATTTTTTTAAAGGGTTTCCCCCCTCTCATTTCACCCCCATCCCAAAATTTTCTCATTTTCAATTTTTTTGCATTCCCCCCTAGGGGTTTTTCGAAATTCTCCATCTCCTTGGATCAAAATTTTTAAGGTTTCCCCCCCCCACTTTCACCCCCCAACCCCAAAAATTTCTCGATGATAAAAAGTTTTGGATTTCCCCCCTATGGGGTTTTTCGAAAATTTCCAATTCCTGGTAAAGGGTTTTTTTTTTGGGCCCCCTCCTTTACCCCCACCTCCCAATTTTTTCACTCGATAATACAAAATTATTTCCCCTCGGATAAAGTTTTTTGGTTTCCCCCCCTCTGGGGGTTTTGAATTTCTCCATCTCCTCGGATCCCCCCCCTTTTTCCCCCCAACCCCAAAAATTTTTTCTCGATGATAAAATTTTTTTGGATTCCCCCCCTATGGGTTTTCAAAATTTCCTCCCTTAGTCAAGTTTTTTGGATCCCCCCAGGGGGTTTTCAAAAATTCTCCATCTCTTGGATCAAGGTTTTTTGGATTTGTCCCTCCTTCACCCCACCCCCAAACCCCAAAAAATTTTCCCTTTATTCCCAAGTTTTTGTTCCCCCTAGGGGGGTTTCGAATTCTTGGATAAAGGTTTTTTGGTTTCCTCCCCTCTGGGGGAAAGTTTCAAATGAACTCCCCCCTATGGGGCGGGTTACTAAAGTCAAACATTCCCCCCTTTTATTTTAAAATGAACTAAAAGTTTCCCCTCTTAAGTCAAAGAACTAAAGTTTCCTTTTTTAATGTTTTTACTCGACGGTCAGTGACGTCACGGATCCCCCCCAAACCACAAAGTAAATCATGTGAACTTTCATTCATTCAAGTTAAAAAGGGGGGATATATACCTACTCATGGGAAAACTTTTATCATCAGAAAGAACATTTTTTTTTTTAATACCCACAATTTCTTTAAACACAAGTCTAGACATTTTTCTCCGGTCACCCCCACGAAGTAACCCCCTCCCCACTCCCCCAAAACCCTAACTCCAACCAACATCACAATTTTCATCAAACCCCCCCAATTTTTCTCGTTTTAACCCTTTTAGTTCATTAAAGGGGGACACATGCATCAAAAAAGTCACCGCATCCACTTTCTTTAAAATTCACTACCCCAAAATTTTCTTTTACGAATTTAAATAGCACTTTTATTTGAACATTTTCAAAACACTCTCAAAAATCTTTGAATATCAAAAAAAAAACCCTTTATAATTTCCAAACAACACTGAAACTCCAAAAAAACATCTTCGAACCCCCCCAAATCACCTCGAATACCCCAGAACCCCTTCATATACTTTTGCACATCTTTTTAACCCCTTTCAAAGTCTCTCATAATCTTTGTACCCCTTCAAAACACCTTTAAATACTCACATAAACACCTTAAAAACCCCTTCAAAAACCTTAAAAAGCATTCATATATTTGAACACACTCAAACATTTTGAACCCTTTGAACTTTTCCAAAAAACCAGAAACACTTCCAAAACCCCATTTATTTACTCCCAATTACCCCATGAAATACAAAAAACCCCCGCTGAATTCTAAAAAACCCCCCCTTAAAACACCTTCAACACCCTTAAACACCTTCAAAAAACTTTGAAAAACCCTCAAAACACCTTTGTCCCCTTCAAAACCCCTTTGAACATTTTAAAACCCCCTTGAACCCCTTAAAACCTCTTGAAACCTTCAAAAACATTTTCAACACCTTAAAAAACCCCCTTTTGAACCCCTTTAAAAACCCTTTTTGAATATCGTTTTAAAAACTAATTTATAAAAACCCCTTATTCACTTTTTATCGGTAAACTCTAATTCACTACACTACCCTCATCAATTCCCAACAATTTTACTCGTTTTAAACCCTTTTGTTCATTAAATTTAAAAAAGGGGGACCACACTGAACCGATATTCACCCACACCACACACACACCAAAACCACACACACACACACACCACACACACACACACCCCAACACACCACACGCACCTACCAAATAACCTATCCTAACCAAACATACCCAAACCAAATTTTTTCCTAACAGCAACCAAACCAAACCCGAACTATCCACCTCCTACTAACCTAACCAAACCTACCTAACCTAACCTAAAACCAACTAACCAAACCCGAACCAAACCCTTTACCTAACATAAAACCTAACCATTACCTAACATACCTAACAAACCTTACCACTTAACCCTAACTTAAAACCTAACCAAACCAAACCACCTAACCCTAACCAACCTAACCTATCCAAACCCTAACCTAAACCAAACCCAAAACCTTATACCAAACCTAACCAACCAAAACCTAACCAAACCTAACCAGCTAACCGAACCTAACCTTACACCTAACCTAACCAAACCTAACCTATCCTAATTTAAACCTAACCAAAACCTAGCCGAACCATCCAACCAACCTATCCAAACCCTAACAAACAAAACCTAACCTAACTACCCAAAACCTGCAAACCCTAACCAAACCTTACCCCTTAAACCAATTAAACCCAACCAAACCCTAACCTCCCTAACCAAACCAAAACCAAACCCCTACCAACCTACCAACCGAACCAAAACCTTACCTACCTAACCTAACCTAACCTTCCCTAACATAACATAACCAAACCCAAAACCTACCTAACCTGCCAAACCCAACCAAACCCTTACCTAACCAACCAAACCCGAACCAAACCCTTTTAAACTTAAAAAACCCTAACTCCCGAACCTACCTAACCAACCTATCCTAACCAAAATTTAACATAACCTAACCTAACCTACCCAAACCTAGCCTAACCCAAAAACCAAAAACCTACCCCAAAACTAATTAACCTAACCAAAACCTATCCTAACCTACCCTAAACCCAAACCCAACCTAGCCAACAAACCTAACCTAACCAAACCTACCCAAAACCAAACCTTCCCTAACAAAACCCAAACCCTAACCTAATTAAACCTAACCAAAACCTAGCCGAACCTACCCAAAACCTAACTTAACCTAACCAAACCCTATCCTAAAAACTAACCTAACCTTAAAACCTAACAAACCCAACCTAACCCTACTTAACCTAACCCCCCTACCGAACCTACCCAAAACCAACCCAAAAATATTTTGGAACCCCCCCAAAATACTTTTGGGTACCCCAGAATTTACTTTGAAGACTCCATTTTGGATATTTAAAAATTTAGTTTTGAAAACTTTATCGAAAAAATCAAACTTTTTTTCTTTTTGGGTAAAACACACTCAAGGGTAGAAATTTTTTACCGATTTCGAATGAAGCACTGTCCTCGCTCGGGAGGACCATTGTGGGTCACCCCAACAAGGTAATGCGTTTTCAAAAAGGTAGATTTAAAAAATTTTGAACCCGGGATAAACTCAGGACAGACAGGCCCCTGTAATGGGGTTTCACACCCAAGGAGAACATTTCCCTGCGTCAACTCGGACAGCCAGGCCCCATGAAATGGGGGTAACACCAAGATGAATATATACAAGTAATCCTTACAAAAAACCACCTAGGCAATCGTAAACCTAAAGCAACAAATTTGGTGAGGTCATTACTTTTTTAATTCTTTTTAAAAATTTTTAAGGGGGAAGATTGAGATAAACTTTGATTCTACCTCAATACTTTTTTTTTTAGGGTAAGGTTTTGATTTAAAACTTCTCATGTCTTAAAAAATTTTTATTAAACATTTCTTTTTTTAATGATGAAAACATTTTATTTTGGTGTAAAACACGTTTAAAACATCATAAATCCCCCCTCTTAAGTTTGTTCTTCAAGTCCCGTCAATCGGTCCCTGTAAAATTTTAAATAATTTCATTACTAAATGTGGAGAAATTTCCCACCATCACCTGTAAAAGATATCCAACTAAAAGTATTATTTTTTCACACCCCAAAGCATATTTTTCTCGTTAACTTAAATATCTCCCCTTTCATACTTAAAAAAAGCATGATCGTGTGTAAGTATTATGGTAGACATGTTTCTCGGTGTTCGGGTAGAGAAAGTAAAAAAAGGTAAGTGTTACATTTTCATGGAGATAAATATGGTTATTTTTTTTCAAAATATCTCTCTTCAAGTTATAATTCTTCCTCATAAAAAATTTAAATGAATTAATCCTTCCTCTATTTTTTAAAAGAATTTTTCCACTGATACAAGGTAAAAAATTTTTCTTACTTTATATTTACTCACACTTAGGCTCAAAGTTTTTAATATATTGTTTAAAAATTTTGTGAAAAATTTCTTCCAAATTAATTCCCCTTTTTGTGTTGTACCATCTATGCAAAATACACAGATTATACTGTCGATTAATATTTGACTGACAAAATTTTAGGGATATTGTTTTTCCAAAAAATTTAAAATACCCGATATCACTCCACTCCTTGCCCTTTATCAAAGAAATTTATGTGAAACAAATTATTTCTAACCCAAATTTTTAAATCCTGAAAAATTTTTTTTCCTCAATGTTTCCCATCTTTTTTTAAGGTTGATTGGCAGGGGTTGCAAATTCCAACCCAAAGGAGTCTTTCACCATTTCACAAAAACATGAAGTCGGAAGTTTCCCCATATTAATGCCTAGCGGGTTCCCGGGCATGTCTGGGGTGACTTAACACCCACTTCCCCTAAACATAAAGAGTTGCTAAAATTAAAAGAAAAAATTTTATTAAAAATTACCTAAATAGGATCGCCATTTCAAAATCCATTTTCTTAATTTTTTTGGGCTTTGGGGATAATAAAAATTTGGATAAATGACTACTCCTTTTACTTCTCGTAAAATAAATTTTCCAATATTTCTTGCTCCCTCGTTGAGTCATTTCTCGTACCCCACTCAACTTTCTTTTTAGAGAACAGGTTCCGCATCAACTCTTTTTGAATTGGGGGTTTGACTCCTTTTTTTGTTTTAAACAATTTTTTTATAAACACCCAATAGATGTTTTGTCGCAAAAACCCCCTCCTTTTTCTTCTTCAAGTGATTCCTTTTCCATTTCACTCCAAAAATTTTTAAAAAAAAATTTCAATCGTTGTCATCACGATTATCTTTTTTTTTTTAAAACAAATACTCATTAAAAGGGGATTTTTTTCAAAACATTAATTACCCTTTAAAATTTTGTCCCCTTTTTAACTTTAATGAATAAAGTGTTAACTTTATTTTTTTCATAAAAAAAAATTTATTTAGACAAAATTTTTGGAACACATGCTTGTGACGTCATATCCAGCAAGTGTTAAAAAAAGGTTAGAACATCTTCCCCCTTATTATTTTAAAAAGAATAAAAGCTTTATCACGATCCAGAAAAAATTATCTTTTCCCCAAACACTTTTTGGGTTTATTTAATTTAAAATGGGAAAAATTCTTTCATTTCCAAATATGCACCTCGGTATGTAATAACATAATCCATTGAATAAGTTATGATCCCCCTTTCCCTTATGACACTAAAACCGTGGTGATTATTCACCTACGTCATGGTGATGCCACGTAGTGTTTTTTCTGGAACAAATTTCTTAAAACATATAGTTTAAAAAAAAAACAACATGTCAACCCTCGCGGTTGGGGAAAAAAGGGTTTAAAAAGACACGTCCATATTGAGTTTTCAAGGTATTTTGTGAAGACGTGGAAATTACATGTGAAAAAAATTTTTTACAGAAAAACAAGTGTCTCACACCCCTGAACTGATAAAAAAATGTTAATTCGATAAAAACCCCGATCAGTCACCTTCTTCGTTTTTGGGGGGTTGTGTCAATATTCACCCATAAAAAAATCTTATAGCAAAGGAAGTTTTGAAGTGAGTTTTTTTTAAAGGATATTAATGAGTAAAATTCACCCACATTGTAAATTTTTTGAAATTTAAGGAAATTTTTTATTTGTTTTTAACAAACTTAATTTTTGGGGTATAAAATAAATTTTTTTTCAAATTGCAGGTAAAGAAGAAAAAAAGATGAAGAAAAATTTTTTTGGTAAGCAAGGGAATATTACAAAAATTTTAGTGGCAGTGATAAATTTTTTTTTAGTACAACAAGCAAAATTTTTGCGTGTTAAATTGAAAAAGGGGGGTCTTGCTGTGCTTTAATCGGTTTTTTCCCCCTTAGCAATCCTTTATTTATTTAGATCCTGGATGCATAAAACAAATCTAGCAGTGAAGTCACTCGGGTAAAATTTGGAAACATAAAATTTGTAAAAATGGAAAAAATAACCCCCTGTTGTTAAAAATGTTCGCCGTATGCGTGGGGCCTCCACATAAAATATTATTGAACTGTAAAAATTGTAAGACCCACTATAATAATGCAAATTTTTAGATAAAAGAAAGGGCGTGGATTATATTCAAAAAGGCAGAATGAATTGTTAAGGGTTATTAACAATCCCCAAAGGGATTATAAGGAAAAAGTCTGTTTCCAGAAGGGAAATTGGGGGTGCTTTAGCCGGGGGTGTTGGCATGTATTTAAAAAACATTCTTTATTTTGCAAGGAATTAAAAAAACGTCGTAAAATATTGTTATTTATTGTAAAAAATGCCAAAAAAATATCTCTATAATCTTTTTTTTTTTTTTTTCACCAGCATTTTTGTTTTTAAGTTAACAAGGGAAAGTTCTTGATTTTGCAAAGGAATTAAAAAAAAAAAAAGTCATGAAATATTTTATATTATTTTAAAAGTCAAATAAAAAATTCTATAATACTTTTTTTTTTCCCACTCTAAAACCTTATTAAATGAATAAGATCATACGTCTGGCAGGGAAAGGTGCTGGTATAAAAAATCTTGTTCTCTGAGGCGTGCATTTGTACCCCTTCCAGCAGGGTGCGCTAACCCGTCAGAAAATGGGGACAGCCAATAGGTGGAAAAAAATTTTAAAATTGAAAAAGGAAAATTGTACGATGAAAAATATTGTCGTGACAACGGGCTGCATTTTTTTTTCATGTGAATTGTTTTTGCTATAAAAAAGGATTGGTGCAAGTTATTATTTGGGGTAGAAATTCCTTATGCTGTGTGTATCGAAGTAGAGAACCATTTTTTAATTTAGAAGATGCAGAGTTGAAATCTGATGCTCCCGGGAAAAGTTATCGAGTTTGAACCTTCAGGATCAAAGAAAATTTAATCTTTTCCCTTTTTTAGCGCCTAAAAAGCCAAATTTGGGTATTGCTGGACCATTGGGGGAAAATACCATTTCCAAAAAATTTAAATTGAAAAAATCAAGAGATGCTCATTTGGGTGTTTGGTTTAAAGAAAAAACTTTGCAGACAGAAAAAGATATTTCAAAATCCTTGAGAGACTCTAAAAAATGTGAAAGCAATAAAAATATACGCGAGGTTATCTTTCTGAAAGGTATTGGGAGGTGTGAAACTTCAAATGATTATATCGGAATACGCATATAAACCTATACTGAAAATATGTTTAAAGAAAATTTAAAAGGAAAAAGGTATTCGCACCATGGTTGTCAAAGAAGTGAAAAACATTAACCCAAGACAAGAATTAGAAGATGATTCGAAGTTAGTCTTTAGAGTTGAAGGGAAGTGCCTTAAATGAACTAAAAGTGTTTGGGGTAAGATAATTTGTTCAATGAGTATCGTGACGTCATTGCTTTTTGTTCATTTAAAATAATAAGGGGAAAATGTTCTAACCCGTTTTAAAACGTTGCGGATGGGGAGTCCAAAACAGTGTTGCCAAAAATATTGTTGAAAAAATTTTTTTATGAAAAATAAGAAAGTTAAACTTTTAGTTCATTAAAGTTAATAAGGGGATACAAATTTTAAATGGGTAATATATGCTTTGAAGAAATCCCTGTAATAGTATTTTTATTAAAAAAAAAAAAATAAACGATGATGACAACATTGAAATTTTTTGGTATAAATATTTGGGTGAAATGGTAAGGGAAACACTTGAAGAAGAAATTGGGGGTGGTTGCGACAAAACATACTAGTGCGGTGTTTATAGAAATGTTATATACAATTAAGAGAGTTTGAACCCATTCAAAAAAAAGTTGATGGGGAACCTGTTTTCTAAAAGAAAGATTGTATCTGAGGGACGAGAAATGACTCAAGATGGAGCGAAGAAAAATTGGAAAATTTATTTTTACGGAAAGTGAAGGAGTAGTCATTTTCTAAACTTTTATTATACCAAAACCCAAAAAAAATTAATTAAGAAAAAAGGATTTTGAAAAGGCTGATCCTATTTAGGTAATTTAATGAAATTTTTCTTTTAAAATATTTAGCAAAATCTTTTTGTGTTGGGGGGTTTTGTTAAGTCACCCCGACTTTTTCCGGGAAACCCAAAAGAAAGATTAATTGGGGAAATTCCGACTTCATGTTATTTTTGAAATGGTGAAAAATCTTCCCTTGGGTTGGAAATTTTTCAACATGCCAATCAATCTTAAAAAGATGGTGAAACATTGAGTGGAAAAGAATTTTCAACGGTTTAAAAAATTGGTTAGAATATGAACTTGATTCACATAAATTCATTGATGAAATGGCAACGGAGTGGAGTGATGATCTGGTTATATTAATTTTGGAAAACATATACCTGAAAACTTTGTCAGTCAAATATTTTAATCGACAGTATAATCTGTGATTTTGCATAGATGGTACAACACAAAGAAGTGGAAATTAAATTTGGAGAGAACTTTTCACAGATATGAAACAATATATTAAAAACAATTTGAGGCCTAAAGTGGTGAGATAACTTATAAATTTAAGCAAATTATTTACCTTGTATCAGAGGATTAATCATTTTAAATAATATGAGGAAGGATTAATTCATTTAAATTATTAAGAGGAAAGTATTATCACTTGAAGATAGATATATTTGAAATAATAACTCATATTTTATCTCTTTCATGAAAAAGTAACACGTTCCCTTTTTCGACTTTCTCTACCTGACCACCGAGAAATCATGTCTACCATAATACTTACATCAAGAACAAGCTTATTTAAAGTCATGAATGGGAGATATTTCAGTAGAGGACGAGATAATATGCTTGATAGTGAAAAAATAAGTAACTTAGTTGGTTATATCTTTTTACAGTGTTGTGCAAATTTCTCCACATTATATGCTAATGAATTATATATAAAATTTACAGGTACCGAAGTGACGGACTTGGCAGAACTAGACTTAGAGAGGAGGATTTATGATGATAATCGTGTGTTGTTACAACACCAAGATTAATATGTTTCATTCATTAATACGAGAAATGTTTAATAAAAATTTTTAGACATGATGAATTTTAAATCAAACCTTACCATGAACAAAAAATGTATTGATGGTAGAATCCAAAATGTTTATATCTCAATCTTCCCCTATTAATTTAAAATGAACTAAAAAAGCAATGAACTTCACCGAAATTTTAGAACAATATGAAGATTTGGTCCTTGAAAGAGATGATTTTCTACCTTGGGATGTACCGTGGCATTTCATGCGCCTGTCAGTCCTGAGTTTGACGCAGGTGTTATGTTCTACTTGGGTGTGAACCGCAATACATGGCGCCTGTCCTGACCTGAGTTTGTACGCAGGTGTTTTATGTTCTACCTGGGTGTGAAGCGCAATACACCATGTGTTGGGTGTCCCACAATGAGTCACTCAGAGCGAGACAGTGCTGTCTATTCGGAAATCGAGTAAATATTTTCTACCAATGATGTGTGGTTTACCAACAAGAAAATAAGTTCGATTTTACGATAAAGTTTTCAAAACTAATTTGGATATATCCAAAATGGAGTCGATCAAGTAAATCAGGAGTACTCCAAATAGTGTTTGGGGGTGTATACCAATATATTTTAGGATAGGTTCGTGCTAGGTTAGGTTGGATAGGATAAAGATAGTTAGGTAGGTAATGGTTAGGCAAGGTTAGATTATGTATAAGATAGGTTAGGTTTAGGTAAGGTTAGGTTTAGGTTTGGAATTAGATAAGATCGGTTAGATTATGTTAGGTAAGGTTATTTTAGGTTAGGATAAGTTAGGAAAGGGTTAGTTAAGTTAGGTTATGTTAGGTATGGTTAGGTTGTGTATAGGTTAGGATTAGTTATGGTAGGTTAGTTTAGGTTAAGTTAGGTTAGGTAGGTTAGGTGTGGGTTAGGTTAAGTTAGGTTAGTTTAGGTTAGTGGCTAGGTTAGGTTCAGTTAGTTATAAGGTAGTAGGGTCGGTTTCGTTAGGTAGGTAGGTTAGGTTAAGTTAGTTATGTTAGGCTAGGTTAGGTTAGTTTAGGATAAGTTAGGTAAGGTTAGGTTAGGTTTAGGTAGGCTGGTTAGGATTAGTTTGGGATGTGTGTGTGTGTGTGTGTGTTCTGTGGTGTGTGTGGGATGTGGGAGGTGGGGTGATGTGGGATGTGGGTGTTGTTGTCGAACTAGAGATACCGAAAAGACCGGGTTGTATAAAGTGGGTTGTTTTGTGACTTTTTCTGATGTAGTGTAGGCCCGTAATTAACTTATTAATGAAACTAAAAGGGTTAAAATACGAGAAAAAATTGTGGGTGTTGGTGGGTTGTGGGTGTTGTGTGATGTGGGTGTTGATCTTAGTTTATGTGATTTGGTGGTTGTTTTGAGTGTATTCAGTGTGTTTTAAGTATACAGTGTGTATTTGGAGTACTCAAATGGTGTTTTGGAAGTGTTTCAGTGTTGTTTTGGAAAGTTTCAAAGGTGTTCAAAGGTGTTTTGAGTGTGTTCAAATGTTGTTTTTTCTTTGAATTTGATCAAGGGTGTTCAAGGGTGTTTGGAAGTTTCAAGGATTATGAGAGTGGTTTTGAATGTGTTCAAGGGTTATTGAAGGTGTTCAAATGTTGTTTTTTTTTTGAATTTGATCAAGGGTGTCTTCAAGGTGTTTTTGAAGGTGTACAAAGGTGTTTTGAGTTATCAAGGTGTTTTGAGTGAGTTCAATGATTATGAGAGTGTTTTTGAATGTGTTCAAAAGGTGTTTTGAAGGTTTTTCAAAGGTGTTATTTGAAGGTGGTTGAAGGGTGTTTTGAGTGTGTTCAAGGGTGTTTAAAGGTGTTGAAGGGTGTTTTGATCGATGAATCAGCGTGTATAGTAGTAATCAGTGGTGTAATTTGGGAGTACTCAAATTGTTTTTTTGAAGTGTTTCCAGTGGATGTGATTGGAATAATGTCAAAGGTGTTTTTGAAAGTGTCAAGATTGTTTTGAAGGGTGTTTCAAGGGTGTTTTGAAGGGTGTTGAAGGTGTTTTGATTTGAATTCAGCGGTGTTAGTAGTAATCAGTGGTGTAATTGGGAGTACTCAAATGTGTTTTTTGGAAGTGTTTCAGTGATGATTGGAAAGTTCAAAGGTGTTTTTGAAATGTCAAGATGTTTTTGAAGTGTTCAAGGGGTGTTTTGAAGGTGTTCAATAGTTTTTGAAGGTTATTCGAAAGGTTTTTGAAGGTGTTTCAAGGTGTTTATGTGAGATCAAAGGTGTATTTGAAGGCATTACAAATGATATGAGAGTACTTATGTAAGGTGTTTTTGAGGTTATTCAAAGGTGTTTTTGAGTGTGTTCAATGATTATGAGAGTCTTTGAAGGTGTTTTGAGAGGTTTCAAGGTGTTTATGTGAGGTATTTCAAAGTGTTTTTGAAGGTATACAAAGATTATGAAGTCCTTTATGAAGGTGTTCAAATGATGTTGCAAGAGTATTTATGAAGATTCCTGGGAGTTATTCAGAGGTGCTTGGGGGGTGTTCGAATGATGTTTTTTGGAGTAATTCAGTGTTGATTGAAAAGTATAAAGGTATTTTTTTGTGAGTATTCAAATGATTTTATGTGAGTGTTTTGAAGATTTTTCCAAAGTAAAAGTGCGTATTTAACTTCGTAATATGTAAAATTTGTGAGTATGAATTTAACGAAAGTGGAAGTAAAGCGAGGGAGACTTTCTGATGCATGTGTCCCCTTATTAACTTTAATGAACAAAAGGGTTAAAAACGAGAGAAAAATTGGGGGTTTATGAGTGAAAATTGTGAGGTTGTTTGGTTGGTGTGTGAGGGTTGGGGAGGTGGGTATAAAGGTGTAGACAAGATTCAACCTGTGTGCGCGGTCATAACTGACGTCCACTGACCGTCGAGTAAACACATTAATGAGAGGAATACTGACGTCACTGACCGCCGAGTAAACGCTTTTTTTTAGTTCATTTAACTTAATGAGAGGAAACTGTTAGTTAATTGACTTAATGAGCGAAACTTTTAGTTCATTTTAAATAATAAGGGTAAGATGTTTAAGGACCGTAGTAACATGGCCCCCATAGGAGGGAGTCTATTTTGAATGCTTACCCCCAGAGGGGGATTCCCAAAAACTTGATCCGAGAATTCGAAAACCCCATAGGAGGAATCCAAAAACTTGGTATTATCGAGAAAAATTTGAGGTTGGGGTGGGTGAAAGTGGGAGGAGTAATCCAAAAATTGATCCAAGGAGATGGGAAGAATTCGAAAACACCCATAGGGGGGATCCAAAAAACTTGATCCCAGGAGATGGAGTCATGTATTTCGAGAAAATTTGGGTGAAAGGAGGGGTACCCAAAAAAAAATTGATCCAAAGGGGATGGGGGAAAATTTGATTTTGAGAAATTGTTTGGGGGGTGGGGGTGAAAGGGGGGGTACCCAAAAAACTTGATCGAGGAATTTTTAGAATTTTGAAAACCCCATGGGGGGAAACCAAAAAAAAAAGATCCGGGAATGGAGAATTTCGAAAAACCCAAGGGGGGGGGAATCCAAAAACCCTTTTTCCCCAAAGGGAAACAAAAAAAAAAATTTTGAGGCGCGGGGGCGATCCGGATGACGCTGCAGAAGGCGACAGAAGGGCGCGGGGGGGGCTCGCGGCGGGCGCCCCGGGCGGGCGCGCGGCGGGGGCGCGAAGGGCGCGGGGGCGCGGGCGCGCGGGGGGGCGCGCGGGCGGGCGGGGGGCGCGCGGCGAGACGCGGGGGCCGAAGGGGGGGGGGGGGTCGTGGGTGGGGGTATTGGTTGGGGGGGGGCAAGGGTAGGTATCTCGAGGCAGGTCAAGGTCAAAGGGCAAACCGGAAGTAAACCGGTGGTGAAAAGGGGACCGCTCAGTGGAAGGCTTAAACCGGAAGGGACCGCTCAGTGGAAGGCCCAAAACCGGAAGGGACGCCCCAGCCGCATGCCTTTTTCCGGAAGGGACGCCCCAGCCGCATTTTTCACTACTTATATATATATATATATTATATATATATATATATATATATATATATATATATATATATATATATATATTATATATATATTATATATTATATTAATAAACATTTCGTCCGTCTCCCACCAAGGCAGGGTGGCCTGAAAAAGAAAAACTTTCATCATTCATTCCATCACTGTCTCGCCAGAGGCATGCTTGCATTACAGTTATAAAACTACAACAATATAACACCCCTCCTTTATAATATATATATATATATATATATATATATATATATATATATATATATATATATATATATTATATATATATGTATATATATATATGTATATATATATATATATATATATATATATATATATATATATATATATATATATATATTATATATATATATCCTCAGAGAAGACAGTAAACGTACCTCAGGGAAAAAATGCTACACGTTTCCGTAAAGAACTGGGTTTCAGACTCATCGACACCACCAGGGACTCAAGGGCAGCCACTTTCATGTTCCAGCGCCTCAGCATGGCCATCCAGAGGGGAAATGCTTGCTGCATACTGGGCTCGCGTTCGACTTCGGAGGAGCTGGAGGAGATTCATAATCTTTGATATTTTGAACCAATGTATTCACATTTGTGTTTTCTGTCAATGTATATCAATAAAATTCCGTGTGTGTATGTATATATATATACACACACACACACACACACACACACACACACACACACACACAATACTTGGACCAGCCGGGAATCGAACCTGGGACATTTAGCCGGGCTCTAGGGAACCAAACTATTCTCCCGACGTCTTAATCCACTTGATCACCATGCTGGAAACACTAGGGACCCAGCAAGTACACTGGTGCCAGCATAATCTCTAGTGGTAGCAGTAGCAGTAGCAGTAATAATTACCTCGTAGAGCTTTTCTGAACATTCGTGGTCGTGGATACTACATGACTAATTTCATTCATTTCCACTTTGTTCTGTGGATGGATTGTGTGTACTGCTGGTGAGAATGGCATTCCAAACGGGAAAAGGATGAAATTAGTCCTGTAGTATGCACGACCACGAATGTTCAGGAAATATTTACGAGGGAATTATTACTGCTACTGCTACCACTAGATAAACCACGGGAAGGGTAACGAGGTTTGATCTATGGAAGCGGAGGTTGGCTTACGAGATCAGTTGGATAAAGTCTATGACCTACTACTTCATCAGGACCAATACAGTGTTTTAGTACTCCGTATTACGACTCACGCAGCCACTCCTGGCGACACGCATCTTGCGTTAAATATGTTTATTTGTTGATTAGGAGATGTACTAAAATACTGATGTTGAGCACATCTGTTAACGCACTTGTACGATAGCTTGTTAATATAATTAAACAAACGCAGTAATTGGATAGGTTGCAGAAAGCTGTCCGGTGGGCAGACACTTGAGCGAGGCTTCTTTCATCTGCACACCGCGATTTGTGGTCACAGGATCAAAGACATGATATGGAGAGTGAAACGATGGAGAGTAGTTCCGGCAGCCAAACACTACCTAATACTAATGAGGACTTCCTGGACGGCTACAAGCACAGCAAGAAACAAAATGATGGTTCAAACACATCTCGATAATTTAGCTGTCAACCCAGGAAGTCCAGTAGACAATTCGACTTTAAAAACTTTCCTCATAAATTTCCACGAGGATTCTCCAACTAAAAGTCAATTCTGACGACAGAAATACTTTAAACTTACTGTACCTCGCAGCTCCATAAGCAACCATTATTTCGGTTCATTATAAATAACCCCATAAACACAGATCTATTGACTGTGACGATGTACCAGAAAATCTTACCAACATACAGAATATCAAGGATATATAGTAACCTCCACTGCGCCATTAAGTAACAGATGACACCACGAAGTACTCAAAACACCTTAATGGCCTGACTGACCAAGACTTCAAAACAGCTATGCAAGGATTATGGCATATAGAGGGCGAGGAAATTTACGATAAGAATAAGCTAGGAACTGTGTGAGAGAGAAAGAGCCCAAGAACTACACAAGATATGGAATCAAGGTCTTGACTGCAGATTTGAATCTTGTTCACTACGACCACTTCGTTGCACTAACTAAAATGTTCAATCACACTACATCAAAATGTACAAAGTCGGTCAATTGTGGCAGTTGATCAAAAAAAAAAAAAATTACAAAAAGAAAGCTATTCGGAAAACACTCCAAAGTGACCAAACTGACACAAACAATAAATCCTGTCCAACATACATATCCCAGATATCAATAAGACAGGCATGACATGGCCCAGATAATAAAAGACAGGTATGACATATCCCAGATATCAATAAAGGACACAGGTATGTCATATCCCAGATATCAATAAAGGACACAGGTATGTCATATCCCAGATATCAATAAGACACAGTCATATTTCCCAGATATCAATCCAAATAAGAGATAGAGAGACATGAGATACCGAGAGGTCTCGAAGCACAAGACATCCTCTCTCATCCCCTCAAGGAAGGTTCCTTGATCTTGGTGAGGGGCTCTTGATTTAGGGAATTGGATCTGTGCTCCAGTTCCCCGAATTAAGCCTGAATGAATGCCTTCCACATCCCCCCCCCCCAGGCGCTGTATAATCCTCCGGGTTTAACGCTTCCCCCTTGATTATAATAATAAAATCCTCTCTCATTTACATGACCACTCTTCTCTGTCTACATTAAATCAAACATCACCTACAACAAATGTATCGTTTAACCTTCTCCCACATCCTACAAGCAACTCCCAAGACCTCCAAAACCTCCACTTCGATAACTCTTCTATCAGCACACCCAACTAAAAATCCACAGCAAACCTTCAATCAGTACTTTCGAACCACAGTGACAGTCCCTACCGCAAAAACTACAGTCACTGCAGCTTCCACGCATCTCAACACACGGTCAACTCAAAGCAGACTGGACACGCCTTCCCACCATGACCAGTCACACATCCCGGGAAATAATCCCCATCAACTCGTCCCTTTGTCATACTGGGAAATCAATCCCCATCAACACATCCTGTTGTCATATTGGGAAATCAAACCCCCATCAACACAAAGAATTATGCTCAGTAATAACCCACATGAAGACAAACTTAGAAGATTAACTGATCTTTATATTTCGACCCCCTTCTCTGATCCTCTTCAGCATATTGAGCATTGACAGGTGTTCATTACACTTTAATTATTCACAAAGTATTATAGACATGGTTAAATCCAGCAGCATCAGTAACACTCAGGCAATACTGTCACACGAACAATAAAGCCAGCAATACCCCTTTAGCCCTAACGACCTGGAAGCCAGAAAACAAGAGCAATGGGCCAGAGTGAGGACTGCAGGAACAACACAGAACTAGAACTAGGGACAGGAAAGTCAACGTCACCAGCATTGATTTAATATGCAAATGTATACAGGAAAACAGAATGATGAACTGCCAGTTGCTGTTCCCAGAAGCTGAGTAAGATTTTATTGTGGCCGATTTGTTATACAGTGAATGACGTCACTCCAAACAGTACCTCCCCCTCTCCCAACCATCAATCAATCCTACCAACCATCAGTCAATCCTACCCATCACTCCTCTCCCCCCCCCCCATCACACCAGTGTCTATATTTGTATTTATAGATTAAAAATAATCGGGTATTTTTAGTTTCTTATATTGTATCATATCGTGCGCTGTGATGAAAATATCGTTACAAATACCCTCTCGCGCGTGCGTATGGGAGAGGAGGAGAGAGGCTGTCTTAAGAGACGGTAATTCCCAAATGATATTAACTCAAACTCTGTTGGGATAAAATCATTGAAGCTTTCGTAGCTACTGAAACATTAATTGGAATACTTGACGATAATCTCGTTGCCCTACTGAAGTCTCCCAGTTCGGACTAACACTTTTATCACTTAAAATGTCATCCTTTATGATGGTATATGTCAGAGAAACTTAGCTTTTGTTTCCACTATGTAGCCATCACTATCACATTGAGTATGGTAACAGCACACTGCTGGTGTTCCCACTGTGTAACCATCACTATCACATTGAGAAGGGTAACAGCACGCTGCTAGTGTTCCCACTATATATTTAGCTCTCGTACGCACACCTCTCATTGTACCTACACACCTCACAGCGTATATATACTTTAAGATACACAAATCCTGGTGTACATACACTGAAAGATTTACATACCTATATGTATACATCGCCTATCTGTAAGGAAATTATACCAGTGGTGTCCAGAGCAGAGGTTGATAGTGTGGGTGTGCACACGCGCGCACACCCACACACTATCAAGGCTGGTGTTGAACTCTGCCTTATTGAGACATTTGTTAGGCGAACACGTATATACATTTGGCATTAATGTGCATTCCATACCCATTATACTCACTCAACATACAACATCTTGTACACATGTATATTAAGAAACCATAAGAACACTCATCTATTTACCTGGTGAAGCCACTGGCGGATGTTGCTGGATGACGTACCATTAGTCAGTAGATGTTGCTGGATGACATACCATTAGTCAGTAGATGCTGCTGGATGATGTACCATTAGTCAGTAGACGTTGCTGGATGACATACCATTAGTCAGTAGATGCTGCTGGATGACGTACCATTAGTCAGTAGATGTTGCTGGATGACATATCATTAGTCAGTAGATGTTGCTGGATGACGTACCATTAGTCAGTAGATGTTGCTGGATGACGTATCATTAGTCAGTAGATGTTGCTGGATGACGTACCATTAGTCAGTAGACGATGTTGGATGACGTACCATTAGTCAGTAAATGTTGCTGGATGACATACCATTAGTCAGTAGATGTTGCTGGATGACGTACCATTAGTCAGTAGATGTTGCTGGATGACATACCATTAGTCAGTAGACGATGTTGGATGACGTACCATTAGTCAGTAGATGTTGTTGAATAACATACCATTAGTAGATGTTGCTGGATGACGTACCATTAGTCAGTAGATGTTGCTGGATGACGCACCATTAGTCAGTAGATGATGATGGATGACATACCATTAGTCCGATGATGTTGCTGGATGACGTACCATTAGTCAGTAATGTTGCTTCATGACGTACCATTAGTCAGTAATGTTGCTGGATGACATACCATTAGCAGACGTTGCTCGATGACATACCATTAGTCAGTAGATGTTGCTGGATGATGTACCCTTAGACGACGTTGCTGGATGACGTACCATTAGTCAGATGTTAGGGAGAAACACAATACATGACGGATGATATTCCCCCAGTCAGTAGATGTTGCTGGATGACGTACCTCAGCCAATAAATGTTGGATAATGTACCTCGGTCAGTAGATTTTGACTGGTGATTCCCAGTTTTCTATGATCATAGTGCCCAGTTTTCTATGATGAAGCGCTAAACCAGTCTACATGAGGGTCATTAAGGCTGCCTGTCACCTGTTCACTACCAGTCAAGAATAGTTTGGTAAACTCAGTGTATATACCCAGTTATACTTTGTGTATATACATAGACTTCTTCAGGAGGAAAATAGGAAGCTGAAGCTTCGCATAGACGAGTCTGGGAGTGAGTGTGAAAAGGATTTAGCTGGTAAGGAGGAAATGATCACCAGCAGTGATAGTGGCAGCCGCTTTAAGTGGCAAGTGGTTCACGTTTCAGGAAGAAGGAAGATGAGAGTTAAAAGAGAAGATGTGAAGGTAGGAAATCGATTCTCTGTTCTCCAAGACGAGTGTACTTCAGTGGTTAGTGAGGTTGAAGGTACCACTGATTCCCCTGCTAATCAAGGTAAGAATTTTTTAATAGTAGGCGATTCTCAGGTAAGATATATGGACCGTGCATTTTGTAACAGAGACAGAAGGGTCAGACAGAGTGTGTGCCTTCCTGGAGCTGGTGTTGGTGACATAGTCAGCAGGGTGGATAATATTATGGCAGGTAGTGGGAACAAGCCCATTATCTGTCTTAGTGCTGGGGGTAATGACATTGGGAAGGGCAGGAGAGAGGAGCTAGCTGCTGGATAAGTACAGGTCAGCCATAGAAGTAGTTAGGTCTAAGGGAGGGATCCCAGTCATATGTAGCATCTTGCCTAGAAAGGGAGTGGGCAATGAATGGATGTCTAGGGCAATTGGTATAAATTGCTTGCTAGACAGGTACTGCAAGGAACTTGCAATCCCGTTCATTGATAACTGGGACCTATTCTTTGGCAAACGTGATATGTATGCAAGGGATGGGGTTCATCTCTCTAGGGATGGAGTGGTTGCATTAGCCAATTCGATTGAGAGGGTAATTGATGACTTATCTAGGAATTTAAACTGGTAGATTATAGAGGTATGGGTGTTTGTGGGAAACAATCAGGCTGCAGCATTAGGGTTAAAAACAGCAGTTATTACCGGGATACCTCAGGGATATGTTTAAAAGACAATATTCAAAATAAAGTTGCTAGTATTGGCAAATCAATTGATCAACAAACAAAGAGATAGTAGAGGGCAACGAGTGACTAGCTCCCTTAAGGTTTACTATACAAATAATAGGAGTCTAAGAAATACGATAGATGAGCTAAGATTACTTGCAAGTGTAGGTAATATAGATATTATTGGTATAACAGAAACCTGGTTCAACCTGAAAGATAGAGAAATGCCTTCTGAATGTAACATACAGGGTTATAAACTATTCCACACTGATAGGGTCAACAGGAAGGGTGGTGGAGTGGCGATGTCAGAGAAAATTTAAATTGTTGTCTTAGACATGATATAAGATTAGAAACATTGGGTGTGATTTATAGGCCCCCAAACCTTGATAGGGGGGGCAGTAAGCTGTTATGGGACGAAATTCATAAGACATCTAGATGTGAAAATGTTGTGATAATGGGAGATTTTAACTTTGGAACAATATAACAGGAAATCTTGATTCTAGTGACTTTCTTGATACGGTTCAGGATTGCTTTTTAGAACAGGTTGTGACAGAACCAACTAGAGGAAAATATCTGCTCGACTTGGTTCTTGCCAACAAAGATCCACTAATTAATAATCTTGAGGTTAATGATGAGCTTGGGGAAAGTGATCACAAATCACTTAGTTTCAATATATCATAGAATTACCCAGATAATTGCAATCAAATCTCTGTCTCAGATTTTCGCTTGGCCGACTTCATGGGAATGAACAATTACCTGGGTGGGCTAAATTGATCTTGGTTGCCAATATGACGTTTTTCAGAGCATAGTTCTAGCTGCCCAGACAACTTTTGTTCCGAGTAGGGAAATTAGATCTAACAAAAATGATCCCAAATGGATGAACAACAGATTAAAACATCTCATTGGTCAAAGGAGAGGTATATATAGTCGTATCAAAGGAGGGGATGAGCAGTTAAGAAATCAATATATTCAATTAGAGAAATAAAGGGAATAAGAAAAGCAAAAAGGGATTATGAGGCTAAGGTCGCAAGAGATTCAAAGACTAACCCAAAAGGGTTCTTTCAGGTATACAGAAGTAAGATTAGGAACAAGATTGGCCCACTTAAGAGTAACTCTGGTCAGATCACTGACAGTGATAAGGATATGTGTGAAATTCTCAATACCTACTTCCTCTTAGTTTTCACCCAGGAAAATACTAGCGATATTCCTGAAATAATAGATTATGTAGAACAGGATGATGATAAACTATGCACAATTGCGGTAACTAGTGACATGGTCCTCAGACAAATAGAGAAACTAAAACCTAACAAATCCCCAGGTCCTGATGAACTGTTTGCAAGGGTGTTAAAGAAATGTAAAGAAAAACTTGTCATACCTTTGGCTAATCTTTTTAACATATCACTACAAACTGGCATAGTGTCTGATAAGTGGAAAATAGCAAATGTAATGCCTATTTACAATGCAGGTGACAGGTCCTTGGCTTCGAACTATAGACCAATAAGCTTTACCTCCATAGTGGGAAAATTTGTGGAATCAATTATTGCCGAAGCAATTCGTAGCCATCTTGATAGGCACAGATTGATTAATGAATCTCAACACGGTTTTACAAAGGGGCGTTCCTGTCTTACGAATTTACTACCTTTTTTCACTAAGGTTTTTGAGGAGGTAGATCGTGGTAATGAATGTGATATTGTGTATATGGACTTCAGTAAGGCTTTCGATAGAGTTCCACATCAGAGGCTATTGAGGAAACTTAAGGCACAAGGAATAGGAGAATTTTTTTCCTGGGTAGAGGCATGGCTGACAAATGGGCAGCAGAGTGTTTGCATAAATGGGGAGAAATCAGAATGGGGGCACGTCACAAGCGGTGTTTCTCAGGGGTCAGTGTTGGGCCCGTTGAAGATTGAGACACTTGTGCAACATATGGGAATCTTTATTCAGGAAACGTTTCGCCACACAGTAGCTTCATCAGTCCAATACAAAGCAGAAGGTGCAAGGAGAGGAGGAGTTTGAGGTAATCAGTCCCTCAGCCTGGAGTCGATGTGTTCAGTCCATCAATCTCGTAGAATGTACAGCATAGGGCCGTAGACGTGGCTTATGTACTGTAGTCAGGTGAGGCGAAGCAGGAGGAGGTGGGGTCATAGTGGTACCATCCACTAGTCGAAGTAGGTCTTCGTCCAAAGATTGGACAAGTGCTGAAGAATTCTTTGTAACAAGATCCCATGATGCTGCAGTGTCTGACAGTTGTGATGAATGGTTTGAAAAACCGACAAGTTGAAGATTGAGACACTTATGCAACATATGGGAATCTTTATTCAGGAAACGTTTCGCCACACAGTGGCTTCATCAGTCCAATACAAAGCAGAAGGTGTAAGGAGAGGAGGAGCTGGGCCCGTTGTTCACAATTTACATAAACGACATAGATGAGGGTATAAATAGCAACACAAGCAAATTTGCTAATGACACCAAAACAGGCCGTCCAATTCATTCTCATGAGGACACTAGAGCACTCCAGGATGATTGGAATAGACTGATGTAATGGTCGGAGAAGTGGCAGATGCAGCTTAATATCGACAAATGCAAAGTTCTAAATGTTGGACAGGTAAATAACCATGCTACATATAAACTAAATAATGTAGATCTTAATACTACTAATTGCGTAAAGGATTTAGGAGTTCTGGTTAGCAGTAATCTAAAACCAAGACAACAGTGCATTAGTGTTCGCAATAAAGCTAACAGAATTCTTGGCTTCATAACTAGAAGTATAAATAATAGAAGTTCTCAGGTTGTTCTTCAACTCTATATATCCTTGGTTAGGCCTCATTTAGACTATGCTGCTCAGTTCTGGTCACCGTATTACAAAATGGATATAAATGCTCTGGAAAACGTACAGAGGAGGATGACAAAGATGATCCCATGTATCAGAAATCTTCCCTATGAGGATAGACTGAGGGCCCTGAATCTGCACTCTCACGAAAGGCGTAGAATTAGGGGGGATATGATCGAGGTGTATAAATGGAAAACAGGAATAAATAATGGGGATGTAAATAGCGTGCTGAAAATTTCCAGCCAAGACAGGACTCGCAGCAATGGTTTCAAGTTGGAAAAATTCAGATTCAGGAAGGATATAGGAAAGCACTGGTTTGGTAATAGAGTTGTGGATGAGTGGAACAAACTCCCGAGTACAGTTATTCAGGCTAAAACGTTGTGAAGTTTTAAAAATAGGTTAGATAAACACATGAGTGGGTGTGGGTGGGTGTGAGTTGGACCTGACTAGCTTGTGCTGCTGGGTCTGGTGCCGTGCTCTTTCCTTGAGTGGAGGTGACCAGACTGGGTGAGTCATTGGGCTAATCCAGGGGAGTCATTGGGCTGATCCGGGGGGGGGGGTCATTGGGCTAATCCGGGGGGGTCATTGGGCTAATCCGGGGGGGTCACTGGGCTAATCCGGGGGGGGCAAACATGGACCTGCTCCGCATGGGTCAGTAGACCTGTTGCAGTGTTCCTTCTTTCTTATGTTCCTATATACGCCTCTGTGTACACAGTCGTGTACAGGCTTATACACCTCCGAGGGTACACACATGCACCTCTCGTATATATGCATTCACACACACACACCACACACACACACACACACACAGTCTCCCTCGGTGCACTTTAGATATACACTTTGCCTAGTTACAGTACACCAGCACTGAAAATTTGAAGCCGATCGCATGAGGCGTTCTCGTGTTAAAGACGAAATGAAACCAGCACAAAAGGCACAATACCGTGACTGGAACAATACACAAATAACCCATTTATCATGGGCGGGAATATCCAAGGATATCCGTCAGAACGCCTAACACCCTTTTCCTACTCAGGGATCCGTATTCAGGACTCCTCCTCCATAAGTCCTGCTTATCCAGACTCAGGTAGCGCCTCGCTCACAGCGCCACCATGAAGCAGGATCTTAGTGTTAGTAAGGTAATATTGTAGTGTGTAACACAGGATGGCAGGCAGGGGAGGGTGTAACACAGGATGGCAGGCAGGGGAGGGTGTAACACAGGATGGCAGGCAGGGGAGGGTGTAACACAGGATGGCAGGCAGGGGAGGGTGTAACACAGGATGACAGGCAGGGGAGGGTGTAACACAGGATGGCAGGCAGGGGAGGGTGTAACACAGGATGGCAGGCAGGGGAGGGTGTAACACAGGATGGCAGGCAGGGGAGGGTGTAACACAGTTTGATAGGCAGGGGAGGGTGTAACACAGGATGACAGGCAGGGGAGGGTGTAACACAGGATGGCAGGCAGGGGAGGGTGTAACACAGGATGGCAGGCAGGGGAGGGTGTAATACAGAATGGGAAGTGCCAGTTTCACAAGTGAGAATGCCAAGAGTGCCAAGAAGTGGCACCATGAGTGAGAAGATCCAAGGAAGTACAAAAGAATGCCATCACAAGCGGGGTGCTTAGGGTACCACTCACAAGTGCCAAGTAATTAATACCACAAATGAGAGCATTGCGAGGAATGAGTACCAGAAGTGAGCAGTGCCAAGGAATGAGTACCAGAAGTGAGCAGTGCCAAGGAATGAGTACTAGAAGTGAGCACCAGAAGTGAGCAGTGCCAAGGAATGAGTGCCGTGAGAGCAGTGCCAAAGACCAAGTGAGAATGCCAAGGCAGGGGTGGGAGTGCCACGAGTACCAAGGCAGGAGTGCCACAATTGAGTGCTAAGGCAGGAGTGCCATGTGTGACATAAAAGAACCCTAGCAATAAAAAATTTACTTCTTTGAAGGAGCGCGCTAAACCCGTAGGGGGTCATATGGAGGCTCTTGTATGGTAATGAGATTCAATCCGAAGAGAAAAGTGACTTCAGGGTTTATACCATTAACTTCCCTCTTGAAGAATTTGGTACAAGATACAACTACGTGAGTGAGTCAGCAACCACGTTAGTCAGGCAGCAACCCACGTTAGTCAGGCAGCAACCACGTTAGTCAGGCAGCAACCCACGTTAGTCAGGCAGCAACCCACGTTAGTCAGGCAGCAACCCACGTTAGTCAGGCAGCAACCCACGTTAGTCAGGCAGCAACCACGTTAGTCAGGCAGCAACCCACGTTAGTCAGGCAGCAACCCACGTTAGTCAGGCAGCAACCCACGTTAGTCAGGCAGCAACCCACCTTAGTCAGGCAGCAACCCACCTTAGTCAGGCAGCAACCCACGTTAGTCAGGCAGCAACCCACGTTAGTCAGGCAGCAACCCACCTTAGTCAGGCAGCAACCCACCTTAGTCAGGCAGCAACCCACCTTAGTCAGGCAGCAACCCACCTTAGTCAGGCAGCAACCCACCTTAGTCAGGCAGCAACCCACTAGTAGAGACAGGTCAGGCAACCCACCTTAGTCAGGCAGCAACCCACCTTAGTCAGGCAGCAACCACCTTAGTCAGGCAGCAACCCACCTTAGTCAGGCAGCAACCACCTTAGTCAGGCAGCAACCCACCTTAGTCAGGCAGCAACCCACCGTAGTCAGGCAGCAACCCACCGTAGTCAGGCAGGAACCACCGTAGTCAGGCAGGAACCACCGTAGTCAGGCAGGAACCACCGTAGTCAGGCAGGAACCACCGTAGTCAGGCAGGAACCACCGTAGTCAGGCAGGAACCACCGTAGTCAGGCAGAACCACCGTAGTCAGGCAGCAACCACCGTAGTCAGGCAGAACCACCGTAGTCAGGCAGGAACCACCGTAGTCAGGCAGGAACCACCGTAGTCAGGCAGGAACCACCGTAGTCAGGCAGGAACCACCGTAGTCAGGCAGGCAACCACCGTAGTCAGGCAGCAACCACCGTAGTCAGGCAGCAACCACCGTAGTCAGGCAGCAACCACCGTAGTCAGGCAGCAACCACCGTAGTCAGGCAGCAACCACCGTAGTCAGGCAGGAACCACCGTAGTCAGGCAGGAACCACCGTAGTCAGGCAGGCAACCACCGTAGTCAGGCAGGAACCACCGTAGTCAGGCAGGAACCACCGTAGTCAGGCAGGAACCACCGTAGTCAGGCAGGAACCACCGTAGTCAGGCAGGAACCACCGTAGTCAGGCAGGAACCACCGTAGTCAGGCAGGAACCACCGTAGTCAGGCAGGAACCACCGTAGTCAGGCAGGAACCACCGTAGTCAGGCAGGAACCACCGTAGTCAGGCAGCAACCACCGTAGTCAGGCAGCAACCACCGTAGTCAGGCAGGAACCACCGTAGTCAGGCAGGAACCACCGTAGTCAGGCAGGAACCACCGTAGTCAGGCAGAACCACCGTAGTCAGCAGCAACCACCGTAGTCAGGCAGCAACCACCGTAGTCAGGCAGCAACCACCGTAGTCAGGCAGGACCACCGTAGTCAGGCAGGAACCACCGTAGTCAGGCAGGAACCACCGTAGTCAGGCAGCAACCACCGTAGTCAGGCAGGAACCACCGTAGTCAGGCAGAACCACCGTAGTCAGGCAGCAACCACCGTAGTCAGGCAGCAACCACCGTAGTCAGGCAGCAACCACCGTAGTCAGGCAGGAACCACCGTAGTCAGGCAGCAACCACCGTAGTCAGGCAGCAACCACCGTAGTCAGGCAGCAACCACCGTAGTCAGGCAGAACCACCGTAGTCAGGCAGGAACCACCGTAGTCAGGCAGGAACCACCGTAGTCAGGCAGGAACCACCGTAGTCAGGCAGGAACCACCGTAGTCAGGCAGGAACCACCGTAGTCAGGCAGGAACCACCGTAGTCAGGCAGGAACCACCGTAGTCAGGCAGGAACCACCGTAGTCAGGCAGCAACCACCGTAGTCAGGCAGCAACCACCGTAGTCAGGCAGGAACCACCGTAGTCAGGCAGGAACCACCGTAGTCAGGCAGGAACCACCGTAGTCAGGCAGGAACCACCGAGTAGTCAGGCAGCAACCACCGTAGTCAGGCAGAACCACCGTAGTCAGGCAGCAACCACCGTAGTCAGGCAGGAACCACCGTAGTCAGGCAGGAACCACCGTAGTCAGGCAGAACCACCGTAGTCAGGCAGGAACCACCGTAGTCAGGCAGAACCACCGTAGTCAGGCAGCAACCACCGTAGTCAGGCAGGAACCACCGTAGTCAGGCAGCAACCACCGTAGTCAGGCAGCAACCACCGTAGTCAGGCAGCAACCACCGTAGTCAGGCAGCAACCACCGTAGTCAGGCAGGAACCACCGTAGTCAGGCAGCAACCACCGTAGTCAGGCAGGAACCACCGTAGTCAGGCAGGAACCACCGTAGTCAGGCAGGAACCACCGTAGTCAGGCAGCAACCACCGTAGTCAGGCAGGAACCACCGTAGTCAGGCAGGAACCACCGTAGTCAGGCAGCAACCACCGTAGTCAGGCAGCAACCACCGTAGTCAGGCAGCAACCACCGTAGTCAGGCAGGAACCACCGTAGTCAGGCAGGAACCACCGTAGTCAGGCAACAGCTACGTTAAAGTCATCTTTACAAAAAAAAAAAACAAAAAACAAGAAAGTGACGAAATAAAGGCACCAAGTTTTCACGAACACTTTGTGCTACTTTATTACCCCTTTATTAAACCAATTTTTTTAATATTTAGAACGCTTCACTTTGTGCAATTGAACATGTATAAACTTAGCAACCAAAGTAAAAGATAATTCTGCAGATACGAACAAGATTAATTTATCATTCATGGTTATACAACTAGCAAAACCAATGAATTTTGTATATATTATATGTCTATTTGTTTCTTGGAGATATTATAAGAGTGTTGTATCACGTGTGTAGCTACTGTGTGTTCAGTCCATCAATCTATTCAAGATTGATGGACTGAACACATCGACTCAAGGTTGAGGGACTGATTACATCATTCTCCTCCTGTTCTTCAAGTTTCTCCTACGTATGGACTGATGAAGCCACTGTGTGGCGAAACGTTTCCTCAATAAAGATACCCAAGAGTTGCACATGTGTCTAATTTATCAACATGTCGGTTCTCTGAACCATTCATCTACAAACATCCTGTTAGGAGTTATGGTAAGCTCACTAGGTTACTGAGTTCTCATTTTCAATGTCCTTTTAGGAGAGGCCGAGTGCGTAACAACGAACGCTTCTCTTTCGTCTTGCCATCTTAGTGCACTGTCACAGACTCGAATGTATCAAAGTTCAGGGACGGCTACAGCAGCCTTCCCTGAGAACATCTGGCTCTAGAGTGAAGCTTTCAGGCAACGAATGATTCCTGTTTGTGCCCGAGACTGGCATGATTATTCCATCATGGCAGACTCCTGTGATGGATTCGGTGAGGAACTAAATGATGGTGATGATTCCTGGCATAAGATAATGCAAACACTACGACATTTTTATGGGAAAGGTTTCGGTCCTGGGACCTTGGCCGCTCCAATTTACGTATGGGTAGGAACACTAGGTAAGGCAAACAGGCACCTGAGTGGCGGTGAGGTTATGTGGATAAAAAAAAATACCTTGGCTAGCTTTGAAAATAGGTTGGATAACTATGGGAGGGTTGGATTTGAGAAGGATCAACTTAGCACGGGCCAGCACCCTGCTGCAGTCCACCTTCATTCTTAGGTTCTTATGCCTGTCATCTGACGGCAGTATCTGGTGGTGGGCGGGATGATGCTTGTTCCATTAAGATAATGGAACAAGCATCGTCAAGGATCCTGTGTTGGCAATACTGCAACTTCCTGCTCTGTGTGATTTTTTTTTACAACACTCAGAGGCTTCTAAACATCGGCGTTTGTTGAGATCTGCCTTCAAGATCATCTGTACACCGGTCCAGCTCGTTATATTGATGATTCTGTTGTACGCATTTTTGTACTTATCCTGACGCGTAAACTTCTCCCTGTTTCTTCCCCGGGTACTTTTTTTTCGCAGTGGTCACATAAGACTACATAGACTCCAGGGGTGGATACTGGTTGGCCAATAGCGAGCCACTTCCTAGTGGTTGTGGACGCTGCAGCGGTCAAATGTATATTCCTCTTAGCCAGTGCATATGACGGACAGCTGACTACATTGCCGCTCAGGTGCCTGCCTGAGTATTTAAGCTTGTCTCTCTCCATCCATATGTGCATTTGGTGTCATTAAGGTTCCAGGAAGGAAACATTTCTAGTAAAATATCCAGGTGTTTAGTTTCTGTCCCTAGCTAGTCTGTATCACAAGACATGTTTACCAGGTTGATTCCTGTTCCCTGAAGGAATCTTTGATAGTGGAGCTTCATGGACTGTCAAGATTGTCTATAGAGCGCCCCCTATAATAAAAATCATAGCTAATGAGGGACACATGACACCTTGCTTCATGGAGTGCTAACAAGCAGCAGTTGTCAAATTCTCAGTCTGCAGGATTCGTTTAGTTAAAAATGAGATCCAAATACAAGTGCTTTTTTGAACAGCTTCCTGGACCTAGTCTTTATATGAACATTCAAACCAATGCTTACTGGCGACGGTGGTTCATGATTTCCCAAATGAAGACTTTTGGCCGCAGATAGTCCTAGATAGTCCTGCAGAGAGTGACGCATCTCTAGGACTTCACTGAACCTTGATAAGTTAAATCAGCTTCGTATACCAGCAGAGATAACAGCGACAAGTGGGTACGAACTTCTTTTGAAACCAAGCGCGAAAAGAGTGCTCTTGACCATCTCCAAGACTGAGGGACTGATTAACTCATCCTTTGTATATATTTCTTCACATTATATCCTTGTATTGCACTGATAAAGCCACTGGTTGGCGAAACGTCTATAAAGATACCCAGATGTTGCACATGTGTCTAATTCCTCAGTACTCTAACATCAGAGATGGCCCTCAGAATTGCATCATCCTCACCCCTCCTTCATAGTGCAGGCACTGTACTCTACCTCCAGGACTCGAGCACTGGCAACAATGTAACAAAAACGACGCTATTCATTTAGGTCAATAAAACGCAATGTGTACTTTTCAAAATAATTTTCTTTAAAGCATATAAATGCTAGAGTGAGAGAGCAGTGTTGCCACGTTACAACAGGAGCGGTGTTGCCATGCTACAATATTAGCTGTGTTCCCACGTTGCAACAGGCGCACTATTGCCACATGGCAACAAAGGGTGTTGCCACGTTACAACAGGAACAATGTTACCACGTTACAACAGGAGCAGTGTTGCCGCATTACAACAGGAAGAGTATTGCCACGTTACAACAGGAGCAGTTTTTTCAAGTTACAACAGGAGCAGTGTTGCTACGTTACAACAGGAACAGTGTTGCTACGTTACAACAGGAGCAATGTTACGTTAAAATAGTACTGCCACGTTACAGCAGCAGTATTGCCATGTTATAACAGGAGCAGCGTTGCCACGTTACAAAAGGAGTATTGCCACGTTACAACAGCAGTGTTGCCACGTTACAACAGGAAGAATATCGCCACGTTACAACAGTAGCGCAGTTCCCGGGTTACAGTAGGAATAGTATTGCCACGTTACATGAAAAATATTGCCACGTTACAACAGGAGCAATGTTACCACGTTACAACAGAAGCATTATTGCCACGCTACACCGGGAAGAATATTGCCACGTTACAACAGGAGCAGTCTGCAACGTTTCAACAGAAACAGTGTACTGTATTACGATAGAAACAGTGTTGCTACGTTACAATGGAAATATAACCGTGCTGCAACATGAGCAGTATTGTTACGTTGCAACAGAAATGTTGCTACGTTACAACATAACCAGTGTTGCCATGTTACAAAAAGGAGCACTGTTGCCACATTACAACTAGTGTAGCCACGTTACAACCAGTGTAGCCACGTTACAACCAGTGTAGCCACGTTACAACCAGTGTAGCCACGTTACAACAAGTGTAGCCACGTTACATCCAGTGTAGCCACGTTACAACCAGTGTAGCCACGTTACAACAAGTGTAGCCACGTTACATCCAGTGTAGCCACGTTACAACCAGTGTAGCCACGTTACAACCAGTGTAGCCACGTTACAACCAGTGTAGCCACGTTACATCCAGTGTAGCCACGTTACAACCAGTGTAGCCACGTTTACAACCAGTGTAGCCACGCTACAACAAGTGTAGCCACGTTACAACCAGTGTAGCCACGTACAACCAGTGTAGCCACGTACAACCAGTGTAGCCACGTTACAACCAGTGTAGCCACGTTACAACCAGTGTAGCCACGTTACAACCAGTGTAGCCACGTTACAACCAGTGTAGCCACGTTACAACCAGTGTAACCACGTTACAACCAGTGTAGCCACGCTACAACCAGTGTAGCCACGCTACAACCAGTGTAGCCACGTTACAACCAGTGTAGCCACGCTACAACCAGTGTAGCCACGCTACAACCAGTGTAGCCACGTTACAACCAGTGTAGCCACGTTACAACAAGTGTAGCCACGCTACAACCAGTGTAGCCACGCTACAACCAGTGTAGCCACGCTACAACCAGTGTAGCCACGTTACAACCAGTGTAGCCACGTTACAACCAGTGTAGCCACGCTGCAACCAGTGTACCACGTGCAACCAGTGTAGCCACGTTACAACCAGTGTAGCCACGTTACAACCAGTGTAGCCACGTTACAACCAGTGTAGCCACGTTACAACCAGTGTAGCCACGTTACAAGCAGTGTAGTCACATTATAGCAGGAGCAATATTACTACGTTACAATAGAAGTAATATGGCCACGGTACAAGAGGAGCGTCACCAAGTTACAAGAGTTTCAGGTCCTTAATCACTGTAGGCTACAATGCACATCATTTGTAAGGAACATAGTCTTGAGCTGTGTCGGAGCTGGCAACACTGCGGGCTGAAGATGGTGTGTGGTTGTGTGGGGGTGTGGGGTGTGGGGTGTGTGGGGGTGTGGGTGTGGGGGTGTGTAGGGTGTGGGGGTGTGGGTGTGTGTGGGTGTGGTGTGTGTGGGGTGTGTGTGTGGGGTGTGTGTGGTGTGTGGGGGTGTGGGTGGGGTGTGTGTGTGGTGTGTGTGTGTGTGTGTGGGTGTGTGTGGTGTGTGTGTGTGTGTGTGTGTGTGTGGTGTGTGTGTGTGTGTGTGTGTGTGTGTGTGTGTGTGTGTGGTGGTGTTGTGGTGGTGTGTGTGGTGTGTGTGGTGTGGTGTGTGTGTGTGGTGTGTTGTGTGTGGGGTGTGTTGTGGTTGTGTGGGTGTGTTGTGTGTGGTGTGTGGTGTGTGGTGGGGTGGTGTTGTGTGTGGTGTGTGTGTGGTGTGTGTGTGTGGTAGTGTGTGCGTGTGTGAGGTTGTGTGTGGAGTTGTGGTGCGTGTGTGAGTGGTGTGTTTGTGTGTGGGCGTGTGTGGGTGTGTGGGGTGTGTGTGTGTGGTGGTAGTTGTGTGCGTAGTGTGGTGTGTGGGTGTGTGTGTGGGGTGTGTGTGTGGGGTGGGGTGTGGGGTGGTGTGTGTGGGGGGCGTGTGGGGTGGGTGTGTGTGGGGGGTGTGGGGGAGAGTGTGTGTGTGTGTGGTGTGTGTGGTGTGTGTGTGTGTGTGTGGGTGTGGCGCGCGCGCGCGCGGGGGGGCGTGTGTGGGCGTGTGTGTGTGGGTGTGGCGGAGGTGGGGTTTGTGGAGGGTGTGTGCGGGTTGTGTGAGGTGTGGTGGGGTGGGGGTGTGTGTGGGGTGTGTGTGGGTGTGTGTGTGGGTTGTGGTCTGTGTGTGGGTTGTGTGGGGGTTGGTGTGGGTGTGTGGGGTGTGTGGGGGGTGTGTGTGGTGTGTGGGTGTTGTGTGGGGTGTGTGTGGGTGTGTGTGTGGGGGTGTGTGTGTGGGGTGTGTGGGTGGGGGTGTGGGGGTGTGTGTGTGGGGTGTGTGGTGGGTGTGGTGTGGGGTGGTGTGGGGGGTGTGTGTGGGGTGTGTGTTGGGATGTGTGTTGGGTGTGAGGGGGGTGTGTGTGTGGGATGGGGTGTGGTGGGGTGTGTGGGGTGGTGGGTGTGGGTGTGTGGGGGGGTTGGGTGGGGGGTTGGTGTGTGGTGTGTGTGGGGGTTGGTGTTGGGGTGTGTGGTGGTGTTGGTGTGGGTGTGTGTGGTTGGGTGTGTGTGTGTGGTGGTGGGGTGTGTGGGGTGTGGGGGGTGTGTGTGGGGTGTGGGGTGTGTGGGGGTGTGGGGTGTGTGTGTGGGTTGTGTGTGTGTGGGGTGTGTGTGGTGGGGGTGTGGGTGGGTGGTGTGGTGGGGTGTGTGGGTGTGGGTGTGTGGGGTGTGGTGTGGTGTGGTGGGGGTGTGGGGTGTGGTGTGTGGGGGTTGTGTGTGTGTGGTGGTGTGTGTGTGTGGGGTGTGGTGTGTGGGGGTGTGTGGTGGTGGGGTGTGTGTGTGTGGGGGTGGGGTGTGTGGGGTGGGTGTGTGTGGGGGTGTGTGTGTGGGGTGTGTGTGTGGGGTGTGGTGTGGGGGTGGTGTGTGGGGTGGGTGTGTGGGGTGGGTGGGGGGGGTGTGGGGTGGGGGTGTGGGGTGGGTGTGTGTTGGGGGTGTGGGGGGGGTGTGTGTGTGTGTGTGGTGTGTGTGTGTGGTGTGTGTGTGTGTGTGTGTGGGTGTGTGTGTGGGGGGGGGGGGGGGTGTGGGGGGTGTGGTGTGGTGTGTGGGGGTGTGTGGTTGTGTGGGTGTGTGTGGGTGTGTGTGGGGTGTGTGGGTGTGTGGGTGTGTGTGGGTGTGTGTGGGTGGTGTGGTGTGTGGGGGGGTGTGTGGTGGTGTGTGGGGGGTGTGTGTGTGGGGTGTGTGGTGGGGTGTGTGTGTGGGGTGTGTGTGGGGGTGTGTGTGTGTGGGTGTGTGGGGGTGTGTGTGGGTGTGGTGTGTGGTGTGTGGTGTGTGGGGTGTGTGTGTGCGTGCGCGCGCACACACGTACGTACACTTAATCATTTGAAATTCCGTATCATAAAACAGGTCTGTGACAGCGATTGGAGTCTGGAGAAGCTATTCGCCCTCTTCTGCAGCTGCTGCCTGCACCTACCAGCGCCTCATCATCACTACTGCAGCTGCCTCAGCACTTGCACCAACATACTGCAGCTGCCTCAGTACATACACCAACATACTGCAGCTGCCTCAGCATTTACACCAACATACTGCAGCCGCCTCAGCATGTACACCAACATACTGCTGCTGCCTCAGCATGTACACCAACCTACTGCAGCCGCCTCAGCATGTCCACCAACATACTGCTGCTGCCTCAGCACATACCCCAATATAATGCTGAGCATTACACTGTGTAAGGCTAGGATAGTGTGTGGTCTCTTGTAATTATTAGTGATAATTACGATACGATGTAATTAGGATACGTAATTAATGTAGATTGTTAGGATATACTGGAATAAGCTGTGATAAAGATGTAGTTAAGGTTTGTTGTAGTTGAGATTAGTTGTAGTCATTATGGTCATAGTTAAGGCAGATTTGCAGAGAAGATTGTAGTTAAGGTAAGCTGTGGTTAAGGTTGTAGAAGAGGCTGGTGTTTCATGTTGTGATTAATGCAGGTGAAACTTTATTTAATGTCGTAGTTAACGTTGTAGGTGTTGTAAAGGTTGTAGTTAAGGTTGAAATGCAGATTATAGTTGATGTTTAAGTTAAGGTTGTAGCTAAGTTTGTAGTTAATGTAGTTTAAGGTTAGAATTAAGGTAGATGGCAGTCAAGGTAGATAGCAAGGTTCAGTATGTACAGTAGTACAGGACTCTTCTAATGTAATGAGGTCAACTGTAGTGTATACCTGCAGTATCACTTGTACTAAAGCACATCACGTACTACAGCTTTTCTCTCGCGTGCTTCAGTGTACGTCAGTACTCTGTGACCCTTTAGTACTGAAATGTCATGTTTTACGTTGGAACGTAAAGCATTAGAACGTATTTTAGTGTATCAGAAAGCACTTTAGTGCATGGGAACGTACTTTTAGTGCATGGGAACGCACTTTTAGTGCATGGGAACGTACTTTTAGTGCATGGGAACGCACTTTAGTGCATGGGAACGCACTTTTAGTGCATGGGAACGCACTTTTAGTGCATGGGAACGCACTTTTAGTGCATGGGAACGCACTTTTAGTGCATGAGAACGCACTTCCGGAAATGTGAAATCCTTCTGTAAACTGTTGCACTGTACATTAGACTGTACTGCAGTAATCTGCAGTACATATTAGTACGCTCATACAGTTAAGTGTACATCTTTTATGTCGGGATACAGTGTACTAGTACACAGTGTTTTTAGTTCACTATTTTGTTGTACTGTACACTGTATGGTGCACATGACCTGATGTACTACAATTTCGCAATGCAATACATCTATAACAGAACCCTGTTGTTGATGTACAGTACCACAGAGCACTTGTAAAATGTACATCTACTATAGTACGCCTTTAGTAGCCAGTATGTTTCAAAGTACACGAAGTACACTTCAAATACATTGAGTATCTAGTACAACGAATGAAAATGTAATTCATTTAGTACACCGAGATGCACCTTAGTACATTTTAGTACAAACTTCTGTAGCATACTGCAGTGTACTCCTGTTTATACTACAATAGACTGCTCGACTCCAGTGGTAATGAATGACTGTTGATTCTGTGAATCAACAGTCCAGTTCACAGACTGTCAACAGTCCAGTGGGAAAATAACAGTTGAGTAGCAGATAGCGCCCTCTGATACGAACAAGACACGGCAATGCCTCCTGTGGAACTTTGCCATTAGTTCCAGTGGTAAGGCTATTAGTTCGAGTGGTAAGGCTATTAGTTCGAGTGGTAAGGCTATTAGTTCGAGTGGTAAGGCTGGTCTACCTGTCAACCTCGGGACCATGGTTCAAGCAGCCTTCCCTTCACCCCTGTCTACCTTCCTGTTTATTAACATTAGAGTACATTTATGATTCACTAAAAATGTGACACTTGTAGTACATTGGTACCTCATCACTGCTACATCTCCAGCACATGTTCTATAGTAGTATATTTCATGCACATTTCTAGCACATAACAGCTCAATGCGCATTTGTTCACAATGAACTGATATGTGCTAGATATGTGCATGAAATGTACTACTGCAACACATGTACTTCACATGTGGAGATGTACCAGGGACGAGCTCTGTACAACAATGTTACACGATTACTTTGTAGTACACCTTTGCATAGTTATAAACTGTAGATGAACATCTCTAGTGAACATTTGTTGAATTGAACATCTCTAGTGAACACTTGTTGAACTGAACATCTCTAGTGAACACTTGTTGAACTGAACATCTCTAGTGAACACTTGTTGAACTGAACATCTCTAGTGAACACTTGTTGAACTGAACATCTCTAGTGAACACTTGTTGAACTGAACAAGTGTTCACTGTTGAATTTCTTGGTACATTTTTTACATCTGTAGCCCCTCAGGAGCACGTGTACAAAATATTGTAAATCAGAGAATCATCTTATGTACAGATGTTCAGTTGTAGTACTTATGCAGTGTACATCACATTAGCAGTACTCTTGATATAGCACACACTGGAGTACATACACGATATCAGTGTATTACATATACACCGGTTGCACATGTACATTAGTACCTAGAACACCATGTGCAGGGTGTTGCACCAGCAGTGCATTTGTACATCCACTGTACACATGTACACTGCAGTCATCCGGTACAGTAGCATCCCCGGGGTACAGAATAAAATACATGTACCAGTTCAAATGTACATCTAAATTACAGTACAGGTCGAGTGTACTATTGTATATACAACGGGAGAGATGTATTAGGAGTTAAAATGCAGTGTCCCAGTGGATTGGAACAAGCCTGTATTGGAACAACGTTGATACAGCAATACACTGAGCGATACGTTGTTCCAATAAACGTGTTCTGTAGTGTTTCTGTCTTTCACAGAGCTGGTTATGTCTAGTTTGTAACTCTCCGTCAATGATAAATTTCGGATGAATACAACACACAGTCGGTCAAATGAAATTTAGATCGATTTAAATACATTTTAGGAGAATTTAAGTCACAATACCGTGGCTGGAACAATGCTGTAGTTGGAACAGTTCCGTGGCTGGTATGCCGTGGAACAATTCCGTGGCTGGAATACCGTGGAACAATACCGTGGCTGGAATATCGTGGAACAATACCGTGGCTGGAACACTGTGGCTGGAACAATACACAAGTAACCCGCACATTTAGGAAACACAAGAAAACTTTTCGGTCAGTTATGGACCATCATCAAATCCACGATGGACCGAAACGTCGGCTTGATGTTTACCTCCAAGTTCTGCGTACACCTCCCTGATGTACACACTTCGTACTAAATAAGCCGAACTTCCTGAACTCCTTTAAAAATTTAATTCTTCCCCTCCCCCCCCCAAAAAAAAAAATCTTACAATTTGATAGCTATTTTTCTTTTCATTAACAATCATGAATATTTTTTGGGACAGACTTCGAGACTTCACCTAATATCACTAAAACACCACTTTTTTTTTTTAGCGAAATTCTGCTATATGTATCATTGGTCAAGTTAAATATATTTAATATTGCATTATATCTATGATATATAATTTTCCGTTATACTCAGATCGGTTTCCACTGATTTATAACAAAAACAAAATTTCATTCGGCTTATTTGGCACGACATTAATAATATATATATATATATATATATATATATATATATATATATATATATATATATATATATATATATATATATATATATATATATATATATGCGCAAAAACAACCACTGTGAAAGAATAGTAAAATTCCAAGCGCTTTCGTGACTTCTCACATTATCAAGTTGGAATTTCACTATTCTTTCACAGTGGTTGTTTTGCATATTATGATATCACCTCTTTTACTGTGTTCCATATATATATATATATATATATATATATATATATATATATATATATATATATATATATATATATATATATATGCATGCATGCATGTAAAAGCACCACTGTGAAAACATAATGAACTTCTAAGCCTTCAACCGTCCTATTATTTTTACAGTTCCTTGATAATGTGAGAAACCACGAAAGCGCCTGAAAATTCACTATATTTTTCACAGCGGTTGTTTTCCATATTGTGATATCACCTGTTTATATATATACACTACCTTTCAATGCATTGACCTTAGGTCCGTATCTAACAGCTTCGTTCACATTTCAACAAGACACTGGGGAAATAAGTTAACTCACAGTGACAAATGGCAACTAGAACTGATGAAAAACGGTTTGAAAAATAGAACTAGAGTTGATATATGAAGGTCATGTCAATAGGTAATGGATAGAGGTGAGAGACTAACTGGATGGACCGGGGTCGTGGGAGACAGAGTTGTGTCACAGAAGGCAGAATAATCCATGTAACGTAGCTGCTTCAGGCTCAGATGTAGTGTTGTGTGTACGAGATAGATAACTTGGCTCTGCTCTGATATTTCTCTTGCAGTGGCTTCACTGGAATGCTTTCCTGGTGCTTTTTCTTACACACACACACACACACACACACACACACACACACACACACACACACACACACACACACACACACACAACACACAGAAGAGAGAGAGAGAGACGCATTACCGTGGCTGGAATATTTCCAAAGCCATAAACTGGAAATGAAAGCCGGAGCCTTGCTGGCACTAACAGCGGTGGCTCTTGTCCTCATGTTAGCCACCATAGTTACCTTAGGAGCTTCTCCTCTTCCAGTATTCTCTCTCTCTCTCTCAACGTTAAGTCACACACACACACACACACACACACACACACACACACACACACACACACACACACACACACACACTTGTTGAAGCCTTCATTAAACACAAGACACACAGCAAAAGAGATCTTTATTAGCACAACGTTTCGCCCTTTGAGGCTTCTTCAAATTAGGTACCTGATAAGGCTCGTGTAGGCGAAACGTCATGAGAGTTAAATACTCCTTCCGCTGTTTTTCCCCCCTTGTCGTCTACGCGACACTTGAACTATATCCTTAATACTGATCTTAGTATCGGCTAAATTTTCCTACGTGTCTGCCTCTCCCAGTAGTACTCTCTCAAAACACAGGTGACCTGACCTCACCTTCCAGCGCCCTGACTCTACCTCTGGCTTCATTTCCTTTACTCTCTCGCTGACATGATGATAATCCAGGACAGACAGTAACGCAAAACTCATTTCCAATATAAGGGTTGGTTGTTGAAAGCCTTGACTGAGCACTGAATCACTGTTCGTATATTAAGAGGTACCCGACGTAAATTTCAAACATCGAAAAAATGTACACTCAATGAGAGGTATCCCGGATCGTGTCCAGTTGTTACCGTGACTGTACGCTGCTCACTCCACTTAAAATATTTACAAAGAGAGACATCAAAACTTCTGGCCCCTTGAGTACCAAGTTCTGGCATGGCTGACCACTCCAGAACTTCTGGCTCCTTCAATGCTAAGTTCTGGTGGCTGACCACTCCAGAACTTATGTGCTAAGTTCTGGCGTGGGTGGCCAGGCCAGAACACTTGGATACTTGGGTACTAAGCTCTGGTGTGGTTAAGATACTCTGGACTTCGATTCTCAAAGGAGGCGATGTTTTCTTACCTTAGAAACCTATGACTGGGGATATGAGGCAATAAACACGACTTAATAAGCTGTCTTGGGTCATCTTCTACGCCATTATGCCTTTTTTTTATGAGGGAAAAGCTCGCATATCTCCAGTTGAAGGGAGGACAGGACAGAGGAATCTCTGGTAATCCTATCTCAGGACCAAACTGAAAGCTGTCAGAGACATGACAGCAGTACCACCAAGCATTGAGAGGGTCAGAGCGATTATTTTGACCTGCAAAATATTTTGCAATATTCCTTTGACGGTTTGGACGCAAGGAAAGTTGATCGTGTGTATTGTTTGCAAGTGACAGTGTTGTGGTAGTGCCAATGATACTGGAGTTGGGACTAAGACCAGGTAGATAGAGCGTGTATGTGTGTGTGTGTGTGTGTGTGTGTGTGTGTGTGTGTGTGTGTGTGTGTGTGTGTGTGTGTGTAAGGGGGGGGTGATACTAGCTACTGCCATGACCTCTGTCAGTGAACCATGATCACGCCTCTGCGATACGGAGACCAAACCTCTTACTAACACGAAGAAAGTCGCATCGCAGAGCAAGGAAGAGCTCTAGTCTTAAGCTCTCTCTCTCAGACGTAACTTATACTTCTCTGTGAAAATAATCTGGATGGGATATTCCAGACAAATGCCAGAAAAACAAACTAGAAAGGATCAACACTTATTCATATATTTATAAATATATACACATATGTATTAAATGTATACACATGTGTATTAAATGTATACACATATACGTATTAAATGTCCTCTATCAGATAACTTTGTATGTGCCCTATGGGCAAAGACAATATAAACACAGCCATCTAAGCAGATAGCCTCACGCCACCTTCAAAAAAAAAAAAAAAAAAAAAAAAAAAAAAGACTTAAATGGCTATTAGAAGATCTACCTCACTAGACTTAATATACAACTATGGAACTGTGGATGCAAAAAATGTAGGTAAGACACAGAGAGAGAGAGAGAGAGAGAGAGAGAGAGAGAGATACAGAGGTGACGGCTGCCTCACATCACGGAGGACAGTGTTGTTACCACTATCACACCATCTACTGTGACGCCATCTACTGTGTGACGCCATCTACTGTGTGACGCCATCTACTGTGTCACACCATCTACCGTGTCACGCTGCCAAATATCACACTAATCACTGTCATACCACCTACCATCTCTGTTAAGCCATTAGTCACACCTCGTACTGTCACACACGCTAACTGTCTCAATATTCACTGTCACAGCATCCACTGACCGTCACACCATGTACCAACTATGTCACACCATATACTGACTCCTACACCACCCTGTGTTACGCTACTCACAGATTGTGCCACACCATCCTTTGTTACACCACCCTCATTTACACTACTCACTGTGCTACACCTCCCTCTGTGGTACATCACTGTTACACCAACCACTGACACATCGCACAAGTGTTGACAACCACCACTCCACACATCTGCACTTGTCTTGTGTGTATATTTTCTTGTCCGCATATTGTCGCAACACGTTTGAAACAAATACTGTCTGCAAGTCTTGTGTACGTAATTTCTGCACGTTTTGTGTACATTGTCTGGAAATCCACGATATATACATATACATGTATATATCGTGGATTTCACAGCTTTCAAGAACACGTAGCATATTGAAGGGTTATAATGATATACAAATTACACGAGATTTTTCAGAGGAGGATAGAGTGAAGATAAAATATTTCATAAAGATAGTGAATGAAGGTACAGGCGAGAAAGAAATTGTTTTTATACGGATTAAAAGGACCATGCAAACCCATCAAATGTAGGGACTGATTACCTCAAACTCCTGATCTTCACAGTTCTTCTTTGCATAGGTCTGATGAAGCCATTGTGTGGCGAAACATTTCCTCAATAATAATACCCAAGTGTTGCACAGGTGTCTAATTTATCAAACCCATTAAATGTTTTTTTTTCAGAGAAACAGCCACGGGATAGATGAAAATCACGTTGAAACAAATGGGGGAAGAAGGACAATGAGAATAATATATTTCTGAAGATTTTATACACAAAAATAGAAGGCACAATTTTAAAAAAAATATTAGAACTCAGGTATATTATAAATGAAAAGAAACCCTATATATTGTTTACTGGTAAATTTCAAATATATGGATGGTGAAATGTTAAGAAGTTGTTTATAACTGATATTAGGCCAAAATTAAAAAAATGCACAGGGTTGTGTGGTGCCCACACTTGAAACAGTAGATAACTTAGAAAATACTCAAAGAGCTACAAAATGGTTGCCAGAGTTGAGCAATATTAACTTTAATGAAAGATTGTAAACATTAATTATGCCATGCTGGCTGATTTGAAGACAGACACAACCATATACAGGGTTTTGAAAGGACTTAAAACAGCAAAGATTTGTTATTACCTGCAACAGGGATAACAGTCACAGCTGAGATAGCTGGACCTGAGAGGAGCACCAAGGAGAGTACTGTCAACTGGATCAACGGTTCGTACTCCTGGCTCAGCGATACTAATATTAATGATTGAGGATCTCTCGCTTATGGGAAATCGTTATATTTGGTGGGATTTAAGAATAGACCTAGATTCTCAATGAGTTCTTTTATTTTTTCCGGATGTCCTCTAGGAGGGATTCTGTAGTACCTGCCAGCGTGCCATCATCCAAGAACCGGAAGTTAAGCTCACTGGATAGCCATCCTTTGACTTCCTTGATGACCAGGCAGAAGAGGGGGCGAGGGGTACCTCCCTTGTTGTACACCTTAACATTGGCTATTTAATTTTCACCAAACAAGAGTTTAGAGGTACCACTGTAGCACGATTGGATTACTGGATAGAGGAATGCTGATAAACAGCATAAAGTACAGTATCGTTTCTAAGTCAACTCAACTGCAGTGGCAAAGTCCAGTTTAATCAGACATTTCTTTGTCAAACTGGCTGTATATTTCTGAGTTGTGTGTGCAGCTGCCTCTCACCAATGTTGAATCCTAAACTTAAGCTGAGTTTGTTTAAACATCTCTTAGGGCACAGAGTGATGCACTGAGAGAGACCTAAGTGTCTGAGGGACAACGCCAGCCAGACACACATTGGCAAATCTGGTGAGCTCTGACAAAAAGCTCTCTGAAATATCATTGCTGGTTTGAGCATTTGCTTTACATGCTGTGGCCTTAAACCTGTGAAACTACCTGCTGAACCCGACGGAAAAGACATAGCAGCTTTATTATATATCTGCATCCTGAGGGGGTTATGGGTTCTACTCCCTTGGCCCTGTCAGGTTAGTCAATGTTAGTGTGTGGAACTCCGGGTGGGTGTTTGTTCTTCAGAGTTTGTGACGTGGTGGGATTCTTAGGGACAATGGTGTTCTCACTAGTAATTAGCCTAAGTGTTCCAGTAGTATTTTCCCTCTTCTATTTTATTGCTAATTTTGTCTGATTTTTGTGGCTTCGAGCGTCCTTTCCTTTGCATCTACCTGGCGGGTGTATCTTGCACTAGAGGGAAGACGGATGAGGTTGTCATCTCTAGATAGGAAATGCAGTTTTTTGTCTTAATAAATATTTCTGCGGACTTGTCCCTCCTGGGTGGGACAGGAAGACAGTCATTGTCAAATAGCAAGAGGTTGTGCAAGGATCTAGTGACCGGTGGAGCATCATTAACTTTCTTCAAGAGGTCAAAGAATTTGGCAGCAGCTTGGGGAAGATCTGCTGTATGATACAAATTATGAGATAGGAACATGTTTATATAAGACGGGTGTGCCCCGTCAGGTTACAACGATAACATGTTGAGCGTCAGATCAGGAAGCAAGTGACTGAAACTCCAAAATGGACAATAATCGCACTGCAGTGCTTCACAACACTGTTTTCCAAATACTGGCATTCTGACTTAGGTTGGGTGCTGCTACGTACTTCAGGGAGTATTTCGAAACCTCTGGTTTCCATTGTCCTTGTCAGATCTAGTTAGGTGTAGTTGCTATGAGAACTGGTTCTATGATTTTTCGTTTGTAGCTGTAGGTTGACTTGTGTATGATGGCGGTAGCTTCTCAAAAGAATACTGCGGATGTAAATTAGTATGTTGAAAGATGTTTGAACTCTGTCAGTAATGAATTGCCCTCTTGCGTTCGATGATACTACATGCTAATGCCCTCTCAGTGTGATCGATGTATTATTGATTACAGTATATGAACTCCTAATGTAAGTGGTCACACAAGAAGCATAGTAGTTACGGTAGAGCGCACTGGGCATCTGAGTACAGCATGAAGTGAGAACCATCTAGGCCAACTATCAGGACAACCGCAGCAAGGGTTGCGTGAAGCTCCACAGGGAAGACAGTTACCCAGTGTCCTCTTGGTAACGGTCACTCACAGGAAAGCCAACACCACCATCGCTCCTAGACCCGTCAGCAAAGGTCTTTATCAATGAAGCATGAACCGAATCGTGTTCCTAGAAATATCACCAGAGCTCGACACTTAGGGTTCTCTGTTCATTGCCGACAAAGACACGTCAGGCACTGTCCAGGGAGAGAAGCCATCACTCTGACTGCAGACACATTGAAGCCACAGCCCAGGAGTGTGACATCTCAACGTCAAACGGTACAAGAAGCCTTGCAGGATGAGCAAGGGGCTCTTCACTTTTCCCCTCCGCAAAGACCACAGCAGTAGCTGAGTTTACAGGAGAATGCTGAAAGCGAATCAAGCCGCGCAGGTCAAGCGGAGATCCAGGCAAAGCTCAACAGACTCGACAGAGGGCCTCAAAAGGCAAAACTGGAGACTACACCGGTACAAAGCCGGATCTCTAAGTAATGAACAAGGTTCAGCAAGTGCCTGTGATGTGATGGAACACCACAGATTAGTTTATTTTATGCTTCTGTATTCAGTCACTTAAACTTATCGTCCCAAGTCGATGTCTAGCTATAATTTTATGACGTTAAGCTATACTGTTCTAAGATGTCAAAGTATTGTCTTACGTTGATGTCAAGCTATCGTACTCATTCTTACTACACATTCTAACTCATGCACCAGCAGGCCACTCTACTTCGCCTCACACATTATAGCATATGTTAACGTACTCAACCAGCTATCTTAAACGAACAGTAACCGGTGAAAAAACTATCACACGATGGAAATCAACATACCGTCTTACGAAGGGTACCGAAGCACTTTGAGGTATTAGCGTACCAAAGAGAGATCGTTAATGTCTTATGGAACTTTTAACTACACTACTTTTTCTTCCCAGCGGAACTGTATTTAGAAATCTACACAACATACATGTAAAAACATCACCATAGTGTTTACAGGAGGTTAATGAAGTAACCTATGGTGCTGTGGAACACGTCACCCAAGTTCCTTTCTCTGTACATATATCCTCTTCATAGAAAATGGGATAAATGACGAAAAAATGACATTTGCCATAAATAAATCTTAGAAGTGAATAAACTAACAAAATCTAAATAGATAACAAAATTAAATAATAATAATGCTAACGAAATGCTTAACAAAATATATAAGTAAATTTTTACAAAATTTTGGGGAAAAAATGTAATAAATTAAAAAATACCAAAAAATAATAAATAATAATATATTTTCTATATATATTATATATATATATATATATTTATATAATATATATTTGGGAAACAAAATTAAAAAAGAATAGAAGGAGTGCCCTGTTGGTGGTGGGTTTTTTTAAAGGGAACGACATGAAAGAAAAATAAAGTCAAAAAAATGTCACCAAAAAAAAATTTTTAATGCAGGAAAATGCCAAAAAAGGGAAAAGGCAGGAACGAAACATTAAATTTTATATATATAATTATATATATATTTTATAAATATATAATTTTTATACCTTATAAAATATAATATATATTTATATATACATATATATTTTAAAAACAATTTTTATATAAAAATATAAAATATACAAAATATATATTACAATATATATATTTACAATAAAATTTTATACAAAATATAAATTTTAAAAATATATATATTATATATATAATAATATTTTATATATTTTAAAATATATTAAAATATATATATAATACATATTATAAAATTTAAACATTATATATATGTATATTTTAAATATATAAATTTTATATAAAAGTATATATATAAATATCCCCCATATAAAATTTATGTTTTATAATATATAAATATAAATATAAATATATGTTAAAAATAAAAAATATTATTATATATAAGTAATCTAATATTATATATATTTATATATATATTATTAATAATTTTTTTATATAAATATATATATTTTTAAATCTATCAAAATATAAAATTATTATAAATTTCATATATAAAATATTATATATTACATATATTTTTATATAATATACATAAATATATATATATAAATATACATTATATATTATATATAACATACATATATAATATATTTTTACATATATATATATTTTTTTTATTTTATATATATATATATTTCATATATATATATTTATATAAATACATAAAATATATATATAATATATATATTTTATTTCAACATAAAATTAAAATTTTTATATATATATACATCCCTTTTATATATATACATAAAATTTAAAAATAAAAATATAAAAATCCCTAAAATTTAAAACATATATATATATATAATAATTTAAAATACTATTCTAATATATACATATATATTAAAAAATACATTCATTTATTAAAACAAAAAATTTAATAATATATTACATACATTATATATAAACCCATAATATATAAAAAATAAAAATAAATATATATAATACATATTATATAAAACATAAATTTTTATATAATTTTATATATATATATACAAAATAAATATTACATTAAAAATATTATATTAAAAATTTTATATATTATTCATATATATATATATATACTTATTATATATACATATTTATTATATAAACAAAATTATATATATAAAAATTTTAAAAATATACCTATAATATATATAAAATATAAAAATTTAAAATATATATATATTACAAAAATTAAAAATTTATAAAATATAAATAAATACCAAATTAAAAATTAAAATTTTAAAATAAAAAAAAAAAATTTCCCTATTATATATAAAAATAAAATATATAAAATTAAATATATTTCATATATATTATTTAAAAAAATATTTTTCATATAAAAAAAAAACATTATATATATAAAAATATATATATATTAAACCCTATATATTATCCCTATAAATATATATATAATATATATAATTTCAAAAAATAAATAATATAAATTCAATAAATATAATAATATTAATATATTATTAAATATATATATATATAAAACATATTTATATATTTAAAACATATAAATTTTTATATAATATAAATTATTATCTTATATATAAAATATATAATATATATTAATATAAAAATTATATATATACAAATATATATATATAAAATTTTAATAAATATAAAATTTTAAAATTAAATTATTATATATATATATACCTATATTTTATAATATATATTATTAAAAATATTTATATATATATAAAATTTCATATAATTTATATATACATATATAAATATATATAAATTAATATAAAAAAATAAAATATAAAAAATAAAATAAATATATTTCAAAATCTAAAATTAATATATATAAAAATATATATATAAAATAAAACTAAATACATAAAAAATATATTAAAAAATATATAATAAAATATATATATATATATACATATTATATAAAATTTATATATACATTATATATACATCTATAAAATATATAAAAAAAATATATATATATATATTAAAATATAATATATAAAAAAAACCAATTAAAAAAATAAAAATTTATATTTATATATTATAAAAATAAAATAAAAATATATATATTTTAAAATATTATAAAAATATTATTTTATATAAATAAAAAATAATATATTTATATCCCTATATATAATATATATATATTTTAAAAATTTAATAATAAAAATATTAATAAAAAATAATATAAATATATTATATTTTCTAAAAAATAAAAATCTAAATTATACAATAAATCTTTTAAAATTTCTATTATATATATTATAAAAAAAATATAAATTAATAAAAAAAAAAAAAATATTAAAAATATATAAAATTTTATTAAAATATAAATATATACATAAAATAATATATATAAAATTATATAAAAAATAAAAATTTTTTAAATATTTCATTATATAAAAATTTTATATTTTAAAATATCCCTATATATTTTATATAAACATTTATATACATTTTATTTAATATATATCATTCCTTTTATACATATAAAAACCCTATAAAACAAAATACTTTTATATACCAAAAATAAAAAATATAATAAATATATACATATATTATATAAACATTATATATAAATATTTATTATATAATTTCTACTATATATACATAAAATATTTTAAATTTTATACATTGAATATATAAAAATATATAAAATAAAAATAAATATATATATATAAATAAAAAATATATATATATATATAATAAAAATATATTATTATTTTATATATAAAAAAATATAATAAAATATATAAATTTTAATAAAATTTTATATTATAAATAATTTTATAATTAAAATATTTCTTTTTACAAAAATGGGAAATATAAATATATAAAAAATATAATTTTATATAAAAAAATATATCTTTATTATAATTATATATTGTTAAAAAATATTAAGTATATATTATAAATATGTTTTAAAAATTTTAAAAAATTTTAAAATATAAAAATTTTAAAAATTATAAAAATAAAAATTTATAAAAATATATATAAATTTATATATAAAATTTGAAAATTAATATAATATATTATATAAAATATTAAAATCTAAATAATATATAAAATTTATATAAAATTTATATAAAAAATATATAATATAATATATATATTATAAAATATATAAAAAATAATAGTATAAAATATAAATTATATAAAAATATATTATATATAATTTATATATAAAAATTTATATTTTAAATTTTAAATAATTATATATATAAATTTTATTATAAAATTATTTATAAAATATAATTTTCAAAAATAAAATATATTAAAATATAAAAATATAAAAAATTTATATATTATTTATATATAAAAATTTTAAAATAAATTATTAAAAAAATATATAAAAATAAAATATTTTTATTTAAAATAAAAATTATATACTATTTTAAAATTTAAAAATATACTAAATATAATATATAAAAATTTAATATATATTATAAAAAATTATATATAATATTAATAAATACCTAAAAATAAATATATATAATTTTAAACATATATTATATTAATAAAATATAAAAAATATAATATTTATAATATATAAAATAATAAAATATAATATATAATATATATATAATATAAAAATAATAAAAATAATATTTTATTTTAATATTTTTATATAAATTTATAATTTTTTATAATAAAATTTTATAATATAATTTAAAATATTTAATATTATAATATATAATTAAAATATATATATAAAAATATATATAATATATAATTTAAAATATATAATATATATAAAAAATAAAAATAATTATATTAATAAATATAAAAAATAAAAAATTATATATATATAAAAATATATTACATTATAAAATATATATATTATATATAAAATATTATATAATAAAATATAAAATATAATTTATATATTATATAAATATATATTTATAATATATATAATATTTAAATATATATAATATTAAATATAAAATATATATATATATATTATATATTTTATTTATATATATAAAAAATAAATAATATAATATATAAAATATAATAAATAAATATAATTTTATTATAATTATAATAAAATATAATATTTTATAAAAATATTCCCCTAAAATATAAAAAATTAAAATTATATTATATAAATAAAAATAAAATATTATATATTTAAAATATAAAAAATTTTATATATTTAATAAAATATTATAAAAATATAAAATAATATATATTAAAATATATATAAAATTTTAAAAAATATATATATATTATAAAAAATAAAATTTTAAATATAATATATACATATATAAAAATTATATATAAAAATAAAATTATTTTATAATATATATATAAAATATTATTAAAATAAAAAATATTTTATATTAAAAAATTAAAAAATATTATATTTTAAAATTAAAAAATACATTATATATATATATATATAAAAAAAAAAAATATTAAAAAATATAAACTATAATATATTTATATAAAAATATATATAAAATATTATATATATATATATTATATAATTATAAAAAATATTTTATATATTAAAATATAAAATAAATATAAAATATATAAAATATAATTATATTTAATATTTTAATTTAATTTTATATATATATATAATATATAAAAATAAATATAAAATAAAATAAAATATAATATAAAAAAATAAAATAAAAATATAAAAATATATATAATAATTTTATTAAAATTAAAAATAAAATATATTAAAATTATAAAATATTAAAATTTTTATATATAATATATTATATTTTTAAAAATAAAACATAATTATTTTATTATAAATATATTATATTTTATATATATATATATTTATATTATAAAATATATACCCTTAAAATATATAAAAAAATATTTTACAATATATATTTAATATTATATAAAATAAAATCTAAATTAATTTTAAATATATAAATAATTTATATAAATAAATTTTTATATATAAAATTATAATTTAAAATTATATAAAACTATTATATATAATATATATATAAAAATATTTACAAATAATTTTATATATATTTAAAATTTTACATATTTTTTATATAATTTAAAATATACAAAATTTATAATATAATATATTTCAAATATATATAAAAAAATATATACAAATATATAAAATAAAATAAATTTAATTTAAAATATATAATATATACAAAATATATAAAATTTATATAAATATATATAAAATAAAAATAACATATATTATAATATTAAAATATACATATATATTTTTTAATATAAAAATATATTAAAAATATATATTTAATATAATATAATTATACATTTATAAAAAATATATAATTTATAATATATAAATTTTTAAAAATAATAAAATTTTAAAAATAATATATTATTTTAAAATATAATAATATAATAATATATAATATATAAAAATTTTTATAATTAAAAACATATTTATAAATATATAAATTTTTAAAAAAATAATTTTATATTTTAATATATATATATTAAAATAATATAAACATATTATATAAAATATATAAAATTTATATATATAAAATATAATATATAAAAATATATATAATTTTATAATATTTTAATATATAATATAATATATTTTAATATATTTTTAAAATACATTTAAATAAAATAATATATAATATATAAAAAATATACATATTTTAATATTATATATAATATATAAAAAATTTTATCATATATATATAATATATATAATTTTATTTTTAAATATATAAATATTTAATATATAATATATATAAAAATAATTTAATATTACATATTTATATTTTAAAAAATAATATATACTTTAAATTTTAAAATTTTAATATATACATTATTTTATAATTATATTAAAATTAAAATATAAATTTTAATATATAATATAAAATATAAAAAAAATATTATTATAAAATATAAAAATATATATAATATATACATTAAAATTAAAATTTTAAAATTTTACATATAAAAATTTAAATATAATATATATTATAATTAAAATAATTATATTATATAAAATATAAAATTTTAAAAAATATAAAATATAATATATATTTTAAAAATATTTAAAATATTTTAATAATACATATTATAAAATATATTAAAAATATATATAAAATTATAATAATATAAAATATAATATATAAAATATATAAAAAATAATACAATTTATATAAAAAAAAATATAAAATATTAAAAAACATATATATATAAAATAATTTTAAAAAATAAATTAAAAATTAATATATATAATAATACATATATTTAAAATATTAATAATTTCATATAAATTTTTATATAATTAAAACATATATAATAAAATATAAATAAACATTTATATAAAATTTTAAAATAAACTAAAAAAAATAAAAATATTTATATAATTTATATATAATTAAAATATATATATAATATATTTATAAAATTTTATAATATATACAAAATATAAAAATTATAATAATACTTTTTAAAAATTATTTAAAAATATTTTAAAAATATTTAAATTACCTTATTAAAATTTAATTTATAAATATATATTTTTAAAAAATTTTAATAAATACTTTTTAAAATTATAATACTTTTTCATTTTAATATTTAATTTTAAAATTTAAAATATACATAATTTTTTATTTTAATATTTTTAAAAATTAAAAATTTTTAATAATAACCATTTATTATATTAAAAAATTAATTTAATTTTTTTTATAATTTTTTTCCCCCCTTTTAAAAGAAAATTTTTTATAAATTTCTAATAAAAAAAGAAATTCCCTTATAATTATATTTTTAAAAATTTAACCCCTAAAATATTTAATAAACTTTACCATATTTTATAAAAATATTTTAATTAATAGGAAAACCCTTTTTTAAAATTTAAAAGATCATTTAAAATTTTAATCCCCCAAAATTTTTATTTTTTAAAATATTTTTTTTTTTATATAAAATTTTAAAAAAATTTAAAAAAATTTTTTAAAGGGGTCAAAAATTATAAATAATAAAAATATTTAAAAATATAATAATAAAAAATAATTTTATAAAAAGGTTTTCAAATAATTAATAAAAAAAGAAATTTTTTTTTTTAATTTTGGTTTCAAATATTTTTAAAATTTTGGGTAAAAAAATTTTTTTATTTAAAAGGAAAATTTATTTAAAGAAAATTATTTTTAATTGGAACCCTATATATATAAAATATATATATATATATATATATTTTATATATATATAATATATATATAATTAAATAAATATTTTTAATTTAAAAAACTATTTTTTCTTTTAAAAAATTTAATTTTTTTCCAATATTGTTTTCCAACCCTGTCTTTTTAAAAAATTTAAAAAAAAATGTTTTTGAAAAAAAAGAGACAAAAACCGGGGGTAAAGGAACTAAAAGGGGGATACCCTTTCTTGATAAAAAACTACATTTCCTAAAAAGTTTCCTTTTCAAAAACGTTTATTTGAAAAAGCGGGGGGGGAAAATCTATTTTTCCCCCGTTGTTACCCTTTTTTTGGGTTTTAAAAAGTACCCCAAAACATGAGGGTACTAACCCTAAAATTACTTGGGGCAAACATAGTTAATATTTTAAATTTTTGGATTAAAAATTGCTTTTTTTCCTGAGTGGGGTTACCCACCCCCTTATTATAGGTACCGAAAAATTTGTAAAACTCTGGTTTACACTGAGATCCTTGTACTAAAGGACGCGCGATCGAGAGCGTTTGACATCTTCTCATCGTTCCGCTCGAAAATAATGTCCCAGTATTATTTCTCTCGTTATATATTCCCTTTGATGTATAATGCCTCAGTGGACTCACCAAAGAACCTCGAACTCCGAACACACCGAACTTCTGTGGCATATGTAGACGCTCTGTCAACAAGACCCCTTGTCAACACGACCCTCTCATGACACTTTCCTAAAATGCTAAACTGTTGCTACTCATGGACGCCTTGCGACCGCAGTTTTTTGTAACTGCATTCCTGTTTGTGTGTGGTCTTGGCTTGGGCAAAGCGGCAGGTGTTTCGGTTCATTCTGAATGTCCCTCACTCCTGGTCCAACGATTAAGCAGATTTTCGATCCATTCTAAACGCCCCTCACTCCTGTTAGAATGGTCCAGCGGAGGGGGGGGGGAAGTGATGTTGTTCGGTTCATTCTAAATACCTCTCATGTTCCAATGATCGAGTGCGCCTAGCTTATTCTACAAGTCCTCGAAGCTTGTAGCGGACATTATTTTTTTTTATACCTCATGTGTAAATATGCTTCAGCATCAGACCTCGAAGGATACCATAACTACTTGATATTTCTTACCCCCTCCACCACTACCACCTCGAAAAACAATAACTACTTCCACTTATCTCAAGGCCCCAGTCAGACGGCCATCGTATAAGCTTTGCTGGGCCACAGTTCTCTCCATTGACTCCTCACGCATAGTCCGTATCTGTGGAGAAGGCCCTCTCGGGTAGGGCGCTGTAGCTGTAATCGTAGTCCCGAGATGAGTAGTCTGAGGTGTGGTAGTCCCGCTTGCCGTTGGCGTAGCCCTCGTGGGTATAGTCGCTAGCCTCCTCGCCTGGGTCGTCGACATAGGCGCCGCGAGAGTGGGCGTAAGCGATGGACTTCTGATAGCTGAAGAGTTGTCGTTCAAGGCTGAAGTTCTCCGCTTCCAGAGCACTGATCTCCCGCCTGCAACATAACATTATATTATTACTATTATTATTATTATTTGTAGTTGTGGTAGTAGTAATAGTTGTAGTGGTGGTGGTAGTTGCCGAAATAGCTCTAGGGAAGTTTTCAAGAGACTACTAGAATGATTAACACTTGTAATAATGTTGGTAGAATTACCGACAATATGTTAGATAAAAGGACACATGTGCAACTAATGCGACATTTTTATTATGGTAACGTTTCGCTCTCCAGAAGTTTTGTCAAGCTCTTGGTGAGCAAAACGTTGCCACAATAAAAATACCGCATTAGTTGCACGTGTGTCCTTTTGACTAACAATGATTAACACTTAATCTACAATATATTCCGAGAACTATCTACTTTTAAGTTGAATATTAAAATGGTATAAAATACAGACAGGTTGTTAGGTAAGACACACATGTAACAGTTAGGTATCTTTATTTCGAAACGTTTCGCCTACACAGTAGGCTTCTTCAGTCGAGTACAGAAAAGTTGATAGAAGAGACGTGAAGACGATGTAATCAGTCCATCACCCTTGAAGTTTTGAGGTGGTCAGTCCCTCAGTCTGGAGAAGAGTATTGTTCCATACTCTGAAACAATATGGGTGATGGACTGATTACATCGTCTTCACATCTCTTCTATCAACTTTTCTGTACTCGACTGAAGAAGCCTACTGTGTAGGCGAAACGTTTCAAAATAAAGATACCTAACTGTTGCATATGTCTCTTACCTAGTTTTAAGTTGCAACCACCGCCATCACCACCGCCATAATCACCACCACCACCATCACCACCACCATCACCACCACCGCCATCATCACCACCACCACCGCCATCATCACCACCATCATGATAACCACTATCACCACTACCAACCACCATCACTAACCACTACCATCACGACCACAGAATAAAGGGAAGAAAACTTCCAAGTTAGAACTTACAGTGCACACCATTTACATAACCCAAGGAGGTGAACATTAAAATGGTATAAAATACCGACAGGTTGTTAGGTAAGACACATATGCAACAGTTAGGTATCTTTATTTCGAAACGTTTCGCCTACACAGTAGGCTTCTTCAGTCGAGTACAGAAAAGTTGATAGAAGCAGAAGATACTTGAAGACGATGTAATCAGTCCATCACCCTTGAAGTTTTGAGGTGGTCAGTCCCTCAGGCTGGAGAAGAGTATTGTTCCATAGTCTGAAACAATATGGAGTTGAAGTGACAGGATGGAGCCTATATACCGCCAGGAGGTGAGATGTAGGCCACTAGTAGAGGAAGAATGTTGTCGTTGGAATGTCAGGTCCCTTTCAAATCCAGCCATTCTCACTAGTAGAAGTTAACAAAGTTGATTTCAGGTCTGTACCAAGATACCCTTGTGTTGCAGTGTCTGACAGAGTGAACATTAAAATGGTATAAAATACCAAGGGTGATGGACTGATTACATCGTCTTCAAGTATCTTCTGCTTCTATCAACTTTTCTGTACTCGACTGAAGAAGCCTACTGTGTAGGCGAAACGTTTCTCTCTTTTATGTGCGGGTTATTTGTGTAACAATAAATCACACAGCAGAATAGGAGAAATAACTAATAATTTTTGGACTACTAGAGCAAGAAAGAGAGATATGGGAATAACGAAGAGAAGAACAAGAGAAGATAGAAGACTTGTTAATAGCGACAGGTTCCTAGAGCAAACATGAGATGACACTTTTTTCAGTGGGATTGTACAAAAGAAAACAGTGACACCTAATAACGATGGTCTTTGTCAGAAGCAACATGGGATCAGGTACTAAACAGGAAGTTAAACCTCGGGAAGTGGAACTAGTACAATGGGACCGAACTTATGAGCAGAGAAAAGGTGTGAAGCTGAAGCGTGATGAGAGAGAGAGAGAGAGAGAGAGAGAGAGAGAGAGAGAGAGAGAGAGAGAGAGAGAGAGAGAAGAGAAGGAAGGAGGAGGGGCAATCACAGAAGCAGGGATGGAGGAATAAGATCCAGTATACCCAGTGATACAACAACTAGCCATCAGTAACCCCTCTCTTCCTCCCTCTCATCTTCTACCCATCCTCTTTCTTTCCCAACTTCCCCTCCCATCTTCACACCCTCTCTCCCCCATAATTCTTTCATTAACAAATTTAAACAGTCTTATTCTCCTATAATTCTGACACACATCCCCTTTACACAAGGAACTATGTCTGCGCCTCTGCCAATTCCTATGCATCTCATCCCCGTCTTTCAAGCATATAGTGTACAACTGCAGTACTCACTTCATAACTATATTCCCACCTGCTTTAACATTTGTCTTGATTTCATCTATGGCAGCTGAACCTTCACGAGCGCGCTTGTGCGCACGCACGCGTGAAGGTAGACACAGTGTTTACATTTAAGTATAAGTGTGAACAATATTTAGATAAAACGGAAGTAAGATTTCGTTGCAGTTATGGATTTAAAAAAGGCATATTATAGAGTGGATAGGGGAGCAATGTGACAATGTTGAAAGTTTATGGAATAGGTGGTAGAGTACTTGAAGCAGTTAAGAGTTATGTGCATAATTAGGCTCAGGTTAGGGTGTGTAGGAGAGATCATTATCCAGTAGAAGTATACTTAGACAGGGATGCGTGATGCCACCATGGTTGTTAAACACATTCATAGATGGGGTTATACAAGAAGTGAATACTTGATGTTGGGGAGAGATGTGGGAGTGGAAAATAAAGACTCGAATACAAAGTGGGAGTTGTCAGTTTATTTATGCCGATGACACAGTGCTTTTGGGGTAGTCAAAAAAGGGTGCAGAGGCTGGTAGACGAATTAGGGAGGGTATGTAAAAGAAGAAATTAAAAGTGAGCTTAGGAAAGATCAAGGTCTACCTGGAGAGTGTCCCGGGGGTCAACACCCATGCGGCCCAGTCCTTGACCAGGCCTCCCTTTAATCAGGACCTGATCAACCAGGCTGTTACTGTTGGCCGCACGTACTCCAACGTACGAATCACAGCCAGCTGCTCAGGTACCTACTTTAGGTATCTGTCCAGCTCCCTCTTGAAGGCAGCCAGGCATCTATTGGTAATTCTTCTTATGCCTGATGGGAGGCTGTTGAACAGTCTTGTGTTTCTCTTAGTGTACCAATGGCGGCCCAACTTTTCACTGGGGGTATGTTGCACTGTCTGCCAAGTCTTTTGTTTCTTATGGAGTGGTTTCTGTGTTCAGATTTGAGATCAGTCCCTCTAGGATTTTCGAGGTGTAGATTATGACGTCTCTCTCTCGCCTGCGCTCCAGTGAATACAAGTGCTTCCAAAGCGTTTCCAGTAGTTAAGGTGGCGAGTAATAAAATTAAGCAATGAAAGATTCGATATCAGACTAGAAGTAGTATGTAAGACGTGAATGTGTTCAGATATTTGGGAGTGGACTGGTCGGCGGACGGGTCTATGAAAGATTAAATTAACAATAGAATTGACGACTGGAAAAAAAGTGAGTAGTGCACTGAAGAGTCTGTGGAGACAAAGAACGTTATCCATGGAAACAAAGGGAGGAATGTATGAGAGTATAGTAGTACAAGTGTTCTTATATGGGTGTGAAGAATGGGAAGTGAATGTTGCAACAAGGAGAAGGCTGGAGGCAGTAGTGATGTGTCTGAGAACTGTGTATGGTGTGAATATTATGCAGAGAATTAGGAGTTTGGAGATTAGAAGGAGGTGAGGGGTTTCTAAAAGAATTATCCAGAGGATTGAGGAAGGATTGCCGAGGTGATCTGAACATTTAGAAAGGATGGAGTAATACTGGATGGCTTGGAGAGTGTATAAATCTGTAGTGGATGGAAGAGGAGGTAGGGGTCGTCCTAGGGAAGGTTGGATGGAGAGGATAAAAGAGGTTTTGTACGTGAGGGGCTTTGACATCCAAAAGGCGTGT
>NC_069440.1:15456102-15640865 GCF_026875155.1 Cherax quadricarinatus
AAATCGCCAACACAGTGCTCACCAATGCTTCAGGAAAGGACTAAGCTCATCTTCTTGCGGTGAAGACACCGCATTCAGGAGATTTCCTCGTAGCTGTTCCCAATTCCTCTCTGGGCACTCGACTCAACCCACAGACCATTCGGATTGGTGTTGCTCTTCGTCTAGCCGCCCACATACTCACCAAACAGATGTATTTGCGGCAGGGCGACGGATGATCAGTTCGGACTTCATGGTCTCGTGTGTCACACAGCAGAAGGGAAGTATGCTAGACATTAGGTGGTCAACGACACCATAAAGAGAAGCCTCGCCACAGCCCGTTGCCCAGCTCAACGGGAACCCCAAGTACAGAGGTCTGACAGAAGTCAAAAGCGTCCTGATGGAGCCACTATTCTACCCTGGAAGGATGGTAAGCAGATTGCCTGGGACTACACCTGTGCCGCCATATTGGCAGACACCTACCTGCCATACTCCGTAGCTAAAGGGGGTGGAGCTGCCAGCCACAGGGAGGCCCAGAAAACCCGCAAATATGAAGACCTTTCCCCTTGCTATAACTTCATCCCAATAGGATCGGAGACCCTTGGAGCATGGGGCAAGTGTGCTCTAAAGTTCCACAAAGAGCTGGGTGAAAAACTCATCATAGAAACTAAGGATCACAGGGCGGCCAGCTTCCTCTTTCAGAGACCCAGTGTTGTGATCCAAAGGGGGCAAATGCCTGCAGCATTCTGGGCACGCGGTCCACTGCCAGGGAGCTGGACAAAGTATTCGAGATGTAGCTCTGAGATGTTGTCTATGTTGTTCTACTCCCTATTGTATTTTTGCCAATGTATTTTGTCTTTAAATAAAGTCTACATAGTATATGGAATATAGGGAGTGCTAGGAGAAGACAATATTCAAACAAATCCAGGGAGAACCTTGAGTTTCCCTGAAGTATAGGAAGATGGTACCTACCTACCTACCTACTTCCCTCCCTCCCTACCTCCCTCCCTTCCTACCTCCCTCCTACCTACCTACCTCCTACCTACCTACCTCCCTACTTACCTATCCCTACTCTACCTCCCTACTTACCTACCCCTATACCTACCTACCTCCCTCTACTTTCCTACCTACTACTCCCTCCATATTACTATACCTCCTCCAATTACCTACTACCTACCTACCTCCCTATTATTTATATATATATATATATATATATATATATATATATTATATATATATATATATATTTATATATATGCAAGGAATTCGCAAGAGCAAGCGAAATATGTATACATAAACACTGATCTCTGGCTGAAGGAGACTCGAACCTACGAACCTTGGAACAAGGTACGCAGTGCTTTACCATCTACCCACATTGGACCAATACCTTGGAGTCCAGCTTGCGCTAGATTTTGATCCAAGGTAGCCAGTGTTTGTGTATATTTCGCCTGCTCTTGCGAATTCCTTGCATTGTTAATATCTCTAGTAAGGCTGATGCATGCAGGGGATGAGATGAAAAGCTGTAAGCCTTCTCCCTGAAAGCTGGCTGCCTTGGATCAAAGTCTAGCGCAAGCTGGACTCCAAGGTATTGGTCCAGTGTGGGTAGATTAGTTTACAATAATTTAATAATCAACAAACACAATGAAATATATATTTTTTTCTAAGGTTCTTTTGGTACAAAATTATTAATTTTTACATTAATTTAAATGAAAAAATACATCTTTAAATATGTAAGAGAAAATTTTAGAAAGGACTTAATTTTAAACGAGTTCTTGCTAATTGACCAGTTTTACCTATTCGGCACGGCACACACACACACACGCACACGCATGCACACCACGCACACGCACACGCACACACACACACACACACACACCACACACACACACACACACACCACACACACCACACAAGGAGATCGATTGGGAGAACTTGGACCCACATGGGGGCCAAGATACATGGAGGGCTAAGATGATGGAGGTGGTACTGGAAAACTTCATGTGCCAACACGTAAGGGACACTACAAGAGAGAGAGGAGAGGATGAACCAGCAAGGCTGGACTTAGTATTCACCTTGAGTAGTGCAGATATCGAGGACATCACATATGAAAGACCCCTTGGGGCCAGTGACCATGTGGTTTTAAGCTTCGAATACACAGTAGAGCTACAAGTGGAGGGAGAAGCAGGAAGGCCAGGACGAATGAAGCCAAACTACAAGAAAGGGGACTACACAGGAATGAGGAACTACCTGAACGGGGTTCAGTGGGACAGAGAACTGGCAGGGAAGCCAGTTAATGAGATGATGGAATATGTAGCAACAAAATGCAAGGAGGCTGAGGAGAGGTTTGTACCCAAGGGTAACAGGAATAATGAAAAAGCCAGGATGAGCCCATGGTTTACCAAAGGTGCAGGGAGGCAAAACCAAGTGTGCTAGGGAATGGAAGAAATATAGAAGGCAAAGGACCCAGGAGAATAAGGAGAACAGTCGTAGAGCCAGAAACGAATATGCACAGATAAGAAGGGAGGCCCAAAGACAATATGAAAATGACATAGCAGCGAAAGCCAAATCTGACCCGAAACTGTTGTACAGCCACATCAGGAGGGAAAACAACAGTCAAGGACCAGGTAATCAGGCTAAGGAAGGAAGGAGGAGAGACAACAAGAAATGACCGTGAAGTATGTGAAGAACTCAACAAGAGATTCAAAGAAGTGTTCACAGAGTAGACAGAAGGGACTCCAGAAAGACGGAGAGGTGGGGCACACCACCAAGTGCTGGACACAGTGCACACAACGAGGAAGAAGTGAAGAGGCTTCTGAGTGAGCTAGATACCTCATAGGCAATGGGGCCAGATAACATCTCCCCATGGGTATTGAGAGAGGGAGCAGAGGCGCTATGTGTACCCTAACAACAATATTCAATACATCTATCGAAACAGGGAGATTGCCTGAGGCATGGAAGACAGCAAATGTAGTCCCAATCTTTAAAAAAGGAGACAGACATGAAGCATTAAACTACAGACAGTGTCACTGACATGTATAGTATGCAAAAATCATGGAGAAGATTATCAGGAGAAGAGTGGTGGAACACCTAGAAAGGAACGATCTCATCAACAGCAGCCAACATGGTTTCAGGGACGGGAAATCCTGTGTCACAAACCTACTGGAGTTCTATGACATGGTGACAGCAGTAAGACAGAGAGAGGGGTGGGTGGATTGCATTTTCTTGGACTGCAAGAAGGCGTTTGACACAGTTCCACACAAGAGATTGGTGCAAAAACTGGAGGACCAAGCAGGGATAACAGGGAAGGCACTACAATGGATCAGGGAATACTTGTCAGGAAGACAGCAGCGAGTCATGGTACGTGGCGAGGTGTCAGAGTGGGCACCTGTGACCAGCGGGGTCCCGCAGGGGTCAGTCCTAGGACCAGTGCTGTTTCTGGTATTTGTGAACGACATGACGGAAGGAATAGACTCTGAGGTGTCCCTGTTTGCAGATGACGTGAAGTTGATGAGAAGATTCACTCGATCGAAGACCAGGCAGAACTACAAAGAGATCTGGACAGGCTGCAGACCTGGTCCAGCAATTGGCTCCTGGAGTTCAATCCCACCAAGTGCAAAGTCATGAAGATTGGGGAAGGGCAAAGAAGGCCGCAGACGGAGTACAGTCTAGGGGGTCAGAGACTACAAACCTCACTCAAGGAAAAAGATCTTGGGGTGAGTATAACACCAGGCACATTTCCTGAAGCTCACATCAACCAAATAACTGCTGCAGCATATGGGCGCCTAGCAAACCTCAGAACAGCATTCCGACATCTTAATAAGGAATCATTCAGGACCCTGTACACCGTGTACGTTAGGCCCATATTGGAGTATGCGGCACCAGTTTGGAACCCACTAGAGAAAGTGCAAAGGTTTGCAACAAGACTAGTCCCAGAGCTAAGAGGTATGTCCTACGAGGAGAGGTTAAGGGAAATCAACCTGACGACACTGGAGGACAGGAGAGATAGGGGGGGACATGATAACGACATACAAAATACTGAGAGGAATTGACAAGGTGGACAAAGACAGGATGTTCCAGAGATTGGACACAGTAACAAGGGGACACAGTTGGAAGCTGAAGACACAGATGAATCACAGGGATGTTAGGAAGTATTTCTTCAGCCACAGAGTAGTCAGCAAGTGGAATAGTTTGGGAAGCGATGTAGTGGAGGCAGGATCCATACATAGCTTTAAGCAGAGGTATGATAAAGCTCACGGCTCAGGGAGAGTGACCTAGTAGCGATCAGTGAAGAGGCGGGGCCAGGAGCTCGGACTCGACCCCCGCAACCTCAACTGGGTGAGTACAACTAGGTGAGTACACACACACACAAAGATCAAAGTGTGTGTATATCACTGGTAATAGTTACTGATAAGTTAGGAGGTTTATGGCGCTTAACTGAGACGATGTGTAGTCCACTTTGAGTGTTGTCAGTTCTCCCAGAGGTGCGAAAAAAATAGAACAAATGAATAATGGAGAAGTAGTGTTGGTCAGGAATCGAGAGGTTAAGATCATTGTGGATTTTTCAGCTCAGGTCAGTGGCTTGTGCGAGACATTTTGGTCTTAACCTGGAGAAGTACACACACATGCTATATAATGCGATCCTTTGTTGTCTACGTTTCACCCACACTGAGTTTTATCACGTCACAAGCACATTGTAAAAGATAAAGTCCACTGTGTGAGCGAAACGTAGTCAGTGAAGGCTCGCATTATTCTGCACGTTTTTTTTTTTCATGGTGTCGGTATTTTATACCATTAATCTCCACGGTCTGAACCTCCTGATTCCTGCCGAAGACTTCCTCGACGCTGATCATGTTACTCATGACTGCTCGGTTCCTCCATGTTACTGATCTATTATGTAAACTTCCATCACTTCTCCTTTGATGGCCCTATATTCAAGCAGCCATTTGGCATGGCCATGGGTTCACCACTGAGAGCAGTCATGGCCAACCTGTACGTGTAGCACATGGAGGAGAGGTTAATGTGAACTGAAGTCAACCCCATGACCCATCTCATTCTAACCTTCAAAGTCTTCACTTGTCTCAACACGTTACTTCAGGTGACATCTCACTACACCTCACACCATTACACATCCGAGTTACACATCTGAGAATTGATAAAATGCCGTAAATACGATACTGTGTTTTGTCTCAGTATATACATTGTGAGATCAGTATCTTAGTGTATCTACCTGAGTGTATATACCGCCCGTGAGGTCAGTGTGTATATATCCCAGTGAGGTCAGTATATACCACCGTGAGGTCAGTATATAGTACTGTGAGGTCAGTATATACCACCGTGAGGTCAGTATATACCACCGTGAGGTCAGTACATATCTCGTGAGGTCAGTATATACCACTGAGGTCAGTATATAGTACTGTGAGGTCAGTATATACCACCGTGAGGTCAGTACAAACCTCGTGAGGTCAGTATATACCACCGTGAGGTCAGTACATATCTCGTGAGGTCAGTGTATACCACCGCGAGGTCAATATGTACCACCATGAGGTCAATAGATACCACCGTGAGGTCAGTATATACCACCGTGAGGTCAGTATATACCACCGTGAGTTCAGTATATACCACCGTGAGGTCAGTATATACCACCGTGAGGTCAGTATATACCACCGTGAGGTCAGTATATACCACCGTGAGGTCAGTATATAGTACCGCGAGGTCAATATATACTACCGCGAGGTCAATATATACTACCGCGAGGTCAATATATACCACCGCGAGGTCAGTATATACACCGTGAGGCCATAATACCGTGAGTTGATATCCACCGTGATGTCTGTAGTACTCGTAGGTCAGTATATACTACCGTGAGGTCAGTATATACCACCGTGATGTCTGTATGTACTTCTGTGAGGTCAGTATATACCAATGTGAGGTCAGTATATACCAATGTGAGGTCAGTATATACCACCGTGAGGTCAGTATATACCACCGTGAGGTCAAATCAAATCAAGTTTATTCTCTATAAGGGTTACAATGTGGGGTTTACAGGATTTGGATATTGTGTGATTTACATGTTATAAAATACTAATTACAGAGGGGCCACTAGGACACCTAGCATGGCTAGGCATTTCGGGCAGACTTAGATTAATTCTTAACATTAAATCCTTACAAATTATGATATTAAGGCTAAGTGACTACATCATAATTTGTGAGTTTAGCAATGTGAATGCTTTTGTTTTGGCACAATACAAAGTGTCTATATTGGAGCATCATAGGCAAACTTATGACTAGTTAGGATTCATTATTTTAAGATTAAGATTAGTATTTCTGGGTTTATAGTCAGTGGGTGAGTGAGTGTAATTGTGAACCACCAGGTGGTTATCATGTAATTAGTTGAGAGGGTGTATCAGGGAGATAAGATGTTTTCTAACTGTAGTTTTGAAGGTGATGAATATGTCTGCAGTTCTAGAGTTCTCAGGTAATGTGTTCCAGATTTTAGGTCCTTAGAAATACATTGAATTTTTGTAAAGGTTTAGTCGAACACGGGGAATGTCATAGAGATGTTTGTGTCTGGTGTTATGCCTGTGGATCCTGTCACAACTATCAAGAAAGCGTTTTAGGTCAAGGTTAATATTGGAATTTAAGGTCCTGTAGATATAGATTGCACAGTAGTAAGTGTGGATGTTCTGAACAGGGAGTAAGTTTAGATCTATGAAGAGTGGTGGGGGGAGGGGGGTGTTGCCAGGGATGGGATTTAGTGATTATTCTTACTGCAGCTTTTTGTTGGGTTATTATTGGCTTTAGGTGTGTTGCTGCAGTTGAACCCCAAGCACAGATAGCACAGGTGAGGTATGGATATACAAGTGAATGGTATAGTGTGAGAAGGGCAGTTTGCGGCACGTAGTACCGTATCTTGGAGAGGATCCCAACCGTTTTGGATACTTTTTTTGTTATGTGTTGGATATGGGTGCTGAAATTTAGGTTGTTGTCGAGGTATAGGCCATGGAATTTGTCCTCATTATGTCTGGCAATTAGAGTGTTGTCGATACCACCGTGAGGTCAGTATATACTACCGTGAGGTCAGTATATACCACCGTGAGGTCAGTATATACCACCGTGAGGTCAGTATATACCACCGTGAGGTCAGTATATACCACCGTGAGGTCAATATATACCACCGTGAGGTCAGTATATACTACCGTGAGGTCAGTATATACCACCGTGAGGTCAATATATACCACCGTGAGGTCAATATATACCGACCGTGAGGTAAAGTATGTACCACCGTGAGGCCACCGTGAGGTCAATATATACACCGGCGAACCGATCAATATGTACCACCGTGAGGTCATATAAAACCACCGTGAGGTCAATATGTACTACCGTGAGGTCAATATATCCCTACCGTGAGGTCAGTATATACCACCGTGAGGTCAATATGTACCACCGTGAGGTCAATATACCACCGTGAGGTCAATATACCACCGTGAGGTCAATATATACCACCGTGAGGTCAGTATATACCACCGTGAGGGTAACACCGTAGGTCAGATCTACCACCGTGAGGTTAGTATATACTACCGTGAGGTCAGTATATACCACCGTGAGGTCAGTATATACCACCGTGAGGTTAGTATATATTACCGCGAGGTCAATATATAGCACCGTGAGGTCAATATATACGACCGTGAGGTCAGTATATATCGCCGTGAGGTCAATATGTACCTCCGTGAGGTCAATATGTACCTCCGTGAGGTCAATATGTACCACCGTGAGGTGAACATCAAAATGGTATACAATACCGACAGGTTGGTAGGTAAGACACATAGGCAACAGTTAGGCAACTTTATTTCGAAACGTTTCGCCTACACAGTAGGCTTCTTCAGTCGAATACAGAAAGTAGGCAGGAACAGTAGAGATGTGAAGACGATGTAATCAGTCCATCATCCTTGAAGTCGTAGAATTTTGAGGTTATCAGTCCCTCAGCCTGGAGAAGTTCAGTTCCATAGTCAGGAACTATCTGAAGATCAAGCGACAGTGCGGAGACTTAAATACTGTCGGAAGGAGAGGTGCAGAGTAGTAGTAGTAGTAGTAGTAGTAGTGAGAATGTAGCCACTGAGAGGTCAGGTCCCTCTCAGATCCAACAGTTCTCACTTGAAAGGGTTGTCCAAGGTGTTTTCTGTACCAAGAGGCCATGTGTTGCAGTGTCTGGTATACAATGACCTGTCGGTATTGTATACCATTTTGATGTTCATCTTGTCAGACACTGCAACACATGGCCTCTTGGTAAAAAACCTAGAAAACCTTGGATCAGAGAACTCAGAAATCGGGGTATGGTTTACCTTGGACAACCCTTTCAAGTGAGAACTGTTGGATCTGAGAGGGACCTGACCTCTCAGTGGCTACATTCTCACTACTACTACTACACTGCACCTCTCCTTCCGACAGTATTTAAGTCTCCGCACTGTCGCTTGATCTTCAGATAGTTCCTGACTATGGAACTGAACTTCTCCAGGCTGAGGGACTGATAACCTCAAAATTCTACGACTTCAAGGGTGATGGACTGATTACATCGTCTTCACATCTCTACTGTTCCTGCCTACTTTCTGTATTCGACTGAAGAAGCCTACTGTGTAGGCGAAACGTTTCGGAATAAAGTTGCCTAACTGTTGCCTATGTGTCTTACCTACCAACCACCGTGAGGTCAGTATATACCACCGTGAGGTCAGTATGTACCACCGTGAGTTCAGTATATACCACCGTGAGGTTAGTATATACCACCGTGAGATCAGTATATACCACCGTGAGGTCAGTATATACCACCGTGAGGTCAGTATATACCACCGTGAGGTCAGTATATACCACCGTGAGGTCAGTATATACCACCGTGAGGTCAGTATATACCACCGTGAGGTCAGTACCAGAGCAATATGACAAGTTGGTATATTTTTAGCTGTTATTTGATGGTCGATGCATAATTTTCCAAACTACTGCTGCTAATTACACGTGAGGAATTTTCACCGTGAGTCAGTATTCCACCGTGAGGTCAGTATTTTACACCGTGGTCTTCCAGTAGCATTGCAGTTGGTATTTTTAGTGTTATTTGATTGTCGATGCTAATTTCAACTACTATGTAAATTCTGGGAATTTTCACGAATTCTCCGAGTTTGTGTTGTGCCTTAGTGTAATGTGTTGTGTTCGTTGTTGTTTTGTGCTCTTTGTTTTTCTTGTCGTATCACCTAATTTGTTTGAGGGTCGAGCATTGCTTGTGTTGTATTTGTGTCGTTTATTGATGTGTTGTACTTGTGTTGTGTTTTATTGTTCTTTGTTGTGTTATAGTATCGTACCTCATTGTGTCGTACCTTGTGTCGTACCTTGTGTCGTACCTCATTGTGTCGTACCTTGTGTCGTACCTCATTGTGTCGTACCTTGTGTCGTACCTTAGTGTGTTTTCCGTTCTACTTTGTGTTGTGCTTTCCTCTGTTATATTTTATTGTTTATACAGCTTAAGAGTTGGGTTTGAAGCTTATCCGAAAGTTAGTTTGGAGAATCTCTAGCGCTAAGTGGGTTGTACACTGGTGATAATGGCATTATTGACCTCTGACCTCTGGGATAGACGCTCTTAGTAACTCATCCTAACATAAGCTAACCTAGGCTAATTTTAAGCTAACCTATCGTAAGCTAACCTACCTTAACTAACGTAAGCTAATCTAGCTTAATTTAACCAAACGGGAGCAACCTAGCCTAACGTAAACTAACCTAAGCTAACTTAACGTAACATACACTAGCTTAGGCTAACTTAACCTAACGTAAGCTAATTTAATCCATCTTAACATACCCTAACGTAAGCTGTTTTAACCAAACCTATCTTAAAGTAACTTAACCTGACATAACATTACCTACCTTAACTAAAGGTGAAAACTTTGTACATACTGTCCGACAAGTTGTGGTTAAAGACACGACCGGACATTTGGGACACCTCGTTACGGAAGATTTACCTTGCTGGGACCTTGTTCACTCAGTGGTCCAGGAATGTGTCTCAGCATGGTCCCAGCAACCATACTTCCCCATACAGTTAATTTACGGTTAATCATAGTCTAACCTGAGCCGGGATGTTAATATTAGGTTAAGTTACGCTTGGTTGAGATTGGGTTAGTTTGGTATACAATTTTTTTTCCCTATTTTCACAAAAATTAACTATTTTACACAACCCACTTAATATTATTACACAACCCACTTAATATTATTACACAACCCACTTAATATTATTACACAACCCACTTAATATTATTACACAACCCACTTAATATTATTACACAACCCACTTAATATTATTACACAACCCACTTAATATTATTACACAACCCACTTATTATATTACAACATTATTATTACACAACCCACTTATTAATTATTACACAACCCACTTAATATTATTACACAACCCACTTAATATTATTACACAACCCACTTAATATTATTACACAACCCACTTAATATTATTACACAACCCACTTAATATTATACAACCCACTTAATATTATCACAACCCATCTAATATTATTAAAACCACTTATATTATTACACACCACACTTAATATTATTACGCAACCCATTATATTATTACACAACCCACTTAATATTATTACACAACCCACTTAATATTATTACACAACCCACTTAATATTATACATCTCACTTAATGACTCTCCGGAGTAGTCGGTAAGATTGAAACCCAGTAATCTACCACCAAAAATGCAGTGCGTAAGCCAGTTATGAGCCTACTCACTGCACTTCATGGAGCGTCACCAACAACCTGGCTTTCCCAAACTAACACATGCACACAACGCTATTGCAGTTTTTTTTTGTTCTTATACAGTCATCATTCAGCTTGATATATTTATAGTATCAGTTTGTGTGTGTGTGTGTGTGTGTGTGTGTGTGTGTGTGTGTGTGTGTGTGTGTGTGTGTGTGTGTGTGTGTGTGTGTGTGTGTGTGTACTCGCCTAGTTGTGGTTGCAGGGGTCGAGTCTCAGCTCCTGGACCCGCCTCTTCACTGGTCGCTACTCAATCACTCGACCCGCTCCATGAGCTTTATCATACCTCTCCTTAAAGTTATGTATAGATCCTGCCTCCACTACATCACTTCCCAGACTGTTCCACTTCCTGAAAACTGTGACTGAAGAAATACTTCCTGACATCCCTGTGATTCATCCGAGTCTTCAACTTCCAACTGTGACCCCTTGTTGCTGTGTCCCATCTCTGGAACATCCTCTCTCTGTCCACCTTATCTATTCCTCTCAGTATTTTACATGTCGTTATCATATCCCCCCCTGTCTCTCCTGTCTTCCAGTGTCGTCAGGTTGATTTCCCTTAACCTCTTCTCGTAGGATATACCCCTTAGCTCTGGGACTAGTCTTGTTGCAAACCTTTGCACTTTCTCTAGTTTCCTTACATGCTTGGCAAGATGAGGGTTGCTAACTAGTGGTGCATACTCCAGTATAGGCCTAACGGACACAGTGTACAGGGTCCCAAATGTCTCCTTATTAAGATGTCGGAACGCTGTTCTTAGGTTTGCCAATCGCCCGTATGCTGCCGCAGTTATTTGGTTGATGTGCTCCTCAGATGTGCCTGGTGTTATACTCACCAAGATCCTTTTCCTTGAGTGAGGTTTGTAGTCTCTGGCCCCCTAGCCTGTACTCCGTCTGTGGTCGTCTGTGCCCTTCAAAATCTTCATGACTTTACACTTGGTGGGGTTGAACTCCAAGAACCAATTGCGGGACCAGTCCTGCAGCATGTCCAGATCCCTCTGTAGTTCTGCCTGGTCCTCGTTCGATTGAATTCTTCTCATCAACTTCACATCATCTGCAAACAGGGACACTTCGGAGTCTATTCCTTCCGTCATGTTCACAAATACAAGAAACAGTACCGGTCCTAGGACTGATCCTTGTGGCACCCCGCTCGTTACAGGCGCCCACTCTGACACCTCACCACGTACCATGACTCGCTGTTGTCTTCCTGACAGGTATTCCCTGATCCATTGTAGTGCCTTCCCTGTTATCCCTGCCTGGTCCTCCAGCTTTTGCACTAATCTCTTGTGTCAAACTGTGTCAAATGCCTTCTTACAATCCAAGAAAACGCAATCTACCCACTCCCCTCTCTCTGTCTTACGGCCGTCACCCTGTCATAGAACTCCAGTAGGTTTGTGACAGAATTTCCCATCCCTGAAACCGTGCTGGCTGTCGTCGATAAGCTTATTCCTTTCTAGTCGCTCCACCACTCTTCTGATAATCTTCTCCATGACCTTGCATACATGTCAGTGACACTGGTCTATAATTTAATGCTTTGTGTCTGTCTCTTTTTTTAAAAATTTGGACTACATTTGCTGTCTTCCATACTTCAGGTAATCGCCCGGTTTCAATAGATGTGTTGAAGATTGTTGTTAGTGGTACACATAGCGCCTCTGCTCCCACTCTCAGGACCCATGGAGAGATGTTATCCGGTCCCATAGCCTTTGAGGTATCAAGCTCGCTGAGCAGCCTCTTCACTTCTTCCTCGGTTGCATGTATTTTGTCTAACACTTGTTGGTGTGCCCCACCTCTCCGCCTTTCTGGAGGCCCTTCTGTCTCCTCTGTGAACATTTCTTTGAATCTCCTGTTGAGCTCCTCACATACTTCGCGGTCATTTTTTGTGACCTTCCCTACCTTCCTTCCTCAGCCTGACCATCTGGTCCTTGACTGTTGTGTTCCTCCTGATGTGGCTGTACAACAGCTTTTTGTCAGATTTGGCTTTCGCTGCTATGTCATACTCAGATTGTCTTTGGGCCTCCCTTCTTACCTGTGCATATTCATTTCTGGCTCTACGACTGCTATCCTTAGTTTCCTGGGTCCTTTACCTTCTATACTTCTTCCATTCTCTAGCACACTTGGTTTTGGCCGTGTGTGTGTGTGTGTGTGTGTGTGTGTGTGTGTGTGTGTGTGTGTGTGTGTGTGTGTGTGGTGTGTGTGTCATATATAATTTCATTAGGAGATAATTACACGTGATCACAATTAATTTTTAATTGAATACTGAACCAGAACATTTCCGGGCATAATTGAATTCAGAATAACGGGAACCTGAATGTGTAAATACTGTGACAGGTGTTGGTACTGTGACAGGTGCTGGTACAGGTGTTATTACTGGGACAGGTGTTGATACTGTGACAGGTGCTGGTACAGGCGTTGGTACAGTGACAGGTGTTGGTACTGAAACAGGTGCTGGTACAGTGACAGGTGTTGGTACTGAGACAGGTGCTGGTACAGGTGTTATTACTAGGACAGGTGCTGATACTGTGACAGGTGCTGGTACAGGCGTTGGTACAGTGACAGGTGCTGGTACAGTGACAGGTGCTGGTACAGGTGTTATTACTAGGACAGGTGTTGATACTGTGACAGGTGCTGGTACAGGCGTTGGTGCAGTGACAGGTGATGGTACAGTGACAGGTGCTGGTACAGTGACAGGTGTTGGTACTGAAACAGGTGCTGGTACAGTGACAGGTGTTGGTACTGAGACAGGTGTTGGTAGTGACAGGTGTTGGTACTGAGACAGGTGCTGGAACTGTGACAGGTGCTGGTACAGTGACAGGTGTTGGTACTGAGACAGGTGCTGGTACAGTGACAGGTGTTGGTACTGAGACAAGTGCTGGAACTGTGACAGGTGTTGGTACAGTGACAGGTGTTGGTACTGAGACAGGTGCTGGTACAGTGACAGGTGTTGATACTGAGGCAGGTGCTGGTACAGTAACAGGTGTTGATACTGAGACAGGTGTTGGTACTGAGACAGGTGCTGGTACAGTGACAGGTGTTGATACTGAGGCAGGTGCTGGTACAGTGACAGGTGCTGGTACAGTGACAGGTGTTGGTACTGAGACAGGTGCTGGTACAGTGACAGATGTTGGTACTGAGACAGGTGCTGGTACAGTGACAGGTGTTGGTACTGAGGCAGGTGCTGGTACAGTGACAGGTGTTGGTACTGAGACAGGTGTTGGTACTGAGACAGGTGTTGGTACTGAGACAGGTGTTGGTACTGAGACAGGTGCTGGTACAGTGACAGGTGTTGGTACTGAGACAGGTGCTGGTACAGTGACAGGTGTTGGTACTGAGACAGGTGCTGGTACAGTGACAGGTGTTGGTACTGAGGTGTTAGTAGTGACAGGTGTTGGTACTGAGACAGGTGCTGGAACTGTGACAGGTGCTGGTACAGTGACAGGTGTTGGTACTGAAACAGGTGCTGGTACAGTGACAGGTGCTGGAACTGTGACAGGTGTTGGTACAGTGACAGGTGTTGGTACTGAGACAGGTGCTGGTACAGTGACAGATGTTGGTACTGAGACAGGTGCTGGTACAGTGACAGGTGTTGGTACTGAGGTGTTGGTAGTGACAGGTGTTGGTACTGAGACAGGTGCTGGAACTGTGACAGGTGCTGGTACAGTGACAGGTGTTGGTACTGAAACAGGTGCTGGTACAGTGACAGGTGTTGGTACTGAGACAGGTGCTGGAACTGTGACAGGTGTTGGTACAGTGACAGGTGTTGGTACAGTGACAGGTGTTGGTACAGTGACAGGTGTTGATACTGAGGCAGGTGCTGGTACAGTGACAGGTGGTGGTACTGAGACAGGTGTTGGTACACTGACAGCTAGGCTCACAGTATAAACATGCACAGTAGACTACAACACTGATGAAAACTGCAAATTATAATCATTATGTTAGAGAGAGAGAAGAGAGAGAGAGAGAGAGAGAGAGAGAGAGAGAGAGAGAGAGAGAGAGAGAGAGAGAGAGAGAATTAACTACCAGAACTCAGGGTAATTATCATAATAGTAATAACAACACTGTCTTAATAATCACTTAGGTCAGTAAGCCAGACCTGTGTGTGTATTTATAAAATATATATATATATATATATATATATATATATTATATATATATATATATATATATATATATATATATATTATATATATATATATACATATCATCCATTCTCGAGTATTACAAGTATTGATTGTGATCTATAAACTTTGACCTTTACTGTGCACTTTTGACCTTTCAGTGAATAGCCTTAAGAAAGTTGACATCACATGGCCGAGGAGGGAGCACTAATACATACATACATACATGCATACACACACACACACACACATACATACACACACACACACACACACGAACAACAGAGCAATGGTGGACACACTTGCTGAGGTGGCAAGAAGAGCTCACTCCAGCAGAGCAAAGTTGTGGTTATGGGGGATTTCAACCACAGGGAGATTGACTGGGAAAACCTGGAGCCACATTGGGGTCCCGAAACACGGAGAGCCAAGATGATGGATGTGGTGCTGGAAAACCTCATGCACCAACATGTTAAGGACACTACCAGAGTGAGAGGGGAGGATGAACCAGCAAGATTGGACCTTGTGTTCACCCTGGGCAGTTCAAACATTTAGGACATCACATATGAGAGTCCCCTAGGACCTAGTGACCACGTGATTCTGTGCTTTGAATACATAGTAGAGTTGCAAGTGGAGAGAGTAACAGGAGTTGAATGGGAAAAGCCAGACTATAAAAGAGGGAACTACATAGGGTTGAGGAACTTCCTGCAGGAGGTTCCGTGGGACAGAGAACTAGCAGGAAAGCCAGTAAACGAAATGATGGAATATGTAACAACAAAATGCAAGGAGGCAGTGGAAAGGTTTATTCCCAAAGGCAACAGAAACAATGGGAAGACCAGAACGAGCCCCTGGTTTACCCGACGGTGTAAGGAGGCAAAAACAAAGTGCAATAGAGAATGGAAAAAGTACAGAAGGCAGAGAACACACGAAAATAGGGAGATTAGTCGCAGAGCCAGGAACGAGTATGCACAGGTAAGGAGGGAGGCCCAGCGACAGTACGAAAATAACATAGCATCGAAAATCAAGACTGACCCGAAACTGTTGTATAGCCACATTAGGAGGAAGACAACAGTCAAAGACCAGGTGATCAGATTAAGGACAGAAGGTGGAAAACTCACAAGAAATGATCAGGAGGTATGTGAAGAGCTAAACAGGAGATTTAAGGAAGTTTTTACAGTAGAGACAGGAAAGGATCTGGGGAGACAGCACAGAAGGGAACATCAAGAGGGAATATACCAACAAGTGTTGGATGACATACGAACAACCGAGGAGGAGGTGCAGAAACTGCTAAGTGACCTTGATACCTCAAATGCGATGGGACCGGACAACATCTCCCCGTGGGTCCTTAGAAAAGGAGCAGAGATGCTGTGTGTGCCCCTAGCCACAATCTTCAACACATCCCTTGAAACTGGGCAACTACCTGAGAAATGGAAGACAGCAAATGTAGTCCCCATATTTAAGAAGGAAACAGAAATGAGGCACTAATCTACAGACCTGTGTCTCTGACATGTATTGTGTGCAAAGTCATGGAGAAGATTATCAGGAGGAGAGTGGTGGAACACCTGGAACGGAGCAAGATTATAAATGAAAACCAGAATGGGTTCATGGAAGGCAAATCCTGTGTCACAAACCTTCTGGAGTTTTATGACAAGGTAACACAAGTAAGACACGAGAGAGAGGGGTGGGTTGATTGCATTTTCCTAGACTGCAGGAAGGCCTTTGACACAGTTCCCCACAAGAGATTAGTGCAGAAGCTGGAGGGTCAGGCGCATATAACAGGGAGGGCACTGCAATGGATCAGGGAATACCTGACAGGGAGGCAACAACGAGTCATGGTACGTGAAGAGGTATCACAGTGGGCGCCTGTGACGAGCAGGGTCCCTCAGGGGTCAGTTCTAGGACCAGTGCTATTTTTGATATATGCGAACGACATGATGGAAGGAATAGACTCTGAAGTGTCCCTATTCGCAGATGATGTGAAGCTGATGAGAATTAAATCGGATGAGGATGAGGCAGGACTGCAAAGAGACCTGGACAGGCTGGACATGTGGTCCAGAAACTGGCTTCTCGAATTCAACCCTGCCAAACGCAAAGTCATGAAGACTGGGGAGGGGCAAAGACGACCGCAGACAGAGTATAGGCTAGGTGGACAAAGACTACAGACCTCACTCAGGGAGAAAGACCTTGGGGTGACCATAACACCGAGCACGTCACCGGAGGCACACATGAACCAAATAACTGCTGCAGCATACGGGCGCCTGGCAAACCTGAGAATAGCGTTCCGATACCTTAATAAGGAATCGTTCAAGACACTGTACACTGTGTATGTTAGGCTCATACTGGAGTATGCAGCACCAGTCTGGAACCCACACCTGGTCAAGCACGTCAAGAAGTTAGAGAAAGTACAAAGGTTTGCAACAAGGCTAGTCCCAGAGCTCAGGGGAATGTCGTACAAGGAAAGGTTGAGGGAAATCGGACTGACGACACTGGAGGACAGAAGGGTCAGGGGAGACATGATAACGACATACAAGATACTGCGGGGAATAGACAAGGTGGACAGAGATAGGATGTTCCAGAGAGGGGACACAGGGACAAGGGGTCACAACTGGAAGCTGAAGACTCAGACGAGTCACAGGGACGTTAGGAAGTATTTCTTCAGTCATAGAGTTGTCAGCAAGTGGAATAGCCTAGCAAGTGAAGTAGTGGAGGCAGGAACCATACATAGTTTTAAGAAGAGGTATGACAAAGCTCAGGAAGCAGAGAGAGAGAGAGAGAGGATCCAGTAGCGATCAGTGAAGAGGCGGGGCCAGGAGCAGAGTCTCGACCCCTGCAACCACCACAATTAGGTGAGTGTACACACACTCAGGAGTGGTGAAGGCTCGATATTAATGGCTTCGTTATGACCAACCAAGCTGTTCTTTGACTGAAAGCATATAGACTAGAGCAGCAGAAACAGTACGAGGAAGAACAGGAGGCGGCTGGGAAGGAGGCTGACTCACACACCATTCAGTAATTAATATGTGCATCAATCACTGTTGAAGTAGTGGTTAGCTCTTCAATTACTGGCAGGGTAGCAGGGCACGCTGGCAGGGTACAGGAGGGTAGTAGGGCTCGCTGGCAGGGTAGAGGATGGTAGCAGAGCACGCTGGCACGGTACAGGAGGGTAGTAGGGCACGCTGGCAGGGTACAGGAGGGTAGCAGGGCACGCTGGCAGGGTACAGGAGGGTAGCAGGGCACGCTGGCAAGGTACAGGAGGGTAGCAGGGCACGCTGGCAGGGTAGAGGGTAGCAGAGCACGCTAGCAGGGTACAGGAGGGTAGTAGGGCTCGCTGGCAGGGTACAGGAGGGTAGCAGGGCACGCTGGCAGGGTACAGGAGGGTAGCAGGGCACGCTGGCAAGGTACAGGAGGGTAGCATGGCACGCTGGCAGGGAACAGGAGGGTAGCAGGGCACGCTGGCAGGGTAGAGGAGGGTAGCAGAGCACGCTGGCAGGGTACAGGAGGGTAGCATGGCACGCTGGCAGGGTACAGGAGGGTAGCATGGCACGCTGGCAGGGTACAGAAGGGTAGCAGGGCACGCTGGCAGGGTACAGGAGGGTAGCATGGCACGCTGGCAGAGTACAGGAGGGTAGCAGGGCACGCTTGCAGGGTAGAGGAGGGTACCATGGCACGCTGGCAGGGTACAGGAGGGCAGCAGGGCAGGCTGGCAGGGTAGAGGGTAGCAGAGTACGCTAGCAGGGTACAGGAGGGTAGCATGGCACGCTGGCAGGGTACAGGAGGGTAGCATGACACGCTGGCAGGGTACAGGAGGGTAGCAGGGCACACTGGCAGGGTACAGGAGGGTAGCATGACACGCTGGCAGGGTACAGGAGGGTAGCAGGGCACGCTGGCAGGGTAGAGGAGGGTAGCAGGGCACGCTGGCAGGGTAGAGGAGGGTAGCAGAGCACGCTGGCAGGGTAGAGGAGGGTAGCAGAGCACGCTGGCAGGGTAGAGGAGGGTAGCATGGCACGCTGGCAGGGTAGAGGAGGGTAGCAGGGCACGCTGGCAGGGTAGAGGAGGATAGCAGGGCATGCTGGCAGGGTAGAGGAGGGTAGCAGGGCACGCTGACAGGGTAGAAGAGGGTAGCACGGCACGCTGGCAAGGTAGAGGAGGGTAGCATGGCACGCTGGCAGGGTACAGGAGGGTAGCAGGGCACGCTGGCAGGGTAGAGGAGGGTAGTAGAGCACGCTGGCAGGGTAGAGGAGGTTAGCAGAGCACGCTGGCAGGGTAGAGGAGGGTAGCAGGGCACGCTGGCAGGGTAGAGGGTAGCAGGGCACACTGGCAGGGTAGAGGAGGATAGCAGGGCAAACTGGCAGGGTAGAGGAGGATAGCAGGGCAAACTGGCAGGGTAGAGGAGGGTAGCAGGGCACGCTGGCAGGGTAGAGGATGGTAGTAGGGCACGCTGGCAGGGTAGAGGAGGGTAGTAGGGCACGCTGGCAGGGTAGAGGAGGGTAGTAGGGCACGCTGGCAGGGTAAAGGAGGGTAGCAGGGCACGCTGGCAGGGTAGAGGAGGGTAGTAGGGCACGCTGGCAGGGTAGAGGAGGATAGCATGGCAAACTGGCAAGGAAGATGAGGATAGCAGAGCAAACTGGCAGGGTAGAGGAGGGTAGCAGGGCACAGTGGCAGGGTAGAGGGGGTAGCAGGGCACACTGGCAGGGTAGAGGGGGGTAGCAGGGCACATTCACAGGGTAGAGGGTAGCAGGGCACACTGGCAGGGCAGAGTAGGGTAGTAGGGCACAATGGCATGGTACAGTAGGGTAGCAGGGCACACTGGTAGGGTACAATAGGGTAGCAGGGCACACTGGCAGTACTACAGTGAACCAGGAGTGGTTAGTACTACAGTGAACCAGGAGTGGTCAGTACTACAGTGAACCAGGAGTGGTCAGTACAACAGTGAACCAGGAGTGGTCAGTACAACAGTGAACCAGGACTGGTCAGTACAACAGTGAACCAGGACTGGTCAGTACTACAGTGAACCAGGACTGGTCAGTACCACAGTGAACCGTGTTCTTGCATCATTCGTGATAGAAGTACACTCCCTAATACACGAGTGTACAACAAAGGGAGTAGAGGGAGGTTACAGTGTCCGGGGTTCGAATCTCCTCCGATACGGCTGGCAAACATTAGGGACGTGTTTCCATAAGACACCTACTGTCCCTGTTTACCCATCAGTATAAAATGGGTACCTGGGTGTTAGTCGACTGGTGTGGGTCGCATCCTGGGACAAAACTGACCTAATTTGCCCGAAATGCTCAGCATAACAAGTGGTTTCTATACAGTAGTGTATCATTGATGTCAGCTAGGACTATACCTTGAACATGTACTAGTAGTACATAAAGATATATTATTATCATTATTATTATTATTATTATTATTCTGCGATTAGAGGGACCCAGGACAATAGAAGGTATAGGTATATAATGAATTACTTGATAAATACCATGCTATGCTCGGTATGGATTGTATATATATCTCAGCGTATCTCCTCTATTCTGTATTAATATCACTATATTTCTCCAGTTGATTATCTTAAAGTCTTCCTTATACACCTATCTGTACCATTCTGAGTTTTTTAAAAAAACAGTTCTCCCACTTGTAAAACTTAAACTCTCCACTGATGAAAATTGGTTATCTATCGCTCACAGGACTGATATTCCTGCAACAAAGTCTGGTAATTTCTCGTCTCGTATGTAGTAACAGAAGAGAAAATGAAGCATTTGGGAGTTTTGTTTTAACGAGTGAAGATATTACAGCGCTGATGCTAAGCAAACACACTGATGATACTCTGGATGACAGGAAGACTTCCTACCACCGAGGGTCGATACTCTGGATGACAGGAAGACTTCCTAGCACCGAGGGTCGATACTCTGGATGACAGGAAGACTTCCTACCACCGAGGGTCGATACTCTGGATGACAGGAAGACTTCCTAGCACCGAGGGTCGATACTCTGGATGACAGGAAGACTTCCTACCACCGAGGGTCGATACTCTGGATGACAGAAAGACTTCCTACCACCGAGGGTCGATACTCTGGATGACAGGAAGACTTCCTAGCACCGAGGGTCGATACTCTGGATGACAGGAAGACTTCCTAGCACCGAGGGTCGATACTCTGGATGACAGGAAGACTTCCTAGCACCGAGGGTCAATACTCTGGATGACAGGAAGACTTCCTAGCACGAGGGTCGATACTCTGGATGACAGGAAGACTTCCTAGCACCGAGGGTCGATACTCTGGATGACAGGAAGACTTCCTAGCACCGAGGGTCGATACTCTGGATGACAGGAAGACTTCCTAGCACCGAGGGTCGATACTCTGGATGACAGGAAGACTTCCTAGCACCGAGGGTCGATACTCTGGATGACAGGAAGACTTCTAGCACCGAGGGTCGATACTCTGGATGACAGGAAGACTTCCTAGCACCGAGGGTCGATACTCTGGATGACAGGAAGACTTCCTAGCACCGAGGGTCGATACTCTGGATGACAGGAAGACTTCCTAGCACCGAGGGTCGATACTCTGGATGACAGGAAGACTTCCTAGCACCGAGGGTCGATACTCTGGATGACAGGAAGATTCCAAGCCCCCCGAGGGTCAATACTCTGGATGACAGGAAGACTTCCTAGCACCGAGGGTCGATACTCTGGATGACAGGAAGACTTCCAAGCACCGAGGGTCGATACTCTGGATGAAAAAGGAAGACTCCTAACCCGAGGGTCGATACTCTGGATGACAGGAAGATTCCTAGCACCGAGGGTCGATACTCTGGATGACAGGAAGACTTCCTAGCACCGGGGTCGATACTCTGGATGACAGAAGATTTCCCTAGCACCGAGGGTCGATATCTGGATGACAGGAAGACTTCTAGCACCGGGGTCGATACTCGGGGATGACAGGAAGACTTCCAAGCACCGAGGGTCGATACTCTGGATGACAGGAAGACTTCCAAGCCCCGAAGGTCGATACTCTGGATGACAGGAAGACTTCCTAGCACCGAGGGTCGATACTCTGGATGACAGGAAGACTTCCTAGCACCGAGGGTCGATACTCTGGATGACAGGAAGACTTCCAAGCACCGAGGGTCGATACTCTGGATGACAGGAAGACTTCCAAGCACGAGGGTCGATACTCTGGATGACAGGAAGACTTCCTAGCACCGAGGGTCGATACTCTGGATGACGGGGAAGACTTCCTAGCCCCGAGGGTCGATACTCTGGATGACGGGAAAGGGACTTCCAAGCACCGAGGGTCGATACTCTGGATGACAGGAAGACTTCCAAGCACCGAGGGTCGATACTCTGGATGACAGGAAGACTTCCTAGCACCGAGGGTCGTACACATGTTGGGAAAGGTTTGACTCAATATTTTTAATGAAAAAAAATTCACTAAATCGAGTGAGACAAAATTGGTACATTCAGAATGTTCTTTGATCGTTGTAAGAGACACTCAGGAGTGACTGGCGAGAGTGAGGTATTAAGTGGGAGAGTGAGGTATTAAGTTAGATTTATCTGTGATCAAGAGCTAAAGGTGGGGGTGGTAATGTTGAAGGTGGGGGTGGTAATGTGAAGGTGGGGGTGGTAATGTTGAAGGTGGGGTGGTAATGTTGAAGGTGGGGTGGTAATGTTGAAGGTGGGATGGTAATGTTGAAGGTGGGGTGGTAATGTTGAAGGTGGGGTGGTAATGTTGAAGGTGGGGGTGGTAATATTAAAGGTGGGGGTGGTAATGTTGAAGGTGGGATGGTAATGTTGAAGTGGGGGGGGTAATGTTGAAGGTGGGGGTGGTAATATTAAAGGTGGGGGTGGTATATTAAAGGTGGGGGTGGTAATGTTGAAGGTGGGGGTGGTAATATTAAAGGTGGGGGGTGGTAATATTAAAGGTGGGGGTGGTAATGTTGAAGGTGGGATGGTAATGTTGAAGGGGGGGTGGTAATATTAAAGGTGGGGGTGGTAATGTTGAAGGTGGGATGGTAACGCTGAAGGTGGGGTGGTAACGCTGAAGGTGGGGTGGTAACGTTGAAGGTGGGGTGGTAATGTTGAAGGTGGGGGTGGTAATGTTGAAGGTGGGGGTGGTAATGTTGAAGGTGGGGGTGGTAATGTTGAAGGTGGGGGTGATAACGTTGAGGTGTGGATGGTAACGTTGAAGGTGTGGATGGTAACGTTGAAGGTGTGGATGGTAACGTTGAAGGTTGGATGGTAACGTTGAAGGTGTGGATGGTAACGTTGAAGGTGTGGATGGTAACGTTGAAGGTGTGGATGGTAACGTTGAAGGTGTGGATGGTAACGTTGAAGGTGTGGATGGTAACGTTGAAGGTGTGGATGGTAACGTTGAAGGTGTGGATGGTAACGTTGAAGGTGTGGATGGTAACGTTGAAGGTGTGGATGGTAACGTTGAAGGTGTGGATGGTAACGTTGAAGGTGTGGATGGTAACGTTGAAGGTGTGGATGGTAACGTTGAAGGAACAATTTATGAATGTACACTGTATGAACCGTTTAGTTTAAAATAAAAGAGGGATGTAGGAAGTGGATTGTAGTCTGTGTTTATGTACGTTAAGCTGAGAACACCTCAAGATACTCGGGATATATTCAAGAAATGTGTTATGCTAAGTTAGGTTAGGTAAAATTTGTCAGGAAACAGGACAAATGCTTCCTGACATAGGTCTTAATAACAGGATGACCCGTGGCTGGAGCTTTTGGTCATCTGACCGAGGCATTCCGTTGGCTTACCAGATAAATGAAGAAGAAGAGAAGATAATATTATGTACCATGCACCTCTTAGTCAGAAGAAAGATGAATAGCAGGAAGAAGAGAAGGATTAGGTATGTTAAATTTAAAGACCTGCTTGATATAGAGTAAAAAAGAGACCAAAAGAGGGTGATGTGTTTTATGCAGCTGAGAGTGAGAGAGCTGACAGAAAGCTGACAGTGAGAAAGCTGACAAAGCTGAGAGTGAGAAAGCTGAGAGTGAGAAAGCTGAGAGTGAGAAAGCTGAGAGTGAGAAAGTTGAGAGTGAGAAAGTTGAGAGTGAGAAAGTTGAGAGTGAGAAAGCTGAGAGTGAGAAAGCTGAGAGTGAGAAAGCTGAGTGTCAGAAAGCTGAGTGTCAGAAAGCTGAGAGTGAGAAAGCTGAGAGTGAGAAAGCTGAGTGAGAAAGCTGAGAGTGAGAAAGCCGAGTATCAGAAAGCTGAGTGTAAGAAAGCCGAGTGTAAGAAAGCCGAGTGTCAGAAACCGAGTGTCAGAAAGCCGAGTATCAGAAAGATGAAAATGTCAGAAAGCTGTAGTGTGTTTTTAGGAGGATTATAGTGAAATTTTAACAAGTATAAAGCATGTCTCAAATGGATTTAATGCCAATGTGAGACATTGTTGTGAAAGTTGTAACAAGGATAAGGTATGGTGAAGCATGCACTGGAACAGTGAAGTGACTGGACGATGGTGCAGAGGTATGGTGAATCATACAGTGGAACAGTCTGAGGTGACTGGAGGTGACAAGTGTGTGTTTACATAAGAGGTCTTGATTTAACTTTATCAAGTTAAAACTCAACACTGAGCGAAACGTCGTGAGCATAAAGACTTATGGAGATTCATCCCCACACGAGAGCAATTTGACGTACTGTGTGATACGCTATAAAATGTTCAGGGGCAGGTTTGTGGACGTATATATTTTACACTGGTGACTGGTGTATTTTAGACTGAAGATATTATATTATTGGAAAACATATCCATATAATATATATATATATATATATATATATATATATATATATATATATATATATATATATATATATATATATATATATATATATATATATATGCAATAAGATCACAGTAAACAGGTGATTTCAGAATATGCAAAACAACCACTGTGTTTACGAAAGTTCCTGTTGATGATTTATTAAGTTTCTTATCTGAAGAACTCGTTAACTATGATTTACCATTGCCAGTTCCTACTATCATTAAACTTATTAAGCTTTTCATTGTTGATGCAAAAATTGTATTTAATAAGTTTTACACTCAGAAGTTTGGTATGGCAATGGGAAATTCTTTCACCTGTTCTTAGTAACCCATACATGGAATTTTTTGAAACAAGGTTGCTTAACACAATCCTCCCTAATAGAGCTAAATGGTTCAGATATGTTGATGATATTTTGTGTCTTATGCCAAAAAATGTAGATATGCACCATTTCCTTGGAAAATTAAATAGCTTAGCCCATTCTATAAACTTTACTGTCGAGTTTGAAGAAAATAACTCATTGCCTTTTCTAGATGTTTTAATTATTAGGGGTAATAATGAATTCAAATTTAAAATTTACAGAAAACCTACAAATAACTGTTCCTATGTCCACTATTATTCTTCGCATCAAGATAGTCAAACTGTCTGTTTTCTCATCAATGTTTTTGAGAGCTTTACGAATTTGTAGTTCTGAATTCATAGATGAGGAAATGTCCAAAATTTATGAAATAGGTAATGATTTAAAATACCCAAGAAATGTAATTGATAAATCTTTTAAAGTTGCTAGAAATACTTTTTACAATCCAAAAAGGGACAACCAATCTTATTCAACTAAAATTATGTTGGTTCTCCCTTACCATGAAAACTTGGTTGATATGCCTTCTCTTCTTAAGACTTTTAATATTAAAGTTGTATTCAAAAATCTTGATACAGTAAAAAAAACTTTTGATAAAGAATTCCCCCCCAAATGCTAATGGATGCGTCTATGAGATTCCTTGTAAAATTTGCGATAAAGTTTATTACGGTCAAACTGGTAAAAATCTCGAACTAAGATTAAAACAACATAAATATAGCATTAGAACTGGACAAGATTCCAATGCTCTATTTATTCATGTAAGAGATTTTAACCATCCAATTGATTTTCAAAAAGATGAGAAAGTAGTATTATAAATTAGATCCATTTATAATTAATAGAATTTGGGAAGAATTTAATAATACACTGGACAAATAATAATTTTTAAAATTTCTTATTTCTTGGGTAGAATAATTTGTTGGTGGGCTGTGTGAAGGACCTGTCCAGTTGGGCCGGCGCGCGTCAGGTGTTTAACCGTTGTGGGATCTGATAGTGAGGTGTTGGCCAGACCCCTTATCTACCTTCCTTGGATGCTTTACTTTCATAGTTTCTCGATAATGTGAGTAGTCACGAAAGCGCTTGGAATTTCTCTATTCTTTCACAGTGGTTGTTTTGCATGCATATATATATGCATATATATATATTATATATTTATATATATATATATTATATATATATATATATATATATATATATATATATATATATATATATATATTATATATGTCGTGCCGAATAGGCAGAACTTGCGAGTTTGGTTAAATAGCAACGCTCATCTTGCCATATAGGACAAGTGAAAATTTGTGTATGCAATAATTTCGCCCAAATCATTCTGAACCTAACGAAAAAAATATATTTAACTGTGTTTGTTTAATATTAAATTATTGTAAACAAATCTAAAATATATTTAGTTGGGCTAGGCTAAAATAAATTGTTCTTGTTATAATTAGGTTAGGTAAGTTTTCTAAGATTCTTTTGGTGCAAAATTATAAATTTTTACATTAACATTAAAGAAAAAAATATCTTTCAACGTATAAGAGAAAATTTTAGAAAGGACTTAATTTTAAATGAGTTCTTGCTAATTGACCAGTTTTACATATTCGGCACGATATATATATATATATATATATATTATATATATATATATATATATATATATATATATATTATATATATATATATATATATATCAATAACAACACTGCACTAGCCAAGGACTCGAACCCGTGTTGTATACGATCCTTAAGAGTAGCGCATCCAGCTGGACTGGATGTTGTACTCGCTACCCAAGGATACACGATGGTGTGGATGATTCTAGGCTAATTTCACTAGTCCCTGTTTGGTGTACAACGAGCAGTATTTTATATTACTGTGACCACGAACCAACGTGTTTCCTTGGGTTCGAGTCCTTGGCTAGTGCAGTGTTGTTATTGATTAATACCACTCGTTCGTCGTTACAATAATTTATATTTATATATATATATATATATTATATATATATATATATATATATATATATATATATATATATTATATATATATATATATGAATTTGGTAGGGTGTGCAAAAGAAGAAAATTAAAAGTGAATACAGGAAAGAGTAAGGTTATGTGTATAACAAAAAGATTAGGTGATGAAAGATTGGATATGAGATTGGAGGGAGAGAGTATGGAGGAGGTGAATGTATTCAGATATTTGGGAGTGGACGTGTCAGCGGATGGGTCTATGAAAGATGAGGTGAATCATATAATTGATGAGGGGAAAAGGGTGAGTGGTGCACTTAGGAGTCTGTGGAGACAAAGAACTTTGTCCTTGGAGGCAAAGAGGGGAATGTATGAGAGTATAGTTTTACCAATGCTCTTATATGGGTGTGAAGCATGGGTGATGAATGTTGCAGCGAGGAGAAGGCTGGAGGCAGTGGAGATGTCATGTCTGCGGGCAATGTGTGGTGTGAATATAATGCAGAGAATTCGTAGTTTGGAAGTTAGGAGGAGGTGTGGGATTACCAAAACTGTTGTCCAGAGGGCTGAGGAAGGGTTGTTGAGGTGGTTCGGACATGTAGAGAGAATGGAGCGAAACAGAGTGACTTCAACAGTCTATCAGTCTGTAGTGGAAGGAAGGCGGGATAGGGGTCGGCCTATGAAAGGTTGGAGGGAGGGGGTAAAGGAGGTTTTGTGTGCGAGGGGCTTGGACTTCCAGCAGGCATGCGTGAGCGTGTTTGATAGGAGTGAATGGAGACAAATGGTTTTTAATACTTGACGTGCTGTTGGAGTGTGAGCAAAGTAACATTTATGAAGGGGTTCAGGGAAACCGGCAGGCCGGACTTGAGTCCTGGAGATGGGAAGTACAGTGCCTGCACTCTGAAGGAGGGGTGTTATGTTGCAGTTTAAAAACTGTAGTGTAAAACACCCTTCTGGCAAGACAGTGATGGAGTGAATGATGGTGAAAGTTTTTCTTTTTCGGGCCACCCTGCCTTGGTGGGAATCGGCCAGTGTGATAATATAATATATATATATATATATATATATATATATATATATATATATATATATATATATATATATATATATATAATATATATATATATTGCCGAATGGGTAAAATTTGCGATTTTCACTTAAACAGCAACGCTCTTCTTGCTAAATAAGGCAAGCGAAAACATGTGCATGCAATAATTCCGCAAAAATCATTCTGAACCTAACGAGAAAAATACATTTCATTGTTTGTTTACTATTAAATTATTGTAAATTTGTCTAAAATATGTTTAGTTGAATTAGGCTAAATTAAATTGTGCTTATTATAAGGTTAGGGAAGTTTTCTAAGGTTCTTTTAGTGCAAAATTATCAATTTAACATAATTCAAAAAAAAGTTCTTTAAACGTAGAAGAGAAAATTTTAGAATGGACAATTTTAAGTGAGTTCTTGCTAACTGACCAGTTTTACCTATTAGGCAAGATTTATATATATTATATATATATATATATATATATATATATATTAATATATATATATATATATATATATAAAGGGGTGACATACGGATAGATTCACTTGCAGGTAACCAGAGAAAGAGCAGCAGTAAAGTGACAAATTAAGAGAGAAGTGCAAGTACGTAGAACAAGAGATGTAAGAGCATGAAAAGGAAATACATGTGAGAGACAAGAGTAATTCTCGATAGTAAGGAAAGAGAGAGAGAGGGGGGGAGGGGATGGCTGAGGTTACGTAAGGGAAGGTGTAGGTGGAAAGAGAAATGCTCAGTGGAATGATGAGAAATGAAAAAGGAAAAACGTCGTTGACTGGTTCGAACAACGTAAAAATAATGCAAGATGAATTAAATCTTGCAAAGTGCGTAAAAGAAAGTAAATTTTCTAAGGTTCTTTTGGTACAAAATCATTATTATATTAATATAAATTAAAAATATATATTTAAATGTAAGAGAAAATTTTAGAAAGGGCTTAATTTTAAGCGAGTTCTTGCTAATTGACAAGTTTTACCTATTCAGCACATTATATATATATATACACACACACACACACCCCGCACAAACCCCCACACCCACCCCACACAACCCTTCCCCCCCCACACAAACACTGCGTGCAAATTTGTTAAAACATAAAAGGATGAGTAGCATAATAATTACTGGTGAATAAATCTGTCAAACACATCGGGTTGAGTGTCAGGTAGAAATAATAGTGATGAGAAGTGCAAAAATATAACAGTGAATTTTAAGAAAATTGATGATCTAGGAGTGAAATGACACATTGACGCTTTCGTAAATGGTCTTTAATAGGATGTATCAGTGAGCAAGGTGGCAATTGTTGCAAATTTAAGAAGCATTATTAAATACTAGTAAGTTTGTGTATATTTAGAGAGAGAGAGAGAGAGAGAGAGAGAGAGAGAGAGAGAGAGAGAAAGGTTCTATAGGAACATGGAAGAAAGAGTTCCAGTAAGAGCGGAACCTTCACAAAGATTTGTGATTGAACACTTGAGTGTTTAATATATTATAGACTTGAGATTTTAAGATAACTCAATGTTGGTGACAAGTGATCTTTGAAGAGAAGAAATTTGCAATAGACGGAAGTTTGCCAATTGCTGGAAAAAAAAAAATCACGAAAAACTCTTATCGAGACAAAGTTCCGTTCTTGTAGAGCTTTATTAAGCTAAATAATTTGCAAAAGCTCTACAGAGCAAAAACTTTGCCCGTTGTTCGGTGTTTGTTCTTGTCTTTGTCAGCAGAACAAATGTCCGGGGTTCTTGTAATCTAAAGAAAAAGTTAGAGAGGTTGGTTTTGGGAGAAGACAAGAAAAATTTGGAGGGGTGGGGAGAAGACAAGAGAAGTTGAAGGGGTTTGGGTGGAAAGACAAGAGAAGTTGAAGGGTTGGTGGAGAGACGACGTCAAGTTAAAAAGGAAGAAGGAGTAAATACTGGAATGGAAAGGTAATGGAGAGGAAAAAAATTTTGCCTTATGAAAAATGAACAAAAGCTGAGCACTGGTGAGTTAACTGTGTGTGTGTGTGTGTGGTGTGTGTGTGTGTGTGTGTGTGTGTTTTTTCTTTGTCTGTGTCTGTCTTGTTGTCTTGTCTGTGTCTGTTTGTCTGTGTCTGTCTTGTTGTGTCTTCTTGTTGTGTCTGTTTGTCTGTGTCTGTTTTGCCTGGTTGTCGCCTGTGTCGTCTTGCGTGTCGTTTTCCCGTGTCTGTCTTGCTGTGTCTGTCTTGCCTGGTTTCTTCCCTGTGTCTGTCTTCCCTTGTCTGTCTTGCCTGTGTTGTTTTGCTGTGTTGTCTTCCCGTGTCTGTTTTGCCGTTTTGTTTCCCGTGTCTGTCTTCCCTGTGTCTGTTTCCCTGTGTTGTCTTGCCTGTGTTGTCTTGCTGTGTTGTCTTCCCGTGTCTGTCTTGCCTGTGTTGTTTCCCTGTGTCTGTCTTTCCCTGTGTCTGTCTTGCCTGGTCTTCTTCCCTGTGCTGTCTTGCTGTGTCTGTTTTTGCCTGTGTCTGTTTGCCTGTGTCTGTTTCCCTGTGTCTGTTTCCCTGTGTCTGTTTCCCTGTGTCTGTTTGCCTGGTCTGTTTTGCTGTGTTGTCTTCCCTGTGTCTGTCTTGCTGTGTCTGTCTTGTTTGGTTCTGTTTTCCCTGTGTCTGTTTGCCTGTGTCTGTCTTGCCTGTGTCTGTCTTGCCTGTGTCTGTCTTGCCTGTGTCTGTCTTGCCTGTGTCTGTCTTGCCTGTGTCTGTCTTGCCTGTGTCTGTCTTGCCTGTGTCTGTCTTGCCTGTGTCTGTCTTGCCCTGTGCTGTCTTCCCCTGTGTCTGTTTCCCTGTTCTGTCTTGCCTGTGTCTGTCTTTGTGTCTGTCTTGCCTGGTCTGTCTTGCTGTGTCTGTTTTCCCTGTGTCTGTTTCCCTGTGTTGTTTGCCGTGTCTGTCTGCCTGGTCTGTCTTGCCTGTTTTGTCTTCCCTGTGTTGTCTTGCCTGTGCTGTCTTGCTGTGTCTGTCTTGTGGCTGTTGCTGTGCGTCTTCCCTGTGTCTGTTTGCTGTGGGAAAAAGAAGGGAGGGGGGGGGGGTTTTTAATGAACTTCGAATGACAATCTTTTTTGGGATGAGAGTTTCGTTTTTGGACAAAACTTGTCTTTAAATGGGGGAAAAATTGTCTTTGGGGGAAAGACCATAAGTATGAAGCAAAATTCCCTATTGTTTCAGGTTTGTGCTGGTGGCAGATTTTCTCTTGTGGTGTTTCTAGTATCGGGGTAAGTTTTAAAAGAACAAAAAAAATTTTAAAATAAGCTGGTGTTTGTGGTAAAGATTGTGGGGGTGTTGAGTGCTGTGTCGGATGGAAGGGTGAAAGTGCAGGTAAAGATACTTTCACAGGCGATGATAGGCGACATAGGGGAGACAAAGGGGTTTTTAAGGTGGTTGTGTGAGGCGGGTGAGTAAAAAATGAGACTTAATAATTTGAATAAAACAATATATTTTATTGTGATACAGTAGCAAGGTAGTTTCAACTTTTTCAATGCCAATTTTCCCTCAAGTTTTTTTTTTTTTTTTTCGGCAGAGGGGTTTTTTTCCCCCATTCTACTGGTGTGGGCAGTGTGAGGGGAGGAGTTGAGGGCGGGGGGGCACCCGCCTGCTTTTTCGCCCTAGTGTCCAAACACGATCTGTGGGAATTTTCCAGGGATGTAATAAAGTCTTCTAGGTGTTTTCTCATCACCCCCAAGTTTTTTCAAATTTTCTCTCTTTTCTCCCTACTATTATTTATGGGAAAATGTAAACCCTCTGGGAAAATCTTTACGCGTGTGCCCCCTCTCATTACCTGATCCCCCTCTTTCTTACCTGGCTCCCTCTTTTTACCGCTCCCTTGTTTCACAGTTTTCCCTCTCCCCTCCTCCCTCTACCCCCTCCTCCCCACCTCTCTCTTTTCCTTCCCTCTTCTTCTCTCTCTCTCTAAATGATACTTTCTAAGGGTTTTCACATTAAAATTTCAACAAATCATTTCATTTTAAAAAGTAGAGCTATTTCATAAATCGTCACTATAAAGGCTGCCTTCACAAACAATTTTAAAGAGCAAAGGGTAGAAAAAAGTATAAAAGTATTTTATGAATAAAAAGCAACATGCAAAAACTAAAAAAGGGGGGTTTGAAGGGGGCCTCTGTGGATGCATCTTGCACTTCCTTTTTAGCTTAGACGTGCGTGTGTGCGTGTGTGTGGTGTGGGTGTGTGTGTGTGGGTGTGTGTGTGTGGTGTGTGTGTGTGTGTGTGGTGTGGGGTGTGTGTGTGTGTGTGTGTGTTTTGAGCAGTGTCTGACCCCAGTGGAATCTGGGAAATGATTCAGGGGAAGGCTCCCGGCGGTTCCCCGTTTGGGAGTAAATTATGTTAAAAATGACAGTGTTGAAGGGGTGGCTTGAGGGGGGGTACCTTGCTTGGTCAGGATGTGTGTGGGGATAAGTATCCCAAAAGGTGGTGCATATTAGTGGCAAAGGTTGTGGTAAAAATATGAAAGGGGAAGAAGTTGGGAAATGAAAGGGACAAAAGGTGTGGTACATATGAAGGCGACAAGTGTGGGATACTGAGGGGATAACAAGTGTGGTACTACTGAAGACAAGTGTGGTCATACTGAAGGAAAGTGTGGTACATAGAAGGAGACAAAAAGTGGGGACATACTGAAGGCGAAAAGGTGTGGTACATATGGAAAGGGGACAACAGGTGTGGAATCTGAAGGTAAACGGTGTGGTACTACGAAAGGGGACAACAGGTGGGGTACATACTGAAGTGCAAAGGTGTGGTAATATGAAGGGAAACGGTGTGGTACATATGAGGTGACAAAGGGTGGTTAAAACTGAAAAGGGAAACAGGTGTGGTAAATGAAGGTGACAACAGGGGTGGGAAAATGAAGGTTTACAACAAGTGTGGTAATATGAAATGCAAAATTTGGTACATATGAAAGGGGACAAAAGGGGTGGTGCTTACTGAAAGGGCAAAGGTGGGTTTTTATGAGGTGCAACAAGTGTGGTAATACTGAAGGTGACAACAGGTGTGGTACATACTGAAGGTGACAACAGGTGTGGTACATACTGAAGGTGACAACAGGTGTGGTACATACTGAAGGTGACAACAGGTGTGGTACATACTGAAGGTGACAACAGGTGTGGGTGCTTATGAAAGGGGACAACAGGTGTGGGCTACTGAAAGGTGACAACGGTGGGTGCTTACTGAAAAGGGGAAACAGGTGTGGTAATATAAAGGGGAAACGGTGTGGTACATATGAAGGTGACAAAAGGTGTGGTACATACTGAAGGTGACAACAGGTGTGGTACATACTGAAGGTGACAAGTGTGGTACATACTGAAGGTGACAACAGGTGTGGTACATACGAAGGGGACAACAGGTGTGGTAATACTGAAGGGAAAAGGTGTGGTGCTTACGAAAGGGGAAAACAGGTGTGGTACTATGAAGGGGAAACAGGGGTTTGGTGTTATGAAGGGTGGGGCAACAGGTGTGGGAATACTGAAGGGGACAAAAAGGTGGGGACATACTGAAGGTAAACAGGTGTGGGACTACTGAAGGTGACAAGTGTGGTACATACTGAGGTGACAAGTGTGGTACATTGGGAAAGGGGACAAGTGTGGTAATAGAAGGTGAACGGTGTGGGCATACTGAAGGGAAAAAGGTGTGGGCTTATGAAGGTGACAAAGGTGTGGTGTTACTGAAAGGGGACAAAGGGGTGGTGTTATGAAAAGGGGACAAAAAGGTTTGGTATTACTGAAGGTGACAACAAGGTGGTCATATGAGGGGGAACAAGTGTGGTACATACGAAGGTGCAACAAGTGTGGTCATATGAAGGGGGGCAACAAGTGTGGTAATACGAAGGTGACAAAAAGTTGGTACATACGAGGTGACAACAAGTTGGTCATACCGAAGGTGACAACAAAAGTGGTACACCCCGAAGGGGAAACAAGTGTGGTACACCCGAAGGTGGGCAACAAGTGGGTAATATGAAGGGAAAAAACAAGTGTGGGACACACCGAAAGGGGACAAGGTGGTTAACGAAGGTGCAAAAAGGTGGTTTTTCATATGAAGGGGACAACGGGGTGGTACTACTGAAGGTGACAAAAGTGTGGGACTATGAAGGTGACAACGGGTGGTACTACTGAAGGGGACAACAGGTGGGTGTTATGAAGGTGACAACAGGTGTGGGCATTTCTGAAGGTGACAAAGTGTGGTACATACTGAAAGGGGACAACAGGGGTTTGGGAATAATGAAGGGGACAAAGGGGGTAATTTTGAAAGGGGACAAAGGTGTGGTTCTACTGAAGGTGAAACGGTGTGGGACATACGAAGGTGCAACAGGTGTGGTGCTTATGAAGGGAAAACGGTGTGGTACATACTGAAGGTGACAAAGGTGTGGTGCTTACTGAGGGGAAAAGGTTGGTACATACTGAAGGTGACAAAAGGTGTGGTACATACTGAAGGTGAAACAGGTGTGTACATACTGAAGGTGCAACAGGTGTTTTGGGTTTCTTTAAGGTGACAAAGTGTGGTCATACTGAAAGGGGACAACGGTGTGGTACATATGAAGGTGCAAAGGTGTGGTACATACTGGGTGACAAAAGGTGTGGGCTTACTGAAAGGTGCAACAGGGGTGGTACATATGAAGGTGACAACAGGTGTGGTGCTTTACTGAAGGTGCAACGGTGTGGTAATACTAAGGGGGAAAAGGTGTGGAATACTAAGGTGACAACAGGTGGGCACATCTGAAAGGTGACAAGTGGGTACATTGAAGGTGACAAGGGGGTACATATGAAAGGGGAAAATTGGTACATATGAAAAGGGGACATAGGTGTGGTACATACTGAAGGTGACAACAGGTGTGGGGTTATGAAGGTGACAAAGGTTGGGCTTTCTGAAGGTGACAAAAGGTGTGGTGCTTATGAAGGGGACAACAGGTTTGGTATATATGAAGGTGACAACAAAGTGTGGTACATATGAAGGTGGCAACAAGTGTGGGACATACCGGGTGCAAAAAGTGTTGGGGAAAATGAAGGGGACAAAAGTGTGGTCATACCCAAGGTGCAAAAGTGTGGTACATACGAAGGTGAAACAAGGGGGTAATACCCAGGTGAAACAAGTGTGGTACCCCCGAAGGTGACAACAAGTGTGGTACACACCGAAGGTGACAACAAGTGTGGTAATACTGAAAAGGGGAAAAACAAATTGGTACCACCCAAAGGGACAAATGTGGTACATACCGAAGGTGACAACAGTGTGGTACCGCCCAAGGTGAAAGTGTGGTTCATATGAAGGGGACAACAAGTGTGGTATATATGAAAGGTGACAACAGGTGTGGTACTACTGAAGTGACAAAAAAGTGGGGTACATACTGAAAGGGGGCAACAAGTTGGTACATACTAAGATGACAAAAGTGTGGGAATATGAAGGTGAAACATGTGGGTTTATATTTAGGTGACAACGGTGTGGAAACTGAAAAGACCAAAAATGGGGTAATATGAAGGGGGAAAAAAGTGGGTACTATGAAGTGACAACAAGTGGGGGGCATACTGAAGTGACAACATGTGGGGTACTATGAAGGGGAAACAAGGTGGTAAACTGAAAAGGGCAAAAGGTGGTCATACTGAAGGGCAAACAAATTGGTACTTTTCTGAAGGTGACAACAAGTGTGGGGCATATGAAGGTCAACAAATGTGGTACATATGAAGGGGACAAAAAGTGGGTACATATGAAGGTAACAACAAATGTGGTACTTGAAGGTGAAACAAGTGTGGTACTTTTTGAAAGGGAACAACAAGTGTGGTACATACGAAGGGCAACAAGTGAGGTACTATGAAGCGGACAAAAAATGTGGTACTTTTGAAAGGGGACAAAAGTGTGTACATCGAAGGGGACAGTGTGGTACATACTGAAAGGGAACAAGTGTGGTACATACTGAAGGGGACAACAAGTGTGGTCATACTGAAGGGGACAAAAATGTGGTATATATGAGGTGACAAAGGTGTGGTAATATGAAGATCACAACAGGGGGTACTACGAAGGGGCAAAAAGTGTGGTACATTGAAAATGACAACAAGTGTGGTAATATGAAGGGGAAAAAAAGTTGGTACTAGAAGGGGGGCAAAAGTGTGGTACTATGAAAGGGGGGAAAAGTGTTTGGGACATACTGAAGTGACAAAAAGGTGGACATATGAAGATGACAACAAGTGTGGTAATATGAAGGGGACAACAAAAGTGTGGGACAACTGAAGGGGCAACAAGTGTGGTACATATGAAGGGGAAACAAGTTTGGTACATATGAATGGAAAAAGTGTGGTAATATGAAAGGGGAAACAAGTGTGGGGAAATATGAAGGGGGGCAAGTGGGTACATATGAAGGGAACAAATGTGGAATATGAAGGGGACAAATGTGGTACATACTGAAGGGGACAACAGTTGTGGTACATACTGAAGGGGACAACAAGTGTGGTACATACTGAAGGGGACAACAAGTTTGGTACATACTGAATGGAACAAGTGTGGTACATACTGAAGGTGAGGTCAAACTTTAATACTGTTTATCAGTCTACTTAGTAACACAATTACCAGATTAGGAATAACAAGTAATGGGTTATATATATATTATATATTATATATATATATATATATATATATATATATATATATATATATATATATATTATATATATTATTTTTTTTTTATTATCACACCGGCCGATTCCCACCAAGGCAGGGTGGCCCGAAAAAGAAAAACTTTCACCATCATTCACTCCATCACTGTCTTGCCAGAAGGGTGCTTTACACTACAGTTTTTAAACTGCAACATTAACACCCCTCCTTCAGAGTGCAGGCACTGTACTTCCCATCTCCAGGACTCAAGTCCGGCCTGCCGGTTTCCTGAATCCCTTCATAAATGTTACTTTGCTCACACTCCAACAGCACGTCAAGTATTAAAAACCATTTGTCTCCATTTCACTCCTATCAAACACGCTCACGCATGCCTGCTGGAAGTCCAAGCCCCTCGCACACAAAAACTCCTTTACCCCCTCCCTCCAACCCTTCCTAGCCGACCCCTACCCGCCTTCCTTCCACTACAGACTGATACACTCTTGAAGTCATTCTGTTTCGCTCCATTCTCTCTACATGTCCGAACCACCTCAACAACCCTTCCTCAGCCCTCTGGACAACAGTTTTGGTAATCCCGCACCTCCTCCTAACTTCCAAATACGAATTCTCTGCATTATATTCACACCACACATTGCCCTCAGACATGACATCTCCACTGCCTCCAGCCTTCTCCTCGCTGCAACATTCATCACCCACGCTTCACACCCATATAAGAGCGTTGGTAAAACTATACTCTCATACATTCCCCTCTTTGCCTCCAAGGACAAAGTTCTTTGTCTCCACAGACTCCTAAGTGCACCACTCACTCTTTTTCCCTCATCAATTCTATGATTCACCTCATCTTTCATAGACCATCCGCTGACACGTCCACTCCCAATATCTGAATACGTTCACCTCCTCCATACTCTCTCCCTCCAATCTGATATTCAATCTTTCATCACCTAATCTTTTTGTTATCCTCATAACCTTACTCTTTCCTGTATTCACTTTAATTTTCTTCTTTTGCACACCCTACCAAATTCATCCACCAATCTCTGCAATTCTCTCAGAATCTCCCAAGGCACAGTGTCATCAGCAAAGAGCAGCTGTGACAACTCCCACTTTGTGTGTGATTCTTTATCTTTTAACTCCACGCCTCTTGCCAAGACCCTCGCATTTACTTCTCTTACAACCCATCTATAAATATATTAAACAACCACGGTGACATCACACATCCTTGTCTAAGGCCTACTTTTAATGGGAAAAAATTTCCCTCTTTCCTACATACTCTAACTTGAGCCTCACTATCCTCGTAAAAACTTTCACTGCTTTCAGTAACTACCTCCTACACCATACACTTGCAACATCTGCCACATTGCCCCCTATCCACCCTGTCATACGCCTTTTCCAAATCCATAAATGCCACAAAGACCTCTTTAGCCTTATCTAAATACTGTTCACTTTATATGTTTCACTGTAAACACCTGGTCCACACACCCCTACCTTTCCTAAAGCCTCCTTGTTCATCTGCTATCCTATTCTCCGTCTTACTCTTAATTCTTTCAATTATCATATATTATATATATATATATATATATATATATATATATATATTTATATATATATATATATATATATATTTTATTTTTATATATAAAATATTTTACCATGTTCTGAAAACACAACAGAAACATTTTGCTTTTTTACCTACTTTCAAAATTACATCTATGAAAAATAGTTGGCTTCTTTCCCAAAGTTTTTTAAAAAATTTTCAGGGAAAATTCTTTCAATGTATAAACCCCCATCTCGTGTTGATTGAAATACGGGTAATCCCCGATTAGGGATAGAAAAATGTTGGGGTCAAGTCATGTTTAAAAATTATGTTTTACATGGATAAAACCCTTTGTAGTCCCTGGGCTATGGGTTTATCTCAAGTGACCCTTGTGGTAATAAGCTAAAATAGTGTAGCTCAGTGATTTGTGGGGGGTAGGTTTCAAGTGTAGCCCCGGGGATCTTGGGGTGGTTGGCAAAAGGGTGTAGCTATTTAATCTTGTGGGCTGGTAGGCTACAAGTGTGTAGCCAGGATTTTGTGGCGGGTTAGGCTACAAGTGTTTTGGGCTCGGTGATTTTAAAGGCGGTAGGCTACAAGGAAAGGTTTGGGTGATCTTATGGCGGGTAGGCTAAAAAGTGTAGCTCGGTGATTTTTGGGCGGTGGGCCCTTAAAAGGGTGTAGCTGGTAAATTTTGGGGTGGCTGGAAAGGCTACAAGTTTTAACTCGTGATCTTTGGCTGGTGGGGCCAAGTGTAGCTCGGTGATCTTGGGGCTGGTAGGCTACAATTTAAAAGCTCAGTGATCTTGTGGCTGGTGGGCAACAAGTGAAAATCAGTGATCTTGTGGTGGTGGGGGCTAAAAGTGTAACTCGTGATCTTGGGGCTGGAGGCTACAAGGGGGTAAACTCAGTGATTTTGGGCGGGTAGGCAAAAAGGTGAAAACCCCGTAAAATCTTGGGGGGGGTAGGCTAAAAGTGTAACTCAGGGGATCTTGTGGCTGGAAAGGCTAAAAGTTTAACTCAGTGATCTTGTGGCGGGAAAGGCAACAATTTGAAAACCCCATTTATCTTGTGGCGGTAGGAACAAGTGTGAGCTAAAGGAAACTTGTGGGGGTGGGTTTTACAAGTGTAACTCAGTGATCTTGGGCGGGTTTAGGCTCCCAAGTGTGTAGCTCAGTGATCTTGTGGTGGTGGGCTACAAGTGTAACTCAGTGATCTTGGGCTGGTAGGCTACAATGTAACTCATTGATTTTGTGGAGGTGGGTTTACAAGTGTTTAGCTCAGTGACTTGTGGCTGGTAGGCTACAAGTTAGCTCGGTGATCTTGTGGCTGGTAGGCAAACCAAGGGGGGGCCTAAATTGTTTCTTGTGGCTGGTAGGCTACAAGGGTAACTCATTTATCTTGGGGGCTGGTGGCTAAAAAGGAACCAGTGTTTTTTTGGGGCTTTGGGTTTTCAAGTGAAATTCAGGATCTTGTGGCTGGTAGGCTACAAGTGTAACCCCAGGGTTTCTTGGGCTGGTGGGCACAAGTGGAACTCAGTGATTTTGTGGCGGGAGGAAAGTGTGTACTCAGGGGACCCTTGGGGGTGGTAGGTTTTCAAGTTTGGCCCTTTCAGTGACTTGTGGCTGGTAGGTTTACAAGTGTGAGTCAGTGATCTTGTGGCTGGTGGCTACAAGTTTTATTCAGTGATCTTGTGGCTGGTAGGCAACAAGTGAAAACTCAGTGTTTCTTGGGGCTGGTGGGTTACAAGTTTAACTCGGTGTCTTGTGGCTGGTACCCCAAAAAAAAGTGTAATTTCGTTTTCTTGTGGCTGGTAGGTTAAAGTGTAAATCATTTGATTTTTTGTGGCGGGTTTAGGAAAAAGGTGAAAGCTCAGGGGATCTTGTGGCGGGTTAGGCTACAAGTGTGAAACTCATTGATTTTGGGGTTTGGCTGGGGGGTTTAAAAGTGGGGCTCAGTGATCTTTTTGGCGGGTAGGCTAAAAGTGTAACCCCAGTGATCTTTGGCTGGTAGGCTACAAGTGGGGTTAGCTCATTGACCCTTGTGGGGTGGGCCCTAAAATTGAAACCAAGGTTTCCTTGGGGCCCTGGTAGGCTACAAGTGTTAGCTCATTACCCTTTTGGGGGTTTGGCCCTCCCAAGGTAACTCAGTGACCCTTGTGGGGGTAGGCTAAAAGTGAAATTTCCTGATCTTGTGGGGGTGGGCCCTACAATTTGTAATTCAGGGGATTTTGGGGTGGTAGGCTAAAATTTGTGTAGCTGATGATCTTGTGGTTTGGTAGGCTAAAAGTGTGTAATTTCCGTGTTTTTTGTGGCGGGTAGGCTACTTGAAAACCTCATGATCTTGTGGCGGGTAGGCTACAAGTGTTTTAGCTCAGTGATCTTGTGGCGGGTGGGGCTAAAATTGTAACTCAGTGATTTTGTGGTTGGAAAGGCTCCCAAAGTGTGTAGCTCAGTGATCTTGTGGCGGGTAGGAAACAAGAAAAAACTCAGTGATCTGTGGCGGGTTTGGCTAAAAATGTAGCTCATGATCTTGGGGCTGGTAGGCTACAAGTGTAGCTCGGGATCTTGTGGCGGAGGCTACAAGTGAAACCCATTATCTTGTGGCTGGTGGGGCTCAAGTGTAGCCCCTGATTTTGTGGCGGTAGGTACAAGTGTAGCTCAGGATCTTGTGGCTGGTGGGGCTACAAGTGTGTACTCAGTGATCTTGTGGCTGGTGGGCTAAAAGTGTTCATGATTTTGTGGCTGGGGGCTACAAGTGTAACTCAGTGATTTGTGGCGGGTTAGGCACAATTTGTAGTCATTGATCTTGGGCGGGAAGGCTACAAGTGTACTCAGTGTTCTTTTTGGTTTGGTAGGCTCCAAGTGTGATTTAGGATTTTGTGGCTGGTAGGCTACAAGTTTTTAAACTCAGTGATTTTGTGGCTGGTAGGCTACAAAGTGGTAGCCATGATCTTTTTGGGGTTAGGCTAAAAGGGGAAAACCAGTGATCTTGTGGTTTGGTTGGCTAAAAAAGTGTAGTTTCAGGGGATCTTGGGGCCCTGGTAGGCTCCCAAGTGTAGCTCATTGATTTTTGTGGTTTGGGTGGGGGGCTACAGTGTAACTCAGTGTTTTTTGTGGCTGGTAGGCTACAAGTGTAGCTCAGTATCTTGGGGGCTGGTAGGCTACAAGTGAAAGTTTCAGTGATTTTGGGCTGGTAGGCTACAAGTGTGTAGCTCAGTGATCTTGTGGCTGGTAGGCTACAAGTGTAACTCAGTGATCTTGTGGCTGGTAGGCTACAAGTGTAACTCAGTGATCTTGTGGCTGGTAGGCTACAAGTGTAACTCAGTGATCTTGTGGCTGGTAGGCTACAAATGTGTAACTCAGGGGATCTTGTGGGGGTTGGCTACAAGTGAAACTCAGTGATCTTGTGGGGGTAGGTACAAGTGAAATTCAGTGATCTTGTGGCTGGTAGGCTACAATTTAAAACTAATAAATCTTGGGGCTGGTGGGCTAAAAATTTGTAGCTCAGTGATCTTTGGCTGGTAGGCTACAAGTGTAGCTCAGTGATCTTGGGGGCGGGTTTAGGCTACAATTTGGTAACTCGGGGTTGATCTTGGGGCTGGTAGGCTACAAGTGTAACTCGTGATTTTTTTGGCTGGTGGGCTACAAGTTTAACTCAGTGATTTTGTGGCGGGTTTAGGCTACAAGTTAACTCAGGATCTTGTGGCTGGTAGGTACGGGGTTTTAACTCAGTGATCTTGGGGCTGGAAAGGCTCCCAAATTTGTAACTAGTAAATCTTGGGGCGGGGAAAGGCCCTAACAAATGTAGCTCATTGACCTTTTATATTAATTTATGGGTTTTGAAAATTCGGGGAGACTGTCCCCCTTATCATCTAATGTCTTTGTAATCATCTTTTAATGAATGGCTTAACCCACTCGTTTGGCAAAATTTTTGGGTTAACCTTTCCTTTCAACTTCCCGATATCAAAATACCGTTTTTTTTAATTTTAAATTATCGTCATTTTTTACGATAAATTTCTTCCCAGAAACCCAAACTTAAAATTTCTTAACGTTTCCTTTAATCTTGACATTTTTGCTTTTAAAGGGGAAGGGGTTGTATTGTTTTGGGTTAAAAAAACGCTTTTTGCCAAAAAAAAAAACGTTTATAACAAAACAAACGATACATCTGGTCACGATATGCTAGAACGTACGCAAAAAAAAACATTGAGTTTCTTAAACGAAAAACCCAATTTTGGGGTACAAAAAAAGGGGGGGCACAGGGGGTAGGGGAATTTACATGCAGAGATGGGTTTTAATTGTAGGTGGGGGGGAAAAGGGCCTGGCTTTTGTCCCGTTACAAAACAATTTTGATCCTATCCAAGATTTTCTTGAACATCTATTGTTTTTTTTCCTGTTCCATTTAGTACACAGAGTTTGTCTTCTTGGAACTTTTGTCTGAAACCAGTGATTGTTTTGGGGTTGGCAAGCATCAATTTCCAAGGTGTCACTAATTGAAACGGGCTGGTGCTCTGTAGTGCTGGGGAGAGTGGCATCCTAGGACTGGGGTTTCCCCCAAAAAAGCCCTGGTGAAAAGCAAAACCCCGAGTCACTCCATACCCAAGTCGCGCATTTAAATTGGGAGGAATGAACCCGAAGAAAAAATCGAAACGTGTCCTAAAGGGGAGGAGGGAAATCCTGTTCGCAACACTACTTTTTTTTTTTTTTTCTGCTGGGGTTTTTGTTGATCCTTTGGGACTTTGATGACTGGGGTTGGGGCAAAGGGCTTTGAGATTTCATATCAGATAATTTGGGGGCGGGGCTCTGGGAGTAAAAATTTTCTTTTCTTTTAACTTCGTGTTTGGGGCTATGATGAGGACCTCAAGGCCCGCGCCCTAGTCACTTTTTCCCCAAAAACCCTTCATCTAGCATATTAAACCTAGAACTTGCTGAGGCACAGTGGCTGCCAGGTCAGCTTAGCTGCTACAGGTGGAGACATTGCCAGTATTTTCAGTACGGGTTCTCATCAAATGATTGATATTGTGTTGGTCACAAGTTTCTTTTTGCATGAACTTACACAGGCAGTACAAACTTGCTCTCTAAACTGTATTTTACAGGAGAAATTTAAGCAAAATCTTAGATTTCATACGAAATGAAAAACTATATTCAAAACAAGCGGTAAACAGGTATGGGTCATACAGCCCCACTAACTGATTGCTTGTCTCTTAGTTGCTATGAGACAGCTGGTTGTTGTCAATCTTGTTAACTCTTGACTGACGAACTGATCTATTGTTTCTCTCCTTGTTTTAGTAAAAACAATTCTAAAAACTGGATTAGAGGTTCCAACACCTTGAAAATTTTGAGTACAAACTAGACACACGCCAAGTGTATTGTGAATCACGAAACTTTAAATCCTCGAGGACTTAGGAACCGAGTTGTGCAGGCTCGATCATCCGTCTGCTAAACGAAAACTGGTCTCTTGAACGTTAGTTTACTGTCGACAATAGCAGGCACAGGCCAGTAATACACGGTCTATCACTCGGCTCATGACCTTTATTGAGGGCTTTTACCCATTTATTTCAATAGTACTCTCAAATCTTGATCACTTACTACCACTAGTACTGTCGGACCTTGACCATGTACTGCCACTAGTACTGTCGGACCTTGACCATGTACTGCCACTAGTACTGTCAAACCTTGACCATGTACTGACAGTAGTACTGTCAGAAATTGACCATGTACTGCCACTAGTACTCTCAGATCTTGACCATGTACTGCCACTAGTACTCTCAGACCTTGACCATGTACTGCTACTAGTACTCTCAGACCTTGACCATGTACTGCTACTAGTACTCTCAGACCTTGACCATGTACTGCTACTATTACTCTCAGACCTTAACCATGTACTGCTACTAGTACTCTCACAAATGAGACTACACCTGGGAACAACGTAGGTGTCTGTCATGCAGGTTTGAGAGAGGAAAAGAGATGTTCTCTACGTCACTGACGTAATCTTGATCTACAATACTTTGAGGCAAGAAAGTACACAGTGAAAGCACTCTCTTAAGTTTTTGAACAGTTGAGAGGGAGAGAGAGAGAAATTGTGGGGGAGAGCAAAAGGGATTTTAAATAGCAAGAGAGAGAGGAGGGGAACAAAGAGGTGGGCAGAGATTGGAAGAAAGACAACCGTACACATCAAGAGGTGGAAGAGGAGGGAATGTATTTTGCCAATAATATATATATATATATTATATATATTATATATATATATATATATATATATATATATATATATATGTAAAATGGTCAATTATCAAGAACTCATTTAAAATTAAGTCCTTTCTAAAATTTTCTCTTATACGTTTAAAGATATATTTTTTTCATTAATGTTAATGTAAATTTTTTTTAATTTTGCTCCAAACGAATCTTAGAAAACTTACCTAACCTTATTATAACAAGAACAATTTATTTTAGCTAACCCAGCTAAATATATTTAGATTTGTTTACAATAATTTAATACTAAACAAACACAGTGAAGTAATTTTTTTTCGTTAGGTTCAGAATGATTTTGGCGAAATTACTGCATACACAAATTTCGCTTGTCCTATATGGCAAGATGAGCGTTGCTATTAAGCCAAAATCGCAAGTTTGCCTATTCGCACGACATTTATATATATATAATATATATATATAATATATTATATATATATTATAATATATATATATATATATAATATAATCGTGCAGAATAGGTAAAGTTGCTATTTTGGCCTTAAATAACAACGTCTTCTTGCCGAATAAGGCAAGAAAAATTTGTGTATGCAATAATTTCGCAAAAGTCATTCTGAACCTAACGAAAAAAATATATATTTGTGTTTATTATTAAATTATTGTAAACTTACCTAAACTATATTTAGCTGGATTAGGCTAAATTATATTGAACTTGTTATAATCAGGTTAGGCAAGTTTTCAAAGGATCTTTTAGTACAAAATTATTAATTTTTACATTAACATAAATGAAAAAGTATATCTTCAAACGTATAAAATTTTAGAAAGGACTTAATTTTAAAAGATTTTGTATTTATATATATATATATATATATATATATATATATATATATATATATATATATATATATATATATATATATATTATTTTTTTTTTTCAACAAGTCGGCCGTCTCCCACCGAGGCAGGGTGACCCAAAAAAGAAAGAAAATCCCAAAAAGAAAATACTTTCATCATCATCAACACTTTCACTCACTCACACATAATCACTGTTTTTGCAGAGGTGCTCAGAACACAACAGTTTAGAAGCATATACGTATAAAGATACACAATATTCCCTCCGAACTGCTAATATCCCGAACCCCTCCTTCAGAGTGCAGGCATTGTACTTCCCATTTAAAGGACTCAAGTCCGGCTATATAAAAATAACCGGTTTTCCTGAATCCCTTCACTAAATATTACCCTGCTCACACTCCAACAGATCGTCAAGTCCCAAATACCATTCGTCTCCATTCACTCCTATCGAACACGCTTACGCACGCTTGCTTGAAGTCCAACCCCCTCGCCCACAAAACCTCCTTTACCCCCTCCCTCAAACCTTCCCCTACAGATTTATACGCTATCCATGTCATTCTACTTCGATCCATTCTCTCTAAATGGCCAAACACCTCAACAACCCCTCTTCAGCCCTCTGACTAATACTTTTATTAACTCCACACCTTTTCCTAATTTCCATACTCTGAATTTTCTGCATAATATTTACACCACACATTGCCCTTAGACAGGACATCACTGCCTCCAACCGTCTCCTCGCTGCTGCATTCACAACCCAAGCTTCACACCCATATAAGAGTGTTGGTACTACTATACTTTCATACATTCCCTTCTTTGCCTCCATAGATATATATTCATAATGGACTACTGTGAATATACAGAAGAATGGAAGGGAACTTGAACCGTGGTCCTGCATGTGGCAGGTCCAACTCTGTACTATTCAGTCACTGAGGTTACAGAGGATAATTTTCATCTTACGTCTGAGAATAATTATTTTCCATGAAGTCTGAAGATGTTAATGCAAGTCCAATGTTGCTTATTCCATTTACAGGTTTTCAAGAGGTAAACGTTACTGTTGAGCATGAAAAGAATTTTTCTGCGGTAAGCAATGTTTTTCTCGATTCTTATAAATACACAACACTGGTTCCAGCACCACTGTCCTTTACCAATACTAGATACATCAGCACTGTGCTGCTACACTATTGTATATGATAAATTTAGATTTTGGCACCGAAGTGGCTTGTTGATTGTGCATCCTGTGGACGGTAGCGCAAGAGCATCAAGATGCACAAAAGACCTAGGAACTAGGCCCCAAAAGGGTTAACATGATAGTTATATAGTGGAAACAAAAGCCGTTTCCCTCTCATTCTATCATGCAGGATGAGTCACAGTGTTAAAAATCTGTTAGTGTGAGCAGGGAGACTCCAGTAGGACATGAGGATGATGTCCAGTATTCCAGTAAGGGTTCATGAGCTACGGCATCATCATGTGTTTTGTTGCACCTCAAACAACAGAGGCAACGACCACGTCATATACATGATAAATGTCCTAACTTGTGGCACTCAACCTAAAAAGCAGAAGTACTTTGTGTTGCTCCCAGATGCCGCACTTTGAAATTCATCAACACCGCTTGAAGAAGACATTGATCAGCAACACAAGATATAGATCAGCAACACAAGATATAGATCAGCAACACAAGACACGGATCAGCAAAGCGAGAAGGCAATAAAATAAAACGGAGGAACCCGAGGTAACTGGAAAGTGCGTCTTACTTTTGCTGTTGGAGTGCGGGGGTTGGATGGGAGCTGGGGACAAAAGGTTATTGCATAGTGATTGTGGCGGCGGTGGCGGCGGCGGCGGCGGCGGCGGCGGCAGCCGACTTGACCCTCGACTCTGAAAAACCTACAACTTTTTTTTTGTAACTTTCCTAATATTATTAATATTAACATGTTGATCAGCGAATCAAATTTCCGACTGGTGATGGTAGGTTAAGAATCGTCAGGAAACAGGACAAGGATTTCTCAGTCAGGTTCAAGTCGTATGTTGACCCGCCACTGGAACCTCTGTTCACCTGACCGAGATCTTCCGCCAGCTGACCCTCACTTGGTCAACAAGCTTCAAGTCTACAGAGTACTTGATAACCAGAGGTTCGGTGTTAATGGTACACAGTACCTACATAATGAATGACACAAGTGCAACATTTTGACACCTCGAGCACCGAAACCTTTCTTCTCCACGGTAGGCTTCTTGAGTAGAAGACGCAGATGATTTCGATACTGGAAACGGTAAAAGTAGAGAGGTATATTTTTGAGGTGATATGTCCCACAGACTTGAACAGAAAAATCTGTTAGAGAGAAGAGAGAGAAGTAGCGAGAGAGAGAAAAGGACAAAACAGAAAAAAATAGGAAAAAAAAAGATGAGAAGTGAGAATGAGAACATGAAGGCCCAGGTAACCCAAGTAGTATCAGAAGTGATTTACACACTGCCTGCCCGTCTGTTCCTGCTGCAGTGACCACGGTGGCTCTGCAACATACACAAAACCACATTCCTACTCACCCACTATTCCATCGGTCTCTACATACATCTCTCCATCTATTCAAGCCACGGGGGGGAGGGGGGGACGAGGATTCGGTTCAACAACAGTGTCTAGACGTAAGTCTCATTACCAGTGTCGTTAGATGACGAATTCTTTTGTAACATATATGGTTGTAATATTGGGAATATTACGAAAAACCAGACAGGTTGCGAGGGCTTTGTTGAGATTACTGGTTATAGTTGAGGAGGTCGCCCTGACAGGTAGGGTCTGCAATATGTTGAGGTGTCCACAGGGAAGCTATGTATACTGAACGCACTGTTGGTATGCTGATATGCTTTATTTTCGATGTTTCGCTCATCGAAAATAAAACGTTTAAAATAAAAGCCTGATCTGCATTACATGCCTTTATATCCAGTGGTGGCTTTTGTTGATAGCCTTTGTTGGCCGCTTTTGTAGTCGCTTTTGTTGGTCGCTGTCATTCACTTTTTTCATTGTAAATTAAAACTTCGCAAAAAACACTAAGTTAATTATTTTGACTAAAATTTTTTACTCCATTGAAAGGAAAAAATGATCGTCAAAACGTCAAAAATTTGAAAAATGTTATTTGTTGTTATTAACAATCCTCCTCCAGTATAAGCAGCAGCACCAGTACCACCGTGTTAGTGTACCGTGTTAGTGTACCGTGTTAGTGTACCGTGTTAGTGTACCGTGTTAGTGTACCGTGTTAGTGTACCGTGTTAGTGCACCGTGTTAGTGTACCGTGTTAGTGTACCGTGTTAGTGTACCGTGTTAGTGTACCGTGTTAGTGCACCGTGTTAGTGTACCGTGTTAGTGTACCGTGTTAGTGTACCGTGTTAGTGCACCATGTTAGTGTACCGTGTTAGTGTACCGTGTTAGTGAAACCGTGTTAGTGCACCGTGTTAGTGTACCGTGTTAGTGTACCGTGTTAGTGTACCGTGTTAGTGTACCGTGTTAGTGCACCGTGTTAGTGTACCGTGTTAGTGCACCGTGTTAGTGTACCGTGTTAGTGTACCGTGTTAGTGTACCGTGTTAGTGTACCGTGTTAGTGCGCCGTGTTAGTGCGCCGTGTTAGTGCGCCGTGTTAGTGTGCCGTGTTAGTGTGCCGTGTTAGTGTGCCGTGTTAGTGTACCGTGTTAGTGTACCGTGTTAGTGTACCGTGTTAGTGTACCGTGTTAGTGTACCGTGTTAGTGTACCGTGTTAGTGCACCGTGTTAGTGTACCGTGTTAGTGCACCGTGTTAGTGTACCGTGTTAGTGCACCGTGTTAGTGTACCGTGTTAGTGCACCGTGTTAGTGCACCGTGTTAGTGTACCGTGTTAGTGTACCGTGTTAGTGCACCGTGTTAGTGTACCGTGTTAGTGTACCGTGTTAGTGTACCGTGTTAGTGTACCGTGTTAGTGTACCGTGTTAGTGTACCGTGTAGCCCAGGAACCTCGAAGATATGGTACACACCCATCTCAAGATGGACAATGTATGACAGTGCTTCTACAAATTACCCATCACAATATGATCATGGGAGGCAAAATAAACCCATTACCATGATAGTTAATGCCACTGAATGGGATACCTAAATGGTTCAGAGAAGCGACAAGTTGATAAATTAGACATGTGCAACACTTGGGTATCTGTATTGTGGAAACGTTTCGCCACACAGTGGCTTCATCAGTCCATACAAAGGAGAATCTTGAAGAACAGGAGGAGAATGAGGTAATCAGTCCCTCAACCTTGAGTCGATGTGGTCAGTCCATCAATCTTGAATAGAATACGGCATACGTGCTGAGAAGGAGCTTATAAACCGTTAGCAGGAGAGGTGCAGCAGTCATAGGTCGTGTAACATTTGTTCAATGTTGAAGTAGGCCAAGAATTAGGCAAGCGAAGAATTCCCAAGTATTAAGATCCCAAGAAGTTGCAGTGTCTGACAGGTTTGTAGATGAATGGTTCAACATTGAACAAATGTTACACCACCTATGATGCTTCACCTCTCCTGCCAACGGTTTATAAGCTCCTTCTCAGCACGTATGCCGTATTCTATTCAAGATTGATGGACTGACCACATCGATTCAAGGTTGAGGGACTGATTACCTCATTCTCCTCCTGTTCTTCAAGATTCTCCTTTGTATGGACTGATGAAGCCACTGTGTGGCGAAACGTTTCCTCAATAAAGATACCCAAGAGTTGCACATGTGTCTAATTTATCAAGGTAATCAGTCCCTCAGATTAGAGTCGATGTTATCAGTCCATAAGTATTGATTGATGGACTGATAACATCGACTCCAATCTAAGGGACTGATTACCTCAAACTCCTTCTGATCTTCACCACTCTTCTTTGTATTGAACTGATGAAGCCTCTGTGTTGCGAAACGTTTCCCCAATAGATACCCAAGTGTCTAATTTATCCAGGGGGATAATGTTGATAAATGTTCTCACTAGTCACTCTGATCTCCGGCATCACAACACCTCTCTCACTGACAGCGTGTAAACAAGCCTTCAGGTCTGCGTTAGCTTGACTATCACTGTTCTTAAGACCAAGGACGTCTAACGCACAGCTTGGGTGAAACCTAAGACATCCTCATAACCGCAACATGTGTCTGCAGACAAGCCAACTGGCGAATCGACGGGTTCAATATTGTCGATATTCCAGGAAGATGATGGAAATTAACCATTAGGAGGATTTAGAAAGACAAGCGAGTCAACACTAGGTCACATTTATTAGAAAACGTTTCGGTCCTGGGACACTAGGACATAATTATCAGAAAACGTTTCTAATAATGTTCTAGTGTTGACTCACGTGTCTTTCTAAACACTGCAACAGGCCTACTGGTCCATACTTGGCAGGTCCTTCTCAACCCCAAACCAACAAAAATATTTGCCCAATCCATTTTGAGAAAGATCCGGCTACAAAATAATGTTCCTGGTCTGCAACTGACAAGTACACTCACCCGGGGACACAATTCCACTTGTAGACAGGAAGAGGACGTTGTAAACAGGAACCAAGAAAAGGTCGACCTTCCAGCAACCAAGAAAAGGTCGACCTTCCAGCAACCAAGAAAAGGTCGACCTTCCAGCAACCAAGAAAATGTCGACCTTCCAACAACCAAGAAAAGGTCGACCTTCCAGCAACCAGAAAGGTCGACCTTCCAGCAACCAAGAAAAGGTCGACCTTCTAGCAACCAAGAAAAGGTCGACCTTCCAGCAACCAAGAAAAGGTCGACCTTCCAGCAACCAAGAAAAGGTCGACCTTCCAGCAACCAAGAAAAGGTCGACCTTCCAGCAACCAAGAAAAGGTCGACCTTCCAGCAACCAAGAAAAGTCGACCTTCCAGCAACCAAGAAAAAGTCGAACCTTCCAGCAACTAAGAAAAAGTCGACCTTCCAGCAACTAAGAAAAAGTCGACCTTCCAGCAACCAAGAAAAGGTCGACCTTCCAGCAACCAAGAAAAAGTCGACCTTCCAGCAACCAAGAAAAGGTCGACCTTCCAGCAACCAAGAAAAAGTCGACCTTCCAGCAACCAAGAGAAAAAGTCGACCTTCCAGCAACCAAGAAAAAGTCGACCTTCCAGCAACTAAGAAAAAGTCGACCTTCCAGCAACCAAGAAAAAGTCGACCTTCCAGCAACCAAGAAAAAGTCGACCTTCCAGCAACTAAGAAAAAGTCGACCTTCCAGCAACTAAGAAAAAGTCGACCTTCCAGCAACCAAGAAAAAGTCGACCTTCCAGCAACCAAGAAAAGGTCGACCTTCCAGCAACCAAGAAAAGGTCGACCTTCCAGCAACCAAGAAAAGGTCGACCTTCCAGCAACCAAGAAAAGGTCGACCTTCCAGCAACCAAGAAAAAGTCGACCTTCCAGCAACCAAGAAAAGGTCGACCTTCCAGCAACCAAGAAAAAGCGACCTTCCAGCAACCAAAGAAAAGGTCGACCTTCCAGCAACCAAGAAAAGGTCGACCTTCCAGCAACCAAAGAAAAAGGTCGACCTTCCAGCAACCAAGAAAAGGTCGACCTTCCAGCAACCAAGAAAAGGTCGACCTTCCAGCAACCAAGAAAAGGTCGACCTTCCAGCAACCAAGAAAAAGTCGACCTTCCAGCAACCAAGAAAAAGTCGACCTTCCAGCAACCAAGAAAGGTCGACCTTCCAGAAACCAAGAAAAAGTCGACCTTCCAGCAACCAAGAAAAGGTCGAACCTTCCAGCAACCAAGAAAAGGTCGACCTTCCAACAACCAAGAAAAGGTCGACCTTCCAGCAACCAAGAAAAAATCGACCTTCCAGCAACCAAGAAAAGGTCGACCTTCCAGCAACCAAGAAAAAGTCGACCTTCCAGCAACCAAGAAAAGGTCGACCTTCCAGCAACCAAAAAAAGGTGGACCTTCCAGCAACCAAGAAAAGGTGGACCTTCCAGCAACCAAGAAAAGGTGGACCTTCCAGCAACCAAGAAAAGGTCGACCTTCCAGCAACCAAGAAAAGGTCGACCTTCCAGCAACCAAGAAAAGGTCGACCTTCCAGCAACCAAGAAAAGGTCGACCTTCCAGCAACCAAGAAAAAGTCGACCTTTCCAGCAACCAAGAAAAGTCGACCTTCCAGCAACCAAGAAAAGGTCGACCTTCCAGAACCAAGAAAAAGTCGACCTTCCAGCAACCAAGAAAAGGTCGACCTTCCAGCAACCAAGAAAAGTCGACCTTCCAGCAACCAAGAAAAGGTCGACCTTCCAGCAACCAAGAAAAAGTCGACCTTCCAGCAACCAAGAAAAGGTCGACCTTCCAGCAACCAAGAAAAAGTCGACCTTCCAGCAACCAAGAAAAGGTCGACCTTCCAGCAACCAAGAAAAGGTCGACCTTCCAGCAACCAAGAAAAGGTTCGACCTTCCAGCAACCAAGGAAAAAGTCGACCTTCCAGCAACCAAGAAAAAGTCGACCTTCCAGCAACCAAAAAAGGTCGACCTTCCAGCAACCAAGAAAAAGTCGACTTTCCAGCAACCAAGGAAAAGGTCGACCTTCCAGCAACCAAGAAAAAGTCGACCTTCCAGCAACCAAGAAAAGGGTTTCGACCTTCCAGAAAAACCCAAAGAAAAGTCGACCTTCCAGCAACCAAGAAAAGGTCGACCTTCCAGCAACCAAGAAAAAGTCGACCTTCCAGCAACCAAGAAAAGGTCGACCTTCCAGCAACCAAGAAAAGGTCGACCTTCCAGCAACCAAGAAAAGGTCGACCTTCCAGCAACCAAGAAAAAGTCGACCTTCCAGCAACCAAGGAAAAGGTCGACCTTCCAGCAACCAAGAAAAAGTCGACCTTCCAGCAACCAAGAAAAGGTCGACCTTCCAGCAACCAAAAAAAGGTCGACCTTCCAGAAACCCAAGAAAAGGTCGACCTTCCAGCAACCAAGAAAAAGTCGACCTTCCAGCAACCAAGAAAAGGTCGACCTTCCAGCAACCAAGAAAAAGTCGACCTTCCAGCAACCAAGAAAAGGTCGACCTTCCAGCAACCAAGAAAAGGTCGACCTTCCAGCAACCAAGAAAAAGTCGACCTTCCAGCAACCAAGAAAAGGTCGACCTTCCAGCAACCAAGAAAAAGTCGACCTTCCAGCAACCAAGAAAAGGTCGACCTTCCAGCAACCAAGAAAAGGTCGACCTTCCAGCAACCAAGAAAAGGTCGACCTTCCAGCAACCAAGAAAAAGTCGACCTTCCAGCAACCAAGAAAAGTCGACCTCCAGCAACCAAGAAAAGGTCGACCTTCCAGCAACCAAGAAAAAGTCGACCTTCCAGCAACCAAGAAAAGGTCGACCTTCCAGCAACCAAGAAAAAGTCGACCTTCCAGCAACCAAGAAAAAGTCGACCTTCCAGCAACCAAGAAAAGGTCGACCTTCCAGCAACCAAGAAAAAGTCGACCTTCCAGCAACCAAGAAAAAGTCGACCTTCCAGCAACCAAGAAAAGGTCGACCTTCCAGCAACCAAGAAAAGGTCGACCTTCCAGAAAACCAAGAAAAAGTCGACCTTCCAGCAACCAAGAAAAAGTCGACCTTCCAGAAAACCAAGAAAAGGTCGACCTTCCAGCAACCAAGAAAAGGTCGACCTTCCAGCAACCAAGAAAAGGTCGACCTTCCAGCAACCAAGAAAAAGTCGACCTTCCAGCAACCAAGAAAAAGTCGACCTTCCAGCAACCAAGAAAAGGTCGACCTTCCAGCAACCAAGAAAAGGTCGACCTTCCAGCAACCAAGAAAAAGTCGCCTTCAGCAACCAAGAAAAGGTCGACCTTCCAGCAAACCAAGAAAAGGTCGACCTTCCAGCAACCAAGAAAAGGTCGACCTTCCAGCAACCAAGAAAAGGTCGACCTTCCAGCAACCAATTTTACTGACATGAAGGTCAGAAAAATATCTTCAGTTTTCAAATGTAAGAAAAAATAAATTCGCCCTATTTATCATTATTATTAATAATAGTCACAGGGAAAGCTAAATTCGTAGTAGTTATACATCAGCAGAAATGGGGAAAACTCGGGTTTGATCCATGGAGATTAGCTCAAGTTCATTGGATCAAGACCCCTTCACAGGCATCGAAGAGGCCTTGATGCCGCTGAAGGCACTATGTATTCTTAGTTATATATACATTATATATATATATATATATAATATATAATATATATATATATATATATATATATATATATATATATTTTATATATATATATATCCCAAATTTCTCTATCTCTCTCTGTCTCCTATATAATTGCCCGAGGTGATAGAGATTTCCTTATTAAAATTCCATTTCTCCCGTGTATGGGATAACTCATCCTGAGAGGTTATTCCCAAGTGATAGTAACTCCAGCTCTGCTGAAACAAAACCTTTGAAGCTGCCGTAGAGAGGAGAGGGAAAGGAGAGAGAGAGAGAGGAGGAGGGAGAGAGAGGGGGGAGGGGGAGAGAGGGGGAGGGAGAGAGAGGGGGAGGGAGAGAGAGAGGGGGAGGGAGAGAGAAGGGGAGGGAGGGGAGAAGGGGAGGGAGAGAGAGGGAGGGAGAGGAGAGGGGGAGGGAGAGAGAGGGGGAGAGGAGAGAGAGGGGGAGGTGAGAGAGAGGGGGAGGGGAGAGAGAGGGGGAGGGAGAGAGAGGGGGAGGGAGAGAGAGGGGGGAGGGAGAGGAGAGGGGAGGGAGGGAGAGAGGGGGGAGAGGGAGATTCTAACAGTTAAGTCAGACGGACCCCACTAAGAAACTTTCCTCAATCAGGAACTTGTCCCATCTCGCAAGTGCTATATATTCGATTGCGTCCAACGTATATATGTACGTAGAGGAGGAGGAGGAGGAGGAGGAGCGGGAGGAGGAGGAGCGGGAGGAAGAGGAGCGGGAGCGGCAGCAGGAGGAGGAGCGGGAGCAGGAGCAGGGGCAACAGGAGTGGGAGCAGGAGAAGGAGCAGGGGCAGCAGCAGGAGGAGCGAGAGCAGGAGAAGTAGCAGGGGCAACAGCAGGAGCAGGAGCAGGGGCAGCAGGAGGAGGAGCGGGAGCAGGAGCAGGGGCAGCAGCAGGAGGAGCGGGAGAAGGAGCAGGGGCAGCAGCAGGAGGAGCAGGAGCAGGGGCAGGAGCAGGGGCAGCAGCAGGAGGAGCGGGAGCAGGAGAAGGAGCAGGGGCAGCAGCAGGGAGGAGCGGGAGCGAGGAGGAGCAAAAGCAGGGGCAGCAGCAGGAGGAGCGGGAGCAGGAGAGAAAGGGGGCAGGGGCAAACAACAGAAGGAGCGGGAGCAGGAGAAGGAGCAGGGGCAGCAGCAGGAGGAGCGGGAGCAGGGAAAAGAAAGGAGCAGCAGCAACAGAAGGAGCGGGAGCAGGAGAAGGAGCAGGGGCAGCAGCAGGGAAGGAGCGGGAGCAGGGAGGAGCAGGGCAGCAACAGAAGGAGCGGGAGCAGGAGAAGGAGCAGGGGCAGCAACAGAAGGAGCGGGAGCAGGAGAAGGAGCAGGGGCAGCAACAGAAGGAGCGGGAGCAGGAGAGAAAGGGCAGCAAACAAAGGGGAGAAGGAGCAGGGGCAGCAACAGAAGGAGCGGGAGCAGGGAAGGAGCAGGGGCAGCAACAGAAGGAGCGGGAGCAGGAGAAGGAGCAGGGGCAGCAACAGAAGGAGCGGGAGCAGGAGAAGGAGCAGGGCAGCAACAGAAGGAGCGGGAGCAGGAGAAGGAGCAGGGGCAGCAACAGAAGGAGCGGGAGCAGGAGAAGGAGCAGGGGCAGCAACAGAAGGAGCGGGAGCGGAGAAGGAGCAGGGGCAGCAACAGAAGGAGGGAGCAGGAGAAGGAGCAGGGGCAGCAACAGAAGGAGCGGGAGCAGGAGAAGGAGCAGGGGCAGCAACAGAAGGAGCGGGAGCAGGAGAAGGAGCAGGGGCAGCAACAGAAGAGCGGAGCAGGAGAAGGAGCGGGGCAGCAACAAAAGGGGGGAAGGAGGCAGGGGCAGCAACAGAAGGAGCGGGAGCAGGAGAAGGAGCAGGGGCAGCAACAGAAGGAGCGGGAGCAGGAGAAGGAGCAGGGGCAGCAACAGAAGGAGCGGGAGCAGGAGAAGGAGCAGGGGCAGCAACAGAAGGAGCGGGAGCAGGAGAAGGAGCAGGGGCAGCAACAGAAGGAGCGGGAGCAGGAGAAGGAGCAGGGGCAGCAACAGATGAGGCGGCGGCAGGAGAAACAAAAAGTCTTACAGAACATCAATGAACCGATAAAAGTAGCACACACTTTTTAAATAAAAAGGAGTGGTGAGGGTATGAAGGAGCAGGGGCAACAAAGATGATCTGGAGGCAAGAGAAGGGATGTATGATGTATATAGTACCAACATCTTAATGGGGTGAAGCTTGGTTGTAAATGTGCAGGGGACGGCGGTTGAGGCAGTGGGGTTCCGTTTTTAAGGGCAATGTGGGTGATAAGATATTATCAAGAAACATTTGGAAGTTGGGAAAAATTTAAGCGAAGGACTGGAGTTAATAAATATTATCAGAAAAGGGAGTGTGGTTGGTTAGGTCATTTAAGAGGAGGACAAAAGTGAATGACATGGAGGCGTATAAACTGTAGAAGGAAGGGGTAGGGGTCGTCCTCGAAAAGGGTTGGAAGGATGGGTGTAAGGAGGTTTTGTGGGCGAGGGGCTTGGACTTCCAGCAGGCGTGATGAGTGGTTCGATAGGAGTGAATGGAGACGAATGTATTTGGGACCTGACGACTGTTGGAGTGTGAGCAGGTAATATTTAGTGAAGGGATTAGGGAAACCGGTTATTTTTATATAGCCGTATTGAGTCACTGGAAATGGGGAGTACAAGCCGCATTCTAAGGAGGGGTTCGGGTGGTTTGGCAGTTTGGAGGGATATGTTGTGTATCTTTATGGGTTTTATGCTTCTAAATGTTGTGTTCTGGCACCTCTGCAAAAAGTTGATTAGGGGGGTGAAAGGTTTAATGTGAAGTTCTTTTGGGGATCTTCTTTTTGGGTACTTCCTGGCCGGTGGATGACGCTGCTGTTGATAGGAGTAAATAAATATATTATATTATATATATATATATATATATATATATATATATATATTATATATTTTAAAATATATATATATATGTCGTGCCCAATAGGCAGAACTTGCGAACTTGGCTTAAATAGCAACGTTCATCATGCCATATAGGACAAGCGAAAATTTGTGTATGCAATAATTTCGCCAAAATCATTCTGAACCTAACGAAAAAATATATTTCACTGTTTAGTATTAAATTACTGTAAACAAATCTAAAATATATTTAGTTGAGTTAAGCTAGAATAAATTGTTCTTGTTATAATAAGGTTAGGTAAGTTTTCTAAGATTCGTTTGGAGCAAAATTAAATTTTTTTACATTAACATTAATGAAAAAATATATCTTTAAACGTACAAGAGAAAATTTTAGAAAGGACTTAATTTTAAATGAGTTCTTGCTAATTGACCAGTTTTACATATTCGGCACGACATAATATATATATATATATATATATATATTATATATATATATATATATATATATATATATATATATATATATATGTTGCATGAAAATCATGCAAAAGTGTTTTGTATGACAAACAGAGGATGTATTCATATGTTAAAAATGTGAGGTCCATTAGTTTCTCATGACCCGGAGATATTACAGATACATCTCAAGAATTAGTGAGGTGTTACCATGGGAAGGATGACTCTCTATATCTTGCTCTCCCCCACTCTCACATACCCCTCCCTCCCTCTCCCCCCCCTCCGTCTCCCCCATCCAGTCTCACTTCTACATAGTTTCTCAAGGATACAGAGACGAACTCTTTTACGTTAGAACACATCTAAGGACTAAAATATCGTTGAATATATTTCACAAGCTGAGACAGTAAAATAGAAACCTGTTAAACGTTTTGCACTCTGGATATATTGCGCTCATGTCTCTTGTTTCCTGAACACGGAAGATAACGGGATAATATTGCGATATTCATTTGATTTAATTTTAATTCTCGTCATTCACATTTTAAACTTTCTATTTTGTGTAACTCTCTTAAAGTCCCTCTTACTGAGTTACTGGTGATAGTGGTGGTCGGAACTGGTGGTAATCATAGTAGGTGGGGTGAGTGTTTATGGTTGCCTTTGTTAACATGGTTATGTTTGCTGTGGTTATTTGTAGTAGCTGTGGCAGTGATGGTAATGTGTGTTAGTGGTCATCTTGTTAAGTGGTGTTGGTGCAGGTGGTGCAGATGGTGGTGGTATTGCAGATGGTGGTTGTGACACGACCACCACTCACTACTGGTGATCATTTCAACAAAGAACTTAAGAAGAGATCCATTCCTTGTATATGAGGTAACATGCCTGTTACATACGCGTGTGAACACTAACGTGCACACGTACACACTAATGTACACACGTACACAAACGTACAGCCCCTCACATGCAGACTAAGGGAAATAAATGTCAAATGCTTTGTAACTGTATATTCTGATGCGATTCTCATTGTCTAGGTCACGTCCAGTACTTGTACTAATGAGAGTCATGTTGGTGTCGGCTGTGTCAGAGTCCATACTGGTTGAAGCGGGGGATAAACAGTTGTCAATAAAAACGCGTTATAGTATTTCTTTTGTCAAAAGCTTTTTGTTTGTTATTTTAACGAGTCACATTCGGAAAGGTGCGAGACATTGGGGGCAATTTTAATTTTTAGAACACGAAGTCACTAGTTATGAGTCCTGGAATGAATAAATATTCAGGCGTTTCAAGAACAATTCTGATTCATTGTGAGTTATATCATGAATAAGAAAACATTTCTTCATATATTTCATAATTTTGGTAATAGGGATATCCTACTGCTCTGTTTTATAATTTAATTGATTCTCCATTATATTGTATTATTTTTATGCACTTTATTTTTTTTCAATTGAGAGCAAGAAGGAATTAGGACAGAGAACAACATAACGGGTATCGGAAATAGGTTAATAGCAAGCTGTCAATAAATATTTTTCATCATAGGTTAATTATTTTTCACTACTGTTATATACTGCACTATATTGCTAACTTAACTCGTATCGGATTATGCAATGGCAAATTGTGACAGACGATGATCCAGGGTATGTTGGTTGCCATGTCCATATACATAAGTACTTGTAATAGAGCAAAAATTTTCTTTCCTTTCAACACCGTCGAGTCTTCATATATTATGTCAGATGCACTTGATCAATAGAAATGGGTATAAGAATGAAATATTTCAGGTAGTTTACATTATCACGGGCGCCATTCCGAGGTTTTTAATAGTCTGTAAAGAAGGTTCAGGTAGGTTGGAACTGAATAAAGTTGCACAGTTGCGAAAGAAGATTAAAGCTTCTGTGAAGGCTAAAAAAAACCTCGTCACGAAATTTTGAAATGAGAGAAAAGAAGCATGATGAGTATTGAAATATAAAGATGATTACATTGAAGTAATGGCAGAGAGCTACTGGAAACTGTAGTAAGTACACAGAGAGGGTAATCATCTATGTGATATATCAGGAGCAAGGATAATTTTTTAGTGAATTTCAGCAAAATAATTTAAAGAAGATATCCTTAACAAGAAAAAGCCTGTTATCTACTGCATTGTGACCAGCATGCCACAGAATATTATGGAGAGTTCACTTTACAGGGATCTTTCTAAAAGCAGACCGAAATTTGTGATTCCTGCAACGTCACAATTAGAAACAATTCCTCCAAGCATATTGCAAGAAAGATGGAGACTGCAGTGAAAGGAATAATTTCCAGTTATCCCGGCAAGTTCATCTAACATTATTCTGTACCAAACGCAAGAACGTCATTCCTTGGACAGTCATTTATTCACAAGAACTAGAAATTTAGTCACGAGATCTTGATGAATATATTTCAAGAGAGACGTATAGTACTTGCCTCAAACAGCAACTACATCGGGGAGTTGGTGGACTGTTATACTATCAGAGTAAAGAAAGTTTGTAGCAGCAATTATCATTAACAATTAAGGTAATTTGTGCACGTCTCCCCAGAATCATAAAGAGCAGATATCATTGAGAGGAAATGAACTTGAAAAATACTCATCAATTTTTTTTTTTACCAAGACACACCAAGTTACTTCATCACTCACACCAAACTTTGTAAAAAAGAAATTAATAACAGAGGTTGTTTTTTGTCTACAGGCAGTTCAACAACATCTCTTATGAATTAAAATCCGAAGGTCAATTCTGCTTCAGTCTTACAAAAAGAAAGGTATTTATTTGCAGTATCCAATGTAAAGAGGAATTCACAATTAAGGATGATCAAGTCAGTCCTGAAAAGATTTAAACTTATCAATAAAGATTTGCTAAGTGGCAGAGACAATAAAAATGAAATTATCTTCAGTGGATATTGCAGTATTAGAGAGTTTGGCACGTCTGTCCATTGGAAAAGGTAATGGAACAAGTGGAGAGAATTATTATAATCAAAAAGAAGCGCTAAGCCACAAGGGCTATACAGCGCAAGTGGAGAGAAAATGGTCACCATCTCAACAATTGGGGCAGTAATTACTGGTCTACAGCAAACCCCTGCAGCAGTTACTAGATTCTGACCTTCTCTACTGTGAAAATTTGTCCCAAGTCTTGCATGATGACTAACATAACAGAAGAGTTTTTTCCTTTATCCTCGCATCAAGTTGAATCGACTTCCATTAGAAGAATAATGAAGTACTTCATGAGATCAAGAGCCTTGTTGCAAGCGAATCTTAGAATGAGGAGACAGGGTGTAAAATGCTACAAAAGGATCCATCATCAGCCACGTAAGAGTCCTTCGCTTTTTCTTGTTCCTGTTCTCTTCAACCTGAGGTTAACATAAAACGCCCACGGATGAACTATAACAAGTTATGGAAAAGTATATACAAGAGGACTGTGCTCCACTCGATGTAGATTCCTTGGGCCAGAGATGCTGCCTCTGAAGAAACTACCAAGAGAACTGATGGCTCACACAGCCACTTCAGCGCCGTCACAGAACATTTAAATACCAGGATTTTTTTGTTTTGCTCTCGGTAAGGCGCAGCTACGACCAACAGTCACCCATAGCAAACTTATACTCATTAAGTACAACCCAGAAATTTATAAGTAACCCCAAGCATGCTTCAGTCTTGATGAGCTAAGATATGAAAAATAGATGTAACTTATGCAAGTAGTTGTCTACTATTTAAGTCAATATTATTTTCTTAAATTTATACAGTGTGTAATAACTCATTTGTAATTTCAACCAATTTTTCCAATTTTCTTCAGCTTTAGTTTTCTCATTTAAACAGTACTGTACTGCGTGTGTATAATATACTGTGTGTGTGTATAATATACTGTGTGTGTGTATAATATACTGTGTGTGTATAATATACTGTGTGTGTGTATAATATACTGTGTATAATATACTGTGTGAGTGTGTATAATATACTGTGTGTGTATAATATACTGTGTGCGTGTGTATAATATACTGTGTGTGTGTGTATAATATACTGTGTGAGTGTATAATATACTGTGTGCGTGTGTATAATATACTGTGTGTGTGTATATAATATACTGTGTGCGTGTGTATAATATACTGTGTGCGTGTGTATAATATACTGTGTGCGTGTGTATAATATACTGTGTGCGTGTGTATAATATACTGTGTGTGTGTGTATAATATACTGTGTGTGTATAATATACTGTGTGTATAATATACTGTGTGTGTATAATATACTGTGTGCGTGTGTATAATATACTGTGTGTGTGTATAATATACTGTGTGTGTGTTTATAATATACTGTGTGTGTATAATATAGTGTGTGTGTGTATAATATACTGTGTGTGTGTATAATATACTGTGTATGTGTGTATAATATACTGTGTGCGTGTGTATAATATACTGTGTGTGTATAATATACTGTGTGTATAATATACTGTGTGCGTGTGTAATATACTGTGTGTGTATAATATACTGTGTGTGTATAATAAAGTGTGTGTGTGGTGTATAATATACTGTGTGTGTGTGTATAATATACTGTGTGTGTGTATAATATACTGTGTGTGTATATACTGTGTGTGTGTATAATATACTGTGTGCGTGTGTATAATATACTGTGTGTGTGTATAATATACTGTGTGTGTGTATAATATACTGTGTGTGTGTATAATATACTGTGTTGTATAATATACTGTGTGTGTATAATATACTGTGTGTGTATAATATACTGTGTGTGTATAATATACTGTGTGTGTGTGTATAATATACTGTGTGTGTATAATATACTGTGTGCGTGTGTATAATATACTGTGTGTGTGTGTATAATATACTGTGTGCGTGTGTATAATATACTGTGTGTGTGTGTATAATATACTGTGTGTGTGTATAATATACTGTGTGTGTGTGTGTATAATATACTGTGTGCGTGTGTATAATATACTGTGTGCGTGTGTATAATATACTGTGTGCGTGTGTATAATATACTGTGTGTTTTATAATATACTGTGTGGTGTATAAATATACTGTGTGTGTGTATAATATACTGTGTGTGTGTGTATAATATACTGTGTGTGTATAATATACTGTGTGTGTATAATATACTGTGTGTGTATAATATACTGTGTGCGTGTGTATAATATACTGTGTGCGTGTGTCAAACTAACTTTGCTCGTCTAAATTGTGTTGCAGGTGAGACTCAGCTCCTGGCCCCGCCTCTTCACTGATTCGCTACTATCCTCTCTCTCTCTCTCTGCTTCCTGAGCTTTGGTCATACCTCTTCTTAAAATATGTATGGTCCTGCCTCAATACTTCACTTGCTAGCTATTCCAAATTGCTGACAACTATATGATGAGAAAATACTTCCTAACTCCCTGTGACTCGTCTGAGTCTTCAGCTTCAGTTGTGACCTTACTTGTCCCTGTGTCTTCGTCTGGAACATCCTATCTCTGTCCACCTTGTCTATTTCCCGCAGTATCTTGTATGTCGTTATCATGTCTCCCCTGACCCTTCTGTCCTCCAGTGTCGTCAGTCCGATTTCCCTTAACCTTTCCTCGTACGACATTCCCTTGAGCTCTGGGACTAGCCTTGTTGCAAAACCTTTGTACTTTCTCTAACTTCTTGACGTGCTTGACAGTGTGGGTTCCAGACTGGTGCTGATACTACTCCAGTATGGGCCTAACATACACAGTGTACAGTGTCTTGAACGATTCCTTATTAAGGTATCGGAACGCTATTCTCAGGTATGCTGCAGCGGTTATTTGGTTGATGTGTGCCTCCGGTGATGTGCTCGGTGTTATGGTCACCCCAAGGTTTTCTCCCTGAGTGAGGTCTGTAGTCTTTGTCCACCTAGCCTATACTCTGCTGCGGTCTTCTTTGCCCCTCCCCAATCTTCATGACTTTGCATTTGGCTGGATTGAATTCGAGAAGCCAGTTACTGGACCACATGTCCAGCCTCTTCCAGGTCTCTTTGCAGTCCTGCCTCATCCTCGTCCGATTTAATTCTTCTCATCAACTTCACGTCATCTGCGAACAGGGACACTTCAGAGTCTATTCCTTCCATCATGTCGTTCACATATATCAAAAATAGCACTGGTCCTAGAACTGACCCCTGTGGGACCCCGCTCGTAACAGGCGCCCACTGTGAAACCTCTTCACGTACCATGACTCGTTGCTGCCTCCCTGTCAGGTATTCCCTTATCCATTGCAGTGCCCTTCCTTTTACGTGTGCCTGATCCTCCAGCTTCTGCACTAATCTCTTGTGGGGAACTGTGTCAAAGGCCTTCCTGCAGTCTAGGAAAACGCAATCTACCCAACCCTCTCTCTCGTGTCTTATTTCTGTTACCTTGTCATAAAACTCCAGGAGGTTTGTGATACAAGATTTGCCTTCCATGAACCCATGCTGGTTTTCATTTATAATCTTGTTCCTTTCCAGGTGTTCGACCACTCTCCTCCTGATAATCTTCTCCATGACTTTGCACACGATACATGTCAGAGACACAGGTCTGTGTGCGTGTGTATAATATACTGTGTGTGTGTATAATATACTGTGTGCGTGTGTATAATATACTGTGTGTGTGTGTATAATATACTGTGTGCGTGTGTATAATATACTGTGTGCGTGTGTATAATATACTGTGTGTGTGTGTATAATATACTATGTGCGTGTGTATAATATACTGTGTGCGTGTGTATAATATACTGTGTGCGTGTGTATAATATACTGTGTGCGTGTGTATAATATACTGTGTGTGTGTGTGTATAATATACTGTGTGCGTGTGTATAATATACTGTGTGTGTGTATAATATACTGTGTGCGTGTGTATAATATACTGTGTGCGTGTGTATAATATACTGTGTGCGTGTGTATAATATACTGTGTGTGTGTGTATAATATACTGTGTGTGTATAATATACTGTGTGCGTGTGTATAATATACTGTGTGTGTATAATATACTGTGTGTGTGTGTATAATATACTGTGTGCGTGTGTATAATATACTGTGTGTGTGTGTATAATATACTGTGTGTGTGTGTATAATATACTGTGTGCGTGTGTATAATATACGTACACAGAACAGTACACTTGAAATTTTTACATTAACATAAATGAAAAAAATATACATTTAAACGTATAAGAGAAAATTTTATAAAGGACTTAATTTTAAACGAGTTCTCGCTAATTGACCAGTTTTACCTATTCGGCACGACAATATATATATATATATATATATATATATAATATATATATATATATATATATATATATATACATATGATCTTGGTGGATATTTAGTTGATTTAGTGTAATAAATATTATGTACATGTTCTGAACTTGATTAAAAACGTAACTAATGTTGTTATTCGTGTCACTGTTGAAGTAATTATATTTAAATGAAAAACATGAAGTAAAATGCTAAATGTTTCCAACATTTAACAATGATTTCAACATTAGTGAAATTTAAATAGAGGAAAATAACTTAATACAAAGTAACAAGTAACTGTAATTGAAAGTGACAGAATTATGCAATTACTGCAAGGTTGCTTACGTGCGCACGTTCATGTACACACGTACATTCACTTATGTATACACGTACATACTCACATATACACATGTACGCACACTCGAGTTCGCACTTACATACTCAAGTATACACATGCATTCTCAGGTACACATACACGCGCATACTGACATACTTAATCATGTACACTGTACACTCATGTACATGTGTACATACTCGTATACACACACAACGTACCTACTCATATACACATACTCGCGTTCACACATGTACACACTAAAGTACACACCCTAACCAATTTAATATTTAGAGGGATGGACCGGTAAGCCAGTAGAAGGCCTCTGTCAGATGACCAAAAACGCCCTGTTTCTTGGTGGATCTTACTTAACTACCACAAATCCATATACACGTGTACATTCATGTACGCACGTTCAGGCATACGTACACACGTATCGATAGCTCCTACCTCCTTAAATGACACTGGAAGCTATTTTTTTTCTATCTTATCCATGTTAGCTTCTAGCTGTCTCTCAGGTGCCTTTCAGTGTTGAAGATATTCAGGGCTGCACACCCTGTGGGCGCTCAGATAGAATTTAAGTAAAGCTGTGTCGTATTGATGCCAGGGTCCAACACGTAGTGCATAGGTCCTTAGTTATTTTTTCGCACACTCGGAAAGACAGTTTATCGCTAAATCTACAAAGAAACACATCTTGAAAGGGGAGTTTGGCTTCGCATTCCTATTCAAGTGTAAATTTAATAGAAGGCTGAACGATGTCGAGTCTCTGCTACTGGTGAGTTATGTGGGATATCATCCACACACCACAGCCACCATGCTGAAAATGGAGGTGATTTTTTGTGCTTCCAGTTAGTCCACTAATGGGGAACCCCACTGTCATGCTAGAGCGCTGCTTTTAAAATTCACGCAGAATTCAATAAGATCGACCTAAACACTAGCGAGGACCGGAAACCTGAAATTGTCGACCTTCATTCAAATGCACAAAGAACCCGCACATAGGACAGAAACTTGTGACGACGTTTCATTCAGACAGATCATTTACAAGTCATACAAACACACGAACGTGACTTGTAAATTGGTCCAAGTCGGACCGAAATGTCATCAAGAGCTGCTCTCTATGTGCGTGTTGTACATTGTTCCAGTCACGGTATTGCTCAACGTCCTGGGTGTTAAGCTCATAAGTAAACAGACGTTACATTCTCGGCTTAATTTCTTGTACATGACGTTCCTTGTCCCCGGAAGAATCTATAAATGTATTACCATTGTTCCGGCTAACTTGCGAGGAGCCGTGTCAGTGCCTGATGTGATGGGCCTAAGTGGGAAGACCATAAACACTCGCTGCTCTAGAAGTTGCTGGGACCGAGATACAGGAGTTTATTTTTAACCCTGTGTCGCGAGTTTCAGAATCTGGCGTTACAAAGGAAACTTATAGAGTTCATTAAATTTACTGTTGACTATAGTTTCTTAGGTATTCCTGTTGTTTGGAGGGTCCAAAATGAGTGGTTCAACTCACCCCTTTCTCCTTGTTGGCTGTAATAAGAAAGATGGTAGACTAGACTAGAATTCACAGGTAAGTACCCACAGGGGTTGAGGAGAGTGAGTATTGATGAAGGATAGATGGAGGAGAGGAAAAGGCTAAAGAAAAAGAAAGAGCCGGGGCTAAACCCAGCGGTAAAAGGCATCAAAAGGCCTTGAGAGCAAACTGAAGTCAGCAAGGAAGCCTGGCAAAAAATGAATTTTTAGACTAGATGCAAGATGCTGTGTAACTAGAACAACTCACAGCTAAGGACCCCACTAGCGGTGGGGGGTAGAAAGAGGATATTTTAGAATAGATGGAGGAGAGGAAAAAACTACAGAGAAAGGAAAAAGAGCCGGGATTAAACCCACAAGGTGCTCTCATCTATGGCCAAGACTTTGAGGGCGTTAATGTAGCGGCGTGGTTATGAAGGCTTGTCAGCTTAGAGTAGAACACCATGGTACTCGATGCTGGTGTGTCTGACAGAATGCTACGAAGGTAAATAATACCAATAAATGTATAAAGAGAAGCTTATAAAAGTTAGGTAACGTAATGTAGATGAGTTTCGGCTTCAGTTCTAATGGACACTAATTTGATTTACATTTTCCTCTTATAATCCAGTGGATCCTGTTCATGTATTTCTTTTACCCTCACGTGAACACATGTTATTCTCAAACGAACGTGATCCATTTTTCCAAGTGGATTTAGATACTTTGTTAAATATTTTCGGTGTGGTGTGCGCGTTTACTTGTTACATCTTTTGTACGTCTTTGAGTGTGTGTACTCACTTATGTGGTTCCAAAGGTTGAATCTTAGCTCCTGGACCCGTTTTAACAGCTACACTCCCTAGTCTCGTGGGTCCTATAGTAACTGCGCCCCCGGGTACCTGTTTTCAGCCTCTGAAACAGCTATCTTTGTCTATCCTATCAATTTCACTAGCCTCTCCTTATATCTTATGCTCCCATAGCATAAGATATAAGGAGAGGTACCTTCTACATTTTTTAACATGGTTTTTCAGGAGTGGGTTCCATGCTGGTGCTGCGTATTCAAGAAAGTCCTCGTATATGTTGTATAAAAGGCTCCGAATGACTCTTCGTTGAGATTCCTCAAGGCTACTCTTAGATTTACCAGACGAACATTGGCTGCATTTTTTTTTCGGCTGTGAGCCTCAGGCGATATACCAAGCACTTCAGCCTCTGTCCTCAGAGTCTATACTCCGTATCCGGTCTTACTGAAGCTTCATAATCTTGCACTTGTTGGAACTAAATTCACGCAACCCTTTATCTGACCAGTCTTGCAATTTGTCCGGATTCATTTGTAGCCTTTCTCTGCCCTCATTGTTTTTTTTCCATTTTCTCATGAGCAAACAGGAATACATCTGACAATCCTCTCTGGTATGTCATTCACAAACCCGAAATAATACGGGTCTTAATACCGATCCTTGCGGCACCCTTCCCCATTCTGTCTCCTCATCCCTGACAATAACTCTGCCCCCTTGCCCTGTGGTACTCTTCGATCCACAGGGGTACGTACCCTGTTATTCATGGCTGTACCTCCTGTCTGGTGGCTGTTTCCATTTAAGGGTGTCATGTTCTCTCTCTACCAGCACCTTGACTTTTTGGGTAATTTACAGTGTGCAAAACTTACCTGTGTTTCAAACTTACTCTCCAGCTGTGTACTCGCTCACTCTCGTACTTGGGGTACATACCTGTTCCAGTCTTGCTTGCTCTTGTGTGTGTGTGTGTGTGTGTGTGTGTGTGTGTGTGTGTGTGTGTGTGTGTGTGTGTGTGTGCGCGCGTGTGTGTGTGCGTGTGTGTGCGTGTGAGTGTGTGTGTGTGTGTGTGTGTGTGTGTGTGTGTGTGTGTGTGTAAAACACACACAAATATACGAAAAATAAAACATTTTAATTCTCACTTCGTGTTGCCTCTGATTCCCGTCCTTTAAAATAGATATCAAACCAATGATTGTATTGCTTACGGCAGCTTAACACACTCCCCGGTACATTGCTGCATATTAAAAGTTCCATAGAAAGACAGGAGAAAGAGAAAAGATAAGAGAGAAGAGGGAGGGAGAGGGAGGGGAGAGAGGAGGGAGAGGAGGGAGAGGGAGAGAGGAGAGGGAGAGGGAGAGGGGAGAGGAGAGAGGGAGGGAGGGAGGGAGGGGAGAGAGAGAGAGAGAGACAGAGAGAGAGAGAGAGAGAGAGAGAGAGAGAGAGAGAGAGAGAGAGAGAGAGAGAGAGAGAGAGAGAGAGAGAGAGACAGAGAGAGAGAGAGAGAGAGAACAGAGAGAGAGAGAGACAGAGAGAGAGAGAGACAGAGAGAGAGAGAGAGACAGAGAGAGAGAGACAGAGAGAGAGAGAGAGACAGAGAGAGAGAGAGACAGAGAGAGAGAGAGAGACAGAGAGAGAGAGAAATGATGATGGTCTCTAGGCACCATGATGGTAATGCCGGTGCAGTAGTATGAATGGAAGAGTGTTGGCACCTGGGGAAGAAGTTGATATCCTTGAGGTGAAATCTGACTCCAAACTGACCATGAAGAACCATGTCGTAAATCTTGTAAACAAGGCAGCCAGGAAGCTTACAGGACTTCGACGTATCTCGAATCTACTTGACAGTAGGGGTTGCAAGATTCTGCATGAGGCACAAGTACGCTCACACCTTGAGTATGCTTCACTTTCTTGGTTTGCCTGCCCCTCACCCCCTCACCTGCGACTGCTTGACAGAGTAGAGAACAGAGCAAGACGTTTCACCTCTCACCTGGACCCATCCTGGGTAGATCTGTTATTTCAGCAGAGCCTTCAACACAGGCGGGATGTGGGTGGCCTTACTGTTATGTACAAGGTCAACATTGTCAAAGTACCACACTTGGAACCACTTCGAGGACAGCGTGAAGCAAGCATCTATACCACAAGACGGGCAGAAAGCAGCAACTTCACTCTGGCTGTACCCTTCTCCAGAACATCACTCCATCTGAGATCATATATACCCAGGATGACTCGAGTCTGGAACACATTCGTACAGCATAATGATGTCAACGAGATAAAGTCAGTTGATCAAATAAAAATGCTGGCCCACAGATGCCTCTAACTTCATCCTGTTCCCTACTTGTATGTCTCATAACAATAAAAATGCTTTCAAATGAGCTGATGTAGGTAACAGCTCTTAGCTTGTCAATAAAGTTAGGAATGAACATTAAAATGGTATAAAATACCGACAGATTGTTAGGTAAGACACATATGCAACAGTTAGGTATCTTTATTTCGAAACGTTTCGCCTACACAGTAGGCTTCTTCAGTCGAGTACAGAAAAGTAGATAGAAGCAGAAGATACTTGAAGACGATGTAATCAGTCCATCACCCTTAAAGTTTTGAGGTGGTCAGTCTCTCAGTCTGGAGAAGAGCATTGTTCCGTTGTCTGAAACAATATGAAGTTGAAGTGACAGGATAGAGCCTTATATACAGACCATTAACTTCGACAACCTCTACGAGTGAGAACGGCTGGGTTTGAGAGGGACCTGCCCTCCCAAAGCAACCTACGTCTCACCTCCTGGCACTATATAAAGGCTCCATCCTGTCACTTCAACTTCATATTGTTTCAGACAACGGAACAATGCTCTTCTCCAGACTGAGAGACTGACCACCTCAAAACTTTAAGGGTGATGGACTGATTACATCGTCTTCAAGTATCTTCTGCTTCTATCAACTTTTCTGTACTCGACTGAAGAAGCCTACTGTGTAGGCGAAACGTTTCGAAATAAAGATACCTAACTGTTGCATATGTGTCTTACCTAACAAAGTTAGGAATCCTTAACCTTGTCAATCCCTGTTTAAAAAAAAAAGAAACTTATAATCTACTACATAAATATGTATTTTCCCTGCCTTTCGCAGTTCTTCATTAAAACACTATATATTTTTTAACAAATAATTTGTTTATAATAAAGAAGAAAAAGTCTGCTACAAAACCGTGGGCAACAAGAAACGGGTTTCACTTACTAATTTTTAAATTATTTTTCCTTCGTGTTAAGAGTGATTATAATATTATATCAAATTAGGATTTTAAATTAAGTTTGACAGATTTATTTAAATAATTCAGCCCAAGACAGTTATTACTGGAGGCGCTGGAGGAGTGCTGAGTGGAGGAGTATACCTGGAAGGTTCTCCGGGGGTCAACGCCCCCGCGGCCCGGTCCATGACCTGGCCTCGCGTGGTTAGTGTTTGTGCTACGTGAATAATACACGATATACAAACATTATCTCTCAGTCCACAGCAGGATTCGAACCTGCACATACCATCAAAGTACGCAGTACTTTGAGTGGCTACAGTACTGTGTAATTTGGTGCAGTGTGTGTGTGCAGGTTCGAATCCTGTTGTGGGCTGAGAGATAATGGTTGCAAATAATTTAGTCAGTCTGTGAATTGTTAAGCAAGACACTATGTGCTTTAAGACATTTTATTGTGAAGTATCGTCCATCTGGTGGGCGAAATGTCATCACAAAATGCTATAAACCGCATCTGTGTCTTGTTTACGTACTTATCGCTATAAAACAATCAACAACAATAAATTTGCTACTTCCATAACTTTTTTTTAGGTAACTTTTAGCATTGTGAAACAATGTGAAGTCAGAATTAACCCATCACGTCACATCACTGGCAACACACCTGGTTCTGGCACCATACCTGGTTCTGGCAACACACCTGGTTCTGGCACCACACCTGGTTCTTGCAACACACCTGGTTCTGGCACCACACCTGGTTCTGGCAACACACCTGGTACTGGCACCACACCTGGTTCTGGCACCACACCTGGTTCTGGCAACACACCTGGTTCTGGCAACATACCTGGTTCTGACAACACATCTGGTTCTGTGTTACATGTATAAACTTTAATAAACCTCTGAGGAAAACTCTGCGGTTGTCTATTTACAGACAAACATGAATCCTACTCATGTCTGCTTGTCAGAAAGTGTGAGAACATCAGTTGTGCTCTGGTCGTCCCAATGTTCACATGTTTACAAAAGGTTACTATTGTGTACATTGGTGTATTTTGTTTAAATTGCATTTATCTGCTACTTACAAATATCAGAGCTGTATAGCCCTTGTGGCTTAGCGCTTCTTTTTGATTATAATAATAATAATAATACAAATATCAGTATTTATAATTCATTTATTTTCCTCTGATATATGAAATCTGTTTCAGATTAACGTAGAGAGACGAGGATGAATGAGCAGTGTAGACAGTTTTCGCTGTACATGTGGTAAGTATACATCAAGTGATCAACGAAAAAGGTAAATCGTGTCAGGATTGTATACAACCACTACTTCAGTTGCAAGAAAAAATCAAGATGAAACGAGGACTCCACACATAAGCTGTAGGGTTTGTATCTCAGGACTGACAGCTGAAAGTTGGTACTTGTTCTCCAACTTAAGTACACCAGACACGTGAGCTTCCCCTCCGTGTGTGTGTGTGTGTGGTGTGTGTGTGTGTGTGTGTGTGTGTGTGGTGTGTGTGTGTGTGGTGTGTGTGTGTGGTGTGTGTGTGTGGTGTGTGTGTGTGTGTGTGTGTGTGGTTGTGTGTGTGGTGTGTGTGGTGTGTGTGTGTGGTGTGTGTGTTGTGTGTGTGTGTGTGTGTGTGGTGTGTGGTGTGTGTGTGTGTGTGGTGTGTGTGTGTGTGTGTGTGTGTGTGTGTGTGTGTGTGTGTGGTGTGTGTGTGGTGTGTGTGTGTGTGTGTGTGTGTGTGTGTGTGTGTGTGTGTGTGTGTGGTGTGTGTGTGTGTGGTGTGTGTGTGTGTGTGTGTGTGTGGTGTGTGTGTGTGTGTGTGTGTGTGTGTGTGTGTGTGTGTGTGTGGTGTGTGTGTTGTGGTGTGTGTTGTGTTGTGTGTGTGTGTGTGTTGTGTGTGTTGTGTGTGTGTGTGGTGTGTTGTGTGTGTGTGTGTGTGTGTGTGTGTGTGTGTGTGTGTGTGGTGTGTGTGGTGTGTGTGTGTGTGTTGTGTGGTGTGTGTGTGTGTTGTGTGTGGTGTGTGTTGTGTGTGTGTGTGTGTGTTGTGTGTGTGTGTGTGTGTGGTGTGGTGTGTGTGTGTGTGTGTGTGTGTGTGTGTGTGTGTGTGTGGTGTGGTTGTGTGTGGTGTGTGTGTGTGTGTGTGTGTGGTGTGTTGTGTGTGTGTGGTTGTGTGTGTTTGTGTGTGTGTGTTTTGTGTTTTGTTGTGTGTGTGTGTGTGTGTGTGGTGTGTGTGGTGTGTGTTTTTGTGTGTTGTGTGTGTTGTGTGTGTTGTGTGTGTGGTGTGTGTGTGTGTGTGTGTGTGTGTGTGTGTGTGTGTGTGTGTGTGGTGTGTGTTGTGTGTGGTGTGTTGTGTGGTTGTGTGTGTTGTGTGTGTGGTGTGTGTGTGTGGTGTGTGTGTGGTTTGGTTGTGGTGTGGTGTGTGTGGTGTGTGTGTGTGGGTGTGGTGTGTTGTGTGTGTGTGTGGTGTGTTGTGTGTGGTGGGGTGTGGTGTGTGTGGTGTTGTGTTGGTGTGTGTGGTGTGTGGTTTTTGGTGTGTGTGGTTGTGTGGGTGTTGTTGTGTGTGTGTTGTGTGTGTGTTGTGTGTGGTTGTGTGTGTGTGTGTGTGTGTGGTGTGTGTGTGTGTGTGTGTGTGTGTGTGTGTGTTGTGTGTGTTGTGTGTGTAATACTAATAATAGTGACAGTGCTAACCACTGCAAGATCAAAGAATGGCTGGCAGGAAAAGACTGTTCTATGCAAATTTAGGCTCTGCAAGTGCCGGATTTCTTGACCTTAAGGAAACATCTGAAGGAGTCTCTAACAGACGCAAAACTGGAAGCCAGAGTTCTTGTTGTATCACAAATTCATGAACTGTTATCGCACAGTCTTCCTGTTAAGACTGAGTTGACTGGAGCTGGCAGCGTGAGAAGCAGTATTTTACCCCGAGTTGGCCCTTCATTCACACCTTTACTTCTCTCCATCCAATCTTGGTGCTGTTAGTGATGAACCAAGTGAAAGGTTTCACAGTATCGGTACTACGGAGGTACAGTATCGGTACTACGGAGGTACGCTATCAGGAGCGTTTCAGTCCCAGCATGATGGCGGACTTCTGCTGGTGCCTCCAGTCACACACTGTTAATCATAAGCGTACAATACCAAATAATTAAAACTTTTTCAAACATTTCATACTTCCAGTGAGAATATGTTGATAAATTAGACACGTGTGCAACACTTGGGTATCTTTAATGAGGAAACGTTTCGCCACACAGTGGATTCATCAGTCCATACAAAGGAGAATGGTGAAGAACAGTAGTAGTTTGAGGTAATCAGTCCCTCAGTCTTGAGTCGATGTGATCAGTTACTATGTAACACGTTTTATGACTCGCTATATTACCTGTGCTGTAAATTTTGATAAACATAATTTACAAATCTTGAAATTATATTTTTAAATAGTAAGTAAAATACTGACGTGCTAAGTTATATTGCATAAGATCACTTACACTTATCTTAGATGACTCAACTTTTTATTGTAATAATGTTGGTAAAAATTACCGATAATATGTTAGGTAAAAGGTCACAATTGAAACTAATGCGTGATAAATGGTTTTAAAAACCGAGGAGTTGAAGATTGAGACACTTACGCAACATATGAGAATCTTTATTGAAGAAACGTTTCGCCATACAGTAGCTTCATCAGTCCAATACAAAGCAGAAAGGTGTATGGAGAAGAATTTGAGGTAATCAGTCCCTTAGCCTTCAACTTGTCTGTTTTCAAAACCATTTATCACTTCTCTCAGACACTGCAACATCATGGGATCTTGATACAAGGAATTCAACACTTGTCCAACCTCTGGACGAAGACCTACTTACACTAGTGGATGTTTCCACTGTGATCCCGCCTCCTCCTGCTTCCACTCACCTGACTACAGTATATAAGCCACTTTTCCGGCCATATGCTGTACTTTCTACAAGATTGATGGACTGAACACATCGACTCCAGACTGAGGGACTGACTACCTCAAACTACTCCTCTCCTGGACTGATGAAACCACTGTGTAGCGAAGCGTTTCCTCTATAAATATTCCCATATGTTGCATAAGTGTCTGAAATCTTCAACTTGCCGGTTTTCAAACCCATTTATCACATATGCTACTTCAACGAATATATTGTGCCTTACACCTCACTCTAAGCCTCTATATACCCTCTGTGTCTACGTGTTGTTTATAACGACTTAAAGCTCCTGGAGAGCGAAACGTTGCCACAATAAAATGTATTAATGTTGGTAGAATTACCAACAATATGTTAGGTAGAAGGATAATTGCAACTAATGCCACATTTTATTGTGGCAACGTTTCGCTCTCCACCGTTTCGTTTGATAAAGCTCCTGGAGAGCGAAACGTTGCCACAAAAAATGTCACATTAGTTGTACATGTGTCCTCTTACCTGAGATAAGAGCTTGTTGACTGATACTCTTACCAGTAACCTAAATGGTGCTTCTAGTATCACTTCAAAAATAACTGACCTCTACTATTACCACCACTAATACAACTGTTCCATCTACTACTATTCCTACCAGCTGCTTTTACCAGTATGTCAACGAGACCATTAAAACTTTCAACTAATAACACTAATGCATCTCTTGCTGCTGCTGCTGCAGTTAATATCAGATGAAAAATTATCGCAGCTTCGTTACTGCTATTACTGCATCGATATTACCCTTCCAGACACCGCACTTAAAGTTACTTGATGGGCCGTTCCAGTTACAGGTGCCTTGATTACCGTTTCCGGAACCTTAATATAAAACTACCGTTCCAGGGACTCCATTCCAGGTACATAGATTACCGTTCCAGATACATTGATTATTGTTGCAGGTAGTTTTGAAATTGTGTTGTCGTTCTAGTTACCTAAATTACTTTTCCAGGTACCTTAATTGCCGTTATGAGTATATTATCGTCCTAAATACCTTTATTACGATTTAAAGTACATTACTTTCCCAGGTAATTTGGTTATCATTGCTGAACGATGAAATATAGGGAAGCTCTGTACCCTCAGGTTAGAGCCAAGGTGGAAGAAGACAGCTCCATTCCCAACCCCTGGCAGGGTAGGGAATGACACCGGCGCAAATGTGGTGCTTTTAACTCAGGATCCTGCAAGCTCAGCTTACAAAGCAACGACCGTCTGGCCAAACCGTGTAAATTTGCGCTCAATGTATATACGTCGCAGATTGTATATTCTGTCGATGATAAGCAAAACAAAATATAGACTGATCAAAGCTAAGTTTATTAGAATCAAGCTAAATTATATTACGTTAACTTTTCAACAAGGGGTTATATATATATATATATATATAATAATATATATATATATATATATATATATATATATATTTATTTTTTTTTATTATCACACCGGCCGATTCCCACCAAGGCAGGGTGGCCCGAAAAAGAAAAACTTTCACCATCATTCACTCCATCACTGTCTTGCCAGAAGGGTGCTTTACACTACAGTTTTTAAACTGCAACATTAACACCCCTCCTTCAGAGTGCAGGCACTGTACTTCCCATCTCCAGGACTCAAGTCCGGCCTGCCGGTTTCCCTGAATCCCTTCATAAATGTTACTTTGCTCACACTCCAACAGCACGTCAAGTATTAAAAAACCATTTGTCTCCATTCACTCCTATCAAACACGCTCACGCATGCCTGCTGGAAGTCCAAGCCCCTCGCACACAAAACCTCCTTTACCCCCTCCCTCCAACCCTTCCTAGGCCGACCCCTACCCCGCCTTCCTTCCACTACAGACTGATACACTCTTGAAGTCATTCTGTTTCGCTCCATTCTCTCTACATGTCCGAACCACCTCAACAACCCTTCCTCAGCCCTCTGGACAACAGTTTTGGTAATCCCGCACCTCCTCCTAACTTCCAAACTACGAATTCTCTGCATTATATTCACACCACACATTGCCCTCAGACATGACATCTCCACTGCCTCCAGCCTTCTCCTCGCTGCAACATTCATCACCCACGCTTCACACCCATATAAGAGCGTTGGTAAAACTATACTCTCATACATTCCCCTCTTTGCCTCCAAGGACAAAGTTCTTTGTCTCCACAGACTCCTAAGTGCACCACTCACTCTTTTTCCCTCATCAATTCTATGATTCACCTCATCTTTCATAGACCCATCCGCTGACACGTCCACTCCCAAATATCTGAATACGTTCACCTCCTCCATACTCTCTCCCTCCAATCTGATATTCAATCTTTCATCACCTAATCTTTTTGTTATCCTCATAACTTTACTCTTTCCTGTATTCACCTTTAATTTTCTTCTTTTGCACACCCTACCAAATTCATCCACCAATCTCTGCAACTTCTCTTCAGAATCTCCCAAGAGCACAGTGTCATCAGCAAAGAGCAGCTGTGACAACTCCCACTTTGTGTGTGATTCTTTATCTTTTAACTCCACGCCTCTTGCCAAGACCCTCGCATTTACTTCTCTTACAACCCCATCTATAAATATATTAAACAACCACGGTGACATCACACATCCTTGTCTAAGGCCTACTTTTACTGGGAAAAAATTTCCCTCTTTCCTACATACTCTAACTTGAGCCTCACTATCCTCGTAAAAACTCTTCACTGCTTTCAGTAACCTACCTCCTACACCATACACTTGCAACATCTGCCACATTGCCCCCCTATCCACCCTGTCATACGCCTTTTCCAAATCCATAAATGCCACAAAGACCTCTTTAGCCTTATCTAAATACTGTTCACTTATATGTTTCACTGTAAACACCTGGTCCACACACCCCCTACCTTTCCTAAAGCCTCCTTGTTCATCTGCTATCCTATTCTCCGTCTTACTCTTAATTCTTTCAATTATAACTACCATACACTTTACCAGGTACACTCAACAGACTTATCCCCCTATAATTTTTGAACTCTCTTTTATCCCCTTTGCCTTTATACAAAGGAACTATGCATGCTCTCTGCCAATCCCTAGGTACCTTACCCTCTTCCATACATTTATTAAATAATTGCACCAACCACTCCAAAACTATATCCCCACCTGCTTTTAACATTTCTATCTTTATCCATCAATCCCGGCTGCCTTACCCCCTTTCATTTTACCTACTGCCTCACGAACTTCCCCCACACTCACAACTGGCTCTTCCTCACTCCTACAAGATGTTATTCCTCCTTGCCCTATACACGAAATCACAGCTTCCCTATCTTCATCAACATTTAACAATTCCTCAAAATATTCCTTCCATCTTCCCAATACCTCTAACTCTCCATTTAAAAAACTCTCCTCTCCTATTTTTAACTGACAAATCCATTTGTTCTCTAGGCTTTCTTAACTTGTTAATCTCACTCCAAAACTTTTTCTTATTTTCAACAAAATTTGTTGATAACATCTCACCCACTCTCTCATTTGCTCTCTTTTTACATTGCTTCACCACTCTCTTAACTTCTCTCTTTTTCTCCATATACTCTTCCCTCCTTGCATCACTTCTACTTTGTAAAAACTTCTCATATGCTAACTTTTTCTCCCTTACTACTCTCTTTACATCATCATTCCACCAATCGCTCCTCTTCCCTCCTGCACCCACTTTCCTGTAACCACAAACTTCTGCTGAACACTCTAACACTACATTTTTAAACCTACCCCATACCTCTTCGACCCCATTGCCTATGCTCTCATTAGCCCATCTATCCTCCAATAGCTGTTTATATCTTACCCTAACTGCCTCCTCTTTTAGTTTATAAACCTTCACCTCTCTCTTCCCTGATGCTTCTATTCTCCTTGTATCCCATCTACCTTTTACTCTCAGTGTAGCTACAACTAGAAAGTGATCTGATATATCTGTGGCCCCTCTATAAACATGTACATCCTGAAGTCTACTCAACAGTCTTTTATCTACCAATACATAATCCAACAAACTACTGTCATTTCGCCCTACATCATATCGTGTATACTTATTTATCCTCTTTTTCTTAAAATATGTATTACCTATAACTAAACCCCTTTCTATACAAAGTTCAATCAAAGGCTCCCATTATCATTTACACCTGGCACCCCAAACTTACCTACCACACCCTCTCTAAAAGTTTCTCCTACTTTAGCATTCAAGTCCCCTACCACAATTACTCTCTCACTTGGTTCAAAGGCTCCTATACATTCACTTAACATCTCCCAAAATCTCTCTCTCTCCTCTGCATTCCTCTCTTCTCCAGGTGCATACACGCTTATTATGACCCACTTCTCGCATCCAACCTTTACTTTAATCCACATAATTCTTGAATTTACACATTCATATTCTCTTTTCTCCTTCCATAACTGATCACTTAACATTACTGCTACCCTTCCTTTGCTCTAACTCTCTCAGATACTCCAGATTTAATCCCATTTATTTCCCCCCACTGAAACTCTCCTACCCCTTCAGCTTTGTTTCGCTTAGGGCCAGGACATCCAACTTCTTTTCATTCATAACATCAGCAATCATCTGTTTCTTGTCATCCGCACTACATCCACGCACATTTAAGCAACCCAGTTTTATAAAGTTTTTCTTCTTCTCTTTTTTAGTAATTGTATACAGGAGAAGGGGTTACTAGCCCATTGCTCCCGGCATTTTAGTCGCCTCATACGACACGCATGGCTTACGGAGGAAAGATTCTTTTCCACTTCCCCATGGACAATAGAAGAAATAAAAAAGAACAAGAGCTATTTAGAAAAAGGAGAAAAACCTAGATGTATATATATATATATATATATATATATATATATATAATATATATATATATATATATATATATATATATATAAAACCTTGTTAAAAAGTTAACGTAATATAATTTAGCTTGATTCTAACTTAGACTGATCAAAGCTAAGTTTGTTAGAATCAAGCTAAATTATATTACGTTAACTTTTTAACAAGGGGTTTTATGAACATCAAAATGGTATACAATACCGACAGGTTGTTAGGTAAGACACATGCAACAGTTAGACAACTTTATTCCGAAACGTTTCGCCTACACAGTAGGCTTCTTCAGTCGAATACAGAAAGTAGGCAGGAACAGTAGAGATGTGAAGACGATGTAATCAGTCCATCACCCTTAAAGTCGTAGAATTTGAGGTTGTCAGTCCCTCGGCCTGGAGAAGTTCAGTTCCATAGTCAGGAACTATCTTCAGATAGTTCCTGACTATGGAACTGAACTTCTCCAGGCCGAGGGACTGACAACCTCAAATTCTACGACTTTAAGGGTGATGGACTGATTACATCGTCTTCACATCTCTACTGTTCCTGCCTACTTTCTGTATTCGACTGAAGAAGCCTACTGTGTAGGCGAAACGTTTCGGAATAAAGTTGTCTAACTGTTGCATATGTGTCTTACCTAACAAGGGGTTTTATATATATATATATATATATATATATATATATATATATTATATATATATATATATATATATATATATATATATATATATATATAATGCAAATATCGCAAACCAAACGATACACGATGCAAAACAACCACGGGGGAGTGGAAAAGCTCTAGGCCTTTCTTGTTGCAATCAACACATCAGGAGCTTGCAAAAATGCAGAACAGAGGAGGATATAAGAACATAAGAAAGGAGGATCACTGCAGCAGGCCTGTTGGCCCATAGTAGGCAGGTCCTTTACAATCCATCCCACTAACAAAACATTTGCCCAACCCAATTTTCAATGCTACCCTGTACTCGGGAGTTTGTTCCACTCGTCCACAACTCTATTACCAAACCAGTGCTTTCCTATATCCTTCCTGAATCTGAATTTTTCCAACTTGAAACCATTGCTGCGAGTCCTATCTTGGCTGGAAATTTTCAGCACGCTATTTACATCCCCTTTATTTATTCCTGTTTTCCATTTATACACCTCGATCATATCTTAACCTAATTCTACGCCTTTCGAGAGGTGAGATCAGGGCCCCTCTCTATCCTCATGGGAAGATTTCTGAACATGGGATCATCTTTGTATCCTGGGTCTGTCCTTTTTCCCAGAGTTTTATCCTTCTGTAATACGGTGACCAGAATGGGCGCATAGTCTAAATGGGGCCTCCCCAAAGGTATACAGAGTTGAAAAAAACAACCTGAGGACTTCTATTATTTATACTTTAGTATAAACCCAAAGAATTCTGTTAGCTTTATTGCGAACACTAGTGATGTTGTTTTGGGTTTTGTTTATGCAAACCCCAGAACCCCCAAACCTTTTCGCAATCGTATTTTAAAGATCTAATTTATTGTTTACATGTCGCATGGTTATTTTTCTGTCCAACATTTAGAACTTTGCATTTGTCTATAATAAACTGCATCTGCAACTTCTCCGACCATTGCATCAGTCTATTCAAATCATCCTGGAGTGTAATAGTGTCCTTATTAGAATGAATTCGACGGCCTATTTTGGTGTCATCAGCAAATTTGCTTATGTCGCTATTTATTCCCTCATCTGGCGCTTTCGACCGGGTGTGGCACCAGGGCCTCTTAGCAAAACTTCAAGCACTGGGAACTGCAGGCTCTACGCTATGTCTCCTCAGTGATTACCTTCATGGTAGATCTCTAAGTGTAGTTCTCAATGGAACGGAATCAGTAAGACATCCTACTGGGGCAAGTGTTCCACAAGGAAGCGTGCTGGGTCCATTGTTATGGAATGTCTACAACGACCTTCATCTCATCCCAGAATCACATGCATATGCAGACGACTGTACACTGACATTCACTTATCCAAGAGAAGAAATGCCAGCTGCTCTAAGCTACATCAATCACCAGCTGAGAGCTATATCAGCTTGGGGAAATAGATGGCAAGTAACATTTGCACCTGAGAAAACGCAAATGATGATCGTCTCTAGGCACCATGATGGTAATGCTGGTGCAGTAGTAAGGGGGAATGGGAGGGTGTTGGCACCTGGAGAAGAAGTTGATATCCTTGGGGTGAAATTTGACTCCAAACTAACCATGAAGAACCATGTTGTAAATCTAGCAAACAAGGCAGCCAGGAAGCTTACAGCACTTCACCGTATCTCGCATCTGCTTGACAGTAGGGGTTGCAAGATCCTGTACGAGACACAAGTACGCTCACACCTTGAGTATGCTCCACTTTCTTGGTTTGCCTGCTCCCTCTCATCTGCGACTGCTTGACAGAGTAGAGAACAGAGCAAGACGTCTCATCTCTCGCCTGGACCCATCCTGAATAGATCTGTCATTTCAGCAGAGCCTTCAACATAGGAGGGATGTGGGTGGCCTTACTGTTATGTACAAGGCCAATATTGTCAAAATACCACACTTGGATCCATTTCGAGGACAGCGTGAAACAAGCTTTTATGCCACAAGACGGGCAGAAAGCAGCAACTTCACTCTGGCTGTACCCTTCTCCAGAACATCACTCCATCTGAGATCATACATACCCAGGATGACTCGAGTATGGAACACATTCGTACAGCATAATGATGTCAACGAGATAAAGTCAGTTGATCAAATGAAAATGCTGGCCCACAGATGGCTCCAACTTCATCCTGTTCCCTACTTGTATGTCTCATAACAAAAATGCTTTCAAATGAGCTGATGTAAGTAACAGCTCTTAGCTTGCCAATAAAGTTAGGAATTCTTAACCTGTAAATAGCTTGTCAATAAAGCTAGGGATCCTTAACTGACCCCTGAGGAACACCGCTTGTGACGTGCCCACATTCTGATTTCTCCCCATTTATGCAAACTCTCTGCTGCCTATTTGTCAGCCATGCCTCTACCCAGGAAAAAATTCCTTCTGTTCCGTGTGCCTTAAGTTTCCTCAGTAGCCTCTGATGTGGAACTCTATCGAAAGCCTTACTGAAGTCCATATACACAATATCACATTCATTACCATCATCTACCTCCTCAAACACCTTAGTGAAAAATGTTAGTAAATTCGTAAGACAGGAACGCCCCTTGTAAAACCGTGTTGAGATTCATTAATCAATCTGTGCCTATCAAGATGGCTACGAATTGCTACGGCAATTTTTGATTCCATAAATTTTCCCACTATGGAGGTAAGGCTTATTGGTCTATAGTTCGAAGCCAAGGACCTGTCACCTGCCTTGTAAATAGACATTACATTTGCTATTTTCCACTTATTAGACACTATGCCAGTTTGTAGTGATATGTTAAAAAGATTCGCCAAAGGTATGACAAGTTTTTCTTTACATTCCTTTAACACCCTTGCAAACAGTTCATCAGGACCTGGGGATTTGTTAGGTTTTAGTTTCTCTATTTGTCTGAGGACCATGTCACTAGTTACTGCAATTGTGCATAGTTTATCATCATCCTGTTCTACATAATCTATTATTTCAGGAATATCGCTAGTATTTTCCTGGGTGAAAACTAAGAGGAAGTAGGTATTGAGAATTTCACACATATCCTTATCACTGTCAGTGATCTGACCAGAGTTACTCTTTAAGTGGGCCAATCTTGTCCCTAATCTTACTTCCGTATACCTGAAAGAACCCTTTAGGGTTAGTCTTTGAATCCCTTGCGACCTTAGCCTCATAATCCCTTTTTGCTTTTCTTATTCCTTTCTTTATTTCTCTCTTCAATTGAATATATTGATTTCTTAACTGCCCATCCCCTCTTTTGATACGCCTATATATGCCTCTCTTTTGACCAATGAGATGTTTTAATCTATTTATTGTTCATCCATTTGGGATCATTTTGTTAGATCTAATTTCCCTACTCGGAACAAAAGTTGTCTGGGCAGCTAGAACTATGCTCTGAAAAACGTCATACTGACAACCAAGATCACCTACCTAACCCATAGTCAGGACATCCCAATTTAGCCCATCCAGGTAATTTTTCAGTCCCATGAAGTCGGCCAAGCGAAAATCTGGGACAGAGATGCTTGGACATCCTCATCTTTACTGCAATTTTGCAAGCTCCTGATGTGTTGATTGCAAGACGAGAGGCCTAGAGCTATCACTCTAATCCCCCCGTAGTTGTTTTGCATATATATATATATATATATAAAATATATATATATATATATATATATATATATATATATATATATATATATATATATATATATATATATATATATATACAAAATAACCACAGGGAAGCTGAATGAGACCTCTAAGCCTTTCGTGTTGCAATCAATACTTCAGGAGTTTGCAATGTTGCAGAAATGAGTAGGAAGTCCAGGCTGATTCATTACTGTATATATAAATCGATTATGAAAAGAAGAGAGGTGTAGATTTAAGAAAGATGTGGATTAAAACAAGGGAGGTTTGTGAGAAGTGGGTAATAGTAAGTGTTTATGCATCTCGGGAAGAGAGGATTATAGAGGAGAGATTTAAGGAGATATAGAGCAAGCGTTAAGGGAGTTTTTAACCAAGTGTTAAAACTATTGTGGGGGACCTAAATGCTAAATAAGAGAAACAGTTTTATGCAGAGTGCTGTAGGTAAGTTTGGAGTGTCAGGGGTAAATAAAGGGAAAACCTCTAATTGAACTGTGTATATAAATAGGCTTGGTAGTAGGTAATATGTATTTTAAAAAAATAGAGCACAAGGGTACGAGATACATCTGTGCATGTTCTTAGAAGGGCGACAGATGTATCATTATTTGGTGGTAGTTACAGTAAGAGGTAGATGGGGTAAAAGGAGAATGTTCATCGATGGGTAAGTAGAAGGTTATAAATTTTATGAGACAGTTAGGGTAAATTATAAGCAACCATTTAGAGAAATATGAGCCAGAGAGAGTGTATAGTTAACGAGGTCATGGAGGTATGGGGTAAATTTAAAAATGCAGTGTTAGTGTGTGTAGCAGGAATTTGAGGGTATACGAGGGTAGGAAGAGTAACTGAGGGTAAAGGAGGGTAGGAAGAATGATTGGTGTTATGACGAGGGGAAAGTTGGCATACGAGAGGGTTTTTTGGACAGTGTAGAAGTAATATAAATAGGGTGGAGGATATGGAGAGTAAGAGAGGTTAACAGAGTGGTGATGGGGAGCAGAACAACAACTAATGAGAAATGGGAGAAGTTTTATCAACAAATTTTACTGAGAATAAGAAAGTTTTAGAGTGCGATCAGTAAGTCGAGAAAGCCTTGGGAACAAATGGATTAAACAGTTAAAAACAAAAAAAGGGGAGCCATTATATGGGAAGATGGAGAGAATATTTTAAGGAATTGTGGAATGTTGAAGAGGAGAAGGCAGGGATTTCAAGCACAGGACAGGTAGGAATAACACCTTTTAGGAGTGAGGAAGAGCCAAAATAAAGTGTGGAGGAGGTGTGTGAGGCAGAGAGTAGAATAAAAGGGGGCAATGCATCTGGGATTGATGTGATCAAGACCTCAATGTTAAAAACAGGTTGGGATACGGATTTAGAGTCGTTGATGCCTTTGTTCATTATGTGTATGAAAGGGAGGAAGGTACCTAGGGACTGGCAGAGATCGTGCACGTTTGTATAAGGAGAAAAGGGAATAAAAGAGCAAGAATTATTGGGGGAATAAGTCTGCTGAGTATACCATGAAAAGTGCATGATAAAGTTATTATTGAAAGAATTATGGGTAAGAGAGGACTGCAGAGTCGCATGGTTTAGGGAAGGGAAGGGGATGTGTCGAATCATACAGGTAAACAATACTTTGATAAAGGTGGGGAACTTTTTATTGCATTATGGATTTAGAAAAGGCATATGATACGGTGACTAGGAGAGGAACGTGGTAAATGTTGCAAATGTTTACAATAGGTGACAGGTTATTTAAGTTAATAAAGAACCCAGGTTAGGGTATGTAGGAGAGAGGGAGATTATGTTCCAATAAAAGTAGGCCTTAGACAAGGGTATGTAGTTTAACATATTTATAGATGGTGTTGCAAAAGAAGTGAACATGTTTTTAGATGTGGAGAAGTGTGGGGTTAAAAGATAGTTTAATATGAGTGGGAGTTGTCACAGTTGGTTTTTGTCGATAACAGTTATTTTGGGAGATTCGGAAGAAGTTGTGAAAAGTTGGTAAACCAATTTCGGAGTCTGCGCAAAAGAAGGAAATTAACAGTAAACATAGGAAAAAGGAAGGTGATGAGAGTATCAAAAAAAATCTAAGCAATAAGAGACTGGATACCAGGTTGGAGGTAGAAGGAAGGTAAATGTATTCAGATATTTTGGAGTGGACTTGGCGGTAGATGGTTCCATAAAAGATGAGCTGAACCGTAGAAATTAAATAAAAAATGTAAATGGTGCATTAAAACATTCATAGAGGCTAACAAAGGAAACGTACCAGAGTAGAGTGAAGCAACACTGTTGTACTGATGCGAGGCAAGAGTTTTGAACGTAGCAGCGTTCTTCAAGCGTTGTCTTCAAGACAATGTGTAGTGTGATTATGCAGAAAATTTGAAGTTTGGTGATTAGGAGAAGTGAAGTTGCCAAAATTATTCAGAGGGCTGAGGAGGGGTTGTTGAGGTGTTTGGACATTTAGAGGTAGAGAAAAATAGGTTATCTAGGGTAAATAAATCTGGGGTGGAGGGGAGGAGGGGGTCGTCTTGAGAATGGTTGGGAAGGAGTAAAGGGGGTTTTGAGTGCTAGGGGCTTGCACATCCAACAGGCTTGTGTGAGCATGTTAGACAGGAGTGGAGGTGACTGATTATTTGACGTGCTGATGGAGTATGAGACAGGTAACATTTATGAAGTGATTCAGAGAAATCGGTTAGCCAGTCTTGTGTCCTGGACGTGGAAAGTACAGAACCTGCGCTCTGTAGTAGTGGAGACGTGTTGCAGTTTAGAGAAACATCTGAGCAATCGTCAGGTCATCCGATCTGGGAGGGACACGGCCGGAGTGTAATAGGTAAAACTTGCGATTTTGGCTTAAATAGCAACGCTCTTCTTGTCGAATAAGGCAAGTGAAAATTGTGTATGCAATAATCTCGCAAAAATCATTCTGAACCTCACGAAAAAAAATATATTTCATTGTGTTTGTTTATTGAATTATTGTAAACTTATCTAAAATATATTTAGCTGGATTAGATTAAATTAAATTACGCTTGTTATAATAAGGTTAGGTAAGTTTTCTAAAGTTCTTTTGGTACAAAATTATTAATTTTCACATTAACATAAGTGAAAAAATATATCTTGAAACGTATAAGAGAAAAAAGGACTTAATTTTAAACGAGTTCCTGCTAACTGACCAGTTTTACTTATTCGGCACATGTACATTTTCCAGGAAATTGAGAAAACTTCTAATTTTTGTCTGTGAATGAGTATTGCGTGTGTGTGTGTGTGTGTGTGTGTGCCATGGCTAGGAGGCTGGATCCTACACCCACTGTGCAGAAGGAAACAGCACCTGACCCAACACCAACCGTGAAGGAATTCTTGCTTCGAGAAAACGCAAAACCCACAGGTATCATATTAAAACCTCAAGACAAAGCAACGAGTACACGTACGTACACACACACACACACACACACACACACACACACACACACACACACACACACACACACACAAAATCACAGGGATGTTAGGAAGTATTTCTTCAGCCACAGAGTAGTCAGGAAGTGGAATAATTTGGGAAGCGATGTAGTGGAGGCAGGATCCATACATAGCTTTAAGCAGAGGTATGATAAAGCTCACGGTTCAGGGAGAGTGACTTAGTAGCGACCAGTGAAACGGCGGGGCCAGGAGCTAGGACTCGAACCCTGCAACCTCAACTAGGTGAGTACAACTGAGTACACACACACACACACACACACACACACACACAGGACAAAATGGTAACTAACATACACACACACATACATACAACAGGCCTAGTGTTTAATCGACATGTGCCTAGGACAAAATGGTAAACCAACACACACACACACACACACACCGACACCACCACACACACACAGGACAAAATTGTAACACACACACACACAACGGTGAAGAGGCGGGGCCAGAGCTAAGACTCGACCCTCAACCACAAATAGTGAGTAACACATACACACACCACACCCCAACACACACACAGGCCTAGTGTCTAATCGACATGTGCCTAGGCCTAGGGGTAACTACAGGACTAAACTATTGACTCGACCCCTGCAGCCACAATTAGGTGAGTACAATTAGGTGAGTACACGTACACACAAACGTGTACACACACACACGTACACTAATTGCCAATTATGCAGCATACGAGGGCAATTAGTAGTAGTGTTATTACGTAATTAGAGGCAGGTATTAGTTGAGTGGCCAAGAGGTGATGTGGAGAGTATTTTGTAAATGTTACACAAACAAGTAACTCCTTATTGATCCTTGTGTGTGTGTGTTGTGTACTCGCCAATTTGTACTTGCCACCAGGCCCCTGGCTTGGTGGCAAAAGCTCTTGCTTCACACGGTGATGTCCGGGTTCGATTCCCGGAGAGGGTTGAAACATTGGGTGCGTTTCCTTACACCGATTGTCTATGTTCACCCATCAGTAATAAAGAGTATCTGGGTGTTAGTCGACTGGTGGGGGTCCCATCCGAAATGTTCTGCTTTCAATATAGTAGTACGTCATTGATGTCAGCTAGGCCTGTATCACCGCGCGCGCGCGCGCTGTGTGTGTGTGTGTGTGTGTGTGTGTGTGTGTGTGTGTGTGTGTGTGTGTGTGTGTGTGTGTGTGTGTGTGTGTGTGTGTGTGTCGGTGTGTACTCGCCTATTTGTACTCACCAATTTGTGGTTGCAGGGTTGAGTCAGCTCCTGGCCCCCCCTCCTCACTGCTACTAGGTCCTCTCTCTCCCTGATCCATGAGCTTTATCAAACCTCTTCTTAAAAGAAAGTATGGTTCCTGCCTCCACTACGTCACTTTCTAGGCTATTCCACTGCCTGACAATTCTGACTGAAGAAATACTTCCTAACATCCCTTTGACTCATCTGAGTCTTCAACTTCCAATTGTGACCCCTTGTTTCTGTGTCCCATCTCTGGAACATCCCGTCTTTGTTCATCTTGTCTATTCCACGCCGTATTTTATACGTCGTTATTATGTCTCCCCTGACCCTCCTGTCCTCCAGTGTCGTGAGGCCACTTTCGCTTAACCTTTCTTCGTAGGACAATTCCCTTAGCTGTGGAACTAGTCTTGTTGCAACTTTTGCACTTTCTCTAATTTATTGATGTACTTGACCAGGTATGGATTCCAAACTGGTGCTGCATACTCCAGTATGGGCCTGACGTATATGGTGTTCAGAGTCTTGAACGATTCCTTACCGAGGTACCGGAACCCTATCCTTAGGTTTGCCAGACCCCCGTATGCTGCAGCAGTTATCTGACTGATGTGCGCCTCAGGAGATGTGCTCGATACTATACTCACCCCAAGATCTATTTCCTTGAGTGAGGTTTGCAGTCTTTGGCCACTTAGAAGATTCTGCGGTCTTCTTTACCCTTCCCCGATCTTCATGACTTTGCATTTGGCAGGGTTAAATTCAAGGAGCTAGTTGCTGGACCAGGCTTGTAGCCTGTCCAGGTCTCTTTGTAGTCCTGCCTGATCCTCGACCGATTTGATTCTCCTCATTAACTTCACATCATCTGCAAACAAGGACACTTCCGAGTCTATCCCTTCCGTTATGTCATTCACATATTCCAAAAACAGCACAGGTCCTAGAACTGACCCCTGAGGAACCCTGCTTGTCACAGGCGCCCACTTTGACACCTCATCACGTACCATGACTCTTTGTTGCCTCACTGTCAGGTATTCATTGATCCATTGCAGTGCTTTTCCTGTTTTGGGTGCCTGATCCTTTAGCTTTTGCATTAATCTCTTGTGAGGAACTGTGTCGAAGGCCTTCTTGCAGTCCAAGAAAGTGCAGTCTATCCACCCCTCTCTCTCTTTGTCTTACTTCTGTCACCTTGTCATAAAACTCCAGTAGGTTTGTGACACAGGATTTTCCTTCCCTGAAACCATGTTGGTTGTTTATACACTTGTTTCTTTCCACGTGCTCCACCACTCTCCTGATTATCTTCTCCATGACTTTGCATACTATACCCGTTAGTGAAACAGGTCTGTCGGTGTGTGTGTGTGTGTGTGTGTGTGTGTGTGTGTGTGTGTGTCGGTGTGTGTGTGTGTGTGTGTGTCGGTGTGTGTGTGTGTGTGTGTGTGTGTCGGTGTGTGTGTGTGTGTGTGTCGGTGTGTGTGTGTGTGTCGGTGTGTTGTGTCGGTGTGTGTGTCGGTGTGTGTGTGTCGGTGTGTGTGTGTCGGTGTGTGTGTCGGTGTGTGTGTGTCGGTGTGTGTGTGTCGGTGTGTGTGTGTCGGTGTGTGTGTGTCGGTTGCTGGTGTGTGTGTGCTGTGTGTGTGTGCTGGTGTGTGTGCTGGTGTGTGTGTGTGCTGGTGTGATGTGTGTGTGCTGGTGTGTGTCGGTGTCGGTGTGTGTGTGTCGTGTGTGTCAGTGTGTGTGTCGGTGTGTGTGTGTCGGTGTGTGTGTGTCGGTGTGTGTGTGTGTCGGTGTGTGTGTGTGTCGGTGTGTGTGTGTGTGTCGGTGTGTGTGTGTGGTGTGTGTGTGTGTGTGTGTGTGTGTCGGTGTGCGTCGGTGTGTGTCGGTGTGTGTCGATGTGTGTCGGTGGTGTCGATGTGTGTCGGTGTGTGTCGGTGTGGTCGGTGTGTGTGTGTGTGGCGCGCGCGCGCGCGCGCCGGCGTGTGTCGGTATGTGTATGTGTGTGTCGGTGTGTGTGTGTGTGTGTGTGTGTGTGTCGGCGTGTGTGTGTCGGCGTGTGTGTCGATGTGTGCGTGTGTCGATGTGTATGTACTCACCTATTTGTATTCACCTATTTGTAGTTGCAGGGGTCGAGTCCTAGCTCCTGGCCCCGCCTCTTCACCGGTTGCTACTAGGGCCTCTCTCTCCCCGCTCCATGAGCTTTATCAAACCTCGTCTTAAAACTGTGTATGGTTGTGTGTGTGTCGGTGAGTGTTGGTGTGTGTGTCGGTGTGTGTCGGTGTGTCGGTGTGTGTGTCGGTGAGTGTCGGTGTCGTTGAGTGTCGGTGTGTGTGTCGGTGTGTGTGTCGGTGTGTGTGTTGGTGTGTGTCGGTGTGTGTGTCGGTGTGTGTGTCGGTGTGTGTGTCGGCGTGTGTGTCGGCGTGTGTGTCGGTGTGTGTGTCGGTGTGTGTGTCGGTGTGTGTGTCGGTGTGTGTCGGGCGTGTGTGTCGGCGTGTGTGCGCGCGCGCGCGCGTGTGTCGGCGTGTGTGTGTGTGTGTGTGTGTGTGTGTGTGTGTGTGTGTGTGTGTGCGCGCGCGGCGTCAGTCGGTGTGTGTGTGTGTGTGTGCGCGCGCGCGCGCGTCAGTCGGGTGTGTGTGTGTCGGTGTGTGTGTGTCGGGTGTGTGTGTGTGTCGGTTGTGTGTGTCGGTTGTGTGTGTGTGTCGGTTGTGTGTGTGTGTGTCGGTTGTGTGTGTGTGTGTCGGTTGTGTGTTGTGTGTGTGTTGGTTGTGTGTGTGTGTGTGTTGGTTGTGTGTGTGTGTGTGTCGGTTGTGTGTGTGTGTGTCGGTTGTGTGTGTGTGTCGGTGTGTGTGTGTGTCGTTGTGTGTTTCGGTGGTGTGTTTCGATGTGTCGGTTTGTGTGTCGTGTGTGTCGGTGTGTGTGTGTCGGTGTGTGTGTGTGTCGGCGTGTGTGTGTCGGCGTGTGTGTGTCGGCGTGTGTGTGTCGGCGTGTGTGTGTGTCGGCGTGGTGTCGGTGTGTGTGTCGGCGTGTGTGTGTCGGCGTGTGTGTGTCGGCGTGTGTGTGTCGGCGTGTGTGTGTGTCGGCGTGTGTGTGTCGGCGTGTGTGTGTCGGCGTGTGTGTGTCGGCGTGTGTGTGTCGGGCGTGTGTGTGTCGGCGTGTGTGTGTCGGCGTGTGTGTGTCGGCGTGTGTGTGTCGGCGTGTGTGTGTCGGCGTGTGTGTGTCGGCGTGTGTGTGTCGGCGTGTGTGTGTCGGCGTGTGTGTGTCGGCGAGTGTGTGTCGGCGAGTGTGTTGTCGGCGTGTGTGTGTCGGTGTGTGTGTCGGTGTGTGTGTCGGTGTGTGTCGGCGCGTGTCGGTGTGTGTGTGTGATGTGTGGTCGTGTGTGTGTGTGTGTGTGTGTGTCGGTGTGTGTCGGCGTGTGGTGTGTCGGCGTGTGTGTGTGTGGTGTGTGTGTGTGTGTGTGTGTGTGTGTGTGTGTGTGTGTGTGTGTGTGTGTGTCGGTGTGTGTGTCGTTGTGTTGTCGGTGTGTGTGTCGGTGTGTGTCGGTGTGTGTCGGTGTGTGTGTCTGGTGTGTGTGTGTCGGTGTGTGTGTGTCGCGTGTGTGTGTGTCGGGTGTGTGTGTCGGTGTGTGTATCGGTGTGTGTATCGGCGTGTGTGTGTTCGCGTGTTTTACGGCGTGTGTGTGTCGGCGTTGGGTGTTGTGTCGGCGTGTGTGTGTGTCGGCGTGTGTGTGTCGGCGTGTGTGTGTGTCGGGTGTGTGTGTGTCGGCGTGTGTGTGTGTCGGCGTGTGTCGTGTGTCAGTGTTCATTTGTGTGTCTCTGTATCTGTGTGCATCTGTCCATGTCTATCTGTGTGCATCTGTCCATGTCTGTCTGTATCTGTGTGCATCTGTCCATGTCTGTCTATATCTGTGTGCATCTGTCCATGTCTGTCTGTATCTGTGTGCATCTGTCCATGTCTGTCTGTATCTCTGTGCATCTGTCCATGTCTGTCTGTATCTCTCTGTCCCTATCTCTGTCCCTATCTCTCTGTCCCTATCTCTCTGTCCTATCTCTCTGTCCCTATCTCTCTGTCCCTATCTCTCTGTCCCTATCTCTCTGTCCCTATCTCTCTGTCCCTATCTCTCTGTCCCTATCTCTCTGTCCCTATCTTTCTGTCCCTATCTCCCTGTCCCTATCTTCCTGGCAATCAGAGGACGGAGGACTGAGCCTCCACTTATGTAGACACACACGGATAAACCGAATCATATGCGTAAAAAAATTGTATTTACCAGCGTGCATGCCTGCGTGCGTGTGCGTGCCTGCATGCTTGTAGGAGTGCGTGCGTGCCTGCATGCATGCCTGCAGCTGTGCGTGCGTGCCTGGAGGCGTGCGTGACTGCACGCGTCTATCTTCGACGTCTCTCTTCGTGTATGTGTTGCGTTTCATCTGAGTGCGTCTTGCGTGTTGTCAGTGTGAATTACGTATCTTCACGTCTGTATTATGTATACTGAGGCACTAAAACGTTTAATGTATACTCATCCTGAAATTATGAACGTATACTTGTATTTTTCATGGAGCTTTATACTAAATGACGAGCAGCCATACACAAGCATACAAGTATCAGTGTTTTATTAGACGTTTTGCTCTAAATATGACTTTAGTAAGCACTTTTTGGGGCGATATGTAGTGTGTGGAAATGTTTGGCTCTGATTCGTGTTTTTCACGTTTCATGTAGGTGTATGAATAAAAAGGTATACATGAGGATGTATGATAGGTATACATAGTTTATAGTCAGGAAGTGTCAAGTGTATCAACGACTATAAGTGTTTCGTGTGTGTGTGTGTGTGTGTGTGTGTGTGTGTGTGTTGTGTGTGTGTGTGTGTGTGTGTTGTGTGTGTGTGTGTGTGAGAGAGAGAGAGAGAGAAGAGATAGAGAGAGAGAGAGAGAGATGAGAGAGAGAGAGGAGTGAGAGAGAGGAGTAGATGAGGGATGAGAGAGAGAGAGAGAGAGAGAGAGAGAGAGAGAGAGGGGGGGGGGGGATGTGTACAAGTCCATATGTAGGTTACATGTATGACTGTTCAGGTGGATGAATACTTCATTTTAAGAGATGCAAACATACCAACACCAACGACTTTCGTACATACGTACACGTACACACACGTGTATACACACACACACACACACACACACACACACACACACACCTTACCTCATCTGGTAGTTGTGCATTCTGGTGACGTCATCGTACTTGTGGTAGGTTGCTTGGAAAAGCAGCAACGATTCTATCCACTCTATCTGCACTGTTAGTTCCTTCCTGTCGTCGATATAGGCGCTACCACCATCCTTGATCTGTTGAAGACAACACCAGTGTTAGTACTGTTAACACTACCACCATCCTTGATCTGTTGAAGACAACACCAGTGTTAGTACTGTTAGCGCTACCACCATCCTTGATCTGTTGAAGACAACACCAGTGTTAGTACTGTTAACACTACCACCATCCTTGATCTGTTGAAGACAACACCAGTGTTAGTACTGTTAGCGCTACCACTATCCTTGATCTGTTGAAGACATCACCAGTGTTAGTACTGTTAGCACTACCACCATCCTTGATCTGTTGAAGAAAAGTGTTGGTATAATACCCAGTTGACTGGTTAATTGGGTTTAAAGCTTATCGACTAAACAAGGGTCATTAAAACGTGTGTAACATGTTCACCACCGGTCAAGAAAAACCTTCACACCTGAAATAGGAACTCTCGATGTATATGAACCGAGTCGTACACACCTCTTGGGGTATATATACTGACACGAACGGACAACTCTCTGTGTATATAGACAGATATACCCACCCCTCGGTATACTCAGAGTCCTAAACCTCTCGGTGTATATGTCGTGTGTTTATAGTTATAAACCACACAGTTTATTATATCCAATGTTCACACTGCGCCTGGGAAACGGCACGCAATTCGAGTCCTAAGGAAACGGGAGGAAAATCCAATTCCTTGGAACAAAAGATTCTCACCAGCACCAAGGCATCTCTCTGGAGGGATTATAACACATCCAGTTAGTTTTCTGGGCCACTCAAAGCCAAGACTTGTCCCACACTTTCTGACAAGCTTGTTCGGTCTCCCTATAATGAACGACCAAGGAATCCTCGTATTACCTTCAATCCAACATTCCCTTTCAAGTGGACGGGTAGAGATGAAGTAACATCAGACTGGTGGGGATTGGGGGTGGGGTGGGGTGGGGGTGGGGTGGGGGGTGGATGGGGATGGACTGGTGTGGATAGTGTGGTGTGGATGGAGTGATGTGGATGGAGTGATCACTGAACTCCCTACCATCTAGAACCTCCCAGCATTTGCTCTGAGAACCCTCTCATTTTTAGAACCTACCAGCATGTGCTCACAGAACCCCCTAATTTCTAGAACCTCACAGCATGTGCTCAGAGCCCCCTACCATCTAGAACCCCCTAGAATGTGCTCATAGAACCCCCTACCGTCTAGAAACCTCCAGCATGCTCTCATAGAACCCCCAGCATGTGCTCACAGAACCCCCTACCATCTAGAACCCAGCATGTGCTCACAGGAACCATTAGAACCTCCCAGCATGTGCTCATAGAACCCAATCATCTATAACCTCCCAGCATGTGCTCATAGAACCCCCCTACCATCTATAACCTCCCAGCATGTGCTCATAGAACCCCCCTACATCTATAACCTCCCAGCATGTGCTCATAGAACCCCCCTACATCTATAACCTCCCAGCATGTGCTCATAGAACCCCCCTACCATCTATAACCTTCCAGCATGTGCTCATAGAACCCCCCTACATCTATAACCTCCCAGATGTGCTCATAGAACCCCCCTACCATCTATAACCTTCCAGCATGTGCTCATAGAACCCCCCTACATCTATAACCTCCAGCATGTGCTCATAGAACCCCCTTACATCTATAACCTCCCAGCATGTGCTCATAGAACCCCCCTACCATCTATAACCTTCCAGCATGTGCTCATAGAACCCCCTACATCTATAACCTCCCAGCATGTGCTCACTAGAACCCCCTACCATCTATAACCTCCCGCATGTGCTCATAGAACCCCCTACCATCTATAACCTCCCAGCATGTGCTCATAGAACCCCCCCTACCATCTATAACCTCCCAGCATGTGCTCATAGAACCCCCCTACCATCTATAACCTCCCAGCATGTGCTCATAGAACCCCCTACCATCTATAACCTCCCAGCATGTGCTCATAGAACCCCCTACCATCTATAACCTTCCAGCATGTGCTCATAGAACCCCCTACCATCTATAACCTCCCAGCATGTGCTCATAGAACCCCCCTACCATCTATAACCTTCCAGCATGTGCTCATAGAACCCCCCTACCATCTATAACCTTCCCACATGTGCTCATAGAAACCCCTACCATCTATAACCTCCCAGCATGTGCTCATAGAACCCCCCCTATCTATAACCTCCCAGCATGTGCTCATAGAAACCCCCTACCATCTATAACCCCAGCATGTGCTCATAGAACCCCCCTACCATCTATAACCTCCAGCATGTGCTCATAGAACCCCCCTACCATCTATAACCTCCAGCATGTGCTCATAGAACCCCCTACCATCTATAACCTCCCAGCATGTGCTCATAGAACCCCCCTACCATCTTTAATCTCCCAGCATGTGCTCATAGAACTCCCCTACCATCTATAACCTCCCAGCATGTGCTCATAGAACCCCCCTACCATCTTTAATCTCCCAGCATGTGCTCATAGAACTCCCCTACCATCTATAACCTCCAGCATGTGCTCATAGAACCCCCTACCATCTATAACCTCCCAGCATGTGCTCATAGAACCCCCCTACCATCTATAACCTTCCAGCATGTGCTCATAGAACCCCCCTACCATCTATAACCTTCCAGCATGTGCTCATAGAACCCCCCACCATCTATAACCTCCCAGCATGTGCTCATAGAACCCCCTACCATCTATAACCTCCCAGCATGTGCTCATAGAACCCCCTACTATCTATAACCTCCCAGCATGTGCTCATAGAACCCCCCCTACCATCTATAACCTCCCAGCATGTGCTCATAGAACCCCCCTACCATCTATAACCTCCAGCATGTGCTCATAGAACTCCCCCTACCATCTATAACCTCCAGCATGTGCTCATAGAACCCCCTACCATCTTAACTCCCAGCATGTGCTCATAGAACCTCCCCTACCATCTATAACCTCCCAGCATGTGCTCATAGAACCCCCCCTACCATCTTAATCTCCCAGCATGTGCTCATAGAACCTCCCCTACCATCTATAACCTCCCAGCATGTGCTCATAGAACCCCCCTACCATCTTTAATCCTCCCAGCATGTGCTCATAGAACCCCCTACATCTATAACCTCCCAGCATGTGCTCATAGAACCCCCCTACTATCTATAACCTTCCAGCATGTGCTCATAGAACCCCCCCTACCATCTATAACCTCCCAGCATGTGCTCATAGAACAACCCCTACCATCTATAACCTCCCAGCATGTGCTCATAGAACCCCCCTACCATCTTTAATCTCCCAGCATGTGCTCATAGAACTCCCCTACCATCTATAACCTCGCAGCATGTGCTAGTAGAACTCCCCTACCATCTATAACCTCCCAGCATGTGCTAGTAGAACTCCCCTACCATCTATAACCTCCCAGCATGTGCTCATAGAACCCCCCTACCATCTTTAATCTCCCAGCATGTGCTCATAGAACTCCCCTCCATCTAAACCTTCCCAGCATGTGCTCATAGAACCCCCCTACCATCTATAACCTCCCAGCATGTGCTCGTAGAACCCCCCTGCCATCTATAACCTCCCAGCATGTGCTCATAGAACCCCCCTACCATCTATAACCTCCCAGCATGTGCTCATAGAACTCCCCTACCATCTATAACCTCCCAGCATGTGCTCGTAGAACCCCCCTACCATCTTTAACTCCAGCATGTGCTCATAGAACTCCCCCTACCATCTATAACTCCCAGCATGTGCTATAGAACCCCTACCATCTATAACCTCCCAGCATGTGCTAGTAGAACTCCCCTACCATCTATAACCTCCCAGCATGTGCTAGTAGAACTCCCCTACCATCTACAACCTCCCAGCATGTGCTCAAAGAACCCCCCCTACCATCTATAACCTCCCAGCATGTGCTCGTAGAACCCCCTACCATCTATAACCTCCCAGCATGTGCTCGTAGAACCCCTACCATCTATAACCTCCAGCATGTGCTCGATAGAACCCCCTACCATCTATAACCTCCCAGCATGTGCTCGTAGAACCCCTACCATCTTAACCTCCCAGCATGTGCTCATAGAACCCCCTACCATCTATAACCTCCAGCATGTGCTCATAGAACCCCCTGCCATCTATAACCTTCCGCATGTGCTCATAGAACCCCCTACCATCGAAATCCAACAATGTGCCAATGACCCCTTCCATTGCTTCTGGCATGATAATACTATGTTTTTGGGGAAAACCCTTATATTCCAGGTGATTCTCAAGTTCATATATAAACCCCGATTTAACAGAACCCAACCGTACATGATATTACAGCTGGTGCATAAACCCCACCCTTTTACCTTCCAGCATGTGCTCATGAATCCCCCCCCTCTTAACCCCCACAGTGCTCATAGAACCCCCCCCACCATCAAACCCCCAGCATGTGCTATAAACCCCCTACATCATAAACCCCCCAATGGCTCATTAAAAACCCCCCCACCATCTATAACCCCCCCAGCATGTGTCAAAAACCCCCTCATTTTAAAACCTCCCAGCTGTGCTCTGAACCCCCTACCACTATAACCTCCCCGCATGTGTCAAGAAACCCCCCCCAACCCTCATAACCTCCCAGCATGGCTCATAGAACCCCCCCCACCATTTAATCCCAGATGTGCTCTAGAAATCCCTCCCCTCATAACCTCCCAGCAGTGCAGTAGAAAATCCCCTACCACTCAACCTCCCAGCATGTGCCAAAGAACCCCCCTACCATCTAACCTCCCTGTGCTCGTAAACCCCCTAATCTATAAACCCCCAGCATGTGCAGTGCCCCCCTACCCCTCTATAACTTCCCAGCATGGGCTGTGAACCCCCCCCACCATCATATCCCCCCCCAGGGGGGGGGGGGGGGGTCACAGAACCCCCTCCACAACACAAACTTAGCAATATCATTTAGTAAATTTAATGCTAATAATTATGTCATTCCGAAGGGTATGATGAAGGTTTGTGGAGGACCTGGAGTCACACCCCCCTTTTTAGGGCCTGGAGGCCACACCCCTGTGGAGGCCTGGAGGCCACACCCCTGTTGGGGCCGGAGCCCACCCCCGTGGAGGACCTGGAGGCCACACCCCTGTGGGGACCTGGGGGCCACACCCCCGTGGAGACCTGGAGGGCCCCAAACCCCCGTGGGGCTGGAGGCCCCACCCGTGGAGGACCTGGAGGCCACACCCCCTTTGGGGGACCTGGAGGGCCCCACCCCTGTGGGGCCTGGAGGCCCCAACCCCCCGGGTGGGGCCCGGAGGGCCCCACCCTGAGAAACCTGGAGGCCACACCCCCGTAGAGAACCGGAGGGCCCCACCCCCGTGGAGCAGGAGGCCACACAAAACCTGGAGGACCTGGAGGCCACACCCCGTGGGGACCCGGAGGCCCCCACCCGGGAGGACCTGGGGGCCCACACCCGTGGGGGACCTGGGGGAAACTCCCCTTGACCACTCGCTTTTCCTATATGAGATTTTTAAAGGGAAAATAACAGGAAATTCAATATTTCTCATCTTTTTCCTTTCTCTCTCCTCTAAAAAAAAATTTTTCGGGTTTTTTGGGTTCAAATTTGTGTTTTTCAAGATTTCCCACCTATAAACCCCGCTCAGTATCAAATAACCCCCACAACTACTGGCCCTCCCCAATGTATTGGACTTGTAAATGAAATTGACCTTGCAACCTTTGGGTATCTTTAGGAAACTTTCACCAATAAACGAAACGTTTCCTCAATAAAGATACCCAAGTGCTGCACACGTGTCTAATTTATCAACGTGTCGGTTCTCTGAACCATTCATCTAAACTTTGTAAATTGGCCAAGTCTGTCCGAAACGTCGTCCTCGGCTCCCTTCTCCTACGTGCGGGTTATTTGTGTATTGTTTCAGTCACGGTATTATGCCTATTTGTTCTTCACTCTCAGTATGGCATTAATAAGAAAATACCAATAATCTGGTCAGAAAGACGCTAAGTGCAGTTTAACAAAATTTTAATGCTGTCAAGGTAATGGGGTTGTGAGAGAATGAGTGCATAGATGCTGGGGAGAGTTGTGGCAGTGGAAGATAAACAATCTAACAAGTGACAGCTGTCACAGTTGCTTCTGGCTGATAATACTATGCTTTTTGGGAGCCTGTGTTGCAGGTGATTCTCAAGTTGCATATATGAAAAGATTAAACAGGCGAAACGTAGTTGATATTAAATGTTTCTAAGGTGCATAAAAAAATTGTCAGTGCTTACAATACTGTCGTTCACGGTGGGTCAAAGTGAATCACTTGAAGCTTTTTCCCTTACTCGGCGTAAAGGTTGCATCACTTATGGGACACCTGGAGTATACCTGGAGGGTGTTCCAGCGGAGGGGTCATCGCCCCCAAGGCCCGCATCAAGACCAGGCCTCACGCCTGCTCATAAACAATGTGTATTGTTATTGTTACGAAGTTTAACAAGCAGCTCGTTATATTCAATCACTAATTAATAACCTCGAGGTTAATGATGAGTTTGGGGAAAGCGATCACAAATCACTTAGTTTCAGCATATCATGGAATTACCCAGATAACTGCAATCAAGTCTTTGTCCCAGACTTCAGCTTGCCCGATTTCATGGGATTGAGAAATTACCTGGTTGGGCTAAATTGGGATGACCTGACTATGGGTCAGGCAGGTGGTGTTGGTTGCCAATATGATGTATTTCAGAGCATAGTTCTAGCTGTCCAGACAACTTTTGTTCTGAATACGGAAATTAGATCTAACAAAAATGATCCCAAATAGATAAACAATAGATTTAAAACATCTCATTAGTCAAAAGAGGGCAAATATAGGCATATCAAAAGCGGGGATGAGCAGTTAAGAAATCTATATATTCAATTAAAGATATAAAAAAAAGAATAAGAAAAGCAAATAGATTATGAGGCTAAAGTCGCAAGGGATTCGAAGACTAATCCAAAAGGGTTCTTTCAGGTATACAGAAGTAAGATTAGGGACAAGATAGGCCCACTTAGATCACTGACAGTGATAAGGAAATGTGTGAAATTTTCAACACTTACTTCCCCTCAGTTTTTACTCAGGAAAATACTAGTGAAATTCCAGAAATAATAAATCATGTAGAACAGGACGATAATAAACTATGCACGACTGGGGTAACTAGTGACATGGTCCTCAGACAAATAGAGAAATTAAAACCTAACAAATCCCCAGGTCCTGATGAACTGTTTGCAAGGATTTTAAAGGAATGTAAAGAGGAACTTAGCATACCTGTGGCTAATCTTTTCAATATATCACTACAAACTGGCATAGTGCCAGACAAGTGGAAAATGGCAAATATAATACCTATTTACAAGGCAGGTGACAGGTCCTTGGCTTCGAACTATAGACCAATAAGCCTTACCTCCATAGTGGGAAAATTTATGGAATCAATAATTGCCGAAGCAATTCGTAGCCATCTTGAAAGGCATAAATTGATTAATGGATCTCAACACGGTTTTACTAAAGGGCGTTCCTGTCTTACGAATTTACTAACTTTTTTCACTAAAGTATTTGAGGAGGTAGATCATGGTATTGAATATATTCGTGTATAAGGACTTCAGTAAGGCTTTCGATAGAGTTCCACATCAGAGGCTATTGACGAAACTTAAGGCATATGGAATAGAAGAAATTTTTTCCTGGGTAGAGGCATGGTTGATAAATAGGCAGCAGGGAGTTTGCATAAATCAGAATTGGGGCAGGTCACAAGCGGTGTTCCACAGGGGTCCTCTGTTGTTCACAATTTACATAAACGACATAGATGAGGGAATAAATAGCAACATAAGCAAATATGCTGATGACGCCAAAATAGGCCGTCCAGTTCCTTCTGATGCAGTGTTCAGAGACAGTTGCAGATGCAGTTTAATATAGACAAATGCAAAGTTCTAAATTTTGGACAGGAAAATAACCATGCCACATATAAACTAAATAATGTAGATCTTAATATTACAGATTGCGAAAAGGATTTAGGAGTTCTCGTTAGCAGTAATCTAAAACCAAGACAACAGTGCATAAGTGTTCGCAATAAAGCTAACACAATCCTTGGCTTCATATCAAAAAGTATAAATAATAGAAGTCCTCAGGTTGTTCTTCAACTCTATATATCCTTGGTTAGGCCTCATTTAGATTATGCTGTTCAGTTCTGGTCACCGTATTACAGAATGGATATAAAATGACTGGGAAAGGTACAAAGGAGGATGACAAAGTTGATCCCATGTATCAGAAATCTTCCCTATGAGGATGGACTGAGGGCCCAGAATCTGCTCTCTAGAAAAGCGTAGAATTAGGGAGGGGGGATATGATTGAGGTGTATAAATGGAAAACAGGAATGAATCAAGGAGATGTAAATAGCGTGCTAAAAATATCTAGCCTAGACAGGACTCGCAGCAATGGCTTTAGGTTGGAAAAAATCAGATTCAGGAAGGATACAGGAAAGCACTAGTTTGGTGATAGAGTTGTGGATGAGTGGAACAAACTCCCGAGTACCGTCATAGAAGCTAAAATGTTGTAATTTTAAAAATAGGTTAGATAAATACACAAGTGGGTATGGGTGTGTGCGAGTTGGACCCGACTAGCTTGTGCTACTAGGTCAGATGCCGTGCTCCTTCCTTAAGAGAATGTGACCTGACCTGCCTAGGTTAGGGCGTTGGCTTAAGCCAGTAGGAGAATTGGACCTGCCTCGCATGGACCAGTAGGTCTGTTGCAGTGTTCCTTCTTTCTTATGTTGCCTACTCGGCCTTATGCCTCCCTGAACCTCAATTCACCTTTACCAATGATTCCCGTTATGACTCGTCAACTTCAGATATATTAACGCACTGCTAGGGGAACGAGGCCAGTCATTTAAAAAATCGCATTTCGGAAATACTGCAATACTCTGTATATTGCCCTTGTGGCAACTAGCAATCAGACCGTTAATCCGTCTGATTGGTTGTGAGAATCAGGCTAGAAAACGTCAATGGTTTCAATGTCCACACTCCACTTAGTCGGATATAAATAGGATGAAGGGTGCCAAAGGTTCACAGGTGTCGCAACCTCATCCTCTACACGCAATGAACGAGAGACACTGTGCCTGGTCCAAACATCCAGCTGTAACACTATCCACGTTCACACAGATAAAATTAAATACTTAATATGATACCAGAGTAAAAATGGTTAGTTTTATTCTCCAGGTGATTACTACATTCTCTCCGCGGAAATTGAATTCAATTCAGGATTAATTAATTCCTTGTTGACGACGTTATTACATACAGTGTACTCAGGATATTTCTCTCTCTCTCTCTCTCTACTGACAGGAAATTCCCTGCTTAAATTGTTCCATTTTATGTATGTAATTTGAAAGGTCACGATCTCATGGGCCAACAGTCTTCTTCCTACTTGTAAACAGTCACGAAAATGAGCTTCGTTTAATTTGTCACGAATGTAAGGAGTATTCATCATTCCATAACTACTCGTTGCACTGTGCACGCTAACAACTACTGCACCTCCTTCCTTGATCTATAAGTTAATTATTTATATAATTTTATTTTTAATTAAATTATAATTATATATTATAAAGTTATTCTAGGTGAACTTTCTTGACGGGATGAGCGTCGATGACCTATCAGCTGTTTCAAAGGATTCCTATCCAATTCCAGGATCAGTGAACTAAGCACCCCACAAGGCGGCGTCCTCAGTCCCACTAACATTCTAATATATGCTTTAGTGTGCAACCTAATCACTGCATAGTTTTGCTTACGATCTGATCGCTCTCATCACGGATCTAATCATTCTCATACTCAAAACGTCGGTTGCTAACAGATTCATGTAAAAACCAAGATTTAATTATATTTGATAACATGAAAATACTAAACAGTAGTCCTACTCACTGGATCATGCTAGAAGATAGGCACCAGCTCCATAACATGACCAGCAATAAATCTCCGGATTTGTTGTAACCAGACTTTATCGCCAATAAAGCGAGAGGCTAAGGACACTTGTGAGGGCTGTATCAGGGCTGTGTGAGGGCTATATCAGGGCTGTGTCATGGCAGTATCAGGGTTGTCAGGGCTGCGTCAGGGACACTCCAGGTATGGCACGTATGCCAGAGTTGTAAAGATGATTAATCTTGCAAACAGTAGATGACTATCACTATATTGCACTTCCTACTTATTCTGTCTGGTAGGCTGCTTAGAGGCCTTCAGTAGTAAGAGTTGTGACATTTACGGAATACTTTAATAACCTAGGTCACAAAGTATATGCAACACACATGATAAAAAACAAGGAGCAAAATTAACAATAACAGCAACGTACATCAACACACTACGCAAATACTGTCACACCAATTTACAATAGCCAGCATCATTTAGAAACTTGATTTAAATATCAATTGTCAAAAGTGTCTTGTAAAAGCTCCCTGAGGTCCCTGTAGGCATCTCGTGGAGCTTTTACCAGACAGAGCGCGCTCTTGAGAAAATATCATCAGAACATGAGTATTTCAGGCATAAGAGACTAACGAAAGAAAATCCTCCCAGTGGCATTAAAATTCTCTTGCAGACCCACCTCAACCCTTGGACAGAAGTCTGCCAAAAGTTCTTCGCAACAGGTCATCACTGCCTTAACTGCATCATAAATATTATAATTGACCTCCAAACAAATCACATTCGCACGCAAGACAATGACACCAAATGTTCTGAATAAATTACCACTTTCCATTACATGAGATCACACTCCAAGCAATATCATAACACAACAAACCTCTACGCAAAGCGACAATAAAATTCACAACAAGAGCTTTCTCTGTTTTTATATTATTGTCTGGAGTACTAGCTTGAGGCCTCATAGAAATGTTTATGAAATTTAATACTTTCAATACACCTAGTCACAAGTATATGCACAACATGTAAATAAAAGGAGAATTACAAACAGCACGTATAACAACTAGCTATATCACACCAGTGTTACAATAGCCAGTATTTAGAAATTGATTAAATATCCATATTGTCAAAGTGTCTTGTAAAAGTCACTGAGGTCCTACCTAGCTTACCAGAAGAGGTCCTCTTAAATAATCAGGACATGCTTTTTCCATAAACAACGAATATTTTATTAAATTCTCTTATAGACCCCGTAACGTGGCAGAGTCTTGCAAGTTATAGCAACAGTCAATCCTCGACAAAATTAAGATGACCCCCTAACAAATCACCTTAGCCTTCAGAACCAATGACACCACTGTAAAGTGCTTTGTTACAAACCAACACTCAAGCATATCATAACAACAACCTAGCAAAGCGACAATAATTACAAAGGGCTACTGTTTTAATTATGTCTGGAGTACCAGCTCGATCATCCACTTACAAGTATATGAAATAGTAATCTTTCAACTGACAGGCTACTAACAGTTGATACACCAATACATGTATATAACTATGTGTATAACGGTACCAGTATTAACAGTGTATACACATACAGTATATACATCAATAGAGTATGAACACCAAATAGGTATCCTCGTTTGAAGAGTCATGGGTCCACCTAAATTTGTCCTGCTATAATCAGGGGCATTAAACAAATGTTTTATAACTCTACCTCGAGTGCAGGGATTAGCCAGCAGTCTAATCTCGTCACACTTAAGAGTGCTCTCTTATCCTATACTTAGACATCCAGCGGACACCACTGTATGTTTGGTAACAAGCAACATATATGCCAATATGCAGGGGCGCGGTGGGGACAATAAGGGAACACTGTATCAACATCCGGGGTCCCAGACTATTCAACATCTTACCAGAAGATATCAGAAATACGGCTGGAACAAGTGTAGAAGCCTGGACAAGTATCTTCACCAGGTGCCATATCAACCAGGCTGTGATGGACATGTGGGGCAGCGGACCTCCAGCAACAACAGCCTGGTTGACCAGTCAAGCACCAAACGAGCCTGGCTCATGGCCGGGCTACGAGAGTAGTGAAACTCTCGAAACTCTTCAAAGGTATCAAATTATAGAAAATCGAGTCAGAGTTCACTTTTTCTGGACTCCCTTGTACAGTGGCTTATAAATGCAAGATACTGTAACACACTGGTCTGCTGGACCAGTCAGCTGGACCAGTCAGCTGACCAGTCAGTTGGACCAGTCAGCTGGACCAGTCAGCTAGACCAGTCAGCTGGACCAGTCAGCTGGACCAGTCAGTTAGACAGGTCAGCTGGACCAGTCAGCTGACCAGTCAGCTGGACCAGTCAGCTGGACAGTCAGCTGGACCAGTCAGCTGGATCAGTCAGCTGGACCAGTCAGCTGGACCAGTCAGCTGGACCAGTCAGCTGGACCAGTCAGCTGGACCAGTCAGCTGGATCAGTCAGCTGGACCAGTCAGCTAGACCAGTCAGCTGGACCATTCAGCTGGACCAGTCAGCTAGACCAGTCAGCTGAACCAGTCAGCTGGACAGTCAGCTGGACCAGTCAGCTGGAAAAGTCAGCTGGACCAGTCAGCTGGACCAGTCAGCTGGACCAGTCAGCTGGACCAGTCAGCTGGACCAGTCAGCTGGACCAGTCAGCTAGACCAGTCAGCTGGACCAGTCAGCTGGACCAGTCAGCTGGACCAGTCAGCTGGACCAGTCAGCTAGACCAGTCAGCTGGACCAGTCAGCTGGACCAGTCAGCTGGACCAGTCAGCTGGACCAGTCAGCTAGACCAGACAGCTAGACCAGTCAGCTGGACCAGTCAGCTGGACCAGTCAGCTGGACCAGTCAGCTGGACCAGTCAGCTAGACCAGTCAGCTGGACCAGTCAGCTGGACCAGTCAGCTGGACCAGTCAGCTGGACCAGTCAGCTGGACAGTCAGCTGGACAGTCAGCTGGACCAGTCAGCTGGAGCAGTCAGCTGGACCAGTCAGCTGGAGCAGTCAGCTGGACCAGTCAGCTGGACCAGTCAGCTGGACCAGTCAGCTGGACCAGTCAGCTGGATCAGTCAGCTGGACCAGTCAGCTGGAGCAGTCAGCTAGACCAGTCAGCTAGACCAGTCAGCTGGACCAGTCAGCTGGACCAGTCAGCTGGACCAGTCAGCTGGACCAGTCAGCTAGACCAGTCTCTCATACTGAATATTGTTCACGCAACTGCTCATTTTACTTAATGCACTAATTGATCAATCAGCTTGTTGCTATTGCAATTGAATCCATTAATGTCGTAAACAGGTCATTATTTTTGTAATTTGCTTATCTAATAGAAAGTTGTACTCTAGTTCCTGGACAAATTATGCAAGAAACACTTTGACTACCATCCCACACCATGAGTATGGGAGGTGACTACCACCCCACACCATGAGTATGGAAGGTGACTACCATCCCACACCATTAGTATGGGAGGTGACTACCACCCCACACCATGAATATGGAAGGTGACTCCCACCCAAACCATGAGTATGGGAGGTGACTACCACCCACACAATGAGTATGGGAGGCGACTACCACCCCACACCATGAGTCAGGGAGGTGACTACCACCCCACACCATGAGTATGGGAGGTGACTACCACCCACACCATGAGTATGGGAGGTGACTACCACCCACACAATGAGTATGGGAGGCGACTACCACCCCACACCATGAGAATGGAAGATGACTACCATCCCACACCATGAGTATGGAAGGTGACTCCCACCCACACCATGAGTATGGGAGGTGACTCCCACCCACACCATGAGTATGGGAGGTGACTACCACCCACACAATGAGTATGGGAGGTGACTACCACCCCACACCATGAGTATGGGGGAGTTGACTACCACCCACACCATGAGTATGGGGGAGTTGACTACCACCCCACACCATGAGTATGGGAGATGACTACCATCCCACACCATGAGTATGGGAGGCGACTACCACCCCACACCATGTGTATGGGGGGTTGACTACCACCCCACACCATATGTATGGGGGGGTTGGCTACCACCCCACACCATGAGTATGGGGGGTTGACTACCACCCACACCATGAGTATGGGGGTTGACTACCCACCCACACCATATGTATGGGGGGGTTGACTACCACCCCACACCATGAGTATGGGGGGTTGACTACCACCCCACACCATGAGTATGGGGGGTTGACTACCACCCCACACCATATGTATGGGGGGGTTGGCTACCACCCCACACCATGAGTATGGGAGGTGGCTACCACCCCACACCATGAGTATGGGAGGTGGCTACCACCCCACACCATGAGTATGGGAGGTGGCTACCATCCCACACCATGAGTATGGGAGGCGACTACCACCCCACACCATGAGTATGGGAGGCGACTACCACCCACACCATGAGTATGGGAGGCGACTGCCACCCACACCATGAGTATGGGAGGTGACTACCATCCCATACCATGAGTATGGGAGGTGACTACCACCCCACACCATGAGTATGGGAGGTGACTACCATCCCACACCATGAGTATGGGAGGTGACTACCACCCCACACCATGAGTATGGGAGGTGGACTACCATCCCACACCATGAGTATGGGAGGTGACTACCATCCCACACCATGAGTATGGGAGGTGACTACCATCCCACACCATGAGTATGGGAGGTGACTACCATCCCATACCATGAGTATGGGAGGTGACTACCACCCCACACCATGAGTATGGGAGGTGACTACCACCCACACCATGAGTATGGGAGGTGACTACCACCCCACACCATGAGTATGGGAGGTGACTACCACCCCACACCATGAGTATGGAAGGTGACTACCATCCCACACCATGAGTATGGGAGGTGGCTACCATCCCACACCATGAGTATGGGAGGTGACTACCACCCCACACCATGAGTATGGGAGGTGGCTACCATCCCACACAATGAGTATGGGAGGTGACTACCACCCCACACCATGAGTATGGAAGGTGACTACCACCCCACACCATGAGTATGGGAGGTGACTACCACCCCACACCATGAGTATGGGAGGTGACTACCACCCCACACCATGAGTATGGAAGGTGACTACCACCCCACACCATGAGTATGGGAGGTGACTACCATCCCACACCATGAGTATGGGAGGTGACTACCATCCCACACCATGAGTATGGGAGGTGACTACCATCCCACCAGAGTATGAAGGTGACTACCACCCACACATGAGTATGGAAGGTGACTACCACCCCACACCATGAGTATGGAAGGTGACTACCACCCCACACCATGAGTATGGGAGGTGACTACCACCCCACACCATGAGTATGGGAGGTGACTACCACCCCACACCATGAGTATGGAGGTGACTACCATCCCACACCATGAGTATGGGAGGTGACTACCATCCCACACCATGAGTATGGGAGGTGACTACCATCCCACACCATGAGTATGGGAGGTGACTACCATCCCACACCATGAGTATGGGAGGTGACTACCATCCCACACCATGAGTATGGGAGGTGACTACCATCCCACACCATGAGTATGGGAGGTGACTACCATCCCACACCATGAGTATGGGAGGTGACTACCATCCCACACCATGAGTATGGGAGGTGACTACCATCCCACACCATGAGTATGGGAGGTGACTACCATCCCACACCATGAGTATGGGAGGTGACTACCATCCCACACCATGAGTATGGGAGGTGACTACCATCCCACACCATGAGTATGGGAGGTGACTACCATCCCACACCATGAGTATGGGAGGTGACTACCATCCCACACCATGAGTATGGGAAGTGACTACCATCCCACACCATGAGTATGGGAGGTGACTGCCATCCCACACCAAGAGTATGGGAGGTGACTACCATCCCACACCATGAGTATGGGAAGTGACTACCATCCCACACCATGAGTATGGGAGGTGACTGCCATCCCACACCAAGAGTATGGGAGGTGACTACCATCCCACACCATGAGTATGGGAGGTGACTACCATCCCACACCATGAGTATGGGAAGTGGACTACCATCCCACACACATGAGTATGGGAGGTGACTGCCATCCCACACAAGAGTATGGGAGGTGACTACATCCCACACCATGAGTATGGGAGGGACTACCATCCCACACCATGAGTATGGGAGGTGACTACCATCCCACACCATGAGTATGGGAGTGGCTACATCCCACACCATGAGTATGGGAGGTGACTACCATCCCACACCATGAGTGTGGGAGGTGACTACCATCCCACACCATGAGTATGGGAGGTGACTACCATCCACACCATGAGTATGGGAGAGTGACTACCATCCACACCATGAGTATGTGTGGTACTACCATCCCACACCAGTTGGAGTATGGGAAGTGACTACCATCCCACCATGAGTATGGGAGGTGATACCATCCACACCATGAGTATGGGAAGTGACTACCATCCCACACATGAGTATGGGAGGGTGATGCCATCCACACAAAGGTATGGGAGGTGACTACCATCCAACCATGAGTATGGGAGGTGACTACCATCCACACCATGAGTTGGGAAGTGACTACCATCCACACCATGAGTATGGGAGGTGATGCCATCCCACACCAAGAGTATGGGGAGGTGATCTACCATCCACACATGAGTATGGGAAGTGGACTACCATCCACACCATGAGTATGGAGGTGACTGCCATCCACACCAAGAGTATGGGAGGTGTGACTACCATCCCACACCATGAGTATGGAGTGTGGACTACCATCCACACCATGAGTATGGGAAGTGATACCATCCACACATGTAGTATGGGAGGTGACTGCCATCCACACAAGAGTATGGGAGTGGACTACCATCCACCATGGTATGGAGAGTGTGACTACCACCCACACCAGAGTATGGGAGTGTACTACCACCACACCAGAGTATGGGAGGTGATACCACCACCCAAGAGTTATGGGAGGTGGACTAACCCCACACCAAGAGTATGGGAGGTGAATACCACCCACACCAAGAGTATGGGAGGTGACTACCACCCACACCAAGAGTATGGGAGGTGAATACCACCCACACCAAGAGTATGGGAGGTGAATACCACCCACACCAAGAGTATGGGAGGTGACTACCACCCACACCAAGAGTATGGGAGGTGACTACCACCCACACCAAGAGTATGGATGGTGAATACCACCCAAAAACAAAAGACTGTCACATGACACGAACATTAAGAAACAATGAGTTAGATTCTCTTTCAACTTTGAACTTTATAGAAGGAGAAGTTGGAAAAAACTAGAGTCGTGTGGGTAGAGTCGTGTGGGTAGAGTCGTGTGGGTAGAGTCGTGTGGGTAGAGTCGTGTGGGTAGAGTCGTGTGGGTAGAGTCGTGTGGGTAGAGTCGTGTGGGTAGAGTCGTGTGGGTAGAGTCGTGTGGGTAGAGTCGTGTGGGTACAGTCGTGTGGCTAGAGTCGTGTGGCTAGAGTCGTGTGGCTAGAGTGCAAAGAAATCATTTACTCAGCGAAGACAGAGAGAAAAATGTATTAAAGTAACTTGTCTCAAACTCACTGTTATGAATCATCTCGTTCTTAGTCTTCATAGTAATTCCAATCAAACTTGCTTTACGCCTAACTCCCTTCGTAGTGATCTAATTCATATTTCTTCCAGTCACTGATGCTTCCTGTGTCTATTCCATTCTCTGCTCCTTTCGACCTCTCCAGTACTTTGTTAAACTGGTCACTCTCGATCTGACAGACTTTATTAAAACAAAAAAAGTGTTAGAATTGCCGACGCCAAAAATACTCTTTTCTGACATGTTAGATATCACAGTCATCCTGTTATCTGGTCCTCTGCTGAAACTGCTACCTTTCTTCTAGCCTTGACAGACGCCGTCTTGTTCAATCAGCTACTTATACACAACATACCTAACATGAATATTAGTTCTGGCTTTGTTTCCGTACATGCATGAATTTCCCATCATGTTATCAAATGTTCTAATCTTCAGAACACTCCTGACTTGTCCTGACCTTCGTCGCCATCGTCTCCTCTTTCCACTTGACCTGTCTTTTGTATATTTTTTCTTTTCTTTCGACTTTTCCCCCCTTTCTTGCTTTTCTTTTTCTCCTAGCAGTGTTCCTCTGCCCCTTGTGGACAAGTGGTGACTTACTCTAATCAACACCTGCAGATGTCATTTACATTCCTTCCTCCTGCACAGTGGGGCAGATGTACAGTGCACAAACCTTCTGTACTTTTATTACCTATTTTTCTACTACGTACTACTGCAAACTATTAATTCTACCTGCACCACTATTACTACCACCACTACTACTACTGCTGCTATTACTACTACTACTACCATCACCTCCAGAGAATCTCTGGAGTCATTCTTGCACTCCGGTTGCGGCCTGAGTGCCAGGAATGGCTCAGTTGGAATTGAAAGTCACCGTGCCCTTGTCATAGGGCTGCCCCTGCCATAGGGCTCTAAACGGTACATCACTTGTACCAACTCTGACTCTCCTTCGGGAGTCATTGTCGGGTCACCATATGGAGAAGACCCGAGGCAGGACCCGTCCTGGTAAAATTACAAGAACTACTATCACCACTACCTCATTAGTACTGCTACCAGTACTGTTGCAGTTTCTACTACCGCTCCTTCCTCACATCCTTCCCGACCTAGTTTCTGAGTTGTGACTTGACAATGGTCCAGGACGGAGAGAAGCGTCATCAGCTTTCCTACCAAGGTGCAGATTATTTGAGAGATGCATACTGATGGAGACTAGTTGATGAGGTGCGTTATATGTAGGGTTATACTCTGATAGAAGGGTCAGGGGTTACCCTCGGTTAGGCAGGCGAGGGGACTAGTTGTATTCATTCAGAGGGGAGTGAGGTATGTTGAAAATCGGGAGAGTGAGGGGTGAGGGTATGACGAGAGAGGAGAGGGCCTGTGAGAGGGGAGGAGAGGGTCTGTGAGGAGAGGAGAGGAGAGGGCCTGTGAGGAGAGGAGAGGAGAGGGCCTGTGAGGAGAGGAGAGGGCCTTGTGGAGAGGGAGAGGAGAGAGCCCGTGAGAGGTGGACGAGAGGGCCTGTGAGAGTACGAGAGGGCCTGTGAGAGGACGAAAGGGCCTGTGAGAGGGGAACGAGAGGGCCTCTGAGAAGGGAACGAGAGGGCATGTGAGAGGGGAACGAGAGGGCATGTGAGAGGGGAACGAGAGGGCATGTGAGAGGGGAACGAGAGGGCATGTGAGAGGGGAACGAGAGGGCATGTGAGAGGGGAACGAGAGGGCATGTGAGAGGGGAACGAGAGGGCCTCTGAGAGGGGGACGAGAGGGTCTCTGAGAGGGAAGAGACGGCCCCTGAGAGGGGAAGAGAGTATACAGGGAGATGTGGTATACGAGAGGAAGAGAATGTTAAAAATAGCATAAAAAATCAACAAGCCTACGTGGCAGATTTCTTCAGTCAAGTACGGAAAATAGACTGCAGGCAGCAGGAGTAATGGCGAGGTAATGATGTAATCAGTCCCTCAGCTTGGAGAAGAGTTCAGTGCCATAGTCTGAATTCTGTATTTGACTGAAGCTTACCGCGTAAGCCAAACTTTTCACCAAAGATACTCGAGAGGGAGAGAGATGGGCTAGAGAGGGACGTGTGAGGAATTGGAGAGAGGGTGCGGTGAGAGGGAATGTCATCCCACATCTTCCCATCTCCCTGCATGTAACAGCAACCAACCCTCGCATACCATCCCTTCACTCCAATATCCCCTTACCCCACTTCCACATACCCTCTCCCCCGCTACCACATACCCTTCCCCACCACCACATACCCTCCCCCACCACCACATACCCTCCCCGCTACCACATACCCTCCCCCACCACCACATACCCTCCCCACCACCACATACCCTCCCCCACCACCACATACCCTCCCCCACCACCACATACCCTCCCCCGCCACCACATACCCTCCCCCGCCACCACATACCCTCCCCCGCACCACATACCCTCCCCCACCACCACATACCCTCCCCCACCACCACATACCCTCCCCCGCCACCACATACCCCCCCCCACCACCACATACCCTCCCCCACCACCACATACCCTCCCCACCATTATCTTTGATAAAATAACGCAACATGATTGCACAAAGAAAATCATTATTCCAATTCAAAGTAAAAGTTTATCTATCCTGACAAGTTCCCATGTACCCTTGGGCACTCTGACAAGTTCCCATGTACCCTTGGGCACTCTGACAAGTTCCATGTACCCTTGGGCACTCTGACAAGTTCCCATGTACCCTTGGGCACTCTGACAAGTTCCCATGTACCCTTGGGCACTCTGACAAGTTCCATGTACCCTTGGGCACTCTGACAAGTTCCCATGTACCCTTGGGCACTCTGACAAGTTCCCATGTACCCTTGGGCACTCTGACAAGTTCCCATGTACCCTTGGGCACTCTGACAAGTTCCCATGTACCCTTGGGCACTCTGACAAGTTCCCATGTACCCTTGGGCACTCTGACAAGTTCCCATGTACCCTTGGGCACTCTGACAAGTTCCCATGTACCCTTGGGCACTCTGACAAGTTCCCATGTACCCTTGGGCACTCTGACAAGTTCCCATGTACCCTTGGGCACTCTGACAAGTTCCCATGTACCCTTGGGCACTCTGACAAGTTCCCATTTACCCTTGGGCACTCTGACAAGTTCCCATGTACCCTTGGGCACTCTGACAAGTTCCCATGTACCCTTGGGCACTCTGACAAGTTCCCATGTACCCTTGGGCACTCTGACAAGTTCCCATGTACCCTTGGGCACTCTGACAAGTTCCCATGTACCCTTGGGCACTCTGACAAGTTCCCATGTACCCTTGGGCACTCTGACAAGTTCCCATGTACCCTTGGGCACTCTGACAAGTTCCCATGTACCCTTGGGCACTCTGACAAGTTCCCATGTACCCTTGGGCACTCTGACAAGTTCCCATGTACCCTTGGGCACTCTGACAAGTTCCCATGTACCCTTGGGCACTCTGACAAGTTCCCATGTACCCTTGGGCACTCTGACAAGTTCCCATGTACCCTTGGGCACTCTGACAAGTTCCCATGTACCCTTGGGCACTCTGACAAGTTCCCATGTACCCTTGGGCACTCTGACAAGTTCCCATGTACCCTTGGGCACTCTGACAAGTTCCCATGTACCCTTGGGCACTCTGACAAGTTCCCATGTACCCTTGGGCACTCTGACAAGTTCCCATGTACCCTTGGGCACTCTGACAAGTTCCCATGTACCCTTGGGCACTCTGACAAGTTCCCATGTACCCTTGGGCACACTGACAAGTTCCCATGTACCCTTGGGCACTCTGACAAGTTCCATGTACCCTTGGGCACTCTGACAAGTTCCATGTACCCTTGGGCACTCTGACAAGTTCCCATGTACCCTTGGGCACTCTGACAAGTTCCCATGTACCCTTGGGCACTCTGACAAGTTCCCATGTACCCTTGGGCACTCTGACAAGTTCCCATGTACCCTTGGGCACTCTGACAAGTTCCCATGGTTACATTAGGTAAGGTTTTTCAGGAAACAGGACAAGTGTTTCCTGACGCGGGTCTTAGTCACATGATGACCCACAGTTGGAACTTATGGTCATCATGTGACAAGAAAAATTGATAAAATTATATCGAGTCTAATATTTTATTACGAAATCCGTATGTGTAAAAATTATATAAGGATTTTATACTAACTTTATACTAATTTTAAAGGGAATATGAGGCTAAGGTCGCAAGGGATTCAAAGACTAACCCAAAAGGGTTCTTTCAGGTATTCAGAAGTAAGATTAGGGACACGATTAGCCCACTTAAGAGTAACTCTGGTCAGATCACTGACAGTGATAAGGATATGTTTGAAATTCTCAATACCTACTTCCTCTCAGTTTTCACCCAGGAAAATACTAGCGATATTCTTGAAATAATAGATTATGTAGAACAGGATGATAAACTATATATGATTGCGGTAACTAGTGACATGGTCCTCAGACAAATAGAGAAACTAAAACCTAACAAATCCCCAGGCCCTGATGAACTGTTTGCAAGGGTGTTAAAGGAATGTAAAGAGGAACTTAGCATACCTTTGGCTAATCTTTTCAACATATCACTACAAACTGGCATAGTGCCTGACAAGTGGAAAATGGCAAATATAATACCTATTTACATGGCAGGTGACAGGTCCCTAGCTTCGAACTATAGACCAATAAGCCTTACCTGCATAGTGGGAAAATTTATGGAATGAATTGCCGAAGCAATTCGTAGCCATCTTGAAAGGCATAAAACGATTAACGAATCTCAACACGGCTTTACAAGGGGCGTTCCTGTCTTACGAATTTACTAACTTTTTTTACTAAGGTGTTTGACGAGGTAGATGATGGTAATGAATGTGATATGTATATGGACTTCAGTAAGGCTTTCGATAGAGTTCCACATCAGAGACTATTGAGGAAACTTAAGGCACACGGAATAGGAGGAGAAATTTTTCCTGGGTAGAGGCATGGCTGACAAATAGGGAGCAGAAAGCTTGCATAAATGGGGAAAAATCAGAATTGGGGTATGTCACAAGCGGTGTTCTGCAGGGGTCAGTGTTGGGCCCGTTGTTGTTCACAATTTACATAAATGACATAGAGGAGGAAATAAATAGCGACATAAGCAAATTTGCTGATGACACCAAAATAGGCCGCTCAATTCACTCTAATGAGGACCATAGAGCACTTCAGGATGATTTGAATAGACTGATGCAATGGTCGGAGAAGTTGCAGATGCAGTTTAATAGACACAAATGCAAAGTTCTGAATGTTGGACAGGAAAATAACCATGCCACATATAAACTAAATAATGTAGATCTTAATACTACTGATTGCGAAAAGGATTTAGGAGTTCTGGTTAGCAGTAATCTAAAACCAAGACAACCATGCATTAGTGTTCGCAATAAAGCTAACAGAATTCTTGGTTTCATATCTAGAAATATAAATAATAGAAGTCTTCAGGTTGTTCTTCAACTCTATACATCCTTGGTTAGGCCTCATTTAGACTATGCTGCTCAGTTCTGGTCACCGTATTACAAAATGAATATAAATGCTCTGGAAAACGTACAGACGAGGATGACAAAGATGATCACATATATCAGGAACCTTCCCTATGAGGGTAGACTGAGGGCCCTGAATTTGCACTCTCGAAAGGCGTAGAATTAGGGGGGATATGATCGAGGTGCATAAATGGAAAACAGGTATAAATAAAGGGGATTTAAATAGCGTGCTGAAAATTTCCAGCCAAGATAGGACTCGCAGGAATGGTTTCAAGTTGGAAAAATTCAGATTCAGGAAGGATATAGGAAAGCACTGGTTTGGTAATAGAGTTGTGGATGAGTGGAACAAACTCCCGAGTACAGTTATTGAGGCTAAAACGTTGTGTAGTTTTAAAAGTAGGTTAGATAAATACATGAGTGGGTGTGAGTGGGTGTGAGTTGGACCTGACTAGCTTGTGCTACTAGGTCTTATGCGGTGCTTCGTAAGTGGAAGTGACCTGATTAGGTGGGTCATTGGGCTAATCCGGGGGTGGGGGACATGGACCTGCTTCGCATGGGTCAGTAGGCCTGCTGCAGTGTTCCTTCTTTCTTATGTTATGTTCTTATATGTAACTTTGTAACGAGAGAGGAGAGCTTGCGTAGTTGGCAGCTCTCTGTCACTTGATTTGTAAGATGGTTCTCTATATTGTTTATGTTCTACGATACTCATGGTGTACACTGCTGTACATAGTATACTGTACACCATTGTAAACCATTATAATCTCAGACCCTTTCATACCCCCTGAGAATTGCAAATATAACCGTGGGGGTACATGTGCCCCAGGTTGGGAATCCTTACTCTAATGGGACGTTCCACTCAGTGTAGAGCTTTATAATGACTATCTAAAGCTCTGCATAGAGCGAGAGGGTGTCACACTAAAAGGTCGTCCTACAGGAAGTTCATCCGAGACAAAGACAGGTGTAAGTGCGTCAGTGTGAGGGCGTCAGTATGAGGGCGTCAGTGTGAGGGCGTCAGTGTGAGGGCGTCAGTGTGAGGGCGTCAGTGTGAGGGCGTCAGTGTGAGGGCGTCAAAGAGTGGAAGATATTAAAGAGGAGAGTGAGGGAGTGGAGGACAATTCAATACATGCATTCATCTTACTTAAACAAGAAGCGACAAATACAAATGCGGGCCCCGGAGCTACAGCTCAACTTTTGTAGACACATCTAAGTTCGCTCACACACACACAAGACTAGTCCCAGAGCTAAGAGGTATGTCCTACGAGGAGAGGTTAAGGGAAATCAACCTGACGACACTGGAGGACAGGAGAGATAGGGGGGACATGATAACGACTTACAAAATACTGAGAGGAATTGACAAGGTGGACAAAGACAGCATGTTCCAGAGATGTGACACAGCAACAAGAGGACACAGTTGGAAGTTGAAGACACAGATGAATCACAGGGATGTTGGGAAGTATTTCCTCAGCCACAGAGTAGTCAGTAAGTGGAATAGTTTGGGAAGCGATGTAGTGGAGGCAGGATCCATACATAGCTTTAAGCAGAGGTATGATAAAGCTCACGGTTCAGGGGAGTGACCTAGTAGCGACCAGTGAGGAGGCGGGGCCAGGAGCTTGGACTCGACCCCTGCAACTTCAACTACGTGAGTACAACTAGGTGAGTACACACACAAACAACACATTCAAACACACATTCAAACACACACATTCAAACACACACATTCACACAATTCAAACACATTCAAACACACACATTCAAACACAAAACATTCAAACACACACACACATTCAAACACACACAATTCACACACACACGCGCGTACACACACATTCAAACAACACATTCACACACATTCAAACACACACACACACACACACACACACATTCAAACACACACACACACACACATTCAAACACACACACACACATTCAAACACACACACACACACACACACACACATTCAAACACACACACACACAATTCACACACACACACACACACATTCAAACACACATTCACACACATTCAAACACACACTTCACACACACACACAACACACACACACACACACATTCACACACATTCAAACACACACACACATTCACACACATTCAAACACACACACACACACACATTCACACACACAATTCAAAACACATTCAAACATACATTCACACACATTCAAACACACACATTCTCACACACACACACACACACACACACATTCAAACACACACACACACACACACATTCACACACTCACACACACATTCAAACACACATTCACACACATTCAAACACACACAACACACACACACACACACCACACACACACACATTCACACACACATTCACACACATCACACACACATTCACACACACACACATTCACACACACACATTCACTCACACACACATTCACTACACACACAAAACACACACACACACTACCGAGTGGTTAGGTTTATACTCAAGTTCTATTTTCTTTTCTAAATTTTGTCCTAAGTGTTCTGTGACCCCCTGCACGATTTGCTTTCTATCTGCGCGAGGTTTACTCTTCTTATTTCAAGAGGAAACATTTAGGGGAGGATTTTTTAAAAAGATGTGGGGTTTTTCTCACCCAGGTTGGATTGATTATTAAACTTGTCACCCTTTTTTGAGGAGATAAGCCACGTTGGGAAGTTTTACAAAGTACCAAGGTTGCACAGTGAAAAAAATTTTTGGCTCGACCTTTTATTCATTTTTTGTTTATTTTAGAAACAAAAAAACCTTCCCAAATTTTTCCTTTTTTTTAAACATTTTTCCCACCCCTACCAACTTTTCAAAAAACAACCATTGGGCCCGGGGCACAAACAATTAAACCAAATTTAAAAAGGGGACCCCAACCCCTTTTTTCCCCCCATAAAAAAGGGAAACCAATTTTTTTTAAATTTTTTCAAATTTTTAAAAAAAAACACAAATTTTTCCAATTCTTTTTCAACCAAAAATTCAAAATTATCACACCCCCCCTTTCCCCCCACCCCCCTTTCCAACACCCCCCCCCCCACACCCCCCCTTCACCCAATTCACCACCCCTTTTCCCCCACCTTCCCCCCCCTTACCCCCCACCCCCAAACCCCTTCTATAAGCTTCCATTTATTTCAAGCAGCTATTCTCCCAAAAACGGGTGTCCCAATTACAGCTCCCCTCAAGGGGAAAAAAATTCAAGACCTCCCACATTAAAAACACCCACCCACACAAACATACACAACATTCACACCATTAACCACACCCCACAGATTAAAACACAAAATACAGGGACATTTCAAAACCAAACAAGGACCACACGGAAAAGTATACAGTTCGACCCAACACGTTGAAAAGTTAGCAACCACACGGTAATTTGCGGACCACCATTAAAGCAATTAAACCATACCTATTAAATAACAACCCACACCAAAATAACATACCACAAATTAAAATAACATACACACACTTATAAAACATTACCACTTTAAAACACCACACAAAACAACCACACAAAATACATACCACACAATTACATACCATTCATTTATAAACATACCACAAAAATACAACCACCACAAAAACAACCACACAATAAGTACAGTGTTATTTTTATAAAAGTCTATCTTTTAAAAGTCCAAACTTTTTGTAAGTGCAGGATTCTTTCTATTAGCATTTTCCCTCCTCCTTAAAATTTCAGTCCTTCATTGGTAAGAAACGTGAATATGTGTACGTCTAAGTGGATAAATACAGGAAAGGGATAAAGTGCAAAATACTGTTGTTGCGGGACAACTCACTTTTGAAGACTTACCATACTTTATTACTCCTCCTTTTTGATAAATTAGGCCCACATGTGTAAATGGGATACTTTATGTAAAGTCGTACACAGTTGAAAAACTTCATCATTTTAAAATACAAAAATACTTTGTAAAGAGGTGAATATTTTTGATGGTAACAGTCCCTCAGCGGGAAAAGTGATGTAATATTGAAAAGATTGTATGTTGTAGAAATTGAACATTGATAAAGGCTGAATATTGATTATTAAAACCCTCCGGGATTTTACCACCTTTATTTGAGGGATCATGTTGAACATGAGTGGCGTAACGTTTAAATAAAAGTACCCATGTTGTGACAGTGCCAATTTATAATGCGTCTCTGTGAATCATTATCACTTTTTGCTTTGCCTTTTCACTTAAAAATTGCTGCCCTTTTCCATTTGTTTTTAAAGTCCATTTTGTGGTTTGCTCCCACCATGTTGTAAGTGAAGGCTTGCCATAGTGTAAATACATGCTTTCCTGTTTGTGGTGCACCAAAATGTGGGTAATTGTTAAAGTTGTAGAGGCGGAGAGTGACCTCCCTTTTTATAGTCGTCCTCTTTTGATAAATAATGTGGTCAGCGAACATTAATTGTGATTAAATTCCAAGGATTTAAAAAGTAGGGAATACGCAGAAAAAACAGTCCATAAGTTTCAAATTTCGGAACCTTTGAAAATTTCATGTTTTTAAAATCTTCCATCCTGTATAATCTACCATCCTTTAAAACCCAACCCATCCTTGTTATAACATCTCCAGCATCCTTTCCCATCCATATTTGTATCATCCCCTTTTTATCGTACCCCCCCCTGGTAAATCTTCCCTCCACTTTATACCCTTCACTTTAGTCTCCATCCTTTTAAAGAGCATTAATCTGGAAAATGGTGGCCCAATAAGTCCCCTCATGGGAAACAACATGACTCCCTCTTTTTAAAATAGATTTTCCCCTTCCAAAATACTGAACACTTTGATGACATCTACACCACTGTTGATAGAATACTCCCACAGTTGGTCATCACCCTGTTATAAAGTAGCAGTGCATCATTTTTGTAAATAGAAGTAACCATCATTGTTATAAAGAAACAGTGACCATCACTGTTGATAAAGTAACAGTGACCTCACTGTTGATAAAGTAGCAGTGACCATCAACTGTTGATAAAGTAACAGTGACCATCACTGTTGATAAAGTAACAGTGACCATCACTTTTGATAAAGTAACGCAACCATCACTGTTGAAAAAACAGGGGACCATCACTGTTGATAAAGAAACAGTGACCATCACTGTTGATAAAGTAGCAGTGACCATCACTGTTGATAAGTAGCAGTGACCATCATGTTGATAAATTTAGCAGTGACCATCACTGTTGATAAAGTAGCAGTGACCATCACTGTTGATAAAGTAACAGTGACCATCACTGTTGATAAAGTAACAGTGACCATCACTGTTGATAAAGTAACAGTGACCATCACTGTTGATAAAGTAACAGTGACCATCACTGTTGATAAAGTAGCAGTGACCATCACTGTTGATAAAGTAGCAGTGACCATCACTGTTGATAAAGTAGCAGTGACCATCACTGTTGATAAAGTAGCAGTGACCATCACTGTTGATAAAGTAGCAGTGACCATCACTTTGATAAAACAGTGACCAATCACTGTTGATAAAGTAGCAGTGACCATCACTGTTGATAAAGTAACAGTGACCATCACTGTTGATAAAGTAGCAGTGACCATCACTGTTGATAAAGTAGCAGTGACCATCACTGTTGATAAAGTAACAGTGACCATCACTGTTGATAAAGTAGCAGTGACCATCACTGTTGTTTAAAGGGTACAGTGACCATCACTGTTGATAAAGTAACAGCAACCATCACTGTTGATAAACAGTGACCATCACTGTTGATAAAGTAACAGTGACCATCACTGTTGATAAAGTAACAGTGACCATCACTGTTGATAAAGTAACAGTGACCATCACTGTTGATAAAGTAGCAGTGACCATCACTGTTGATAAAGTAGCAGTGACCATCACTTACAAAAACAACTATGAACAATAGCCTTGTATAGTAACTACGGATAATACACTTTCAGGAAATAACTTAAGCAAATGTTAACATTAACAGTAATATTGGTGTCAATAACTACACCAAGTTGTATAATTCTCTATAATATTTATACTCTTAATTTTCATATATTTTTATAGTTAAAATGAAATAAAGTGTTTATGACAAGTGCTCCAGTGTACAGGTGCTCCAGTGTACAGGTGCTCCACTGTACAGGTGCTCCACTGTACAGGTGCTCCATGTACAGGGGCTCCCCTGTACAGGGGCTCCAGTACAGTGCTCCATTACAGTGCTTTCCCGGTACAGGGGCTCCATCGTGTCAGTACGTTGCTCCATTTTACAGTGCTCCTGTACAGTGCTCCATGTACAGGGGCTCCATGTTACACGTGCTCCACTGTACACGTGCTCCACTGTACAGGTGCTCCAGTGTACACGTGCTCCACTGTACAGGTGCTCCAGTGTACACGTGCTCCACTGTACAGGTGCTCCAGTGTACACGTGCTCCACTGTACAGGTGCTCCAGTGTACACGTGCTCCACTGTACAGGTGCTCCATGTACACGTGCTCCTGTCAGGTGCTCCACTTACAGGTGCCCAGTGTACAGGTGTTCCACTGTACGGTCCCGTGTACGGTGCTCCGTGTACAGTGCTAGTTTGTCAGTTGGTTGATGGGGAAGGGGGGTAGGTGAGGTGTTTATTGGGGGTGGTATGGTGAGTGGTAGTGTAAGGGTTTTGAAGGTGCCCTGTAAGTGTCTTGGTTGGAAAGGGGAGGTTGTTAGTAGTAGTTCATTTTGTGGGACCGGGGGTTTAATGGGGGATGGTTAAGGGAGGTTTTTAGGTAAGTGATTGAGGTGGTGGGAAGATGGCCGGGATGTGGGGTATGGTTAGTGTGGGAAAGGTTAGTGTGGAGTACGGTTAGTGAAGTGCTTGATGTGGGAGTATGGGGAGGTGGGTTATGTTAAATGTGGAGTTTGTTGTGGGGGGAGTGTTAAAGTTGGGGGTAAGGGTTTAGGGGTAGGGGGGGGGCGTTGTGGTCGGTGAAGTGGTGTTGAAGGTTAGTTCCCGGGGGTTGTCGGTTTAAGGGGTTAAATTTGGGGGCAGGGGCGTGCTAGTGGTGTTTGGGGGGTCGGTTAAATGGTGGGGGGGTGTTAGTGGGGTGGTATGGTGGGGGTGTCAGTGCGGGGTTTGACAGGTTTGTCCGGGGGGAAGGGGGGGTTGGGGAAGGGTGCCCCTGTAAATGTTGAGGTGGGCTTGGGGGGTCGGTAATGGTGGGGGTTGGTTGTCGTGGTCTGTGAGGGGGGGGTGTGGGTTTAGTGGTGGTAGTGGGAGGGTTTTGGTTAGTGGTTGTCTTGTTAAAGGGGGTGGTTAAATGGTGCGGTAGGGGGGGGTCGGTTAGTGTAGGGGTAGTGGTCGGGGTCCTAGTTGGGGGAGTGGGGAAGTGGGGTTTGGTTGGGGGTTGGTTAGTGGTATGTGTGGTTAGTGGTTGTGGTCCTTTTAGGGTGGGGGGGGGTTATGGGGTCTTTAGTTGGGGGTTTGTAAATGGTTGTCTTTTTTGGGGGGTTGGGGAGTGGTATGGGTATGGTGGGGGGTGATTTAATTTTCTGGGTTTGGGGTTAAATTTAATTGGGGGGTCGGTTAAATGTGTTGGGTGTGGTGAGTGGGGGGGGTTGGTTAGTGTGGGGGTAGGTGAGTGGTGGGGTTTTGGGTAGTGGTTGGGGTTGGTTTAGTGTGGGTCGGTTGAGTGGTGAGGTTTGGGTTTAGTGGGGTGGTGTTGAGTGGTGGGGGGGGGAGGAGAGTGGTGGGTGGTTGAGTGGTGGGGGTGTGGTTGAGTGGTGTGGTCTGGTTGAGTGGTGGGGGTGTGGTTGATGGTGGTGGGGTGGTGGGGTGTGTTGAGGGTGGGGGTGTGGTTGAGTGTGGGGTGTGGTTAGGGTGTGGTCTGGTTGAGTGGTGTGGTCTGGTTGAGTGGTGGGGGGTGAGGTTGAGTGGTGTGGTCTGGTTGAGTGGTGGGGTGTGGTGAGTGGTGGTCTGGTTGAGTGGTGTGGTCTGGTTGAGTGGTGAGGGTGTGGTTGAGTGGTGGGGTGTGGTTGAGTGGTGGGGTGTGGTTGAGTGGTGGGGGTGTGTGTGAGTGGTGGGGGTGTGGTTGAGTGGTGGGGGTGTGGTTGAGTGGTGTGGTCTGGTTGAGTGGTGTGGTCTGGTTGAGTGGTGGGGATTGGTTCAGTGGTTAGAGCACTGAACCCTTACGAGTGATACTCTCATAAATCAACTCTGGCCTGAGTAGGTTTGAATCCTCCTCTGGTCAGAGATCAAATGCTTGTAAATGATTTACGCTCGTTGCAGAGTGTTTGGGACACACACAATGTTTAACAGTTTCAAAGAATAAATTTCCGTATTTTTCTCTGAAGCCTTCCTGTTACTTCTCCTAGGCTGTCTCCCTGTTACTTCTCCTAGGCTGTCTCCCTGTTACTTCTCCTAGGCTGTCTCCCACACCTACACCTGGGAGACGACCCCATATTAATATAGGTATAGGTGTGTGTGTACTCACCTAATTGTGGTTGCACGGGACGAGACTCAGCTCCTGGACCCGCCTCTTCACTGATCGCTACTAGGTCCTCTCTCTCTCTCTCTCTCTCTCTCTCTCTCTCTTCGCTTCCTGAGCCATGTCATACCTCGTCTTAAAGCTATGTATGGTTCCTGCCTCCACTACATCACTTGCTAGGCTATTGCACTTCATGACTATTGCTGAAGAAGTACTTCCTAACATCCCTGTGACTCGCCTGAGTCTTCAGCTTCCAATTGTGACCTCTTGTTTCTGTGTCCCCTCTCTGGAATATCCTGTCTCTATCCGCCTTATCTATTCCACGCAGTATTTTGTATGTCGTTATCATGTCTCCCCTGATCCTCCTGTCCTCCAGTGTCGTCAGTCCGATTTCCCTCAACATTCCCCTGAACTCCGGAACTAGCCTTGTTGCAAACCTTTGTACTTTCTCTAATTTCTTGACGTGCTTGACCAGGTGTGGGTTCCAAACTGGTGCTGTATACTCCAGTATGGGCCTGACGTACACAGTGTACAGTGCGTTGAACGATTCCTTACTAAGATGTCGGAACGCTATTCTCAGGTTTGCCAGGTGCCCATATGCTGCAGCAGTTATCTGGTTGATGTGTGCCTACGGAGACGTGATCGGTGTTATGGTCACCCCAAGATCTTTCTCTTTGAGCGAAATTTGCCGTCTTTGACCACCTAGCCTATACTCTGTCTGCGGTCTTCTTTACCCTTCTCCGATCTTCATGACTTTGCACTTGGCAGGGTTGAATTCAAGAAGCCAGTTTCTGGACCACGTGTCCAGTCTGTCCAGGTCTCTTTGTAGTCCTGCCTGATCCTCGTCTGATGTAATTCTCCTCATTAACTTCACATCATCTGCGAACAGGGACACCTCTGAGTCTGTCCCTTCCATCATGCCATTCATATATACCAAAAATAACACTGGTCCTAGGACCGACCTCTGTGGGACCCTGCTCGTCACAGGTGCTCACTGTGATACCTCATCACGTACCATTACTCGTTGTTGCCTCCCTGTCAGGTATTCTCTGATCCACTGCAGTGCCCTTCCTGTTATACGCACCTGATCCTCTAGTTTCTGCACTAATCTCTTGTTAGGAACTGTGTCGAAGGCCTTCTTGCAGTCCAATAAAATACAATCAACCCACCCCACTCTCGTGTTTTACTTCTGTAACAGTCATAAAACTCCAGAAGGTTTGTGACACAGGATTTGCCTTCCATGAATCCGTGCTGGTTGTCGTTTATAATCTTGTTCCATTCCAGGTGCTCCACCACTCTCCTCCTGATAATCTTCTCCATGACTTTGCATACTATACACGTCAGTGACACTGGTCCGTAATTTAGTGCCTCTTTTCTGTCTCCTTTTTTAAATATCGGGGACTACATTTGCCGTCTTCCATACCTCGGGTAGTTGCCCAGTTTCAAGGGATGTGTTGAAGATTGTGGTTAATGGCACGCACAGTATTTCTGCTCTCTCTCTGAGGACTCACGGGGAGATGTTGTCCAGTCCCATTGCCTTTGAGGTATCAAGGTCACTTAGCAGCTTCTTCACCTCCTCCTCAGTTTGTATGTCATCCAGCACCTGTTGGTGTATTCCCTGTTGGTGTCCCCCTCTGTCCTGTCTTCCCAGAGTCCTTCCTGTCTCCACTGTGAATACTTCCTTAAATCTTGAGTTGAGCACCTCGCATACCTCTTGATCATTTCTTGCGAGTTCCCCACCTACTTTCCTCAGCCTGATCACCTGGTCTTTGACTGTTGTCTTTCTCCTGATGTGGCTAAACAGCAGTTTCGGGCCAGACTTGACTTGCGATGCTATGTCGTTTTCGTACTGTCGCTGGGCCTCCCTCCTTATTTGTGCATATTTGTTTCTGGCTCTTCGACTGATCTTGTTTTCCTGGGTCCTTTGCCTTCTGTACCTCTTCCATTGTCTAATGCACTTAGTTTTTGCCTCCCTGCACCTTCGGGTAAACCAAGGGCTCGCTTTGGTCTTCCCATTGTTTCTGTTGCCCTTGGGAACAAACCTTTCCTTTGTTGTTACATATTCCATCATTTCATTTACTGACTTTCCTACCAGTTCTCTGTCCCACTGAACCTCCCGCAGGAAGTTCCTTATACTTGTGTAGTCCCCCCTTTCATAGTTTGGCTTTTCCCATTCAACTCCTGTTACCCTCTCCACTTGTAACTCTACTATGTAATCAAAACTCAGGACTACGTGATTACTAGCTCCAAGGGGCCTCTCATATGTGATGTCTTCAATGTCTGAACTACTGAGGGTGAACACAAGGTCCAGTCTTGCTGGTTCATCCTCCCCTCTCTCTCTGGTAGTATCCCTGACGTGTTGATGCATGAGGTTTTCCAGAATCACATCCATCATCCTGGCTCTCCATGTTTCGGGACCCCCATGAGGCTCCAGGTTTTCCCAATCAATCTCCCTGTGGTTGAAATCACCCATAACCAGTAACTTTGCTCTGCACGATTGAGCTCTTCGTGCCACCTCAGCCAGTGTGTCCACCATCGCTCTGTTGTTCTCTTCATATTCCTCTCTTGGCCTCCTGCAGTTCTGTGGTGGGTTATACATCACTGCAGTGACTACCTTATGTTCCCCAGATTGAACTGTGCCTACTATGTAGTCCCTTTCTCCAATCCCATCCATGTCTTCCATTTCCTCGAGACCCCATCGGCTTTTTATAAGTAGTGCAACCCCTCCTTCCCCTCTGCTACTTCTGTCTTTCCTCAGGATTTGGTATCCGGGTGGGACGACTGCGTCTGTTATTGTCTCAGTGAGTTTTGTTTCTGTGACTGCTATGATGTCTGGTGACTGCTCGTTGATTCTTTCATGCCACTCCTTGTAATTGTTTTCTATTCCATCTGCATTCGTGTACCACACCTTCAGCTTATCTATCACGGTGGACCTGGGAGAATATTGGGGTTGGGGGAGTGGGAGCCCTGGAGGGGGCCTATGGGGGTTTGAGGAGTGGGTGAGGTTTTGTGATGGGGGGAGTGTGGGCAGAGTGCCCGTAGGGAGCTGCTGTAGGGTGGGGGTTTGTGATGTGGGGGGTGGGGGGCAGAGGGAACAATGTGCGGGTTTTGGTTGTGATTGTTCAGTTGCGTTGGGGTTGTTGTGGTTGGAGTCCTTCTGCGGGTGTCTCTGTAGGGTGTATTTGTCCTTTCCACCTAGTCTGGGTTCTGCTCATCTTCATCAATGCATCCCATTCCTCCTTCCGTCTTTGTACCCTCTCTCTCAGTATCGTCCTTTCCTCCTGTGTTCTGTCGTGATCTAGGTACACTCTCCGGTATTCTGGTTTTTCCCTCAGTCGTGCTTTCTCCTGCAGGCCGTTTCCTTGCAAACCACCCAATTCTTCGAAAATTTACCACCTGGGTCATGTCTCCCTCGCCTATTACTTTCATGATACCTTCGATCGCGTTCTTCTCCCCTTGGTTTCTTTCATCATAGGTTTCCCTTCGACTTCTTGGAGCCCGTAGACAAACACTGACCTCTCTCTCTTCTCCTCCCACTGAGTCTCTCTCTGCATCCTCTGAGGTGTTTTAGTTCCATCAAAAACGTTCCTGCCTTTAATCCCTGGCCTTGCTGTAGCCCCTATACTCAGTGGCCTGCCTTCCCTGCCACTGTAGTTGACTGCTAGAGTCTCTGCATATGTCATGTCTCCTTCATTGTCTTCAGGCTTCTCATTGATCTTCCTGTGCTCTTCTTTTCCTGAATCTCTACAGCCCCCTCGTCTGTGACTGGTATGGAAGCTCCTGATGTCATGTCTGTACTGCCATTTGTCTCTAGCCTGTTTCAGGTTTTTTAGCTCCTCTTCTAAGCACTTTATCTTATCCTCTGCTGCTAAGACTTGTCCCCAGTTCCTGCTCTCTTCAACTATCTTCTCCATTTCACTGCCAAGCTCTGCTAGCTTCCTTCCCCACTCCATTTTTTTGAGCTCTAACTCCAATCTTCCCTCTCAGGTTCCTCTCTCCTGGGTTCGACCTCCGGACCCCTGGGTCTCCGCCCTCTTGGGTTCTCTCTCTTCTTTTTTTTTTTTTTTTTTTTTTTTTTTTTTTTTTTTGTGTGTGTGTGTGTGTGTGTGTGTGTGTGTGTGTGTGTGTGTGTGTCAGTCAATGCATCCACAGAAGCAAGTTAGTTTAAAGCCTTCATAACCACTTGTATCCGTAGCTGCACTAATATGTGTACTGCTGGTGAGACTGGTACCCAAACGGGAGAAGGAAATTAGTCCCTATTTTTACTAATCCCTGAACGTGCCCGGCACTAGGTGGAGACAAGTCTCGTGTTCTTCTGGGCACCTAACGTCTCGGTTTGAGAGAGACGTGAGCAAACACCACGACATATTGGAAAACGTTTCGGTCCTGGGACCTTGATCGCGCACCGAGGACCGGAACGTTTTCTAATGAATATGTCCTAGCGTTTGCTCACGTGTCTTTTTAAACCAATTTGTCGGTATCAGTTACCGAGGTTTATACCACCTAACGTCTGGTGCCATGGTGGTGTAGTGGTCTAGGGCGTCCAGAGTTTACCTGCTCACAATTTCATTAAATTCTCTGTATGCAATACATTGTTTTATCCAAACGTGGAAAATATTTAGCTGCGTTACAATCCGGTAGATGGCAGTGACGAGAACTGTACTTATTAAAGTCACTTATAAAAAATAGTTATACTCCATTTATCGTTAATAATACCTCACTGCTGCACAATGCAACTCTTTGTAAATTAATTAATGGGTTTGTAAATATCATGAGATGGATAAAGGTCGTTCTTTTCACATACAATAAATGTTATATTCTGCGAGTGGCCGAGTACACAAGGATCGCTCTGTTTGTCGTGCTTGTGGCGCTACTTTGATATCTTCTCCAACAAGGCTGGAAACCCCATCTTACACACAAACGTCGATTAAACTGAAATAATTACTTTGAAAACTCGCTGACTTCCGTTCTCGTCCACTAGATTCTTCGTCCATAACTTTAATAAGGCGAGCTTCGTGAAGTCATCTTTTACCGCAAAAATATAACTTCGATTTAAGAAATTGCTCTTGCAAACTTCAAAGTCATCCTTAAATGCAATTTAAATTACAATGGATTCCTGTCGAGATTAAATTCGAAACTGGTTCTCTTTGTACTCCATCTACATTTAATCTCACTGTAGCTACAACTAAAAAGTTATCTTATATATCTGCAGCCCCTCTATAAACATGCACATCTTGAAATATACCCATCAACATTTTTATCCCCCAATACATAGTGAAAAAGACTGTAATTTCGCTTTATATCAGACTCGTCGCACACCTGCACCCACCTTGTCAGGAGGCATGTGTGAGGGACTCTCACCCCTGCACCACTGACGTAAGCCAGAACTTGAAACTGACTCAGTCTCGGTTTTAATGTCAACACTAATTGTTATGGACTTTCAGAGCTTCGTCGATGCTGTTCACACGTATCTTGCACTTATGTATGACAACGCTTCGGTCCATTCTGGATCATTGTCAAGTTGTCACTTAAGGATGGTCCAGAACGGACCTTAAAGTCGTCATAAGGTCCCTCTCCTCATGTATTTGTAGAAATTAACACGAAGAGCCTAGTTACAGGACGGAGGATAGAGCCTCGACCTTTCCTTCAGCTGAACGACCCATACAAACATACTGGAACATTCGTATATGCTTTTCAGAGCTAAATCCTTTCTTGCAAACGCAGAAGGAGAGCGCAGAAGACAGAAAAACAGACAGAAATAGAGTGGCTGGGTGTTCGTGTAATCGGATAATCCGTAAAGTATATAATCCGGCAGCCATGCGGATTCTCATGAACGTTCCCACCATAATCCACGTCCCCTTGACAATTTTAGGAATAATCCTTTCAGCGCTTTTTACTCGGGGTCATAAAATGCGCACCGTGTATGTATCCATATTTATGTATACGATGATCATACATTTGTACCTAAATATTATTATATATATATATATATATATAAATATATATAAAAATAATAACAACAAAGATGAAGTGTAGTTCCGAGATTAACAGGTCCAGCGCTCTACCACTTCGGCTACAATAAATTCTGTATCCTAATCTTTCCCTATTAGAAGCCCTGTAGCCGAAGCTATAGTGCAGTAGACATGTCAATCTCGGGGCCACACACACAACACACACACCACACACACACACACACAGAGGGGACACAAACAGAGGGGTCACAACTGGAAGCTGAAGACTCAGACGAGTCACAGGGATGTTAGGAAGTACTTCTTCAGAGTCGTCAGGAAGTGGAATAGCCTAGCAAGTGAAGTAGTGGAGGCAGGAACCATACATTGTTTTAAGCAGAGGTATGACAAAGCTCAGGAAGCAGAGAGGGAGAGGACCTAGTAGGGATCAGTGAAGAGGCGGGGCCAGGAGCTGAGTCCACAATTAGGTGAGTACAATTAGGTGAGTGTACACACACAGGTAGGATGACCCAGAAAAAGAAACATTCATCATCATTCATTCAAAAACTGTCTCTGGAGGGCTCTGGTGGCCTGGTGGTTAACGCTCTCGCTTCACACGGTGAGGGCCTGGGTTCGATTCCCAGCCAGAGTAGAAACATTGGACGTGTTTCTTTCCATCTGTTGTCTGTGTTCCCCATCAGTAAAATGGGTACCTGGGTGTTAGTCGACTGGTGTGGGTCGCATCCTGGGACACTGACCTAAGAGGCCTGGTCACAGACCGGGCCGCGGGGGCGTTGACCCCCGGAACTCTCTCCAGGTAAACTCCAGGTAAGCAGGTGTGCAGACAGAATTCAAAGAAGCCTTTGAACTGTAGGCATTGTTCTTTCCACCTCCAGGACTCAAAGCCGGCTAGTCAGTTTCCCCCGAATCCCTTCACAAATGTTACTCCAACAGCACGTCAAGCCATAAAATCAGCTTGTCTTCACTCACTCCACTTACACAAGCCTGCTGGATGCTTAAGACCCTAGAACTCAAAACCTCCTTTATCCCCTCCCTCAGCTTTATATTCCCAGATTGAAATACCCTGTCATCCTATTCAAGCCTTTTTTAAATGCTTAAACCATCTCAAGAACCCCTCCTCAGCACTCTCATTTATATATCTGGTAGTGTCAACCATTTGAAGCATCTTCAGCTGCTTAACCTAGTGTCGGCTTCATGCTGGGGGCCGGCGATTGACCTAACACTTGTCATTCATAAAGGTCTGGGGAGGGAGGGAGGGAGGGAGGGAGGGAGAGAGAGAGAGAGAGAAAATGTGTGTGTACACTCCCTTAATTCTGGTTTCAGGGGTCGACTCATAGCTTCTGGCCCGGCCTCTTCACTAGTCGCTGCTAGATCACTCTCCCTGCTCCGTGAGTTTTATCATATCTCTTCTTCACGTTATGTATGGATCCTGCCTCTACCATCTCACTTTCCAGACTTTTCCACTTCGTGACAATTCTATGACTGAAGAAGTACTTCCTAACATCCCTGTGACTCAGCTGAGTCATGAACATCCAATTGTGACCTCTTGTTGCTGTGTCCCTTCTCTGGAAGTTCCTGTCTCTGTCCACCTTGTCGATTCTTCTCAGCATTTTATGTCGTTATCATATCACCCCTATCCCTCCTGTCCTCCGGTGTTGTCAGGTCGATTTCCCTCAACCTCTTCTCGTAAGACATGCCCCTTAGCATGCTCCCTTAGAGAAAAGTGGGGGAGGGGAGGCAGGGAAAGGTACAGTCAGTCTGCCTAACGTAGTATCAATACACCTCAGCCTCTGTCAGAGTGTTCCAAGACACTAAGCGGCTCCAACAACCTCAAGTGTGGCCAATTACCCAGGATGGTCTTGTAGTCGCTCCCAACTGCACCCTCTCCCCACAACTACCTCCTCCAGGGGTTCCAGGAGTTTACTTCCGCCTCGGGGGAGTTCACAACTACTGCAAAATGACCCCAGCACAACCAAAATGGCCCGGGGGTGCCGACTGTCTGGATTTTTCTCAAATTACTCGGGGGTTGCGCCCCCCCCCCTGGATGGCTTGACTCACCTAACTGCTTTAAGCTGTTGCAAACTTTTCAAGGAGCTCGGGAAATTACCTTAGGCAATCTCAAAGACCCAAGTTTTCACCACCAAAATGGCTTAATGGGCCCCTTATCTGTAATTTCTTACACACACACACACACACACACACACACACACACAAGTAGCGACCAGTGAAGAGGCAGGGCCAGGAGCTGTGAATGGACCCCTGCAACCACAGATAGCTGAAATAGGCGAGTACAGACAAACAGAGAGAGAGAGACAGAGAAGAACGAGAAGAGACACACACACACACACACACACACCGATGGGATTTTGTTGAGCTGGAGAGAGGAGACAGAGGAGAAGCGAGAGATTACGTAATAGGAACGCTTCAATCTGGAGGTCCCAAGGTGGTAATTGCAGTGATGTATAACTCACCACAGAACAGCAGGAGGCCAAGGCAAGAGTATGATGAGAGTAATAGAGCGATGGTTGACACACTGGCTGAAGTGGCAAGAAGGGTTCATGTGTGCAGGGCAAAGCTACTGATCATGGGTGATTTCAACCACAAGGAAATCGATCGGGAGAACTTGGATCCACATGGGGACTAAGAAACGTGGAGGGCTAAGATGATGGAGGTGGTACTGGAAAACTTCATGCACCAATATGTAAGGGACACTACCAGAGAGAGGAGAGGATGAACCAGCGAGACTGGACCTAGTATTCACCTTGAGTAGTGCAGATATTGAGGATATCATACATGAAAGACCCCTTGGGGCCAGCGATCATGTGTTTTAAGATTCGAATACACAATAGAGTTATAAGTGGAAGGGGAAGCAGGAAGAGCCGGACTAATGAAGCCAAACTACAAGAAGGGGGACTATGCGGAAATGAAGAACTTCCTTAACGGGGTTCAGTGGGACAGAACTGGCAGGGAAGTCAGTAGACGAGATGATGGAATATGTGACAATATGCAAGGAAGGTGAGGAGAGGTTTATATCCAAGGGTAACAGGATTAATGAAAAAGCCAGGATGAGCCCATGGTTCACCAAAAGGTGCAAGGAGGACAAAAACAAGTGTGCTAGGGAATGGAAGAAGTATAGAAGGCAAAGGACCCAGGAGAATAAGGAGAGCAATCGGAGAACCAGAAATGAATATGCACAGGTAAGAAGGGAGGCCTAACGACAGTATGAAAATGACATAGCAGCTAAAGCCAAATCTGACCCGAAGCTGTTATACTGTATAACAACAGTCAAGGACCAGGTAATCAGGCTAAGGAAGGAGGAAAGATCACAAGAAACGACCGCAAGTATGCGAGGAACAACATGAGATTCAATGAAGTGTTCACAGAGGAGACACAAGGGACTCCAGAAAGACGGAGAGGTGGGGTACGCCACCAAGTGTTAACACAGTACACACAACCGAGGAAGAAGTGAAGAGGCTGCTGAGCGAGCTAGACACGTCAAAGGCGATGGGGCCGGATAACATCTCTCCATGGGTTCTGAGAGAGGGACCAGAGATGCTGTGTGTACCACTAGCAACAATATTCAGCACATCTGTCGAAACAGGGAGATTACCTGAGGTATGGAAGACAGCAAATGTAATCCAAATTTAAAAAAAAAATGACAGACTATAGACCAGTGTCACTGACATGTATAGTATGCAAAGTCATGGAGAAAATTATCAGAAGAGTGGTGGAACACCTAGAAAGAACTGAGCTTATCAACAGCAGCCAACACGGTTTCAGGGATGGGAAATCCTGTGTCACAAACCTACTGGAGTTCTAAGACAGGGTGACAGCAGTAAGACAAGAGAGGGGTGGGTAGATTGCATTTTCTTGGACTGTAAGAAGGCGTTTGACACAGTTTCACACAAGAGATTAGTGCAAAAACTGGAGGACCAAGCAGGGATAACAGGGAAGACACTATACAGTGGATCAGGGAATAACTGTCAGGAAGACAGCAGCTAGTCATGGTACGTGGCGAGGTGTCAGAGTGGACACCTTTGACGAGTGGGGTTCCACAGGGGTCAGTCCTAAAACCGGTGCTATTTCTGGTATTTGTGAACGACATGACGGAAGGAACAGACTCCTAAGTGTCCCTGTTTGCAGATGATGTGAAGTTAAGAATTCAATCGGACGAGGACCAGGCAGAACTACAAAGGGTTTCTGGCAGGCTGCAGACCTGGTCGAAATTGGCTTCTAAAATTTTCAACCCTAGAAAAGTGCAAAGTCAAAAGAATGGGGAAAGGGGCCCAAAGGACCCAGACGGAGTACAGTCTAGGGGGGGGCCCGAGATAAAAACCCTCATCAAGGAAAAAGATTTTTGGGGGTGATTTAAAACCCGGGGGGGCACATCCCCTGAGGCTCAAATCAAAAAAAAAATAACGGGTGGAAAGATATGGGCCCCTAGCAAACCTAAGAACAGCTTCCCCCCTTTTAAATTTAAGGAATGGGTTCAGGCCCCTGTACACTGTACGTTGGGCCCTTTAAAATTGGGAGTATGCAGAAACCATTTTGGGAAACCCCACACCTACCCCAAGCACGAAAAGGAAACTAGAAAAAAGTGAAAAGGTTTCAAGAAGCTGCCCCGAGCTAAGGGGTTTTTGCCCCTAGAGGGGGGTTTAAGGGAAATTAAACCCTGACGCCCAATGGAGGAAGGAGAGATAGGGGGGGACTTTAACTAAAAAATTTATGAGAGGAAGTGAAAGGTGGACGAGACAGAATTTTCCCGGGAGGGGACACAGAACAAGGGGACACAGTTGGAAGTTAAAGACTAGATGAATAACAGGGATTTTGGGGTTTTGGGAAGCATTTCTTTCAGTCACGGGGTAGTCAGGAAGGGGAAATTTGGTTTGGGAAAGGGGTTTTCCCCCATAATAGTTTTAAGCAGAGGTTTTGATAAAGTCTTTGTGCGGGGTGCCCCAGTAGCGGCCGGAAGAGGCGGGCCGGGAAAGCTATGACCCCGACCCCTGCAACCAAATTGGCGAGTAAACCAGGCGGTATACACGCGCGCGAAACACCCCAAAACGCACACACACACACAACACACAACCACACACACAACACCCACCAAAACACACCTCGTCGGGGGTTGAAGTTTAATTGCACATGAATCCCAAAGGGTGCGTGTGAAAAAAAAAACGTAAAAACAAAAGCCACGGGGAAAAACAGAGAGGGAGAGAGAGAGGGAAAAAGAGAGAGAGGGGGGGAAAGGGAGGGAGAGGGAGAGGGAGAGAGAGAAGGGGAAGAGAGTGAGAGAGGGGGAGAGGGAAAAGAGGAAAAGGAAAAGAGAGATAGAGAGTGAGGGAGGAGGAGAGGGAGGGGGGAGGGGTGAGGAGAAGGGGAGAGTGAGAGAGAGAGAAGAGGGGAGAAAAGAGAGAGAAAAGGGAGAGAGAGGAGAAAGAGGGAGGGGAGGGGAGAGAGGGGAGAGAGGGGGGAGAGAGGGAGGGAGAAAAGAGGGGAGGGGAGGGAAAAGGGGGGGAGAGAGAGATAGAGAGGGGGGAGAAAAGAGGGGGGAGGGGGGTGAGAGAGGGGAGGGGAGGGGAGGGGAGGGAAAGAGGGAGGGGAGAGAGAGAGAGAGAGAGAGAGGGGAGGGGGGAGGGGGAGGAGGGAGGGGGGAGGGGAGAGGGGGGAGAGAGGGAAAGGGGGGGGAGGGGGGAGAGGGGAAAAAGGGGGAGAGGGGGAGGGTGGGGAGGGAAAGGGGGGGAGGGGGGAGGAGAGAGAGAGAGGGGGGAGAGAGGGAGAGAGAGGGAGAGAGAGGGAGAGAGAGAGAGGAGAGGGGTGGGGGGGGAGGAGATGGGTGAGAGAGAGAGAGAGAGAGAGAGGGAGAGGAGAGAAGGAGGGAGAGGGAGAGGAGGGGGGGAGTGTAGGAGGGAAAAAGAGGGGGAGGGGAGGGAGAGAGGAGGGAGGGTGAGGAGAGGGGGGGAGGGTGAGGGGGGGAGGGAGGGAGAGGAGGGGAGGGGGAAGAGGAAGAGGGAGGGGGGTTTGGTAAAGGGAGAGAGGGAGGGAGGGGAGAGAGATGAGAGAGGGGGGAAGAGAGGGGGGAGGAGGAGGGGGGAGAGAGAAAAGAGGGAGAGAGAGGGAGGGGGAGAGAGAGGGGGAGAGAGGGGGAGAGAGAGAGGGGAAAGAGAGGGGAAAGGAGGGGAAAAAAGGGGGAGGGGAAAGAGAGGGGAAAGAGAGGGGGAAAGGGGAGGGGGGGAAAAGAGGGGGGGAAAGAGAGGGGGAAAAGAGAGAGGGAAAGAGAGGGGGGAAAGGGAGAGGGAAAGAGAGGGGGAAAGAGAGAGGGAAAGAGAGGGGGAAAGAGAGAGGGAAAGAGAGGGGGAAAAGAGGGGGGGAAAAGGAGAGGGGGAAAAGAGAGAGGGAAAGAGAGGGGGAAAGGGAGAGGGGGAAAAAAGGGGGGAAAGAGGGGGAGGGAAAGAGGGGGGGAAGAGAGAGGGGAAAGAGAGGGGAAAAAAGAGGGGGAAAAAAAGGGGGGGGGGATAAAGAGAGGGAAAGGGGGGGAAAAGGGGAGAGGGAAAGAGGGGGGGAAAGAGAGGGGAAAGAGAGAGGGAAAGAGGGGGAAAAGGGAGGAGGGAAAGAGAGGGGGAAAAGAGAGGGGGGAAAAGAGAGAAAAAGAGGGGGAACCGGGTGTGGCCCCCGGGCCTTTAGCAAAACTTCAAGCAGGGGGAATTGCAGGCTCTTACGCTTTTTTCTCCTAGTGTTTCCTTTCAGGGAAAGATCTTAAGTGTAGTTCCCCAATGGAAGGGAAATCGCAAGACTCCTATTGGGGCAAGTTTTCCCAAAAGGGGAAGCGTGCTGGGGGCCATTGTTAGGAATGTCTACTTCAACGACCTTCTTCCTTTTTCATCCCCGAATCCCTGCATATGCGACGACTGTCACTGACATTCCCCCTTAACCAAGGAAGAAATGCCAGCTGCTTAAGCTACACATTCACCAGCTGGGGAGCAAATCAGCTTGGGGAAATAGATGGCAAGGAAAATTTGCACCTGGGGAAAAAGCCCAAAAGGGTGATCGTCTTAGGCACCCTGATGGTTAAAAGTGGTTTTCCCGTTTTTTTAAAGGGTGTGGGGGGATGTTGGCACCCGGGGAAGAAGTTGATATCCTTTGGGGGGGGGAAATTTTACTCCCCCAAAAAAAATAACCATGAAGAACCCCTGTTGTAAAAATTTTCCCAAAAAGGCAGGCCCGGAAGCTTACAGCACTTCGCCGTATCTCCCATCTGGGTTGACAGTAGGGGGTTTTCAAGAAACCTGGACGAGGCACAAATTTCGCTTGCACCCTTTAGTTGCCCCCACTTTCTTGGTTTTCCCCGCCCCCCCCCCTCATTGGCGACTGCTTGACAGAGTAGAGAAAAAGGCAAAACGTCTCTCTCTCGCCTGGACCCTTTCCGGATGAACTGTCATTTCAACGAGCCTTCAACATAGGAGGGATTTTGGGGCTTTTTGTTATGTAAAAGGCCAAAATTGTCAAAATACCCCACTTGGGGTCCACTTCGAGGACAGCGTTTAAAAAAGCTTTTTTGCCACAAAATGGGCAGAAAGCAGCAACTTCACTCTGGCGACCCTTCTCCGAAACATTTAAATTCCCTCTGAGTAAAACATACCGGATGGACTCGAGTTTTGGAACACATTCGACCGCATAAAAATGTTTAACCCCGGGTAAAAGTCAGTTGATCCAATGAAAACCCGGCCCACAGATGGGCCCCCCAAATTCTTCCCGTTTTCCCCCCCCTTGTATGTCTCCCCTAAAAACTAAAAAGCTTTTCAAATGAGTGAAGTAGGTAAAAAGCTCTTAGCTTGCCCAAAAAAGTTAGAATCCTTAACCCGTAAATAGCTGTCAATAAAGCTAGGGCTCTTAAAATGTCAAACCCTTTTGTAAAAAAAAAAAAAAAAAAAAAAGAGGGGGAAAAAGAGAGAGAGAGAGAGGGGGGGAAAAAAGAGAGTAAGTTTGGGGTTTTGTTTGATGCAAAAAAACCTTTCGAAGCTATATTAAATTTGGGGTATATTTCTACCATTGTGGATCAGTATAGATACCACGTTGGGTGGTTGGTATTAATGTGGTTGGTGTATTAGACTAGTGTATTAAGGTGTATTAGGATGGTATATTAATGTGGATGTTGCATTAAGGTGTATTAGGTTGGTACATTTGGCATACAGCCTATAGACCTCACCACCATAGATAATTTAATGCCTTTAAAATGTGGTTTAAAATGAAATCTGAGCGTAGTACAGTGAGAATCACATACCTTTGTATATAAACGCAGAGAAATACACACCTCTCGGTGTATATACACATCTGAGTATATACACAAAGATGCACGCCTCTCTACGTAACCTTGGAAAACAAAAAACGGGACACACATCATAAGAAGGTTTAAGTCGGCTGATCACTGTTTAAGACTATACCGTGAACCGTTTATCATACAAACAGTGAGCCTTATGTCACAACAACAGTGACAGCCTACTGTCATAGCTACAGTGATACACTGTTCAGAGTACAGGCTGGGGTAGCAGATTTGAACAAGCTTTCAATGAGAATGTTACCCCATTGTAGGCTCCTCCTGTGACTTTTACTGAGAAATGTTACCCCAGTGTAGGCTCCTCCTGATTTTTACTGAGAAATGTTACCTCTTTCTGTGACTTTTATTGGGAAATGTTGCCCCAGTGTAGGCTCCTCTTATTTAAGAACCGAAAATCTATATTTTTTGTGGCATAATTAAAGAACGAGGGATTTTAGTAGCAAGGACTGATGTAGACTAACCTCCGTACGCAGAGCCTAAGAAACGGCAGGAGGAAGGGAGGCGGAAAAGCAGCAGCAGCATCTGTACGTGCTGCTGGTGCTGCTATTATTTTGTTACTGTGGTTACTTTATTGTCATGGGGAGCGCTAAGCCCATAGGGGGCTTATGAGGTAATTAGGTGTAATCCGAGGAAGGGGAGAGTGACACGAAATCATTCAGCCAAGAGACCTTCACCAGAATCAAATGTTACCTATTCACAGTGTTATTGTGTTTTACTTAGATGTTACTGTTGTGTGTGCTACTGTGAGTGATCCTACTAGTATTGTTTTACTGTGTTGTCTGCGCGCGCGCGCGAGCGAGAGCGAGAGAGCGAGAGAGAGAGAGAGAGAGAGAGAGAGAGAGAGAGAGAGAGAGAGAGAGAGAGAGAGAGAGAGAGAGATTGTGTGTAGGTGTGATTGTTTAGGTGTTACTTTGTGTCACTGTTACTATGGGTGTTATAGTCAGAGTATTTCGATTTGGTGTGTTGGAAAGCATTAATGATTCTATTAGCAGCAGACTTGGTATCGCTGTAGTGTTGGTGATAGTGGAGGTGGTGGGTAGGGGTGGAGGTGGTGGGTAGGGGTGATAGGGGTGGTGATAGTGGAGGTGGTGGATGGTGGTGATAGGGGTGGTTAATTAGCGAGACACCATCAATGAGAGAGAGAGAGAGAGAGAGAGAGAGGAGAGAGAGAGATGAGAGAGAGAGAGAGACGAGAGAGAGAGAGAGAGAGAGAAGAGAGAGAGAGACTTAACAGGATGGGCAAGAGAGTATTGACCAGCTCACGTCTGCCAGTAGATGATAGTGAACTACTGAAACTAATTGCTTATAGACTCGTGTATCGATATGTGGTGGAGGGGAAGGGAGGCAGGGAGAGGAAGGCAGAGGCAGGGAGAGGAAGGCAGAGGCAGGGAGAGGAAGGCAGAGGGGAAGGGAGGCAGGGAGAGGAAGGCAGAGGCAGGGAGAGGAAGGCAGAGGCAGGGAGAGGAAGGCAGAGGCAGGGAGAGGAAGGCAGAGGCAGGGAGAGGAAGGCAGAGGCAGGGAGAGGAAGGCAGAGGCAGGGAGAGGAAGGCGTAGGTAGAGAGAGATGAGAGGCAGGTGGAAAAAGGAGAAAAGCAAAGGAAGGAAAAGAGGAGTGACAGCAACACGGGATATAAGAGGGAGGAGGAAGAGGGAGAGAAACTAAGACATCTGGAGAGAGAAGGGAGTGTTAGTACCTGGGGAAGAAGTTGATATCCTCGGGGTGAAATTTGACTCCAAATTGACCATGAAGAACCACGTTGTAAATCTTGCAAACCAGGTAGCCAGGAAGCTTACAGCACTTCGCCGTATCTCGAATCTGCTTGATAGTAGGGGTTGCAAGATTCTGTATAAAGCACAAGTACGCTCACACCTTGGCTATGCTCCACTTTCTTGGTTTGCCTCCCTCCCCTCATCTGCGACTGCTTGACAGAGTAGAGAACAAAGCAAGATGTCTCGTCTCTTGTCTGGACCCATCCTGGATAGATCTGTCATATCAGCAGAGCCTTCAACACAGGAGGGATGTGGGTGGCCTTACTGTTATGTACAAGGCCAATATTGTCAAAGTATCACACTTGGATCCACTTCGAGGACAACGTGAAGCAAGCTTCTATACCACAAGACGGGCAGAAAGCAGCAACTTCACTCTAGCTATACCCTTCTCCAGAACATTACTTCATCTGAGATCATTTATCCCCAGGATGACTCGAGTCTGGAACACATTCGTACAGCATTATGATGTCAACGAGATAAAGTCAGTTGATCAGATGAAAATGCTGGCCCACAGATGGCTCCAACTTCATCCTGTTCCCTACTTGTATGTTTCATAACAATAAAAATGCTTTCAAATTAGCTGATGTAGGTAACAGCTCTTAGCTTGTCAATAAAGTTAGGAATCCTTACCCTGTAAATAGCTTGTCAATAAAGCTAGGGATCCTTAACCTAGCCTTGTCAAACCCTGTGTAAGAGAGACGGGGGAGAGAGAGAGAGAGAGAGAGAGAGAGAGAGAGAGAGAGAGAGAGAGAGAGAGAGAGAGAGAGACAGACACATTGGTGTGTGTGTGTGTGTGTGTGTGTGTGTGTGTGTGTGTGTGTGTGTGTGTGTGTGTGTGTGTGTGTACGTACTCGCCTATATGCGGTTGCAGGGGTCGATTCACAGCTTCTGACCCCACCACTTCATTGGTCGCTACTAAGTCCGCACACTCCCGGCTCCAAGAGCCTTATCGTACCTCTTAGTAAAGCTATGCATGGATCCTGCCTCTACTACATCACTCTCCAAATTGTTCCACTTTCTGACAACTCTAAGGCTGAAGAAATATTTTCCTAACATCTCTGTGGCTCATCTGAGTTTTCGACTTCCAGTTGTGTCCTCTTGTTGCTGTGTCCCAGCCCTGAAACATCCTCTCCCTATCCACCTTTTCAGTTCCTCTCAGTATTTTGTATGTTATGTGCCCCCCTATCCCTCCTGTCCTCCAGTGTCATCAGGTTGAGTTCCCTTAACCTCTTCTCGTGGGACATGCCCTTCAGCTCTGGGACTAGTCTTGTTGCAAACCTTTGCACTTTCTTTAATATCAATGTGTTTGGCCAGATGTGGGTTCTGGTGCTGCGTACTTCAATATGGGCTTGACGTACGCGGTGTACAGTGTCATGAATGACTCCGAAGGAGTCTCACTGTCATTCTTAGGTTTGCCAGGCACCCATATGCTGCAGCAGTTATTTGGATGATGTGTAACTAAGTTTATTTAGGTATACATAAATACAGTTATAGATCATCATACATAGCAGCATGTGTACAGAGAACCTAGGATAACCCAAAAAAGTCAGTGGCTTATTTCCACAGGGGTTCTTATTATACTATAAAGGAGATAATATCTTACTATTATGCTGTAAAGGGAGATACTAGGAATAAGGTAAAATGAGTTATTTATATTTACACGTGTGTTAGGTAAAAAAAATCATTCTCTTCCCTTTCTGTCCCCATATTCATCAGGCACATTTTGTCTCTCTTCTTGAACTGGCTCATGCTCTGACTGGTTTTGACATGCGCAGGTAGTCTGTTTCATTCCTTTATTGTTGTACAGTAAAAGGTGTTTGAAGCCTGGCCACCGACTGTGGGTACTACAAAGTTGTGCTCTCTCCCCCTAGTACTGTGACTGCTTTGGTTTCCAGCCTTGACAAAATTGGCAGCAAGATATTCTGGACACTGAGTAATTTTATAAATTAACTTAACTTCAGTTGTTTTACCGTCTTCAACATTCAGCATATCCAATTACTGTGATTCATCCTGGCCTACATGTTCTCTTGGACCCAGGTCCAGGATGAATCTTACCACTTTGTTCTGGGTGATTTCCAGTCTATCTTTCAGTTTTTATTTCAAGGCAGAGTACCATGAAGAGCAAGCGTAGTTCATATGACATTGTATAAGTGCTAGACATAGGGTCCTGCGAGCCTCAGTAGGTAGACACTGTGCTTGTCTGTACAGGAACTTCAGTCTCGCATTCGCTATCAATTCTCCTGACATGCTTAGGTCAGAGGGGATTCCCAGATATTTTACTGAGGAAACTGAAGTGATGGGTTCCCCGTTTCACTGGACATTAAAATTATTTACCCTTCTCAGTTTATGTATCGTGCCAAAGAGTATGGCTTCCGTTTTCCCGATGTGTAACGATAGTTTGTTGCGCCTCAGGTGATGTACTCGCGTACGTGCGTGCGTTTCTGGTCCCTGGTGCCAGCACTGGTGGTGTTTATACTAGCAAGACCAACATCTGCCTCCACACAGGTGGTGGGGCACACGCGCCTCACACAGGTGGTGGGGCACACGCGCCTCACACAGGTGGTGGGCACCGCGCCTCACACAGTTGTGGGCCACGCGCCTCACACAGGTGGGGGGGCACACCCGCTCCACCAGTGGTGGGCACACCGCCTCACACAGGTGGTGGGGCACACGCGCCTCACACAGGTGGTGGGGCACACGCGCCTCACACAGGTGGTGGGGCACACGCGCCTCACACAGGTGGTGGGGCACACGCGCCTCACACAGGTGGTGGGGCACACGCGCCTCACACAGGTGGTGGGCACACGCGCCTCACACAGGTGGTGGGGCACACGCGCCTCACACAGGTGGTGGGGCACACGCGCCTCACACAGGTGGTGGGGCACACGCGCCTCACACAGGTGGTGGGGCACACGCGCCTCACACAGGTGGTGGGGCACACGCGCCTCACACAGGTGGTGGGCACACGCGCCTCACACAGGTGGTGGGGCACACGCGCCTCACACAGGTGGTGGGGACACGCGCCTCACACAGGTGGTGGGGGCAACACGCGCCTCACACATGGTGGTGGGGCACACGCGCCTCACAAGGTGGTGGGGCACACGCGCCTCCACACAGGTTGGTGGGGCACACGCGCCTCACACAGGTGGTGGGGCACACGCGCCTCACACAAGGTGGTGGGGCACACCCTGCCTCACACAGGTGGTGGGGCACACCTGCCTCACACAGGTGGTGGGGCACACCTGCCTCACACAGGTGGTGGGGCACACCTGCCTCACACAGGTGGTGGGGCACACCTGCCTCACCACAGGTGGTGGGGCACACCTGCCTCACACAGGTGGTGGGGCACACCTGCCTCACACAGGTGGTGGGGCACACCTGCCTCACACAGGTGGTGGGGCACACCTGCCTCACACAGGTGGTGGTGCACACCTGCCTCACACAGGTGGTGGTGCACACCTGCCTCACAGGTGGTGGTGCACACCTGCCTCACACAGGTGGTGGTGCACACCTGCCTCACACAGGTGGTGGGTGCACACCCTGCCTCACACAGGTGGTGGTGCACACCTGCCTCACACAGGTGGTGGTGCACACCTGCCTCACACAGGTGGTGGTGCACACCTGCCCTCACACAGGTGGTGGTGCAACCTGCCTCACACAGGTGGTGGTGCACAACCTTCCTCACACAGGTGGTGGTGCACACCTGCCTCACACAGGTGGTGGTGCACACCTGCCTCACACAGGTGGTGGTGCACACCTGCCTCACACAGGTGGTGGTGCACACCTGCCTCACACAGGTGGTGGTGCACACCTGCCTCACACAGGTGGTGGTGCGCACCTGCCTCACACAGGTGGGGGTGCACACCTGCCTCAACACAGGTGGTGGTGCACACCTGCCTCACACAGGTGGTGGTGCACACCTGCCTCACACAGGTGGTGGTGCACACTGCCTCACACAGGGGGGTGGTGCACACCTGCCTCACAAGGTGGTGGTGCACACCTGCCTCACACAGGTGGTGGTGCACACCTGCCTCACACAGGTGGTGGTGCACACCTGCCTCACACAGGTGGTGGTGCACACCTGCCTCACAAAGGTGGTGGTGCACACCTGCCTCACGAAGGTGGTGGTGCACACCTGCCTCACAAAGGTGGTGCACACCTGCCTCTTAAAGGTGTTGGTGTACACCTGCCTCACACAAGTGTTGGTGCTACCATCAACACCAGCTTCACACAGGTGTTGGTGCTACCATCAACACCTGCCTCACACAGGTGTTGGTGCTACCATCAACACCTGCCCCACACAGGTGTTGGTGCTACCATCAACACCTGCCCCACACAGGTGTTGATGCTACCACGAACACCTGCCTCACAGGTGTTGGTGCTACCATCAACACCTGCCTCACAGGTGTTGGTGCTACCATCAACACCAGCTTCACACAGGTGTTGGTGCTACCATCAACACCTGCCTCATACAGGTGTTGGTGCTACCATCAACACCTGCCCCACACAGGTTTTGGGCTGCTACCATTAACACCTGCCCCACACAGGTGTCGATGCTACCATCAACACCGCCTCACGGGTTTGTTGGTGCTACCATCAACACCTCCCCTCACAGATGATGGTGCTACCATCAACACCTGCTCACACAGGTGTTGGTGCTACCATCAACACCTGTCTCACACAGGGTTGGTGCAAACCATCAACACCTGCCTCACACAGGTGTTGGTGCTCCCATCAACCACCAGCTTCACAAAAGGTGTTGGTGCTACCATCAACACCTGCCTCACAGGTGTTGGTGCTACCATCAACACCTGCCTCACAGATGCTGGAGCTACCATCAACACCTGCCTCACAGATGTTGGTGCTACCATTAACCCATGCCTCACACAGGTGTTGGTGCTACCATCAACACCTGCCTCACACAGGTGTTGGTGCTACCATCAACACCTGCCTCACACAGGTGTTGATGCTACCATCAACAATTGCCCCACACAGGTGTTGGTGCTACCATCAACAATTGCCCCCACACAGGTGTTGGTGCTACCATCACCTGCCTCACACAGGTGCTTGTACTACCATCAACACCTGCCTCACACAGGTGCTGGTGCTACCATCAACACCTGCCTCACAGATGTGTTGGTGCCACCATCAACACCTGCCTCACACAGGTGTTGGTGCTACCATCAACACCTGCCTCACACAGGTGTTGGTGCTACCATGAACTTAAACAACTGATTGGTTTCAAAGTTATCTTCCTTCAACAACAATTTAGGTAATCTAGCCGATATCTCCCTCTCGGTCTCGACCGTTATCTAGGACTCTCTCGTTATCCAGGACTCTCTCGTTATCTAGGACTCTCTCGTTATCCAGAACTCTCTCGTTGTCTAGGACTCTCTCGTTGTCTAGGACTCTCTCGTTGTCTAGGACTCTCTCGTTGTCTAGGACTCTCGTTGTCTAGGACTCTCTCGTTGTCTAGGACTCTCTCGTTGTCTAGGACTCTCTCGTTGTCTAGGACTCTCTCGTTGTCTAGGACACTCTCGTTGTCTAGGACTCTCTCGTTGTCCAGGACTCTCTCGTTGTCCAGGACTCTCTCGTTGTCCAGGACTCTCTCGTTGTCCAGGACTCTCTCGTTGTCCAGGACTCTCTCGTTGTCCAGGACTCTCTCGTTGTCTAGGACTCTCTCGTTGTCTAGGACTCAATCGTTGTCTAGGACTCAATCGTTGTCTAGGACTCTCTCGTTGTCTAGGACTCTCTCGTTGTCTAGGAATCTTCATATTCATCTCTGCCTTGTTAAATTGTCTCTAAATAGCTGTGGTGGTCCTTCAGTACCTCCCACGCTCGGTACCTCCCACGGTCCCAGGGTGCCGCCTGCTGCTCCCTGGAACACCCAGGGTGCCGCTGCTGGTCCCTGGAACACCCAGGGTGCCGCCTGCTGCTCCCTGGAACACCCAGGGTGCCGCCTGCTGCTCCTGGAACACCCAGGTGCCGCCTGCTGCCCCTGGAACACCCAGGGTGCGCCTGCTGCTCCCTGGACACCCCGGGTGCCGCCTGCTGCTCCTGGGACACCAGGGTGCCACCTGCTGCTCCCTGGGACACCCAGGGTGCCGCCTGCTGCTCCCTGGGACACCCAGGGTGCCGCCTGCTGCTCCCTGGAACACCCAGGGTGCCGCCTGCTGCTCCCTGGAACCCCAGGGTGCCGCCTGCTGCTCCCTGGAACACCCAGGGTGCCGCCTGCTGCTCCCTGGAACACCCAGGGTGCCGCCTGCTGCTCCCTGGAACACCCAGGTGCAGCCTGCTGCTCCCTGGAACACCCAGGGTGCAGCCTGCTGCTCCCTGGAACACCCAGGGTGCCGCCTGCTGCTCCCTGGAACACCCAGGGTGCCGCCTGCTGCTCCCTGGAACACCCAGGGTGCCGCCTGCTGCTCCCTGGAACACCCAGGGTGCCGCCTGCTGCTCCCTGGAAACACCCAGGGTGCCGCCTGCTGCTCCCCTGGAACACCCAGGGTGCCGCCTGCTGCTCCCTGGAACACCCGGGGTTTGCCGCCTGCTGCTCCCTGGAACACCCAGGGTGCCGCCTGCTGCTCCCTGGAACACCCAGGGTGCCGCCTGCTGCTCCCTGGAACACCCAGGGTGCCGGCTGCTGCTCCCTGGAACCACCAGGGTGCAGCCTGCTGCTCCCTGGAACACCCAGGGTGCCGCCTGCTGCTCCCTGGAACACCCAGGGTGCCGCCTGCTGCTCCCTGGAACACCCAGGGTGCCGCCTGCTGCTCCCTGGAACACCCAGGGTGCCGCCTGCTGCTCCCTGGAACACCCAGGGTGCCGCCTGCTGCTCCCTGGAACACCCAAGGTGCCGCCTGCTGCTCCCTGGAACACCAGGGTGCCGCCTGCTGCTCCCTGGAACACCCAGGGTGCCGCCTGCTGCTCCCTGGAACACCCAGGGTGCCGCCTGCTGCTCCCTGGAACACCCAGGGTGCCGCCTGCTGCTCCCTGGAACACACAGGGTGCCGCCTGCTGCTCCCTGGGACAAACATTGCCACATCACAGGAGAACTTTGCAAAATATGCAAATGAGCTTCGGGTTGACACACTACTTTGTTTTTGAGATGAAAAAAGTAAAGCTTATAGTTAGGCCTATGTTGAGGGTTGTGTACTGGTGGTGAGGCCTATGTTGAGGGTTGTGTACTGGTGGTGAGGACTATGTTGAGGGTTGGGTACTGGTGGTGAGGACTATGTTGAGGGTTGTGTACTGGTGGTGAGGACTATGTTGAGGGTTTGTTACTGTGGTGAGACTATGTTGAGGGTTGTGTACTGGGGTGAGGACTGTGTTGAGGGTTGCGTACTGGTGGTGAGGACTGTGTTGAGGGTTGCGTACTGGTGGTGAGGACTATGTTGAGGGTTGTGTACTGGTGGTGAGGACTATGTTGAGGGTTGTGTACTGGTGGTGAGGACTGTGTTGAGGGTTGTGTACTGGTGGTGAGGACTGTGTTGAGGGTTGTGTACTGGTGGTGAGGACTGTGTTGAGGGTTGTGTACTGGTGGTGAGGACTGTGTTGAGGGTTGTGTACTGGTGGTGAGGACTGTGTTGAGGGTTGTGTACTGGTGGTGAGGACTGTGTTGAGGGTTGTGTACTGGTGGTGAGGACTGTGTTGAGGGTTGTGTACTGGTGGTGAGGACTGTGTTGAGGGTTGTGTACTGGTGGTGAGGACTGTGTGAGGGTTGTGTTACTAGTGTTGAGGACTGTGTTGAGGGTTGTGTACTGGTGTTGAGGACTGTGTGAGGGTTGTGTACTGGTGTTGAGGACTGTGTTGAGGGTTGTGTACTGGTGTGAGACTGTGTTGAGGTTGTGTACTGGTGGTGAGGACTGTGTTGAGGGTTGTGTACTGGTGGTGAGGACTATGTTGAGGGTTGTGTACTGGTGGTGAGGCCTATGTTGAGGGTTGTGTACTGGTGGTGAGGACTATGTTGATAGTTGTGTACTGGTGGTGAGGACTATGTTGAGGGTTGTGTACTGGTGGTGAGGACTATGTTGAGTGTTGTGTACTGGTGGTGAGGACTATGTTGAGGGTTGTGTACTGGTGGTGAGGACTATGTTGAGGGTTGTGTACTGGTGGTGAGGACTATGTTGAGGGTTGTGTACTGGTGGTGAGGACTATGTTGAGGGTTGTGTACTGGTGGTGAGGACTATGTTGAGGGTTGTGTACTGGTGGTGAGGACTATGTTGAGGGTTGTGTACTGGTGGTGAGGACTATGTTTGAGGGTTGTGTACTGGTGGTGAGGACTATGTTGAGGGTTGTGTACTGGTGGTGAGGGACTATGTTGAGGGTTGTGTACTGGTGGTGAGGACTATGTTGAGGGTTGTGTGCTGGTGGTGAGGACTATGTTGAGGGTTGTGCTGGTGGTGAGGACTATGTTGAGGGTTGTGTACTGGTGGTGAGGACTATGTTGAGGTTGGGTACTGGTGGTGAGGACTATGTTGAGGGTTGTGTACTGGTGGTGAGGACTACGTTGAGGGTTGTGTACTGGTGGTGAGGGACTATGTTGAGGTTGTGTACTGGTGGTGAGGACTATGTTGAGGGTTGTGTACTGGTGGTGAGGACTATTTGAGGGTTGGGTACTGGTGGTGAGGACTATGTTGAGGGTTGTGTACTGGTGGTGAGGCCTATGTTGAGGGTTGTGTACTGGTGGTGAGGACTATATTGAGGGTTGTGTACTGGTGGTGAGGACTATGTTGAGGGTTGTGTACTGGTGGTGAGGACTATGTGAGGGTTGTGTACTGGTGGTGAGGACTACATTAAGGGTTGTGTACTAGTAGTTTTTACAATTTCGAGGGTTGTGTACTGGTGGTGAGAAATTTGTTCTGGGTTAAGTACTTGTTAAGACTGATGTGCTCCAGGCTGTGTACTGGAAAGGAATGTAATTAGAAATGTTTTTGTAAATCGTTTGGCAGGAAATATTCAGATCGGAGAGAGACAGAGACAGAGAGACAGAGAGAGACAGAGAGAGACAGAGACAGACAGACAGAGAGAGAGAGAGAGAGAGAGAGAGAGAGAGAGAGAGAGACAGAGAGAGAGAGAGAGAGAGAGACAGAGAGAGACAGAGAGACAGAGAGAGACAGAGAGACAGTGAGACAGAGAGACAGAGAGAGGACAGAGAGAGAGACAGAGAGAGAGAGAGAGAGAGAGAGAGAGAGAGACAGAGAGAGACAGAGAGAGATGAGAGAGCAGAGAGAGAGAGAGAGAGAGACAGAGAGAGAGACAGAGAGAGAGACAGAGAGAGAGACAGAGACAGACAGAGAGACAGAGACAGAGTCAGAGAGAGAGACAGACAGAGAGAGAGACAGAGAGACAGAGAGACAGACAGAGAGAGAGACAGAGAGAGAGACACACAGAGAGACAGTACTCACTTATTTGTGGGTCAGGGGTCAGTTCACAGCTCCTGGCCCCGCCTCTTCGCTGGTCGCAACTACATCCACACACTCCCTGCTCCTTGTATAACTATGTTATTGCTGAGTGAGGTACTGCTGTGGACCCCCGGCATCCAGGACCCAGCACCCAGGAACCAGCACCCTGCACCTAGGACCCAGCATCCAGGACCCAGCACCCAGGAACCAGCACCCTGCACCTAGGACCCAGCATCCAGGATCCAGCACAAAGGAACCAGCACCCTGCACCTAGGACCCAGCATCCAGGATCCAGCACCCAGGAACCAGCACCCTGCACCTAGGACCCAGCATCCAGGATCCAGCACCCAAGGCCCATCACCCAGGGACCAGCACCCAGAGCCCATCACCCAGGGACCAGCACCCCGAGCCCAGCACCAAGGGGCCAGGACCCAGCACCCAGGGACAAGCATCCAGGACCCAGGGACCAGCACCCAGGTACTAAGATCCAGGGACCAGCATCCAGGAACCAGCACCCATGACCCAGGGATCAGCACCCATGACCCAGGGATCAGCACCCAGGTATCACGACCCAGGGATCACCACCCAGGGACCAGCACCCAGGGTTGACTATGTACATTTGAAATTTATGTATGGAGTTCCCCCTCCATTATTTCTTCCCCCTAGGTCGTTTCCCCTCCCCGCCCTCACTCCCCTCATTTACTGCCCTCATTCACTCTCCTCACTCGCTCCCCCACATTCACTCCCCTCACTGCCAATATGCTCCCCTCATTCACTTCCCCTCCCTGTCTGACTCTGCCAACATGCTCCCCTCACTACTCAGCCCAGTACCTTCACTTCTCTCATTCTATTTTACTCACTTCCTTCACCTTTATTACTCGCTTCCCTTGTCGTATTCGCTACTTTCCCGTCACGTCACTTCCTTCCCTCACCCATCATCGACTCCCCTCTCTCCCCTCATTTCTCTCTCAACTCACTTTCATGTTTATGCTTGTTACAACATTGTATCTCTCTCAGCCTGGTTATAACTTTTACAGAATTCATCTCTGCAACATCCAATGCAACATTGTCTCAGCAAATGGAACATCCTATCTCGGCATATGCAACATCCTATGCAACTCAATCTATGCATATCCATGCAACCTGTTTAATTTTCACTCTCCGCAGCATCCCATCCCCTCAACATCCCATCTCCGCAGCATCCTGTCCCCGCAGCATCCCATCCCCTCAACATCCCATCTCCGCAGCATCCCATCCCCGCAGCATCACATCCCCGCAACATCCTATCATTTAAACTTGAGAGCTTAACTCTTCCCTGAACCTGATATAGCCACTCTTCTTTATCTTAAGAGACAGAGAGCAGAACAAGCTTTATCTCCTGAAAACGTTTCGCCTCTATAGAGCCATGCCACCGACTAGATCAAGCTCTACACAGAACGAAACACTGTCTGATCTTTCTCACTGTGAGCAACAAGTAGCAGTTTCCTCCACACACACAAGAGAGACATTTCCTGACACATACTTACACAAATTACCTCCAGCAAGGTAAGAACTTAATTATGTTTGAGCAATTTATGTAATTAACTGCAGAGACAACCTCAGAGACCTAATTAAGAAAATACAAATCTAATTAAGACCAACTGACATTAAAACCCACCCTCAGACTTTTTTTTTTTTAAATCGGTATAACACAAGATGTATTACTGGCAATGTTTCACTCACCAGTGGTTCTATAAGTCTAATGTTTCGCTTTTAATCAAATAGTGTTTTTTATATATATATATATATATATATATATATATATATATATATATATATATATATATATATATATATATATATATATATATATATATATATTTCTTCTTTCTTTCAACGTACCAGCGTATCCCACTGAGGTGGGGTGGCCCAAAAGAAAAAACTAAAGTTTCTCTTTTTAAATTTAGTAATATATACAGGAGAAGAGGTTACTAGCCCCTTGCTCCCGGCATTTTAGTCGCCTCTTACAACACGCATGGCTTACGGAGGAAGAATTCTGTTCCACTTCCCCATGGAGGATATATATATATATATATATATATATATATTATATATATATTATATATATATATATATATATATATATATATGCAATAAGATCAGAGTAAACAGGTGATTTCAGAATATGCAAAACAGCCACTGTGAAAGAATAGAGAAATTCCAAGCGCTTTCGTGACAACTCACATTATCAAGGAACAATAAAAGTAATGCATCAGAGGAAGGCATATAAAGGGTCTAGACCACACGTCACTATCACATCCCACAACAAAGCAACGCCTTACGTGCGACTCGTAAGAAAGGGAACACTACAGCAGGCCTGCTGGCCCAACTAGACAGGTCCTTCACATAACCCACGAACAAAATATTCTACCCAAGAACTAAGAATTTTAAAATTTATTATTTGTCCAATGTATGGTGTATACCTACATTTTTGGGCATAAGACACAAAATATCATCAACATATCTGAACCATTTAGCTCTATTAGGGAGGATTGTGTTAAGCAGCCTTGTTTCAAAAAAATCCATGTATAGGTTACTAAGAACAGGTGAAAGAGGATTTCCCATTGCCATACTAAACTTCCGAGTGTAAAACTTATCATTAAATACAAATTTTGCATCAAGAATGCAAAGTTTAATAAGTTTAATGATAGCAGGAACTGGCAATGGTAAATCATAATTAACGAGTTCTTCAGATAAGAAACTTAATAAATCATCAACAGGAACTTTCGTAAACAAGGAAGTAACATCAAAACTAACCATGTTAAAATCATTAAGTCAGTCAAGGAGCTTAATTTATCAACTAAATCTATGTTGATATGTTGATAATATTTTGTGTCTTATGCCCAAGAATGTAGATACACACCATTTCCTTGGAAAATTAAATAGCTTAGCCCATTCTATAAACTTTACTGTTGAGTTTGAAGAAAATAACTCATTGCCTTTTCTAGATGTTTTAATTATTAAGGGTAATAATGAATTCAAATTTAAAATTTACAGAAAACCTACAAATAACTGTTCCTATGTCCACTATTATTCTTCACATCAAGACAGAGTTAAATTGTCTGTTTTCTCATTATTGTTTTTGAGAGCTTTACGTATTTGTAGTCCAGAGTTCATAGATGAGGAAATATCCAAAATTTATGAAATAGCTAATGATCTGAAATACCTAAGAAACGTAATTGATAAATCTATTAAAATTGCTAGAAACACTTTTTACAATCCAAAAAGGGACACCCAGCCTTATTCAACTAAAAATGTGTTGGTTCTCCCTTACCATGAAAACTTGGTTGATATGCCTTCTCTTCTTAAGACTTTTAATATCAAAGTTGTATTTAAAAATCTTGATACAGTAAAAAAAACTTTTGATAAAGAATTCCCCCCAAAATGCTGACGGATGTGTCCAAGATTCCTTGTAAAATTTGCGATAAAGTTTATTACGGTCAAACTGGTAAAAGTCTCGAACTAAGATAAAAACAACATAAATATAGCATTAGAACTGGACAAGATTCCAATGCTCTATTTATTCATGCGAGAGATTTTAACCATCCAATTGATTTTCAAAAAGTTGAGAAAGTAGTATCAAGCAAGTCCATGGTCGACAGGAATATAATTGAATCTTGTTTCATAAAAAACAGTTTTGACAATAATATGAATATTTCCTTTGGTTTATATAAATTAGATCCATTTATAATTAATAGAATTTGGGAAGAATTTAATAATATATTGGACAAATAATAAATTTTAAAATTCTTAGTTCTTGGGTAGAATAGTTTGTTGGTGGGTTATGTGAAGGACCTGTCTAGTTAGGCCAGCGGGCCTGCTGCAGTGTGCCCTTTCTTATGAGTCGCACGTCAGGTGCTGCTTTGTTGTGGGATTGACAGTGAGGTGTGGTCTAGACCATTTATATTCCTTCCTCTGATGCATTACTTTTATTGTTCCTTGATAATGCGAGTAGTCACGAAAGCGCTAGGAATTTCTCTTATTTTACAGTGGTTGTTTTGCATATATATATATATTATATATATATATATATATATATATATATATATATATATATATATATATATATAATATATATATATATATATATAATAATCACAAAATTCATTCGAGTGGATGACAGGTGGAGTGCCTCCAGCACGGGTTTGTAAACAACCCAGGAGACCATCTGACGAGAGTGCTTTGCCGGCCTATTATTAATTTACCTAACACCCAGTTTTCTGCCAAGACTGGTATCTACTGATTAGAGCTTGCTCATTTATGATGAATCTGACCGCAGCTCCCTTTCATTGATCATGATTAATTCTATGTAAGACACAGACATTGAGACTGACAATACGTCAGGTGTACATGAGTGTTAATATGATCCTCTAAAACATGGGTTCTTTTACGTTTACAAACCCCCAGTATATCCCCAATGCCGCTCTTGTCAGACTGTCGAAATAATCACCAGTCCTATCAGGTACCAAAATTATTTCAAAATATGACAATAGATTTGTTTTACATAATGATAGCTAAGTATAGAACAGCTGATAGTTTATTCTAATCTAATAAATTTTTTAATTGTTCAGAGATCGAGTCCCATACGCTTATTATATGGTTCCAATATCCCCAAGGGGTAAGAATAATCCCGGTTAAGAACCCCTGGTTTAAAACCTGGGTTCTGTCTCCCACACAAACGTCATCACACGCCCCATATAGTGATACAGAAGATCGACAAAGCTTCACAGTTCAGTCGTGGAGAGATCCTTGATTGTGGTACTAGTCACAGTCAGGCCACAATTAGAAAAAGCACATTACTCGCCACTTTGTCAGAACCACAGATCTGGTCGGGGATTTCTAGTCTTAGGGACACTGTTGTTCAGCTGCGCACGTCGCCTACACTGAGCTAAGTTGATAGATCTACTTGGTGATAATGACGAATCCAGAGGACTATTATTACAATGTTTCACGCATCACTAGGCTTTTTTTTTTAAATCCACAGCAGATGCGAGAGGAAATAGTATCCACTGCAGAGTGTCACTAAGTGTAAGGCTGCTCGAGCGTGGATTAGCCTACTCCAGGAGGCCTACTTGCTCACAGTGGGCCTCGCTATTATTTTTGTACCAATATGGTTCGTGAATGATAAAATTATCTTTGTTTGGCAGATTGGTTAATTTAATAACCGATGAATTCCGGGTATATTGACATGTTGCGGTACATACCTTCACTCTTTCCCAGGGTCATGAGAATGAGTTCCAGTGCTGAGAGCACAGCGATAGGGGTGTTGCTTGTGCCAAGACCCGGGGAAAGCGAAGGTTAAATTTTCTATCAACCTTTGACAAAAGATAAAATCATGGATGTGGAATGATTAGAAACCATGTCTTTTTTCCTATATTTCGGGACTTGTAAACCCCTACCGTTCCCACGGAACTTTGGGGCACCCCTGTTTACGTTGTCATGATTTTTGGTCCCGGTGTAACGTCGTCGTACGTCGAGGCCCTTTGTGAAGCCTTCGTTGTGGTGGCCTTGGGACGCCCGCGGAGTCATAAAAACGCTACGAACCAGGTAAATCTCGCATTACACACACACAACGCATCAAGGCAGAACAACAAGCTCACCTCGTATACATACACTTGACTATCACCCAGTATACTACACTATCTATCACCCCGGTGGGGCTACCTAGACCTATTCACCCAGTAACATACACTGGGATCTATCACCCCCAGTAATGCAAACATAGACCTATCACCCAGTATACATACACTAGACCTATAAACCCCGTATACATAGACCTATCACCCCAGTATACATACACTAGACCTATCACCCCAGTATACATACACTAGATCTATCACCCCAGTATGCATACACTAGACCTATCACCCCAGTATACTTACACTAGACTTATCACCCCAGTACACATACACTAGACCTATCACCCCAGTATACATACACTAGATCTATCACCCCAGTATGCATACACTAGACCTATCACCCCAGTATACATACACTGGACCTATCACCCCAGTATACTTACACTAGACTTATCACCCCAGTATACATACACTAGACCTATCACCCCAGTATACTTACACTAGACCTATCACCCCAGTACACTTTAGACCTGGAAACAAACACATGCAGTATAATGTGATCCTTTATTGACAACGTTTCGCCCACACAGTGGGTTTTTTCAAGTCACAAACAGATCTACCTGGGGTGGAAGGTACGCGAGTATTTATAGTCAGGTTCAGAATGTTGAGGTCAGGTGGAGAATGCTGCATCTGATGATCTACCGAGTGGGGTTATAGAGTCTAAAATCTTGGGTAGCTTGGAAGGGAGATTAGATAAGTTTGTGAGAAGACCTTCTGCAGTGTTCTTCCATTCCTGTGTTATGTGGGATAGCGATGAAGAAGTTTCTTGGCAAGTGGTTCAGCTATGTTATAGAAGCCACTATTCTGGTTGAAGTTGTTCTACACTTTAGACCTATCACTCCAGTATACTTACACTAGACCTATCACCCCAGTATACTTTAGACCTATCACCCCAGTATACTTACACTAGACCTTTCAACCCAGTATACTTTAGACCTATCACCCCAGTATACTTACACTAGACCTTTCAACCCAGTATACTTTAGACCTATCACCTCAGTATACTTACACTAGACCTATCACCCCAGTATACTTTAGACCTATCACCCAGTATACTTACTCTAGACCTATCACTCCAGTATACATACACGAGACCTATCACCCCAGTATACATACACGAGACCTATCACCCCAGTATACTTACACTAGACCTATCAATCCAGTATACATACAAGCACTAGATGTATCCCAATATAAATACAGTATATATATCACTTCAGCATACATACGCTGTAGCTGTATTATCCCAGCTTGCATTAAATACTAGATATATCATCCCAGCATACGTGCACTGAGATATATCAAAATATACATTCACTATAAATGTATCATCCCAATATACATACAATGTAGATGTATCAGTGGTGACGTGTACTTAGCTCAATGGTGACGTGCATTTAGCTCTGTGAAGACCTGTTTGCGCGCTCTCTACGAATTGAAGCAAGATGCCCTCCATCGAGCAACTTTACCAACAGCTTAAGGAAGAATTGAGGATGGCAAAGATGGAGATTCGGCGACTGACCGAGGAAAACAAGAAGATTCGTAGTAGTCCTCCTGTTTCGAGTCCTCAGGTCAAGAAGGGAAACTGGTCAGTGGCTGGACAGCAGGGAACGAAGTTGACGATCAAGAAGACGAATGGAAAGGTAGAAACGATGAAGAGACTGCCGTGGAAACTGTTGTGGAAACATCTAATACATTCTCAGTGCTACCCGACGAATTTGAGTCGACTACTGGGAACGTCACGACGAACGACATCAAGGTAAGAATATTGTTGTTGTTGGGGATAGCCAAGTTAGGGGTATGGATAGGGCGTTCTGCTTGAAGGACAGGAGTAGGAGGCAGAGGGTTTGTTTTCCTGGGGCTGGGATGGAGGATATTGTTAGCCGTTTGGATGACATCATGAGAGGTAATGGGAGCAATCCTATTATCTGTCTCAGTGCTGGAGGCAACGATGTTGGCAGAGTAGGAGTGAAGACCCGATTAGCAGGTATAGGTCAGCAATAGAAATAATTAGGAGTAAGGGGGGGAACCCTTTTCATATGTGGTATTTTGCCAAGGAGAGGAGTTGGAAATGAATGGTTGTCCAGGGCAATTGGTGTCAATGGCCCTGGACAAATACTGGCTGGACAAATACTGTAAGGAAATGGGGGGGTAACATTCTTGACAACTGGGACCTATTCTATGGCAGAAATGACATGTATGCCAGGGATGGGGTTCACTTATTAGGTCTGGGGTGGGGCACTGGCAACTGCAGTGGAGGGAGCTGTTAGGCTTTAAACTAGCAATAGTTAGTGGTATGGGTTTGGCAGAAAACAGTGAAGTCCCAGTGTAGTAATATTATGAGTTCTAGGGGAACTAGCAATAAGCAAAACGAGGTAGATATTGAAAAGCCAGTGACACTGGATGATAAGGACGTAATAGGTTTAGTAGAAAAACAGAAATGAGCAGGAAGGGTAAAGAGAAAGGAGAGTCTTTCAATGTTTATTATGCTAAAAAGCCGTAGTGCTAGGAATAAGATGGACGAGTTGAGATTAGTTGTAGTGCAGGTAACATTGATGTATTTGCCTTAACTGAGACGTGGTTTTAATTCAAAAAGTCGGGACATGCCTGCGGAATGTCACATCAAGGTTTTAAATTGTTCCAAGTTGATGAAGTATCGGGAAGGGAGGTAGGGTAGCACTTATGTCCGAGATCGCTTGAACGGTTGCATAAAACGAATATAAAAGTCTGAAAGGGAACACATACAGAGTCTGTTTTGGGCAGAATTTTCAGAGGGGGATGAAAAACTGATTTTAGGGTGATTTTACCGTCCCCCAAACTTAGATAGGGACCCAAAGGGGGATACTATGGGAGGAAATTGTTAAGGCCACAAGGCACCCATAATGTAGTAATTCTAGGAGACTTTAACTTAGTCATATTGATTGGAATTTCTTGACTGGGAATTTAGAATCATACTACTTCTAGAAGTAGTTCAGGATTGTTTTTTGAAGCAGTTTGTAACAGAAACCTACAGGGGAAATAACCTGCTTGACTTAGTTTCTGGCAAAATATGAATCCATTGTTAATAATTTAGAAATTTCAGAGGAATTGGGTGCTAGCGACCACAAATCAATTACATTTAGCATTGAATGGAAGTACGATAGTAGCGATAACTCAGTAACAGTCCCAGATTTTCGCTTAGCAGATTACGATGGGCTTAGAGAACACTTATCATCTGTTGACTGGGGTAACGAAGAGAGCTATCAATATGACAGTTTTCTGAACACTATACATGCTGCTCAAAGAACGTTTATCCCGTATAAAGAAATTAGATCAAATAGAAATGACCCAAAATGGATGAATAATAGGCTCAAATATCTACTAGGGCATAAGAAAGGAATTTATAGGCGTATCAAAAGAGGTGAGGGTCACCTTATGAATCAGTATATTGACATTAAGAGGGACATTAAAAAGGGGATAAGAAAAGCTAAAAGGGACTATGAAATTAAAGTTGCTAGGGATTCTAAAACTAACCCAAAAAGTTTTTTCCAGGTCTATAGAACAAAAGTTAGAGATAAGATAGGTCCCCTTAAAAATAACTATGGGCATCTTGCTGTGCTCGATTTTAAATAATTTTCTCTCGGTTTTTACACAGAAAGACACTGACAATATTCCAGTAATTAATTTTTATAGTGGGCTAGAAGAAGATAAATTATGTAACATCACAATCACTAGTGAAATGGTTGTGAAGCAGATAGACTGAAGCAAAATAAGTCGCCGGGTCCTGATGAGGTTTTTTCAAGGGTTCTTAAGGAATGCAAAATGGAACTCTGTGAACCATTAACTAATATTTTTAATTTATCTCTTCAAACAGGTGTAGTGTCTGATATGTGGAAGATGGCTAATGTAATTCCTATTTTTAAAACAGGGGACAAGTCGTTACCGTCAAATTACCGCCCAATAAGCCTGACCTCAATTGTAGGCAAATTACTAGAGTCAATTATAGCTGAGATTATAAGAAGCCATCTCGATAAGCATAGCTTGATTAATGATACTCAGCATGGATTCACAAGAGGCCGGTCTTGTCTAACTAATTTATTAACTTTCTTCAGTAAAGCTTTTGAGGCTGTTGACCACAATAAAGAATTTGATATTATTTACTTAGATTTTAGTAAGGCTTTTGATAGAGTTCCGCACCATAGACTGTTAAAGAAAGTGGCAGCTCATGGCATTGGGGGAAAAGTGCTCTCATGGATCGAGTCATGGCTCACTGACACGAAGCAGTGTGTCCATAAATGGGGTTAAATCCGAGTGGGGATCTGTAACAAGTGGCGTTCCACAGGGATCAGTCTTGGGCCCGTTGTTGTTTATAATATATATCAATGATCTTGATGAAGGAATTACTAGTGATATGAGCAAATTCGCCGATGACACGAAGATAGGTAGGATAATTGATTCAAACGTTGATGTTAGGGAACTTCAGGAGGATTTAAACAAACTATATTCTTGGTCAGAAAAGTGGCAGATGCAGTTCAATGTAGATAAATGCAAGGTTCTGAAGCTCGGGAGTGTCCATAACCCTAGCACTTATAAGTTAAATGATGTAGAACTTAGCCATACAGATTGCGAAAAGGACTTGGGGGTTATGGTGAGCAGCAACCTTAAACCAAGACAGCAATGCCTAAGCGTACCTAATATAGGCAAATAGATTACTGGGATTTATATCAAGAAGTGTAAGCAACAGAAGTCCAGAGGTCTACTACAGCTTTATACATCATTAGTAAGGCCTCACCTAGATTATGCAGCTCAATTCTGGTCTCCATATTACAGAATGGACATAAATTCGTTAGAAAACATTCAGCGTAGGATGACTAAATTAATACATAGCATTAGAAATCTTCCTTATGAAGAAAGATTGAAGACTCTTAAGTTACATTCACTTGTTAGACGAAGAATGAGGGGAGACCTGATCGAAGTGTATAAGTGGAAGATAGGTATTAATAAAGGGGATATTAATAAGGTCTTGAGGATGTCTCTCCAAGAGAGAACCCGCAGTAATGGATTTAAATTAGATAAGTTTAGATTTAGAAAGGACACAGGAAAGTATTGGTTTGGAAATAGGGTAGATGATGAGTGGAATAGCTACATAGTTGGGTTATTGAGGCTAGGGCTTTGGGTAGTTTTTTCAAATTTAGGTTGGATAAGTACATGAGTGGGAGGGGTTGGATTTGAGTGGGACTTGCACATCAGAGCTTATTTCTTGGGTGGCATTGAATATTGGGTTGGTCAAATGTTTTGTTAGTTGGATGAATTGTAAAGGACCTGCCTAGTATGGGCCAACAGGCCTGCTGCAGTGTTCCTCCTTTCTTATGTTATGTTATCACCACACCATACACTGTAGACTTATCATCCCAGTACACAGACAGGTCCTAAATGAATCAACGTCTAGTGCACATCCTTAAATAAAAAACTTTCTAAAAAAAAAAAAAAGAATGGAGCTAGCTTTCAAACCTAAGACAAGCCAGTTCTAACTCAGCTGACCAGTGCTATAACTACTAGACCACGCAGGCTTAGTCTATACATCTAGATTTGTCTGTGCACTAGGAAAGTTAACATGTAACTTTAGATGGTAATGTTATATAGACAGGTTGTAGCAACTGTGTATACAAGAATTTTATGTATGACTTCAAAAGGTGTATGTATACAAGAAGCATATATAAGCAAATTTTATCTACAGATAATGTATACATAAATATGCATACAAAATTGCATGTATACATGTACATACAGTAAGTACATACATGAAAATACGAACAATGTGTTTAAATACACGAAATGCATGTCTGAACACGAGAAGTGCATGCATACACACGAGGAGTGTACTTATACACACTAGAAGATTACCTATATACAAACGAGAAGAGTACGTATATATACACGAAAAGTGTATGTATAAACATAACACCTGAACTCTTACTTACGCTAGAAGTGTCCGTATACACACGAAAACTATACATATAATACCGAGAAGCGTGCACAGGGTATGTATAAACAAGAGAAGCATTCGTATACATGCAAGAGCTGTCAACATTCGCTTAAGTCTGAACTCAAGGCACGTCTGTGGTGAAGGACACAATTTAGGGGGACGGAGGATCGAGCCTCGACCATATAATTACAATAATTCTAATAATTCGAAAGTGTTATATTAACCCGGTTTGAGCTGATAATATAACTTCTGCTCCAAACACTATATAATTACGATAATTGTTGAAGTTATTAGAGGTGCTGTTGTCGAGTTGGTTATAGTTTGTTGTAGTTGTGGTTGTTGCTATATTTGATATATTGTTTATACAAGTTACAAATATTATTGCTGTTGGTTTTGTTTAGGCTGCTGCTTTTGTTATTGTCGCTATCTGCTTTTGTTACTCTTGCTTTTTTCCTGCTGTTATTTGTTTCTGTTGTTGCTATTGCCACGCGCACAATATTTGCCACAACTGGTGTAAGTGTACATCACACTAGTATATCTTGGTTCATATAAACACTCCTGAGTTGAGAAATGTTTTTTTTCCATTCAAATCGCCATAATCTTCACAACGAGGGAGACAACGTGTACATCTGAGGAAACGGAGGTTCGAGCACTGAATGACACTAATGGCTTCAGCCATTTGCTGGAAATAAATGTAATTAAACTTCCAGCAGTGTCCAGCAGCAGTGTCCAGCAGCAGTGTCCAGCAGCAGTGTCCAGCAACAGTGTCCAGCAACAGTGTCCCGCTGCAGTGTCCAGCAGCACTTCAGCAGCAGTGTCCAGCAGCAGTGTCCAGCAGCAGTCTCCAGCAACAGCGTCCAGCAACAGTGTCCAGCAGCAGTGTCCAGCAGCAGTGTCCAGCAGCAGTGTCCAGCAGCAGTGTCCAGCAACAGTGTCCAGCAACAGTGTCCAGCAACAGTGTCCCGCTGCAGTGTCTAGCAGCAGTGTCCAGCAGCAGTGTGCAGCAGCAGTGTCTAGCAGCAGTGTCCAGCAGCAGTGTCCAGCAGCAGTGTCCAGCAACAGCGTCCAGCAACAGTGTCCAGCAGCAGTGTGCAGCAGCAGTGTGCAGCAGCAGTGTGCAGCAGCAGTGTGCAGCAGCCGTGTCCCGATGCAGTGTCTAGCAGCAGTGTCCAGCAGCAGTGCCCAGCAGCAGTGCCCAGCAGCAGTGTCCCGCAGCAGACCCGCAGCAGTGTCCAGCAGCAGTGTCCACCAGTAATCGACTATCAAACTGATCCTCAGGTTTCCCTGATATCTCGTCACCATGATGGGTATTGGTAAAATGTTTCCCAGTGTTCGCTAATATCACAGAGGTTTGGTGGGAAAAAGTCAGGGTGAGAATGGAAGAAATAAATGTTGATGGGCATCCGACATCCCAGTAGATAACAACAACTCTTCTACAATAGTTTTATCACTGTGATGACTGACCAAGAAACCTGCACAAGTGTTCGTAAATTCCACACATGCTGTCAGCTCAGCATACTGGACATTTTCCATAAAATGAGGATCATTTAGTAACTTCCGAAGTTCAGGTCCGATGAAGATATCTTCCTTCAGTTTGGCGTCACTAACTTTGAGAAATTTCTCCTTCAGATAAGCAAATCCTGCACCTTTTTCCAAAGCCCTGAGAAGTTTTTAATGAGGTCCAGCTTGATGTGTAAAAGCGGAAGAAGTAAGACTTTTGGATCAACTACTATCCTGTGTTTAACGTTCTTCACGTCTGCCAAACAATTCTCGGGTCTACGTACATTGTTTAATGTAGTGAAGCTATGTATCTCCACTGTCTCTCACACAGTAAACAACAGTACTTTGTAAATCCATCTTACATTCACAGTAATAAATTTAGTATTTTTAGGTCTCTATAGATTTTCCACCCAAACTTCTCGTACATTCGATCTGAGTGACAAAATTTTGCATTGTTTAGAGGAAGAAGAAAAAAGCACAATACTGCGACTAGAACAATAAACACACAACCCGCACATAGGAAAGAGGAGCTTACGACGACGTTTCGGTCCAACTCTTACCAATATGACCTGTAAAATGGCCCAAGTCGGTCCGAAACGTCGTCATAAATTTCTCTCTGTGCGGGTTGTGTGTGTTACATTGTTTCATTCGTTTCTTTTAAGTCTCTAGCGAGAGCTAAAGGCAGACTTGTTATTGTGTTACCACTGTAAGACCGTCTTCAGTCTTGTTTTGCTGGAATCAATAAACAAACACCACACTGCTGAATCATGTTTACCCGAAGCATCGAAAATCTCATTAACAACACAACAGTAACACTGATTTTACATTTAGTTTGTTTTCTTCTGTCGCTTTCTGAACCAAATGATGTTAGTCTGCAGTAAATTTCACTGGCACAATCTTGAACCGAGCAGTTCTGACCGTTCCCGGGATAAATTAAGATCGCGCACAAGATCGTTAAGGTCACTGAGTCACTGGATGTGCTTCCTGGTGGACTCCAGTTGCTTCGAAGTTGGAAGATGGGTTAGTGGCTTTGGCATCATCCAGTGAAAATGAATCTTGAAGGAAGGAAAGATGGATAGAAGGATTGATCGATATGTGTGCCGCGAGCGTGCGCTCACTCACCAAACTGTGGTTGCAGGAGTCTAGGGTCTAGTCTCTGCTCCTGGCTGCTACTTGCTTCACTCTGCTAGCCTTGTGAGCCCTTACTCACCTTTTAAAGCTCGGGCAATATTGTAATATTTGAGACAGTGTCAGAATGTTTCAAGAGAGTCGTTGTCAGAGCAAGTAGTAAATGATGGCATTTAGCTGGTGATGGCGTTCCTCCGAGTATCATCATAAACTAAGATAAAACAAACAATACCGATGATCCTAGGGAAAATTCTTGTTCCAAACAGGTATTAAGAACGCTGAGTGAATCATCAACACCACAAACTCGTCAACTTCATCACTGCTTATATTCACTGCTGTTACACATGACGTAGATCATTACGTTGTCTATAAAGCGAAACGTACTGCCGACACTTGGTTGCTTGGAGGACACAGCTTCACGGTCACTACAGTCGGTCAGAATCTGGCTGTTTTGATTCTCATTTGTTCCTAGATTCCAAAAGGCGAACCCAGAAAGTTAACTGCCCTCGCAAGTCTCCATCCAAGTGGTACAACACAGGAAAATAATATTCGAATAGCATTTCTGCCAATTTCAGTGGCATGCTGCAGTTCCCTAGATGATGCTGCTGTTTGCGACTTCTGAAGAACATGTGGTGGAATGTTCTAACAGTCTGCAAGTGGCCGATGAGAGAAATGTGGCCCACACTTCCAAAATGGATGATCCTAGACTTCTGAATCTGCTCATGCATTTAATGAAATATAAATGGGACCTCTTGCGCTTGCGGTATTCAAAGCTTGCGGCATACATCTCTGGGACCCTGAAAACGTCCGCAAAATCATATCATTCAACTCCCACAGTGCCTTACTGGGAAGCGGCCGATGCGTTAATATATATGCGTATATATATGTCTTGCCGAATAGGCAAAACTTGCGATTTTGGCTTAAATAGCAACGGTCTTCTTGCGGAATAAGGCAAGCGAAAATTTGTATATGCAATAATTTCGCAAAAATCATTCTGACCCTAACGAAAAAAAATATATTTCATTGTGTTTGTTTATTAAATTATTGTAAACCTATCTAAAATATATTTATTGGATTAGGCTAAATTAAATTGCGCTCATTATAAGATTAGTTAAGTTTTCTAAGGCTCTTTTGGTACAAAACTATTAACTTTTACATAAACATAAATGAAAATATATATCTTTAAACGTATAAGAGAAAACTTTAGAAAGAACTTGAGTTAAACGAGTTCTTGCTAACTGACCAGTTTTACCTATTCGGCACGATATAATAAATATATATATATATATATATATATATATATTATATATATATATATATATATATATATATATAATGCAAAACAACCACGGGGAGAGTAGAATGATAACTCTAGACCTTTCGTGTTGTAATCAACACATCAGGAACTTGCAAAATTGCAGAAAAGAGGAAGGTTTCCACGCGAATACGTTCCCAGAGGACCGCGTTTGTCAAAGACTGCGAATGAAGTATGCTGTGATCGTCTATCAAGATATCTATTTTTCCATTATTGACGTTTGGGTTGTTTTTCAGTCTGTCATTACTGAGACTGAAACACATCATGTATTATACTAGATGTGGGGTCATACAGTTTCAGTAGTGGGTATCCCAGGATCTCAGAGGTCAGAAGCCAAAAATGCCAGTTTAAGAGGTGGCGCCAGAACCCCAGACTTGACACCCGCCAACGCAAATGGGTGCGCATACACAGTAATGGGCACGCATGCAAACGCACGTGCGTCATTGTCCTACATATTCATTTGAGTTAGTCTTGCACCTATGGTGTTAAAGTACTTGACACACGATGACTTGAATGTGCCTATATGTATATGCAGATAAGAAGAGTGCATTTAACTGTTCTTAAACCAGATGGAATTTATCAACGAGGTTTTTGCTCCATACCGAAACTAGCTCGGCGTAACGTTACAAAAGTTCATTGTATCCAGGCACTAGTCTTATAGCTGCTCAAGTTTATCATGATGGAGAGTCAAGTGGATGGAGGCTTTCTAAACACTGTTCAGTACTTCTAGCTGAATCAATAGAAGTCCAGCAAACACTGATGTCTTTCAGCGTCACTAGCATCACCGCTTATCTCACACTGACTTCATCGCTGCTCCACAGTCACTCGCACATACTCCGAGTACTATGTAAAAATAATCACGTGAATTTTAAGTATCGAACAACGCCACCAAACAGGAGTGTCAGCCATACTGTTTTCACGGGAAACAAGGCAGCAAATCAAGCTGCCCTATCAACCATAGTGAACCAGCATGCAACTAACATCACACCAGCCAACTTACGATTGGCGTTACTGTTCCAATCAACAATCAACCTAGCAGATAAATAATACATGTGCAACCCTTAGGCATCTGTATTTTAAATACGCTTCACCAACCTGTGACTCTGTCACTCCGATGCAGAGAACAAACGGTGGGAGACGAGATGAGGTAGTCTGAGGTCATCAGTTTCTCAGTCTTGATAGATCTAAGTCACTAGTTGGAGAAAAGTCTCCTCAGTAAAGATACGCAAGTGTCGTATTCATCAACATGTGAGGCGTGATGAATGGTTTTGTAAACCGACAAGCTGAAGAATTGAAACACTTATGCAACATATGGGAATCTTTAATGAAGAACCGTTTCGCCAGACAGTGGCTTCATCAGTCTTATACAAAGCAGGAAGGTATAAGGAGAGGAGTTTGAGGTAATCAGTCCCTCAACCTGGAGTCGATGTGTTCAGTCCATCTACAAGACTGATGGCTCACTGAATCCATACAACATCGATGAACCAATGGTCGCCCACCTTAGTGAGATGCAGACCTCTGAGTCCATCAAGAATAAGCCGGAGGCGGCGGCGGCGGCGGCGGCGGCTGCTGCTGCTGCTGCTGCTCTCGCGACCAACCAGTGGCAGCACATTGAGAGTCATGACAAACACTCGTGTTACTTTTTTTTTATTATTTTTACCCCCGACGACTAAAGAGGAGTGGCAGGCAGGACAGTGGGGTCTGCTATAACAAGGGACAGAGAATTCCTGACAGGGACGCTCTGACCGCGGGCTGGGAGAGAGAGAGAGAGATAAGAACGAAGGCTGAATAGAAAGTCAAATTTATCGTAGGTCTTTTCAGCGAATACTGACAATATAAAGTCTAGATTAGCTTTTATTTTCTTGTACTGAGAGAGTTGCAGCTCACCGAGGATCCCGTGCACAGTACTTTGGGAAGTGCCGATGCTTGTCACCTTTAGTTGTGTCGTCTAAGCTACCAGGTTAGGTTAGGTAAGATTCGTCTGGAAACAGGACAAGGGTTTCCTGATGTGGGTCTTAGTCATATCAAGACCCGCCACTGGAACTTTTGATCTGACAAGAGGCCTTCCACTTGCTTACCTGATCCACCCCCTTTAAAAATTAGGGATATAATTATAACCATTTAAGCGGCTAGTTTATTAAAGAATTAGACATGTGCAACATCTGGGTATTTTTATTTGTAGACGTTTCGCCATCCAGTGGCTTTATCAGGACAAGGACATAATGTGAAGACTGTAGAAGCATCAACAATAAAGGTACTCAGATGTTGCACATGTGCCTAATTCTTATATACCAATATCATGGAATCATGGTACAAAGGACACTGCAACATCATGAAATCATGGTAAAAAAGACATCTCCACAATCTTCTTGCTTGCTCCTGGCCCATCCCTTGGGTATGACCTACTTCCACTGGGGAATCTCGGGTGCCAGTGCCAATATCTTCCTCTGCTGCACCTCCCTCACCTGACGCCAGTACATAAGCGCCAGTTTTTCTGCCTGTGCTTCAGATTCGTGAAGACTACGGTGCACTTCACCAGCTCCAAGACTGAGGAAATGATCATCTCATCTACTGTATATAGGTCTACAGTCTTCACATCATGTCCTTGTATTGATAAATCACTGGATGGCGAAACGTCTACAATAAAGATACCCAGATGTTGCACATGTATCATTATACTGAAAAGAATATATCTACACACCTGCAGATTCACAACTTTTCACAAAGACTTACAAGTCATTAAAGGTCAAAGCCGTTCTGAGGAGACATAGCCAAGATATACTGATACCAAGAAACCCAGCTTATTATAATTATATTTCCAACTTGTCATCTTCACACACTAATAAGTCTCAACCTTCCTGTAAGTAGGATAAACTAGTGTTGCAAATCAGAAGCTGGTCAGAAGAGGCTTTCTCATGTTATTGTACAAACAGTATCCAGGAGTGGGCCGTGCAACACCACCTACAGGAGTGGGCCGTGCAACACCAACTACAGGAGTGGGCCGTGCAACACCAACTACAGGAGTGGGCCGTGCAACACCACCTACAGGAGTGGGCCGTGCAACACCAACTACAGGAGTGGCGTCAGCACCAACTACAGGAGTGGGCCGTGCAACACCAACTACAGGAGTGGGCCGTGCAACACCAACTACAGGAGTGGGCCGTGCAACACCAACTACAGGAGTGGGCCGTGCAACACCACCTACAGGAGTGGGCCGTGCAACACCAACTACAGGAGTGGGCCGTGCAGCACCAACTACAGGAGTGGGCCGTGCAGCACCAACTACAGGAGTGGGCCGTGCAACACCAACTACAGGAGTGGGCCGTGCAACACCAACTACAGGAGTGGGCCGTGCAACACCAACTACAGGAGTGGGCCGTGCAACACCAACTACAGGAGTGGGCCGTGCAACACCAACTACAGGAGTGGGCCGTGCAACACCAACTACAGGAGTGGGCCGTGCAACACCAACTACAGGAGTGGGCCGTGCAACACCAACTACAGGAGTGGGCCGTGCAACACCAACTACAGGAGTGGGCCGTGCAACACCACCTACAGGAGTGGGCCGTGCAACACCAACTACAGGAGTGGGCCGTGCAACACCAACTACAGGAGTGGGCCGTGCAACACCTACAGGAGTGGGCCGTGCAACACCTACAGGAGTGGGCCGTGCAACACCACCTACAGGAGTGGGCCCTGCAACACCTACAGGAGTGGGCCGTGCAACACCACCTACAGGAGTGGGCCGTGCAACACCAACTACAGGAGTGGGCCGTGCAACACCAACTACAGGAGTGGGCCGTGCAACACCTACAGGAGTGGGCCGTGCAACACCTACAGGAGTGGGCCGTGCAACACCACCTACAGGAGTGGGCCGTGCAACACCAACTACAGGAGGGGGCCGTGCAACACCAACTACAGGAGTGGGCCGTGCAACACCAACTACAGGAGTGGGCCGTGCAACACCAACTACAGGAGTGGGCCGTGCAACACCACCTACAGGAGTGGGCCGTGCAACACCACCTACAGGAGTGGGCCGTGCAACACCTACAGGAGTGGGCCGTGCAACACCACCTACAGGAGTGGGCCGTGCAACACCAACCACAGGAGTGGGCCGTGCAACACCAACCACAGGAGTGGGCCGTGCAACACCAACCACAGGAGTGGGTATGCACCACCAACTACAGGAGTGGGTATGCACCACCAACTACAGGAGTGGGTATGCACCACCAACTACAGGAGTGGGTCATGCAACACCAACCACAGGAGTGGGTATGCACCACCAACTACAGGAGTGGGTCAAGCAACACCAACTACAGGAGTGGGTATGCACCACCAACTACAGGAGTGGGTCAAGCAACACCAACTACAGGAGTGGGTCGTGCAACACCAACTACAAGAGTGGGTCATGCAACACCAACTACAGGAGTGGGTCATGCAACACCAACTACAGGAGTGGGTCATGCAACACCAACTACAGGAGTGGGTCATGCAACACCAACTACAGGAGTGGGTCATGCAACACCAACTACAGGAGTGGGTCATGCAACACCAACTACAGGAGTGGGTCATGCAACACCAACTACAAGAGTGGGTCATGCAACACCAACTACAGGAGTGGGTCAAGCAACACCAACTACAGGAGTGGGTCATGCAACGCCAACTACAGGAGTGGGTCATGCAACACCAACTACAGGAGTGGGTCATGCAACACCAACTACAGGAGTGGGTCATGCAACACCAACTACAGGAGTGGGTCATGCAACACCAACTACAGGAGTGGGTATGCACCACCAACTACAGGAGTGGGTATGCACCACCAACTACAGGAGTGGGTCATGCACCACCAACTACAGGAGTGGGTCATGCACCACCAACTACAGGAGTGGGTCATGCACCACCAACTACAAGAGTGGGTCATGCAACACCAACTACAGGAGTGGGTCATGCAACACCAACTACAAGAGTGGGTCATGCAACAACTACAGGAGTGGGTATGCACCACCAAGTACAGGAGTGGGTCATGCACCACCAACTACAGGAGTGGGTCATGCAACACCAACTACAGGAGTGGGTCATGCAACACCAACTACAGGAGTGGGTCATGCAACACCAACTACAGGAGTGGGTCATGCAACACCAACTACAGGAGTGGGTCATGCAACACCAACTACAGGAGTGGGTCATGCAACACCAACTACAGGAGTGGGTCATGCAACACCAACTACAGGAGTGGGTCTTGCACCACCAACTACAGGAGTGGGTCTTGCACCACCAACTACAGGAGTGGGTCATGCAACACCAATTACAGGAGTGGGTCATGCAACACCAATTACAGGAGTGGGTCATGCACCACCAACTACAGGAGTGGGTTATGCAACACCAACTACAGGAGTGGGTCATGCAACACCAATTACAGGAGTGGGTCATGCAACGCCAACTACAGGAGTGGGTATGCACCAACTACAGGAGTGGGTATGCACCACCAACTACAGGAGTGGGTATGCACCACCAACTACAGGAGTGGGTCAAGCAACACCAACTACAGGAGTGGGTATGCACCAACTACAGGAGTGGGTATGCACCAACTACAGGAGTGGGTATGCACCACCAACTACAGGAGTGGGTATGCACCACCAACTACAGGAGTGGGTATGCACCACCAACTACAGGAGTGGGTATGCACCACCAACTACAGGAGTGGTTATGCACCACCAACTACAGGAGTGGTTATGCACCACCAACTACAGGAGTGGTTATGCACCACCAACTACAGGAGTGGGTATGCACCAACTCCAGGAGTGGGTATGCACCACCAACTACAGGAGTGGGTATGCACCACCAACTACAGGAGTGGGTATGCACCACCAACTACAGGAGTGGGTCATGCAACACCAACTACAGGAGTGGGTCATGCAACACCAACTACAGGAGTGGGTCATGCAACACCAACTACAGGAGTGGGTCATGCAACGCCAACTACAGGAGTGGGTCATGCAGCACCAATTACAGGAGTGGGTCATGCAACGCCAACTACAGGAGTGGGTCATGCAACACCAACTACAGGAGTGGGTCATGCAACACCAACTACAGGAGTGGGTCATGCAACACCAACTACAGGAGTGGGTATGCACCACCAACTACAGGAGTGGGTCATGCTACACCAACTACAGGAGTGGATCATGCAACACCAACTACAAGAGTGGGTCATGCAACACCAACTACAGGAGTGTGTCATGCAACACCAACTACAGGAGTGGGTCATGCAACACCAACTACAGGAGTGGGTCATGCAACGCCAACTACAGGAGTGGGTCATGCAACACCAACTACAGGAGTGGGCCGTGCAGCACCAATTACAGGAGTGGGTCATGCAACGCCAACTACAGGAGTGGGTCATGCAACACCAACTACAGGAGTGGGTCATGCAACGCCAACTACAGGAGTGGGTCATGCAACACCAACTACAGGAGTGGGTCATGCAACGCCAACTACAGGAGTGGGTTATGCAACACCAACTACAGGAGTGGGTATGCACCACCAACTACAGGAGTGGGTATGCACCACCAACTACAGGAGTGGGTCATGCAACGCCAACTACAGGAGTGGGTTATGCAACGCCAACTACAGGAGTGGGTATGCACCACCAACTACAGGAGTGGGTCAAGCAACACCAACTACAGGAGTGGGTCATGCAACACCAACTACAGGAGTGGGTATGCACCACCAACTACAGGAGTGGGTCAAGCAACACCAACTACAGGAGTGGGTCAAGCAACACCAACTACAGGAGTGGGTCATGCAACGCCAACTACAGGAGTGGGTCATGCAACACCAACTACAGGAGTGGGTCATGCAACGCCAACTACAGGAGTGGGTATGCACCACCGACTACAGGAGTGGGTCATGCACCACCAACTACAGGAGTGGATCATGCAACGCCAACTACAGGAGTGGGTATGCACCACCAACTACAGGAGTGGGTATGCACCACCAACTACAGGAGTGGGTATGCACCACCAACTACAGGAGTGGGTATGCACCACCAACTACAGGAGTGCGTCATGCAACACCAACTACAGGAGTGCGTCATGCAACACCAACTACAGGAGTGGGTCATGCAACACCAACTACAGGAGTGGGTCATGCAACACCAACTACAGGAGTGGGTCATGCAACACCAACTACAGGAGTGGGTCATGCAACACCAACTACAAGAGTGGGTCATGCAACACCAACTACAGGAGTGGGTCATGCAACACCAACTACAGGAGTGGGTCATGCAACACCAACTACAAGAGTGGGTCATGCACCACCAACTACAGGAGTGGGTCATGCAACACCAACTACAAGAGTGGGTCATGCAACACCAACTACAAGAGTGGGTCATGCAACACCAACTACAGAAGTGGGTCATGCAACACCAACTACAAGAGTGGGTCATGCACCACCAACTACAGGAGTGGGTCATGCAACACCAACTACAAGAGTGGGTCATGCAACACCAACTACAGGAGTGGGTCATGCAACACCAACTACAAGAGTGGGTCATGCAACACCAACTACAAGAGTGGGTCAAGCAACACCAACTACAGGAGTGGGTCATGCACCACCAACTACAGGAGTGGGTCATGCAACACCAACTACAGGAGTGGGTATGCACCACCAACTACAGGAGTGGGTATGCACCACCAACTACAGGAGTGGGTATGCACCACCAACTACAGGAGTGGGTATGCACCACCAACTACAGGAGTGGGTATGCACCACCAACTACAGGAGTGGGTCATGCACCACCAACTACAGGAGTGGGTCATGCAACAACTACAGGAGTGGGTCATGCAACACCAACTACAAGAGTGGGTCATGCAACACCAACTACAGGAGTGGGTCATGCAACACCAACTACAAGAGTGGGTCATGCAACACCAACTACAGGAGTGGGTCATGCAACACCAACTACAGGAGTGGGTCATGCAACACCAACTACAGGAGTGGGTCATGCAACACCAACTACAGGAGTGGGTCATGCACCACCAACTACAGGGCTCCTGTAGATGTGAATAGCTACACCAACCTTGCCTTAGTTACAGTGAACTAAGCAGTGAAAATCTGATGCCAGTCGAATAAATCATTCTCGAGTTGATAAACGAAAACATCAGATGGAGAAAATAACATTAAATGGCTCACTAAACTAGTGAGTTTTATAAACGTCAAAGAGTAACCTTCCATATTTCTCAGTTTTGATTTTTTGCTTAATTTTTATGAAAATTTTTACCTGAATTTCCTTTTCATTTTTATTTACCCCTGTTTTATCTTTTATTTTCGCACTCACCTTTTTTCTGTCTTTTACTTAAGTTCTTAATATAACAAGTGAAGCATCATGAGCTTTGCCTAAGATAACTGAGAAAGATCTTCCATATGTTTTTGACCTTTAGTCTCACCTTTTGTAAGGGATATTATGCTACTACACTGGACACGCACACAAGACCAACCAGACTAATTGATAAAGCAAACAAATCAATGTATCTGCAAGTAAAAACAGGTAAATAAAAAAAAACGATTATATTTGAAGGTGGTTGACCGAGGAAAGGCAGGAGGGACACCAGTGACCGGGGGATGGATACGTATCCATCATTTGATCAATTTTTGGCCAATAAGTGATTAATAATTTGTCATTGACAAATTAGTAATCATTTATTGATCAATTATTAATCATTTATTGATCAATTATTAATCATTTATTGATCAATTATTAATCATTTATTGATCAATTACTAATCATTTATTGATCAATTATTAATCATTTGATCAATTATTAATCACTTATTGATCAATTATTAATCACTTATTGATCAATTATTAATCACTTATTGATCAATTATTAATCACTTATTGATCAATTATTAATCACTTATTGATCAATTATTAATCACTTACTGATCAATTATTAATCACTGATCAATTATTAATCACTTATTGATCAATTATTAACCACTTATTGATCAATTATTAATCACTTATTGATCAATTATTAATCACTTATTGATCAATTATTAATCACTTATTGATTAATTACTGATCAACAATTGGTTTACGGGGAATAATTTGGAACCACCAGAGATTATTTTAACGATAGTAGAAAATATCTGGTGTACGACAAATTATTTTTGGACCACGGGAAATCGTGCTTTTTTCCTAGACTTCTGGGTAATATTTATGGTCCATGACACAATATTTTGGGATTAATAGAGAATACGGGATAATATTTTGAGTAATGGAAAAATTTCTTTGACTGCTTGAGAATACTTTTCTATAACGAGAGAATATTTTGGACTAAAGGACCGCGAACGAATATTTGGGACTACAAAAGAATATTTGGAACTACAAAAGAATATTTTGGGACTACAAAAGAATATTTTGGGACTACAAAAGAATATTTTGGACTACAAAAGAATATTTTGGGACTACAAAAGAATATTTTGGGACTACAAAGAATATTTTGGGACTACAAAAGAATATTTGGGACTACAAAAGAATATTTTGGGACTACAAAAGAATATTTTGGGACTACAAAAGAATATTTTGGGACTACAAAAGAATATTTTGGGACTACAAAAGAATATTTTGAGACAGACAAAAGAATATTGACTACAAAAGAATATTCTGGGACTACAAAAGAATATTTTTTAATAGGGTAATATTTTTTAGAAAGCCGAGGGTCAAATGCGCCATTAGGACGGCTCGGTTAAACAATCAATGTCGTGAAGGCAGTTTTGATGGGCTGGCTTCAGTTTTAAGTAGAGAAGTACGTTCCTTGGGCCCAAGAGCTGGTTTTTATTCTCTTGTTCTTACATTCTAAAGCACGTTCTTCATATTCATTACGTTCTAAAGCACGTTGTTTGTGAGCATTACGTTCTAAAGCACGCTGTATTCATTACGTTCTAAAGCACGTTCGCCCTGCATCTCACGTTCTAGTGTGCGTTGTTGGTGCATCTAACGTTCTAAATACGTTCTTCTTGCAACTTAAAATTACTGCCTTCGACCGTCTTACGTTGTGAAGCACGTTCTTCGCGCACATTATATTCTAATGCACGTTCGCCCTACACGTTCTAATCCACGTTCTGTTATATGTTGCTCGTGCATCTTACATTCTAAAACACGTTCTTCCTGCTTCTTTCGTTCTAAATCGCTATTTTCGAACATTTTACGTCCTAAAGCACGTTCTTCTCGAATGACTGTTTTGATTACGTTCATTTTATATAGTCTTACGTTTGGAAACACGCTGAATATCAACGTCAGGATTAATGTATTTTTCTTACGTTATGAATTACGCTTCGTGTGCGTCGTAATTTGAGTTACGTTTAACGCCAGGGTTCTTTCGTTCCGAAGGACGTTCTTTATCTAGGTTTGCGTTAAGTTCAAAATTTTTCCGTACGTTTGAAAGACGCTAGACCGTGCATCGTGTCCTGGGTATAGTTGAACGTTACGTTCTCACGTTCTTTGTACGTCGAGGCCTGGATTACTGTAGGTTCAACACGTTCAAGTAAGTATTGAAGTTTTTGATGGTCTTGCCTTCTGTGGGTCACTAACATGTATAATTTTGCCACGAACATTTGGAACTAAATTGTCCACCGACGTCTTCAATAAGCACATTCCTCCCTCCCCCCCACGGACGTCGCGAACAAGTACAATCAAGTCCGGACGGTTGATGCATTGATGACATTAAATAAAGTGTGTATGTATATGTATGTATATATATAATTAACACATCGGTCGTTTCCCACCGATGCAGGGTGACCCAAAAAGAAAGAAAAATACTTTCATTATTCAACACATTCACCATCACTCATACATAATCACTGTCTTTGCAGAGGCGCTCAGATACGACAGTTCAGAAGTCCCTCCAAACTGCCAATATCCCAAACCTCCCCTTTAAAGTACATTGTACTTCCCATTTCCAGGACTCAAGTCCGGCTAACCGGTTTCCCTGAATCCCGTCACAAAATATTACCCTGCTCACATTTCATCAGTTCGTTAGGTCTCAAAAACCATTCGTCCCTATTCACTCCTAACACGCTCACGCACGCTTGCTGGAAGTCCAAGCCCCTTGCCCACAAAACCCTCCTTTACCCCTCCCTCCAACCTTTTCGAGGACGATCCCTACCCAACCTTCCTTTCCCTACAGATTTATACGCTCTCCAAGTCATTCTTTGTTCCATTCTTTCTAAATGACCAAACCACCTCGACCCCTCTTCAGCCCTCTCACTAATACTTTTAGTAACTCCACACCTTCTCGTAATTTCCACACTATGAATTTTCTGCATAATATTTACACCACACATTGCCCTTAGACAGAACATATCCACTGCCTCCAGCAGCTTCCTCGCTGCAGCATTTACAACCCAAGCTTCACACCCATATTAGAGTCTTGGTACCATTGTACTTTCATACATTCCCTTCTTTGCCTCCATGGATAACTCTTTTTGTCTCCACATATACCTCAACGCATCACTCACCATTTTCCCTTCATCAATTCTATGGTTAACCTCATCCTTCATACATCCATCCGCTGACACGTCAACTCCCAAATATCTGCAAACATTCACTTCTTCCATACTCCCTCCCTCCAATGTGATATCCAATTTTTCTTTATCTATATCGATAAATTAGACACATGTGCAACTCTTGGGTATCTTTATTGAGGAAACGTTTCGCCACACAGTGGCTTCATCAGTCCATACAAAGGAGAATCTTGAAGAACAGGAGGAGAATGAGGTAATCAGTCCCTCAACCTTGAGTCGATGTGGTCAGTCCATCATACTTGAATTCAAGACTGATGGACTGACCACATCGACTCAAGGTTCAGGGAGAGTGACCTAGTAGCGACCAGTGAAGAGGCGGGGCCAGGAGCTTGGACTCGACCCCTGCAATCTCAACTAAGTGAGTACATCTTGCATAAAATGCAGAATTAAAAAAACTGGCATTTTCATCCAATTTTCATGAACAAACGAGTAAAAAACCAGCCATCTGTAACTAATCCAGCAATAACTCTCCTTTGCCAACTCTGTTACATTTATCAACACCGAAAATATTTACAACCTTCTGGTATTTATGAATACATATGTAACATTCTACCAAAATACTTTGATATTTTGTTTTAAAACAGAATGAAAGGAAAATAATAGCGAGAGGTGCACAGTGGTGCTGGAGAGGTGCACAGTGGTGCTGGAGAGGTGCACAGTGGTGCTGGAGAGGTGCACAGTGGTGCTGGAGAGGTGCACAGTGGTGCTGGAGAGGTCCACAGTGGTGCTGGAGAGGTGCACAGTGGTGCTGGAGAGGTGCACAGTGGTGCTGGAGAGGTGCACAGTGGTGGTGGTGGTGGTGGTGGTGCAGCAGCAGCAGCAGAAGAAATCACTGAAGGTACTCCTTCAGTCCTTCAAGAAGTCACTCAAGGAATTCATTCCTTTCATCTTTAGTAAGTCACTGATTATTACAGTCCTGGGGAGCGCTAAACCTGTAGGGGTCACACCGCGCCTCAAGGGTATACAAGGCATTCAGACTCGATTCAAGGAACTGGATCACAAGGAAGTCACTGCAAGTCCTCTTGCAGTCCTTCAGAAAGTCTCCATCTGACAGCAACAATGTTTCATTACAGTATTTAGTTTCAATGAAACAAGTTTATATGCGTTTTTTCCTGAAGTCAGTCCGGATATTTTTGCAACCTTTTATTCTCTACCGTTAGTGGTCACCTCATTATTGGGACATTGACTGCAGAGGAGGATATAATTCCTATAACTAGGTCGTTTTTACTCGCCAGTAACAGCTTGGGAGGAAACAATTATCCCTGTGTAACGCCACTAGCCCCACACTCTCCCATCCCGACGTTTTGTTCCTTATAGTAACTCAGTTTCATGTTGTTCAAATATTCTGTTAGCCTTGTTAACCCCTTTCATTTTATCCCAGCTTGCTTCTCTAATCTGCTAAGTAGTTTTCTAACTGGTCCCGTATAAAAACTCTTTGTCCAGTCTAGGAATATGCAGCCTACCTAGCCCTCTCGGTCTAGCTTAACCTTAGCAGTGCGTTTCTAGGAAGTTGGTGAGAAGGATTTTTCCATTTTCGAATCCATACTGGTGTTGTAAGTTGAGTCCAGTACTTTAGAGGGGTGAAAGTACTAATACACACACCTAACACATCTTTATTGGGACCTTGGTCACTCCAAATGATAATTCAGGGTAATCAGGGTTCCAAGACCCAAACGTGTTCCATAAGGATGTCCAGAGTGTATGCATGTGTTTTTTGTCATCCATATTGTGAGAGTCAATGCACTTTGCTCCGATCCGTCTCTTTCTAGGATTTTTCCTGTAATTTGCTTGTTACATTCGTTACAGAGACTACTGCAGTCTGGAGTTCAGAGCCTTTTGTCTGTCACACTCCAGTACTAGTACTATATTTACCATTTTCCAATCATTTGCCACTTCTCCAGTCTCTTAGTTATTTATGGAATATCGGTGTTAATGACTTGCCTAATATTTCAGCTTCTCTTACTTTCATTGGTGATGTTTTATCTTGCTACCTCTGCAGTTTTAAGTACCATCAAGAGTCCCCTTACGTACTCAGTTTTCAATACCTAAGAGTTTCATTTAAGTTATTCTCCTCTCTTCCATCTCGTGTACCGGCCTTCCTTTATCTGCACGAGATACTGACAATTTCTGAGCTCACAGCATTCCTCGGTATCATTTCTCGTTAACGTATCTCCTTTCCCCTGTATTATCACTTAATCTTTTATTTGCAGTTTATTTCTTGTGTGGCTATGATGCAGCGTTGTCTTAGCTCTGCTGCCCATCCGGACACCATCTATTCTGGCTCTTCTGCCAGTTCCATTTCTCTCCGGATTCTGCTCCATTCTGTAGCTTTTTCATGCTTCTGTGTTCCCAGCTTTTGCCATCTTACATTAACGCTTGAACTAGAGGTTCTCTCGGTGCCTTTCCTGCTTCCTTACAGATGTATACAATCATCTGTTTCATCTGAAGAATTACTCTTATGCAATATTTGGGAATCTTTATTGTAGAGACGTTTCGCCAGCAAGTGACTTCTTCAGTCCGGTACAGAGATTAATGGTGGAAGATGAGTAATAGTTTGAGGTAATCAGTCCTCAGCCTTGCTAAGGAACTGATTACTTCAAACTACTTCTGAAGCCACTTGCTGGCGAATCGTTTCGACAATAAAGACTAAAAAGTGTTGCACAAGTGTAATTCTTCAACTTGTCGGTTTTGTAAATTATTTCGTCATTTCTCTGTCATTTCTCTGCGTTTCTGGCTTAAAATGATCATTTCCTGGGTAAGCCGCTCCCTAAATTCATCTCCATCTTGTGCTTGAGCCAGATGATGCCTCATCCCACAATTATATCATCTGTACACCAGTCTCTTGTTCTCCAGTATCTGCATTTTTCAGTTTATCCTCCACCAGGTCACTAATTGTTACGACTCTGTTGTCGTTTACGACGACAGACGCTCCATTACATAGTTCTTCCTCTCTCTTGCTAAAAGTGGGGAAAGAAAATTGTTTTAGCCTCTCCAGGATAAGATTCTCTTACACCTGTCACGTCTTAAACGTGATGCTTGATTCGCCGGTACTGTCCCGGCCCGGGTCTTTTCAGATGGTTACCCGGCGAGCGTGTTGCTTCAGGAAATGTTACATTAAAACATTTCCGCAGCTTGTTCCTGCCTGACCCTGAGCCCTGGTGTCAGTTCCAGCTTGTTTCTCGGTGTTTCAAATCCCTTCCTATCATTAGTTTACCTCTTGTTCTGCCGGCTTCCTTTGACATCTTATTAATGATGCTAAATGTTGGTGCATTGTTCTTGTATTCTGTGTGTGTGTGTGTGTGTGTGTGTGTGTGTGTGTGTGTGTGTGTGTGTGTGTGTGTGTGTGTGTGTGTGGGTGTGTGTGTGTGTGCGCGCGCGCGCGCGCGTGCTTGAATGAGTGCTTCTGCGTGTGTACGCGCAGGCTTGAACAGGAGATTGACTTGGTCTGGGAGGCAAGCTGCCTGCTTGCCTGCCTACTTGTGAGTATCTGCCTGCCTGCTTGCCTCCGCCTGCCTGTGCCTGCCTGCCATAATCTGGAGACTTACAGTCTCAGGACTTGTTCAGAAACGTCAAAATGTTCTTGTTTCAACTCTGTACACTGAAACAAACTTATCTGGAACTAGAGTATTGAACGTCAGCAAGATCGCTAAGTCTCAGCAAGATCGCCGAGTCTCAGCAAGATCGCCGAGTCTCAGCAAGATCGCCGAGTCTCAGCAAGATCGCCGAGTCTCAGCAAGGTCGCCGAGTCTCAGCAAGATCGCCGAGTCTCAGCAAGATCGCCGAGTCTCAGCAAGATCGCCGAGCCTCACCAAGATCGCCGAGCCTCACCAAGATCGCCGAGCCTCACCAAGATCGCCGAGCGTCAGCAAGATCGCCGAGCGTCAGCAAGATCGCCGAGCCTCACCAAGATCGCCGAGCCTCACCAAGATCGCCGAGCCTCACCAAGATCGCCGAGCCTCACCAAGATCGCCGAGCCTCACCAGGATCGCCGAGCCTCACCAGGATCGCCGAGCCTCACCAGGATCGCCGAGCGTCACCAGGATCGCCGAGCCGTCACCAGGATCGCCGAGCCTCACCAAGATCGCCGAGCCTCACCAAGATCGCCGAGCCTCACCAGGATCGCCGAGCGTCACCAGGATCGCCGAGCGTCACCAGGATCGCCGAGCGTCACCAAGATCGCCGAGCGTCACCAAGATCGCCGAGCGTCACCAAGATCGCCGAGCGTCACCAAGATCGCCGAGCGTCACCAGGATCGCCGAGCCTCACCAGGATCGCCGAGCCTCACCAGGATCGCCGAGCGTCACCAGGATCGCCGAGGGTCACCAAGATCGCCGAGCGTCACCAAGATCGCCGAGCGTCACCAAGATCGCCGAGCGTCACCAAGATCGCCGAGCCTCACCAAGATCGCCGAGCCTCACCAAGATCGCCGAGCCTCACCAGGATCGCCGAGCCTCACCAAGATCGCCGAGCCTCACCAGGATCGCCGAGCCTCACCAGGATCGCCGAGCGTCACCAGGATCGCCGAGCGTCAACAGGATCGCCGAGCCTCACCAGGATCGCCGAGCCTCACCAGGATCGCCGAGCCTCACCAAGATCGCCGAGCCTCACCAAGATCACTTTCCCTCGTCTCTTCTCAAAATTATGCAATAAGAATAATCACGCCTTAAGGGAACTTGTCTACAAACTGTGTTAGATGCGAATATTGTTGTGTCTTGTTGGTGAAAGGTTCTTAATCCAAGGAACTGGAACTATCCTGCCCTGGATGGGCTGATTCCCCCATCCCCAAGGCGCTGTATAATCCTTACGGGTTTCGTGCTTCCCCGTGGATATAATGTAGCTTGTGTTGTCAGTAATGGAAGCTCGCCCAGGGAGGTGACCTCTGACCTTATATATTCAAAGTAAGGTCATTAAATCCAGCCACACTGGGGTATATTGTGGGGGAAAAATTCATCTCTTTGTTCCCTCCTCCAAACACATGCGTCTTTGTTCTCTCCTCCAAACACATGCGTCTTTGTTCTCTCCTCCAAACACATGCGTCTTTGTTCTCTCCTCCAAACACATGCGTCTTTGTTCTCTCCTCCAAACACATGCGTCTTTGTTCCCTCCTCCAAACACATGCGTCTTTGTTCCCTCCTCCAAACACATGCGTCTTTGTTCCCTCCTCCAAACACATGCGTCTATGTTCCCTCTTCCAAACACATGCGTCTTTGTTCCCTCCTCCAAACACATGCGTCTTTGTTCCCTCCTCCAAACACATGCGTCTTTGTTCCCTCCTCCAAACACATGCGTCTCTGTTCCCTCCTCCAAACACATGCGTCTCTGTTCCCTCCTCCAAACACATGCGTCTCTGTTCCCTCCTCCAAACACATGCGTCTCTGTTCCCTCCTCCAAACACATGCGTCTTTGTTCCCTCCTCCAAACACATGCGTCTTTGTTCCCTCCTCCAAACACATGCGTCTTTGTTCCTCCTCCAAACACATGCGTCTTTGTTCCCTCCTCCAAACACATGCGTCTTTGTTCCCTCCTCCAAACACATGCGTCTCTGTTCCCTCCTCCAAACACATGGTCTCTGTTCCCTCCTCCAAACACATGCGTTTTCTGTTCCCTCCCCCAAACACATGCGTCTCTGTTCCCTCCTCCAAACACATGCGTCTCTGTTCCCTCCTCCAAACACATGCGTCTCTGTTCCCTCCTCCAAACACATGCGTCTCTGTTCCCTCCTCCAAACACATGCGTCTTTGTTCCCTCCTCCAAACACATGCGTCTTTGTTCCCTCCTCCAAACACATGCGTCTTTGTTCCCTCCTCCAAACACATGCGTACACGCAAAGGCCACACAAGCGCCCGCGCGCGGGCACGAAAAAACACACAAAACTTCATATAATTGTAAGCTAAAACAAACAGAAAACTAACCACCAATAACATAACTCTGTTGTTGTAACTACAACACTGAAGACTGGACACGACCAACATAACTGTTGTTGTAACTACAACACTGAACACCACCAACATAACTGTTGTTGTAACTACAGCACTGAAGACTGGACACCACCAACATAACTGTTGTTGTGTTGTAACTACAACACTGACCACCACCAACATAACTGTTGTTGTAACTACAACACTGAAGACTGGACACCAACATAACTGTTGTTGTTGTTTTAACTACAACACTGAACACCACCAACATAACTGTTGTTGTAACAACAACACTGAAGACTGGACACCACCAAATAACTCTGTTGTTGTAACAACAAACAGGTACGTAGTTACAATAATGGTCACACGATACATGGGTTTAATTTTGCGGTTGGGTAGATTATCTGACTTGCGTTGTCTGTGATAATCAATGTGTCTCGACCATTTCAGTCACCTCGCACTGGTTGTCAAAGGAAGATGAGGTTGATCAGCCACCTGGTGGACGAAGTCCAGAGCATCTACCACCCCCATGAGCTGGATGACCCATACGGGTCTAGCACTTCATGAAATACAATATACAACTCGATAAATATTAGATCGAAGCTGTTGAGTGGAGACGATGCATGCAGATGTTGAATGCAGCATTAAAAATGTTTAAAGTATTTGGAGTCATGGTAATCATTGCAATGACTGGATAATGATACTACTGATGGACTTGAAACTTGCAGCGCTGGCGTGTTCTCCTGAACGTAGGCTTGACATTATAATTGTGCTCTGCCTAATTTAAACCAACAGCGTCAACCTATCTTGGCTAGAAAGAACACTGATAAAGTGTACAACAGCCTCTTTGCTGGCTAGATGGACCACTGATGCAGTGTACATCAGCCTCGTCCTGGCTAGATGGACCACTGATGCAGTGTACAACAGCCTCTTCCTGGCTAGATGGACCACTGATGAGTCATGAAAAGATTCAGTCCAACAGACAACCACAGCGGAGTTTATTTATATAGAGGAAGATGTGAAGTACAGAGATCAGTACAGCTGTGAGGCAGGTGGTGGTGGTGGTACCAGTACAGCTGTGAGGCAGGTGGTGGTGGTGGTACCAGTACAGCTGTGAGGCAGGTGGTGGTGGTGGTACCAGTACAGCTGTGAGGCAGGGGGGTTGGGGGGTGGGCCAGTACAGCTGGAGGGAGGTGGTGGTGGGGTACCATACAGCGTGAGGAGGTGGTGGTTGGTA
>NC_069440.1:15641365-15707538 GCF_026875155.1 Cherax quadricarinatus
CCGCCATGATCAACCTTGTTTTTCCCGCCAGAAATTTACAGCCTATTTTTTCCCCGCCAGTAAATACACCCTATTTGGTTCCCCAGCCAGTGATACAACCTAGTGTTCCAGAAATTTGATAAAACCTAGTGTTCCAGAAATTGATAAAAACCAAGTTTTCCAGCCAGTAATACAACCTAGTGCCCCCGCCAGTGATAAAAACCTTTTCCCCTGCCATAAAGCCCACCCCCTTTTTCTACCCATATTGCAAAAATGAAACTGAAAATGTAGGGTTTTCATTTTTATCATTCCCCCAAACCCTCAAAAATTCGATTGCAAACATTACCATGTTTAAAAATGATGGAAAATTAATTATCAAAACCCTATAATACAGTACAGAGTAAATTTTAAACCCAAAAATATGATGCGCTTTGTTTATAAAAGTGTTGCAAACCCATAAAGGGATGCCTTGATGCTTGAGTGGGGCTTTGTTTAAAACCAAATGGATAAATTTTCCTTTTAAATTTCGAACTTGATTTTTCCACTTTTTCCCAGGCTCTTTATAAACCCCTATGGATTTAGATTTCCCTATAATAATACTGATTTTTTTGGGAGAAGGTTAGTACCTCCCCGGTTTCTGAAGGACGAGGTAAAAAGTACATTTTTGTACATCATGAAAATTCAAAAAAAAAACCGGGCAAAAATTTGGTATAATCCTCATTTTCCCAGGCGTGGACCCGGGGGGGTTTAGCGCCCCCCCCAATAAATAATAATAAAATAGCATTTTAAGCAATTTTTTTTCTATGGTTGAAACCAATATAAAAAAAAAAATTATACAGGTTTGGGGGGTTTAAAACTTATAGTTTGCAAAAAATATTGACGGGAGAAAAAACGATTTTTATTATATGTATTAAATAATATTTTTATGACATATTATATAAATATATAATAATATTATATTATATTTATATAAATATTATATAAAATTATATATATATATTAAAATTTTTATTATCAAAACCGGCCGATTCCCCCCAAAGGCAGGGGGGCCAAAAAAGAAAAATTTAAACCTAAATTCACTCCATAAATGCTTCCCGAAGGGTCTTTACACTACATTTTTTAAAACTGCAACATTGGGAGCTCCCCCAAAAGGAACCCGGGGGGGGGGGGGGAGGTCCTTTGATGCGGTGTAGAACTCTTGACCTAGAAACTGGAGTTCCCCTTTCTTTTCCCGGGATCAAACTTGACGCACCCCTTATGATTGCAGTAACTTCGGGGGAGCAAAAAAGTAAAATTACGGTGCCCAATTAAGGCTGAAGGGGAACTGGTGTCTCCCATTTTATTTTTGGGTTTATTTTTCCCTTTTATTAAAAAAAACCCATGGGTTTTAGATTTTTTTTTTTTGGTAAAAATTAAAAATTAAAAATTTCATGTACAATGACACGTACAGGCCTTCATACTTTACATATTTTTGAAAAGGCTTTATTTACCCCAATAAAATGAAAAATGATAATTTCTTTTCCTGTAATTTAAGCATGAAATTTTTTAATGCGGGATTATTATAATTGTTTTCTTGTTAAAAAGCCCCGGTTATTTGCAATAAAAAACAAATTGACCTTTTTTTTCCAGACAAAAAAAAAAAAACCCTATATCCATCTAGAATTTGGTTTGAGCTATAAAAAGACCCCTTTCACTTCTTTATTAAACAATTTGTAAGATACACATTTTTATCCAACAAACAACCACATCACATTAAAACAGTAAATTTTTTTAACACATTTTTCATGCGCAAAATCGGGAAAAAAATTCGTTGAACCGGGAAAAAGGTTGTATAAGATAACACCCTCTGAGATATACAATACCCTCTCTTTTTAATAGTTTTCCAGATTTAATGCTCAAAGATTTGACACCCCGAACAAAAAAAATTAAAAAAAAATGTACAACAAAAAATTTGTATACCACCCAACACAAAAAACAAAAAAGGAAAATAAAAATTTGGGCCACCCCCGTTATTTTTACTTTTAATTTTTTTATTATATTATTTTATTTTTATTTTTATTATTATTATTACTTTTCATGGAATTGCTAACCCCGTGGGAAAGTCATACAGCGCCGGGTTTAATTTGGGGGGTTTTTAAAACCTTGTTTAAAGGAAGGGAAAAAAAGGCCCAAATTCCCTTTAGTTTCGGATCCCCTCACTAGACCCAAGGGAACCTCCAAAAGAGGCTCTCGCAAAATAAATGCAAAACATGTACTGCCAAGATGGCTTTCCCACCATATTTTACTTCACCCCCCCCTCCCTCCCCCCGGCACCTGAGCCAGACACGGGGCCGGGTGTGGGGGAAAGCGAAAAACCCGTATGAATCATACTGCGCCGGGGGAAAAGAAAGGGGGAAACAATCAGGTTTAATCGAAAGGGGGGCATAGGCCCCTTTTCCTTTGGGACAAGAGCCCCCCAAACCAGCGTAAAAAGGAACCCCCTTGAATGGGGGGAGGGCCACCATGATAAATAATGGTAAAAAAAAACCCCCGCCCCAGAAAATGCTGCCCTGAGGCTCCTCATTCGGGGAAAATTTCTGTCATCGTGATAAAACCTGGCCGCCCCCAGGATAAACACCTGATAAAACAAGTAAAAACCCCCACAGGGATGCGTCCCACACGGCATCTCCCCCCCCCTCGCCCCCCAGATAACCCTCTCATTTGTCATAAAATTATATAAGTTGATAAACATTTTCTCAACATAGGAATCTTTATTTATTAATTTTTTCCCCTGAAACTGTAGGCTTCTTTCGGTTGAAAACAGGGATAAATTTAACCTTTGGAGAGCTCAGCTTTGGGGGAAGAGGGGGGGAAGACAAATTTGGGTGAGGAGTTTTAAAGTCATAAATCCATGCGAGGGGATGATTTTTCTTGCACCAAAGTTGATTCTCCAAGAGTTTTCGAGTGATGAAGCCAGTGGGCAGGGCAAAACCTTTGGTCAATAAAGTTTTCCTAATGTTGCCCCAGGGTTTTCTTACCCCCCACGTCAAAAACCTCAAGGTTTTTAACACCCCGGAACTCTATTACCCCCACTAACCAAATAAAACTGGGCCCGGGCTTTAATAAAACCCCTTTCCATTTTTCCCCACAGCAGAACATTTCCAGGGGAGTGCAAGGCCCGCCTCTCCATCCCCATGATCTATTTTGGAAACGGGATGGGCTAAAGTACTAAAGTGAGTGCTTTTTTTGTTTCTTCCGCTGCTAAATAGATACTGAGTGCATTTCTGTATGACCCTTGGGGTTTACCGTTTTGCTTTGATCGCTGTACAAATTTTTTTTTAATTGAACTGAGAAGATTAAAAAACCCGGCCGCCCAGCACAGTTTTTAGAGTTGGAAAAACCCTTTCTCGTTTAAACTTGCCTTCTATGAAAAAGCGGGAAAATTTGGGGAAGAGGGATGGTATGGCCCTGTATTTTTTTTGGCCAGCAAGAATGCTTTTCCCCACATTTTGGGCAAATGAAAAACTTTTGGGGCATTTTTGAAAAAAATTTCGCGGACTTTTTGGTTTTTGATTTTGTGATATAATTATACAAAAAGTTGTGAGCAGACGTATTTCCTTTTAATTAATAAATTTTGCTGCGAAATTTTTAAAAATTTTCCCTGAAAAATTTTTATCACATTTCATTTTCATCTCTTTTTAAAATGGCCCCGGGCTTGCTTGGAGCTCCTTTCACCTCAATAAGAGGGCCCCCGGGTCGACCCCCCGGAAATGGGAAACGCGGGAAATGTTTTTTACACTTGCTCCCTTCTTTCACTTAGCAGAAAAGTGTATGAAATTCTTCTCTTATTATTTTTTTGGAAGTTTTCAAACTTGTATTTAAATATAAATAAATATATATATAAATTTATATAAAACTTTAAAATATATATTAAATATATATAAATATATATTATATATAATATTATAAAATTTATATATATATATATATTAATAATTTTTAAAATTATAATAAATTTTAGGGTTTTGTGTGGGGTGTTTTTGGGGTGTGTGTGGGGTGTGTGTAAAACAAATATATAACTAAATATAAAATATTATATATATAAAAAATTTTTATATATAAAATATATATATATATATATTATATATATATTATATAGAGCTTAAAAAGTATTTAAAACTTTGCGTTTTTGTTTTGTGTTTTCTCCCCTTTTTTGGGGTTTTGCAGGGGTCGTTCCGGCCCCAAAACCCCCCGCCCCTTTGGGCTATTGGGTTACTATTCCACTTTTCCCTGCCCAAATGACCCCTTATCGTATCTCTTCTTAAAGCTATGTATCGATCCTCCCAGTACATACTCCAGATTTTTCCTTTCCCTTTACAACTTTTGATAAAGGAAATATTTCCCTTTAAAAACCCTTGACTCATTTGAGTTTTCAACTTCCAGTTGTGCCCGCATTTTGCTTTGTCCCTTTTGACCTGTGTGTTTGGGGTGGGGGGAGGGATCAGAATAAAAATATTCTGTTTCTCTCATAAACGTTAAGGTTATTTTTTGAGGAAAAAAGGGGGAAGACGGTTTAGGGGGAGCCCTTTCCCTAGTATGGGCCATTTGGGCCCTTTTCCATGTTTCCTTCTTTTCCCTTTTTTCCATCGCCCATATTCTCTTTGGTTTCTGGTCAGTTTGTTTCTTTTTTAGTTAGAGAATGTGTATAAAATTTCCCTAAAATTCATCTGTCTTCCATTTTGCTAAATGTGCCCCTGAATTTTTCCACAGTTTATTTTCAATAGAAATATTTGCATTATCTAAAAAATTTTTTCTCTCTGATAAGGGGGGGCCTTCATCCCGGGTAAAGGGCTCGTGTTTCCAAGAAACGGCTTACCCCTCCCATGCTTCCCGAATTTTGGGTTTTAAAAAAACCCAAAAAATGCATCTTGAGATCAAAAATGAAGTACCACTTCAGTACACTTCCGTGGAAGAATGTGCGGGAAAGGAGAGGGAAGGTTAAAATCCCCTGAGAAACAGGGTAGAATGCCTGAGAAAAACAGGTGTAAATGCCTGAAAATGACAGGTGTAAAATCCTGGTAAACGGTGTAAATGCCTGAGATGACAGGTTTTAAAAAATGCCTAGAGGGGCCCCATGTTAGAATCCCTTCTAATTAGATAAGTAAGGAGGCGGGGTGAGGGATTGAGAGGTGTTAGGAGACAGGTGATAATAGGCAGGTGCGTGAGTGGGTGCTTTGGTGGGGTTTAGGGGGTTGGTGGGTGCGGGGAGGTGTTAGTGTGTGTGTGGTTTGGGGGAGATTGACGGGCTGCCCCGGTCGGGCCCTGTCGCGTTTCGCTCCCCAATTTTCTTCCCCCCTTCCACATGGGGATTTTTTAAAAAAAAAAAAAAGAGGGCTTTAAACAAAGAAAAATTAAGAAAACCCCCAAAAATTATCCCACGGAACTAAAAATTTTAAACATTTGGAAGAAAGTGATAGAGGGAAAATTTTGGACATTTGGGCGTGAGGGGGCCCTAGGGGAAGTAAACTTCTTGACCAGGAAATGGACATTTTTAAAGCCATGGGTTAACATTTTAGATACTTTAGGATGTTATTAACATATAAAAACCCGTCCGTTTTTGGGGGAATGGTAGGTTCTTCGGGTTTTTTTCCCGGGAAGGGGAATTTTTTTTTAAATTTTTTTTCCCTGCAGAGCCGAAATTCACCAAGTTCAAGGAAACAAAACATCCTTTGATGCTTTCCCCAGACTTTTCCGCCTGTCGTTTTTAAAATGCTGTATTTGAAAATTCGCCCCTTTGTAGGTTTCTTTCAACCCAATAAAGTTTTTTTTTTTAAATTTCTGTTGATAATTTTGGGGACCCATGGGCATCATTTGGGCACTTTATACCATTTTGAAATAAAATATTTTTGTCTTTGTAAAATACTTTATTCGACCTCCACTTGTAAAATGTCTTTTTTTCCCCCAATCCCCCTAGAATTTTTGTATTGTGTTGATATTTTCGTTGTACCTGTCCCCTTTTTTTCGACCATCTCTTGTAAAAAAAAATTCACTATTCTCGTCGTAAAATAAATTCCCCCTTTTTAAATATTTAGTTTTGGTTTAAATAATTGGGGTAAAAATAAGTTTGGATGGGGGAAAATGAAGTATAAAGGGTTACGAGAAAAGAAAGCGACTTGTTCCCATATTGAGGGACAAACCCGAAAAAGAGAAAACTACAGTCCTTTCCTCACTATCACTTTCGATGATGAGGGAAAAGGGCAGCATAACAGAAAAAAGGGGCCCCCCGCGTTCCAAAACCCCCAGCGGCCACCCCCTACCGGCTGGAAAAAATGGTGAAGGGGTTACCTTGATGTTTGGAAAAAAAATTTTTTCGTTATCAAGGAGAGCGAAGGTTTGGGTTTTTTATGTTTTTGTATTTTTGGCCCCTGTCTTTCGTTTTTTAAGTTACATTGGGATTTTTAAAAAATTCCTTTCTTTTGGGACATTGAACGTTTTTAATAAATTTTTTCTATTTCTTAAGGAAGAGTAGGGAAAAAGTAAAATGGTTTTTAATAGCAAACAAAATGCAATTTTAAAAAGTTTTTGATCAAAGCTTTTCTTCAGTTTTAAACCCAAAATGTTTTCCCGACCTAAAACTAGATAGCAAAAACAGTGGTTTTCCTAAGTCCGGCATATTCCTTAAAGGGTTTTTATTATATCATTATGAAACTCCCATTCTGTAAGGGGGGTTCTGCAGCTAGGCTTTTTTAAATTTTGCAAATGTTAAATTTTTAATAATAAGGGGGCTTTTGTTTGGGCTCACCTTGGGGGTTCCAAATTTTTTTTTCGTGGCCGATATTTTGGGATATTAAAAAAGCATTGTTTGGGACCCTTTCCCTATTTAAAAAAAAAATTTTTTCCCTCATCAGTTCACAGATTATTGATATATCTTTTAAAACTAGATTCAGTTATGGTGCAGTAAAATCTTTTCCCAATGTCTTTTTCATTCTCGATATTTTTTAAAAATACTTTTTAGACCCTTTTTTTATATTCACTTATTAAAAAATTTCAACAGGATTGAAACAAAAGGGCCCAATTCCCGAGGAAACTCCGCCTTGACATGGAACTACTCAACGCTTTTTTTTTCCGTCACAAATTTAATCGTTGTTTCCTGTTTTTTGAGGCAGTCCTCGATTTTTCCCGAAGTTTAACTCCCATACCCCGGGCCCTTTTAAATTTTGGGCCCGCAATCTTCTATGTGGGACTTTACGAATTTTTTAACTGGGCGTTTATTTAAAAATTTACGATAAAATTTTTTCCTTTTGCTTAGTGGTAAACGTTTTCCCGCTACAAAACCCAAGGACCCATGCCGATCCTGGGACGGGTGAAAAAAGGTAAAAAATGTTTTTCCCTTTCCCCTTTTTCATCTTGCTTTAAAAGGTTTTCGGGGGGTTAGCCCACTATTGTGGGGTTTGTTTATGGGGGAAAAGGGGGAAAAAAAAAAAACAGTAAATTAAACCCGTCTGAATTTGCTTTCTTTGGTTAATCGGGGTTTCCAACTCTACGAGTTTAAACCCCAAAAATTTTCCCCCAAAAAAAACCCTGTCCCCCCATTTAATTTTCTGTGGGGACTATCGGGGTAGTTTCCCGTCGTTAACCCAAAGTCTTCAATTGATTTGTTAAATATTTTCTGTTAATGAGTAGTTGTTTTTTGTCTACAAGGGGCCCATTCCCGCAGTGAGTTTTTCTGACACAATTTAAATTTGGGTTTTTTTTTGTTCGGCTTCTCAAAGGGATTTTAAAAAAAGGGAAATCTTCATTGTGGGCAGTTGCAGGGGATAAAAGTGGCCTGGGAAAGTTTGTGCGTGTTTTTGGGGTGTAAATGCAGAAATGGGCGACTTTTTGAGTATTGCAGCCATTTCTTTGTTGTTGTTTGGGCGTTAAAGTTTTCAATTTGTTAATGGCATTAACATTACCTTTATCCTTCTTGAAAAGATGTATTTGAAAAAGTTTTTTAGAATTTTGCTTTAAACATTGTTTTAGGAATTTTTAATTTTAAGTTTCCGTTTTTAGGCCTTTGTATTTTTCCTTTTTGTTTTCCCTATTTTTTCAAAGAAGTTTCCCGGGCCCCGGGCTAAGGCTTTGGCTCGCAATCTCCCCGCAATTTTTGTAACCAGGGAGCTATCCGGGAGGGCCCCCTTTTCCGTTTGGGTGAATTGGAACTGTTTGGGGTTTTATTTTTTTTTTTCCCTATATTATCCCGGGGGTTTCCCCAAAACAGGATCGACAAAGCCACCATGGGGGCAATGAGCATTTTTCAGAATTGCCGAAATAAAAAATAACCCCTAGACACTAGGAAAATTTTTGTTGTTCGGCTTAACATTGCTTTTAATAATAATTTTAAAAGATTGTTTTAAAATTAAAACCCTTTTTTTTTCAAAACAAATTTAATTTAATTTTTTTTTGGCCTTGCAAATTGATCGGATTTATTTTCTTAGGTATAGGTTTTGACAGCAACCCCCCCAGGGAAGAAATAACCCTCCTGCCAGGGGACGTGAAACAAAAAACCCGTAACTGGGGTTTTTTTTGATGGTAAGGAATTTTCGGTTTCTTTTTTGTTCATAAACAAAGCTAAGATAACAGGAAATCTTGAAATCCTATTACACTTTGGGCACACTTTTACAAAAACGCACAAAGAATATATATATAATCATACATTAGGGTTTTTCCCCCCTTTTTCTAAAAAGCTCTTTTTCTTTTTTTATTTCTTCTATTGCCCTGGGGGAAAATGGAAAAGAAAACTTTCCCCGAAGCCCCCTGCGGTCGATGAGGCGACTAAAATTTCCGGGGGCAATGGGGCCCAAATAACCCCCTTTTCCTGTATACAATTCCCAAAAAAGAGAAGAAGGGAAAAAAATTTATAAAACGGGTTTCTTAAAAGGGGCTTTGGGGTAGTGCGGATGAAAGAAACAGATGGATTTCTGATGTTATGAAAGAAAAGAAGTTGGATGTCCGGCCCCAAACGAAACAAAGCTGAAGGGGGTAGGGGAAATTTTTGTGGGGGAAAAAAATGGGATTAAAATCTGGGTATCTGAAAAGAGTTAGAGCAAAGGAAGGGGTAGCCCGTAAAGTTAAAAAGATCAGTTATGGAAGGAAAAAGAGAAAATGAATTGGGGAAAATTTAAGAAATTTTGGGGATTAAAGTTAAAAGGGTTTGGGTGCGAGAATTGGGGCATAAAAAGCGTGTTGGGACCCGGGGAAGAGAGGAATGCAGAGGAAAAAGAGAGATTTTTTGGGGGATTTGTGAAGTATAGGAGCATTTGAACCCAAGGGAAGAGAAAAATTTTGGGGGGGGACTTGAATGCTAAAGGGGGGGAAAAAAACCTTTTTTTTTTTTTTGGGGGAAGGGGGGGGGGGGGGTAGGTAAAATTTTGGGGGGCCAGGTGTAAATGTAAAAGGGGGCCCTTTTATTGAACTTTGGGATAGAAAAGGGGGTTTGGTTTTAGGAAAAACTATTTTAAGAAAAAGGGATAAATAAGTATTTTCACGATAAAGATGTAGGGCGAAATTGGGGGGCAGTAGTTTTTGGATTTTTAAATTTGGGAGTAAAAGCCCGTTGAGTAACTTTTAGGATGTACTGTTTAAAAGGGGCCACAGATATATCAAACACTTTCTAGTTGTAGCTACATGAGAGTAAAAGGTTAAAGGGAAAACCCAAGGGGGAAAAAAAAAGCATTTAGGGAAAAGAGAGGGTTTAAGGTTTATAAACTAAAAGGGGGAGGCATTTTGGGAAATATAAAAAAACTATTGGAGGATTAAAGGGCTAAAGAAGCAAGGGGAATGGGGTCGAAGAGGTATTTTGGGGAGTTTTAAAAATGTAGTGTTGGTGCTCAGCAGAAGTTTGTGGTTACAGGAAAATGGGGGGGAGGAGGGGAAAAGGACGATTGGTGGAATGTTATTAAAGAGATTTGGAAAGGGAGAAAAAAATTTCATATTAAAAGTTTTTTAAAAAAAATAAAGTGATGCAAGGGGGGAAAATTTTATGGAGAAAAAGAGAGAAGTTTTAAAAGAGTTTTGGGGAAACAATGTAAAAAAGAGAACAAATGAGAGGGGGGTTAGATGTTTTTCAACCCAAATTTTTTTGAAAATAAGAAAAAGTTTTTTGGGGGAGATTTAAAAAGTTAAGAAAGCCTAGAGAAACAAAAAATTTGGGCAGTTAATAATAGGAGAGGAGGAGTTATTAAATGGGGGAGTTTTGAGGTATTGGGAAGATGGAAGGAATATTTTGGGGGAATTGTTAAAAAGTTGATGAAGAAAAAAAGCTGTGAGTTTTGTGTATGGCAAGGAGGAATAACATTTTTTGGAGGGGAGGAAGAAACCAGTTGTGAGTGGGGGGGGAAAATTTGTGAGGCAGAAGGGAAAAAGAAAGGGGGTAAGGCAGCCGGGTTGATGGAAAAAAAATAGAAATGGGAAAAGCAGGTGGGGATATAGTTTTGGAGTGGTTGGTGCAATTTTTTATATAAATGTTTGGAAGAGGGGAAGGGGACCTAGGGATTTGGGGAGAGCATGATATTTTTCCCTTTTATAAAGGCAAAGGGGATAAAAAAAGGGCAAAAATTTTGGGGGATAAGTTGTTGAGTGGGACCGGTAAAATGTATGGTAAGTTATAATTGAAGAATTAAAAGTAAAACGGAAAATAGGATACAATGAAAAAGGAGGCTTTAGGAAAAGGGAGGGGTGTGTGGACCAGGGGGTTTACAGTTTTAAAAAAAATAAAATGAAAAAGTAAATTTTTTTAAAGGGTAAAGAGGGTTTTTTGAATTTATGGATTTGGAAAAGGGGTATGACAGGGTTTGGGTAGGGGGGCAATGTGGGAGATGTTGCAAGTGTATGGGGTAGGAGGGAGGGTTTCTGAAAAAAAGGGGAAGAGTTTTTACGAGGATAGGGGAGGCCCAAAATTAGAGTATTAGGGAAAAGGGAAATTTTTTTCCCCGTAAAAGTAGGCCCTTTGACAAGGAAAGGGGATGTCACCGTGGTTTTTTAAAATATTTATAGATGGGGTTGTAAGGGAAATAAAAGCGAGGTTTTTCCCAAAGGGGTTGGGGGTTAAAAAAATAAAGAAAAACACACAAAAAGTGGGGGTTGTCACAGCTGCCTTTGTTATGGGCCCCTGTGCTCGGGGATTTTTGAAAAAGAAGTTGCAGGGGATTGGTGGATGAATTTGGTAGGTGTGCCAAAAAAAGGGGAAATTTTAAAAGGGGAATAAAAAAAAGGGAAAAAAGTAAGGTTTGAGGGGTAACCCAAAAAAATTAGGTGATGAAAGATTGAATATCAGATTGGGGGGGGAAAGTTGGAGGGGGTGGGAAAGTAATTTGTTTTTTGGGGGGTGGGACCGTTTACGGATGGGCCTATGAAAGATGAGGGGAATTAAAAGAATTTATTAGGGAAAAAGAGTGAGTGGGTTTCACTTAGGAGTCTGTTTGGGACAAAGAAACTTTGTCCCCCCCTTTGGGGGCAAAAAAGGGGGGAATTTTATGAGAGTATAGTTTTACCAACGCTCTTAAAAAGGGGTGAAGCGTGGGTGGAATGTTGCGCGAGGGGAAGGCTGGGGGGCAGTGGGAAATTCCCTGTTGGGGGGGCAATGTTGGTGTGAATTTAATGCAAGGGAAAGTAGTTGGGGAAATTTGGAGGGGGTTTCGGGATTACCAAAAATTTTTGTCCAGAGGGGGAGGAAGGGGTTTTTTGAGGGGGTTTTCGGACTTTTAGGGGAGAATGGGGGCGAAAAACAGAATGCCTTCAAGATGGATCAGTCTGTGTGGAAAGGGAACGGGGGAGGGGTCGGCCTAGGAAAGGGTTGGAGGGAGGGGGTTTAAAAGGGGGTTTTGTGTGCGGGGGGCTTGGGCTTCCAGCAGGCATTTTCGTGAGCGGTTTTAAAAGGAGTGAATGGGGGGACAAATTTGGGTTTTTAATTTCTTTAGGCTGTTGGGAGTGGGGCAAAATAAACCCTTTTGAAAGGGATTAGGGAAAAACCCGGGAGGCCGGGGCTTGGGGTCCCCGGGAAGGGAAAGTACAGTGCCCGCACTCAAGGAGGGGTTTTAAGTTGGAGTTTTAAAAAAATGGGAGTGTAAAAGCACCCCTTTTGGGGGAAAACCGTGATTTGGGGTAAAATGGTGAAAGGTTTTTTTCTTTTTCGGGCCACCCTGCCTTGGTGGGGGGGAAACGGCCGGGTTTTTTGATTTTAATTTTTTAAATAAATTTAAAAAACTTTCGGAAACAACGCATTCAGGGTATAAAAACTTTTTGGAAAAATGCATTTTTAAAATGTTGCAAAAAATTTTTTATTCTTTCAGACTGATAAAGAAAAATTTCATTGTGTTTTTTTTCAAAAAATAGGCAACTATTTTAAAAAAAAATTTTATATATGAAATGACTACACAATTAGTTTGAAATTAAGCAAAAAAAATGCATCACAGCTGGTTTTTCCAAGGGGCCGGGTTTTAAGTTTAAAACATATTTTTACCCAAAATTGTCTGGGTTTGTTAGCAAAATAATAAAATAAATGATTATGTAATATGAACATAAGTTCACCGATGGTAATAAGGCCAACAACCCATACTTATCTCAAATGAAAATAAGAATTATAAAACCGAATGCACTCGAGAGGAATCTTTATAGCTGCTCGCTCATCATTTTCATTGGCCATGAGATGTTGTTACATCCCTCAAATAGCAGAGGAATGGCAACAACTTGTGCATGATATACCAGAAGTAAAACAGCTACATCTCTTTTGAGCACATCTTATGAGTTTGGCAGTTGCTAGAGAGGACACAGGGTTAGATCTAAAGCTATGATATATTTTCCATCCATAATCTGTAGTGAATGGGGATGGGCGATGCTTACCTGCAGTTTTCCAAAGCTGTATGCTGAAGATAGAATGTCAAGTTCTCATCAGTCGGCGGAAAGGTTTTCATTGATGGTGCTGCTCCTGGCCTCTTGGAGCACTGAAGAAGTCTGTTCTAGTAACAGGGAAAGCAACTCGACAAGTAGCTGCTTTCACTAACTTGGTTCAGGCTCAGGGAAATTTGCCTTTCTTTTAAAGATTTTGAAGCTTTTATCTTTGTCTTATCACAACCTTCGACAACATCCTTACCTGGCAGTTGGAGACATCATCTAGAGCAAATGTTGATGTATTGATGTCAGTGAATGTGTCAACAGAGCGCGCCACTTGATTTTTTATCAATGTGTATCACTAATATATGTACATCGGTATCATCTTATAATAAGAATAGTGAACATTTTTGTCATCATCAGCTATAAGCATGTAACTAAGTGTTAATGTCTGCTTTATGACTGAACAGACTCATCGGGACTGACCATTTATGTATTTTCATCTATGATATAAGGACAAAGAAGCCATGGTTCTCTGCATTTCTCAAAATTATCTTCCTGTTAGTAGATGTTCTTGGGGTGAGATTATATGAGACAGAACTACAAATACAAATTTTTATTTTTTAGGCGGTACAAAGTAATGTTGCTTACATGTAATAAAACATTAGTAGGCACAGAAGAAAGCCACTGTTGCTGTCTTACACGTGCTTTAACATTTGTAAGACAGCATATTAGATAGACATAAAATTCATTGGCCGTATTTGCTGAAGTGTTTGAAACAGTTCTTGCATGGGCACGGCTACATGGGAGATCAGTTGAGGTCCATCCTCAGTCAACAGTAGCTTGTGTTCCTGAGTTTACTACTACAGAGCTCCTCTCTGCAGTTGCCACTGCAACCCCTTGTCAATTTTGCTTACAACTTTTCTTTAGTTTACAAAGTTTTCGTCTGTATATTTGTTATGAAAGCCTTAAAGGATTCACGAAATCGTAATAACACGATTGTAAACAAACCACGGAACGGGTGGGTTTGAACCCATGGCGAGTGAGTATTACGACTCTCGCCATAGGTTCAAACCCCACCCGTGCTGTGGTTAGCCGTAAGGGATTCTGTAGCAGCTTTGACTTTCTTCCTTTATGGAAATCTCTTCCTAGTTCTGATGGTTTGGCCCAGCTGCTTTACTCCCTTTCATTCTATCCTTTACCTCATGCACTTTCATTACATTAACTCTTCCTTACTCCTGCCAGATATTATCTATTTAACCTGAAAAAATAAATATATCACGAAATCCTACAAATTTTAAATGGAGAATCCTGCAGCATCCACATTATCAATTCATATTTGATCGTTGCAAATAAAAAATTATTTCCCCCGAGTGGGGAAGCAAAGGTTTAAAACGTCAAAACTATCAAAAATGTATATTAAAAGCGACGTTATGGCAATAAACGATGTACGGTATACCCATTTTTCATGGCGGCCAGTTTGGATTTCTGCGAACTCCGCAGGATTGGTACCTCTGTCAGAGAGCTCCGAGGATAATGAATCTGTAATAAACCATTGGATTCCAATAACTTGAGGCTGACCCTCTCTGCTGATGGTATGATCTTCAGGGTTAATAGTTAAGTAGATGGAGAAAGTGGAGGCATTTGTGATTGCTATGGAGGAGTGAAAAGACTACCTCTGGTCCTTGCATCCCATCCTTCCCTCCACCATGTAACAATTCCGATGATCCCTCTCCGCATTTACCTCTATTTCTTCTTTCCTCCTTCCCTCCCTCCTTCACTTCATTCCTCCACGGTATAGAGGGTTGACGCAGCAGACCTCAAATGGTTGGTTCTACCATCACTTGGATGGTACCACCACGGTGAATATATCCTTTTGTTTTCAGGAAGTATAGTCTGTGCGTATATCCTTGTTGTCGGGGAGGGGGAGGTAATATCCTTATGCTGTCAGGGGATATGTGCTGGCATTGTGAGGAAGCTATATCTTTGTGTTGTCAGGGGATATATCATTGTGTTGTCAGAGAGTATATGCTGGTGTTAAGTCAGGGAGTATACTGTGTGCGTATATCCTTTTATTCTCAGAAGGGAATATCCATGTGTTGTCAGGGGTATATGCTGATGTCGGGGGATATATCCTGGGTGAAGACTGTGTTGTACTACACCCCACGATAGCCAACTGACACCCAAGTACCAACTCACTGAACAGGGAACACTGGTAGCAGGTGTAATGAGACCTGCTTACACGTTCTGCCCAGTCTGGGGATCAAACCCAGGATGTTTTGGTCATGAGCAGAAACCTCTACTGCTGCGCGACATGTCCACTAAGGCCAGTCACATTTCCCCACTCACGTTATCTACCTTTTCCCTAACGAGTCATCCACCTTTAAACCACTCGGTTCATCCACTTTTTCCAGCTCAGGTCATCCACCTTTTCCCACTCAGTTTATGCACCACCTTTTCCCACGCGGGTGGCTGTGTTTGCTCCATTGATCACTGTTCTGTTTCCTGGGTAAAAGTTCAGTGGTTGTTGTGGTGTACGTGTCCAGAGCACGGGAAAAACATTCAACTTTTCAACTATCAACTTAAACAAACGTTCGTGCTCTACGTGCTGCCAGTTTTTCACTGGTATTTCGTTAAACGTATACTGTAATAGTGTTCCACCTGGCACGTCAGTTTTTCACTACGGAAGCTACAGTCAATTACGACCTATCTGTGTGGAAACAAAGCTGTGCATACATACGAGGCTATATATAAAATTGACAGATTTTTACAAATTACATCCAGTCTTCTTTCTATTTATTTTTTGCAGGGGTCTACACGCAGCTCCTGGCCTCGCGTCGTAACTACAATCGATTCAGTTTTAATGACTGCAAGATTTGCGTCTTATCTTGCATCTTTATGAGACAAAAACTATCAGCAGTCTTGCTAGAGTGTCAAGAATTTAATAGGTTTTCGTTTCAGTGCTCGATCATGCTTTTCTTGAATCCCTGTATGGTGTCTGTCTACCCTAGGCTCCCTAACTGTACATCTCACACACTGTTGCTACATGGCTGTGGCCGACTTTGAGGACCACGTTTACGGTCCGGCCTGAAGCCTAACTTTAATTGCAAAATTATTTGTAAAATTATTAATGTTAAGAAAATGTTCATTAATTGCTTAGTCATGCTGTTGCTACCAGCAGCCCGCATACGTGCACTGTATCCCTCACTATCTGGCTTATGTGACATCGAAGGAATTGGTTCCATTTCCTCTAGAATGTTCTAACTTTGCTCTAGTTATATATTTTTTTAATTGGAGAGTCATGGGCCACAGATGTTGACACAGTATTCTCTGTACTTATGGCACCCTTGGTTTTCAGTGAATTTATTCTACGCTTTCTCTCGTATCTTTCACCCCGGTAAGTCATATAGCATTATGTAAATTAGGGGCCTTAACCTCATATTTTCCACATATATTATCAGATATATTTCATCGTCCTAGAGCACATTCCAAGTGCTTTGATGCGTTCCCAGTAGTGTAGATACTAAGCGGGCAGTAAACGACCTCCGTAAATTTTGTCAATCTAATTTCTCGCTGATTAGCCATTCCTATAACTGTTAGGGTAGAACTGCTGTTTCTCTAAATAATCCACACCCCTCATTACCGATGTTCATATCGCGACACAGCATTGGACCTCAGATTCTTTCACCTGCTTCAACAGACGCATTACCCTCTAGATAGTTTTGTGTCTAGTCTTCTTTCCATTACTTTACACTTACGAGGATTGAATTCTAGTAAAGATTTGCCAGACCAGGTTTGCAGCTGCTCAGATAATATTGGAGCTTCTCTCTCCCATCTAGATGTTCTCCTTATTATCAGCATTCTTGCACAGGATTACATTACTTAGTACCCGCAGATAAATTGAGCATCAGGACCATCTGAGGTATTGCATTAATGGTATAAAATACCGACAAGTTAATAAGACACATTCTGAAGACATTTTGCCAATCAGTGACTTCTACTATTCATTACCTCTGTATTGAATTGATAAAGCCACTGATTGATGAAACGTATTCCGAATGAAGATACACAGGAGTTGCACGTGTGTATTATTTATCAAGCATCTGAGGTATATAGTAAATAATTCCTGGGTGACTCAAATCATCACTGCTGACCATTGTCATACTTCTGCCAGCACACTCCTTCAGTTTTATCTACTTCCAAATACTTTTTAAATATAATCCTGTTGTATTTAACAGATTATACCTAGTGTTTATGCTCTTACTTTTTTTTTTGTCTTTCACTAATTCTTCTTTTTGTATGTCATTCATAAATTTTAAGAAGTTTGCTTAATTTTTCTTTTTGATATTTCCGGATTCTTTAACCATTAATTATTGTATGCCCTTTAACATCACTAGAGTAACATTTCGTTGTCTGCTTGTGTGTATGTCTGTCTGTGTGTCTGCCTGTATGTTGTCTGTGTGTTGCTTGTTTGTGTGTTGTTTGCCTGTGTGTTGTTTGCATGTGTGTTTTTTTTTGCCGGTGTGTTGTTCTGTCTTTGTGTTATGTTTGCCTGTGTGTACTCACCTATTTGTGGTTGCAGGGGTTGATTCATAGCTCCTGGTCCCGTCTCTTCACTTGTCGCTACTAGGTGTGTGTGTGTGTGTGTGTCTGCCTATGTGTGTGTATGTATCTGCCTGTGTGTGTCTGGCCCCCTCCCCCCCTCTCTCCTGTCTGTGTCGGCCTGTGCGTACATGCGTGCGTGTACATCAACATCGGTCAACGACTGACGTGCAAATTTACTGCCACTTGTCAGGGTAATCACTAGGCACACGGTCTAGACATGATTAGCTCTAGACCAGTTTGTTCTTGCATACGCTGAGCAATTGTCATAATCAAAAATGTCATGGAAACTCGTACCAGCTAACACACTCAAGACTAACCTTTATTGTATCATGTTTCTTACAAGAATACTCATGACATATCCCGGAGTTAGCCACGTATGCTTACTTAGCAGCGCATTGTGTGATGACTGGTCTGCACCAGCAAGGTGGTTCCTGGTGGTCCACAGTATAGATATTTCGTTGATGTAACTTGGATGGCACACGATATGCTCTGAAGATGATCGAGAATATTATGGTAGCGACTTATTAATTAACTTGTTGGTCATGACACGAGAAACACCCCAGCACATGACATACACATTTCCCATGTCATGAGCAACAAGTTGAAAAGTTAAAAATATCGTCGATGCTTCTAAGAGCTTATCATGTGTGTGTCATTCAAATTACATAGATAATGAAATATCTAAAGTAAGTAATATTTTCAATGGTTGACATTACACCCATATAAGTTTATTTAGCAGGCTCTGATGTTATTAATTTTTTTATATAAAATTCAGAATCTTGCATCTGAAGACTTCAGTAAATACTTAGTGGTGTCATATAATGAAAAGCTGATAGAAATCATCGCTGTATAGTCCTTGTGGCTTAGCGCTTCTTTTTGATTATAATAATAATAATAATAATGATAGAAATGATAATCTCGTTATAGAACAACATTAATGTAGCATAGACACAGTAACACTGCCAACACATTAGTAGTAATTAGTAATCTTTATGACAGCTTTGACAAGCCTGTTTTCGTTACCTAGTAAGGCAGGGCCACGAAAAAGTGGAATAAACGCTAAGTTGTTTGAAGAGGCATGTGGATGAACGCTAAAGTTATGTTAAAATATTGAACACAAGCAGTGGTGTGTTCTGACATGCACGGGAGTGTAAACACAATAGGAATTTTGATAATTATAAATTGGTGTTTATATCTTATAATTACGTAAAAAAAAAGGAATGAAATCATATTGCTGACAGCAGAACACAGCCCACAGCAGAAGACCTTCCACAATAGAACACACCCTAGAGCAGAAATCCTCCCTCAACTTCGCAAGGGATCAGTCCAGAACCTGCCTGTGTATATGTAATCTACGAAAAAATGGATTCCAGGGAAGGGGAGTCAGTGCTCACAGTGACTCGACAGAAAATGGGATTGAACAGCAGCCCGCGAGTTTGCTCAATAGAAAATAGAATTGACAAATGCAGTAGCCTAAATTTATCAGAAAACGAGGTGAAGGGATGCCCATTGCTCTGTATTAATCAGAAAACAGAATTAAGGGATGTTACCCCTGTGTGGATATTATATTATAGTGTGTATGTATATATATATATATGTCGTGCCGAATATGTAAAACTGGTCAATTAGCAAGAACTCGTTTAAAATTAAGTCCTTTCTGAAATTTTCTCTTATACGTTTAAAGATATATTTTTTTCATTAATGTTAATGTAAAAATTTTTAATTTTGCACAAAAAGAATCTTAGAAAACTTACCTAACCTTATTATAACAAGAGCAATTTATTTTAGCCTAACCCAATTAAATATATTTTAAATACGTTTACAATAGTTTAATACTAAACAAACACAGTGAAATATATTTTTTTCGTTAGGTTCAGAACGATTTTGGAGAAATTATTGCATATACAAATTTTCACTTGTCCTATATGGCAAGATGAACGTTGCTATTTAAGCCAAGATGGCAAGTTCTGCCTATTCGGCACGACATATATATATATATATATATATATAATATATATATATATATATATATATATATATATATATATATATATATATATATATATATATATATATATATATATATACACCACAATGCCACACAGGTACGCAGCAAGTAAATTGGGCATGCCACAAGTCAAGTGGAATACAGGAACGAATTTTAGTCTCCTGTTCGGGTACCCGTTCCACGCAATTGGTCAGGCTAAGCTTCGTCTACGTTAGGTTGTTGGGATTAAGATCACACTAAGTGTAAAGGGTTTATTATATGCAATAAAGACTACGGAGGCTTGTCCCTGGATCATTAGTTTATTGTTTGGCGATACACCAACTGATCGGCACCATAACTAAACCTTTAGAACCACATCAACAACCAGCAGTCATTAGGAGATCGAACACTCAGTCTACCTTAATTTTATTTATATAAGACTTGATCCTTGTTAGTTCTTCCACCACAACTGATTGCAAAAATGTGGATCCTTCAGTCACCGCTGCTGTCAGCTGTCACTGGACGAAGGGGGAGGGAGGAAGAGGGGAAAGATAGAAGAATAAAGGTAGAGAGCGAGAAAGGGGGAGGGAGGAGAGGGGGAAGTTAGAAAAATAAAGGTAAAGAGCGAGAAAGGGAGAGGCTTATTGTTATGTTGTCTTACTGACGTTGTGTTGTCTTACTGACGTTATGTTGTCTTACTGATGTTATACTGTCTTATTGACATTGTGCTGTCATACTGACGTTGTGCTGTTTTACTGACGTTATGTTGTCTTACTGACGTTTTACTGTCCTACTGGCTTTATAAACATAAGATTGGAGGAGCACTGTAGCAAGCCTACTGGCCCATACACGGCAGGCCCTTATCAAAACTATCCATATATTCGTCCAACCTTTTCCCGAAGCTACGCAAGAATTTGCTTCCGTACCCCAGGCACCAATTATACCCAGCCACCCCCCCCCCCTCATATATTTCAGTCTCTTTTTGAAGCTACGCAACGTCTTAGCCTCTATACCCTACTCTGAAGATTGTTCCATTCATCGACAACTCTGTTTGAAAACCAGTACTTACCTATGTCCTTTCTAAATCTGAATTTCTCGAACTTAAATCCGTTATTTCTGGTTCTTACTTGATTTGATATCCTCAGTATTTTATTAATAACGCCTTTGTTTATGCCCATCATGCACTTACATGTTTCAGTGATATCTCTCATTCTACGTCTCTTAGGAGAGAGAAGATTCAGGGCTCTAAGTCTGTCTTCATATGGAAGATTTCTTTTACAGTGAATCAACTTTGTCATCCTTCTCTCATTGTTCTCCAATGAATTTATATCCATTCTGTAGTAAGGAGATCAAAACTTAAGCAGCATAATCTAACTGAGGCCTTACTAGTGATGTATAGAGCTATAAAATAACTTCTGGACTCCTGTTACATATACTTCTTGATATACATCCAGGTAATCTGTTAGTCTTATTGCGCACACTTAGACACTGTTGTCTTGGCTTTAGATTTCCGCTAACCTTGACTCTCAGTTTTTTTTCACATTCTGTATGATCAAGCTTTACATCACCTAGTTTATAACTTCGAGGGTTATTTTCATTCCCAAGAACTAGAGCTTGACACTTGTCCACACTGAGCTGCATCTGCCACTTTTCAGACCAAGACATTAATTTCCCCAAGTCGTCCTGGAGTTCATTTGGTATCCTCCTCGGAATCAATCATTCGGTCTATTTTTGTATCATCAGCAAATTTACTCATGTCACTTGCAATTCCTTCATCAAGGCATTAATTTAAATTACGACGTCTTACTGACGTTATGCTGTCTTACTGACGTTATGCTGTCTTACTGACGTTATGTCTTAGTGTTATAGTTTGTTAACTTATAGCTAATTTCTTGATACCATTATTATGTAGTTGTTGCCTTAGTGCATGATGTCAAGGCTACCTTCGTGCATGACTTCACGGTTACCATAGTAAATGATGTCAAGGCTACATTCATGACGTCAATGCTACTTTAGTGCATGACGTCAAGGCTACAGTCATGACGTCAAGGCTACTCTCGTGGATGACGTCGAGGCTAACTTCATGGATGACGTCAAGGCTAACTTCGTGAATGACATCAAGGCTACCTTCATAACGTCAAGGCTACTTTTATGGATTTTTTCTTGTTTGTATTGCGTTGTTTATTTTCTATGCCATTGAGAGCCGAGTGACCTATTGAGGAAGTGATCCCTAAACGTTACAACTATTACCACTGCCTTGGTGGCTGACGTCAAGACTACCTTATTGGCTGATGTCAAGACTAACTTATTGGCTGATGTCAAGACTAACTTATTGGCTGATGTCAAGACTACCTTGGTGGCTGAAGTCAAGACTACCTTATTGGCTGATATCAAGACTACCTTGGTGGCTGACGTCAAGACTACCTTATTGGCTGACGTCAAGACTACCTTGGTGGCTGATGTCAAGACTACCTTGGTGGCTGACGTCAAGACTACCTTATTGGCTGACGTCAAGACTACCTTATTGGCTGACGTCAAGACTACCTTGGTGGCTGATGTCAAGACTACCTTGGTGGCTGACGTCAAGACTACCTTGGTGGCTGACGTCAAGACTACCTTATTGGCTGATGTCAAGACTACCTTGGTGGACGATGTCAAGACTTCCTTGGTGGCTGATGTCAAGACTACATTGGTGGCTGATGTCAAGACTACCTTGGTGGCTGACGTCAAGACTACCTTGATGGCTGACGTCAAGACTACCTCGTTGGCTAATGTCAAGACTACTTTATTGGCTGACGTCAAGACTACCTTGGTGACTGACGTCAAGACTACCTTGGTGGCTGACGTCAAGACTACCTTGGTGGCTGACGTCAAGACTACCTTGGTGGCTGACGTCAAGACTACCTTGGTAGCTGACGTCAAGACTACCTTGGTGGCTGACGTCAAGACTACCTTGGTGGCTGATGTCAAGAATACCTTGGTGGCTGACGTCGAGACTACCTTGTTGGCTGACGTCAAGACTACCTTGTTGGCTGACGTCAAGACTACCTTGTTGGCTGACGTCAAGACTAATTTATTGGCTGATGTCAAGACTACTTTATTGGCTGACGTCAAGACTACCTTGGTGGCTGACGTTAAGACTACCTTGGTGGCTGACGTCCTTGGTGGCTGACGTCAAGACTACCTTGGTGGCTGATGTCAAGACTACCTTGGTGGTTCATGTCAAGACTACCTTGGTGGCTCATGTCAAGACTACCTTGGTGGCTCATGTCAAGACTACCTTGGTGGCTGCATGTCAAGACTACCTTCGTGGCTATGTCAAGACTACCTTGGTGGCTCATGTCAAGACTTCCTTGGTGGCTCATGTCAAGACTACCTTGGTGGCTCATGTCAAGACTACCTTGGTGGCTCATGTCAAGACTACCTTGGTGGCTCATGTCAAGATTACCTTGGTGGCTCATGTCAAGACTACCTTGGTGGCTCATGTCAAGACTACCTTGGTGGCTCATGTCAAGACTACCTTGGTGGCTCATGTCAAGACTACCTTGGTGGCTCATGTCAAGACTACCATTGGTGGCTCATGTCAAGACTACCTTGGTGGCTTATGTCAAGACTACCTTGGTGGCTTATGTCAAGACTACCTTGGTGGCTCACGTCAAGACTACCTTGGTTGTTTTGTCAAGCAGACTACCTTGTGGTGCTCACTGTGCGAAGAACTACCTTGGTGGCTATGTCAAGACTACCTTGGTGGCTTATGTCAAGACTACCTTGGTGGCTTATGTCAAGACTACCTTGGTTGTTTATGTCAAGACTACCTTGGTGGCTCACGTCAAGACTACCGTGGTTGTTTATGTCAAGACTACCTTGGTGGCTCATGTCAAGACTACCTTGGTGGCTCATGTCAAGACTACCTTGGTGGCTCATGTCAAGACTACCTTGGTGGCTCATGTCAAGACTACCTTGGTGGCTCATGTCAAGACTACCTTGGTGGCTCATGTCAAGACTACCTTGTTGGCTCATGCCAAGACTACCTTGGTGGCTCACGCCAAGACTACCTTGGTGGCTCACGCCAAGACTACCTTGGTGGCTCATGCCAAGACTACCTTGGTGGCTCATGTCAAGACTACCTTGGTGGCTCATGTCAAGACTACCTTGGTGGCTCATGTCAAGACTACCTTGGTGGCTCATGTCAAGACTACCTTGGTGGCTCATGTCAAGACTACCTTGGTGGCTCATGTCAAGACTACCTTGTTGGCTCATGCCAAGACTACCTTGGTGGCTCACGCCAAGACTACCTTGGTGGCTCATGCCAAGACTACCTTGGTGGCTCATGTCAAGACTACCTTGGTGGCTCATGCCAAGACTACCTTGGTGGCTCATGCCAAGACTACCTTGGTGGCTCATGTCAAGACTACCTTGGTGGCTCATGTCAAGACTACGTCAGTTTCCCAAACTGTACTTTGTTTCATGTAAATAATCTATGAAAGAAAATCAGATACAAGGATCGATAAATAATAATAATGGAGCTTTAATAAAGGTGCTCTAAAATAAGTCACAATCAGTATTAATGGAGCTTTAATAGACCAGTTCTAAAGCACGTATGATATTTTTGCGCTATTTATGGTGGTGAACCTTCAGTGTGGCTTCAGTCCATATACCATTACAACACTGTTAATTGTTACCATATTCCAGGTATGTTCCAGAAGTATCATTCCCGTGTTCCAGAAGTTCTGTCATTCCCGTGTTCCAGAAGTTCTGTCATTCCCGTGTTCCAGAAGTTCTGTCATTCCCGTGTTCCAGAAGTTATATAATTCCCGTGTTCCAGAAGTTCTATCATTCCCGTGTTCCAGAAGTTCTGTCATTCCCGTGTTCCAGAAGTTATATCATTTCCGTGTTCCAGAAGTTCTATCATTCCCGTGTTCCACAAGTTCTATCATTCTCATGTTCCAGAAGTTCTATCATTCTCATGTTCCAGAAGTTCTATCATTCCCGTGTTCCAGAAGTTCTCTCATTCCCGTGTTCCACAAGTTTTATCATTCCCGTGTTCCACAAGTTGTATCATTCCCGTGTTCCACAAGTTGTATCGTTCCCGTGTTCCACAAGTTGTATCATTCCCGTGTTCCACAAGTTGTATCATTCCCGTGTTCCACAAGTTGTATCATTCCCGTGTTCCACAAGTTCTCTCATTCCCGTGTTCCACAAGTTCTCTCATTCCCGTGTTCCACAAGTTCTATGATGTTCCATCATTTCTGTGGTCGTGGCATATTTCAGATGTTTCAGGCACTTTGCTGAACTAGCAGCCTGGCAACGCATGATCTTGTTAGCTTAACTAACAACCCAACAAACCATGCCCTTCTTGTTAGGTTAACTAACCCAACAACCCATGCCCTTCTTGTTAGCTTAACTAACAACCCAACAAACCATGCCCTTCTTGTTAGCTTAACTAACAATCCAGCAAACCATGCCCTTCTTGTTAGCTTAACTAACAACCCAACAACCCATGCCCTTCTTGTTAGCTTAACTAACAACCCAACAAACCATGCCCTTGTTAGCTTAACTAACAATCCAGCAAACCATGCCCTTCTTGTTAGCTTAACTAAAAACACAACAACTTTTCTTGTTAGCTTAACAACTCATCCACTTTTTGTTAGATTAACTAACCACCCATGCCCTTCTTGTTAGCTTAACTAACAACCCAACAAACCATGCCGTTATTGTTAGCTTAACAAACAACCCAACAAACCATGCCGTTCTTGTTACCTGGAGTTACCTGGAGAGAGTTCCGGGGGTCAACGCCCCCGCGGCCCGGTCTGAGACCAGGCCTCCTGGTGGATCAGAGCCTGATCAACCAGGCTCTTGCTGCTGGCTGCACGCAAACCAACATACGAGCCACAGCCCGGCTGATCCGGAACTGACTTTAGGTGCTTGTCCAGTGCCAGTTTGAAGACTGCCAGGGGTCTGTTGGTAATCCCCCTTATGTGTGCTGGGAGGCAGTTGAACAGTCTCGGGCCCCTGACACTTATTGTATACAACCCAATAAACCATGCCTTTCTTGTTAGCTTAACAAACAACCCAACCACTCATGCCCTTGTTAGCTTAACTAACAACCCAACAAACCATGCCCTTGTTAGCTTAACAAACAACCCAACCACTCATGCCCTTCTTGTTAGCTTAACTAACAACCCAACAAACCATGCCCTTCTTGTTAGCTTAACAAACAACCCAACAAACCATGCCCTTCTTGTTAGCTTAACAAACAACCCAACAAACCATGCCCTTCTTGTTAGCTTAACAAACAACCCAACAAACCATGCCCTTCTTGTTAGCTTAACTAACAACCCAACAAACCATGCCCTTCTTGTTAGCTTAACTAACAACCCAACAAACCATGCCCTTCTTGTTAGCTTAACTAACAATCCAACAAACCATGCCCTTCTTGTTAGCTTAAGCTAACAATCCCAACAAACCATGCCCTTCTTGTTAGCTTAACTAACAATCCAGCAAACCATGCCCTTTTTGTTAGCTTAACTAACAACCCAACAAACCATGCCCTTCTTGTTAGCTTAACTAACAACCCAACAAACCATGCCCTTCTTGTTAGCTTAACTAACAACCCAACAAACCATGCCCTTCTTGTTAGCTTAACTAGCAGGGAAATTTCCATTTACCTCAATATTTGCTGTGGCTTATCACTTAAGATTTCCCGTTGATTACATACATGTGTTTTGTACTGCGATGAATTGCTTGACAACGCTGCTGACGATAGCGATCCCGCCGACGCCACCGCTGCCGCTGATACTTACGTAGCGTGACCTTAAGTGACTTACGAGTGTTCCAACTGTTCCGTTAATTGAAAATCTCCCGCTAGATATTTCCTGTTTTATTATTATTATTTTTTTTTGTATTCTGAACTTGAAGAATGCGTCAAAATACAGTGGCCGTAAATTAAAATAACGTTAGCTAACAGAACCAAGCGCAGCTTAACGTAGCGTAACGCTGTGAACCATAATGTATAATAGTGTAACGTACCCCAACGTACATTAAATTAGCCTAACCTTATACAGCCTAATGTATTCTTACCTAATGAATAGTAACGTTACGTAATTTAACCTCAGGCAACGTAATTGTAGTCTAACGTAACGTAATACAATGCAACCGTAAGCAACCTAAACCAACGTAACATAACCTGAGCAACGAGCGTGTCATGGTTCCAGGTTATGTAAGAGCAACAAGCGTGTCATGGTTCCAGGTTATGTAAGAGCAAAACAGGCGTGTCATGGTTCCAGGTTATGTAACAGCAACGAGCGTGTCATGGTTCCATATTATGTAAGAGCAACGAGCGTGTCATGGTCCAGATTATGTAAGAGCAACGAGCGTGTCATGGTTCCAGGTTATGTAAGAGCAACGAGCGTGTCATGGTTCCAGGTTATGTAAGAGCAAAACAGGCGTGTCATGTTTCAGATTATGTAAGAGCAACGACGTGTCATGTTCCAGGTTATAAGAGCAACGAACGTGTATGTTCAATTATGAAGAGCAAAACAGGCTTCATGGTCCAGGTAATTGTGAGAGCAACGAACGTCCCGTGGTTCCAGTCATGTAAGAACACCAGTTACCATGGTTCCAGTCACTAGAGCAACCAGTCTTACCATGGTTCCAGGTTATGTAAGAGCCCCAAAGTCTTACCATGGTTCCAGGTCATGTAAGAGCACCAGTCTTACCATGGTTCCAGGTCATGTAAGAGCACCAGTCTTACCATGGTTCCAGGTCATGTAAGAGCACCAGTCTTACCATGGTTCCAGGTCATGTAAGAGCACAAACCTTACCATGGTTCCAGGTCATGTAAGAGCACCAGTCTTACCATGGTTCCAGGTCATGTAAGAGCACCAGTCTTACCATGGCTGCAGGTATGTAGCACCAGTTTACCATGGTTCAAGGTCAGAAGAGCACCAGTCTTACCATGGTTCCAGGTCATGTAAGAGCACCAGTCTTACCATGGCTGCAGGTCATGTAAGAGCACCAGTCTTACCATGGTTCCAGGTCATGTAAGAGCACCAGTCTACAGGCTGCAGTCGTGAAGACCCAGTCTTACCATGGTTCCAGGTCAATTTAAGACACCAGTCTTACCATGGCTGCAGGTCGTGTAAGAGCACCAGTCTTACCATGGTTCCAGGTCATGTAAGAGCACCAGTCTTACCATGGTTCCAGGTCGTGTAAGAGCACCAGTCTTACCATGGTTCCAGGTCATGTAAGAGCACCAGTCTTACAATGGTTCCAGGTCATGTAAGAGCACAAGTCTTACCATGGTTCCAGGTCATGTAAGAGCACCAGTCTTACCATGGTTCCAGGTCATGTAAGAGCACCAGTCTTACCATGGTTCCAAGTCATGTAAGAGCACAAGTCTTACCATGGTTCCAGGTCATGTAAGAGCACCAGTCTTGCCATGGTTCCAGGTCATGTAAGAACACCAGTCTTACCACGGTTCCAAGTCATGTAAGAGCACAAGTCTTACCATGGTTCCAGGTCATGTAAGAACACCAGTCTTACCATGGTTCCAAGTCATGTAAGAACACCAGTCTTACCATGGTTCCAAGTCATGTAAGAGCACAAGTCTTACCATGGTTCCAGGTCATGTAAGAGCACCAGTCTTACCATGGTTCCAGGTCATGTAAGAGCACCAGTCTTACCATGTTCCAGTCTGTAGAGTACAAGTCTTACCCTGGTTCCAGGTCATATAAGAGCACAAGTCTTACCATGGTTCCAGGTCATGTAAGAGCACCAGTCTTACCATGGTTCCAAGTCATGTAAGAGCACAAGTCTTTCCATGGTTCCAGGTCATGTAAAAGCACAAGTCTTACCATGGTTCCAGGTCATGTAAGAACACCAGTCTTACCATGGTTCCAGGTCATGTAAGAACACCAGTCTTACCATGGTTCCAGGTCATGTAAGAACACCAGTCTTACCATGGTTCCAGGTCATGTAAGAACACCAGTCTTACCATGGTTCCAGGTCATGTAAGAACACCAGTCTTACCATGGTTCCAGGTCATGCGAGAGTCGACAGTGATTAATTTTTCCAGCACTTAAAAAGTCCCGAAGTTTGAGGCTATTCCAGCCATTTTATTTTTTCATTGTGGAAAATTTTCGTTTTCAGGATGTATTATGGAACAGTATTTAAAAGAATATAAAAATTAACACGTGTGTGTGTTTGTGTGTGTTTGTGTGTGTTTGTGTGTGTTTGTGTGTTTGTGTGTGTGTGTTGTGTGTGTGTGTGTGTGTGTGTGTTTGTGTGTGTTTGGTGTGTGTGTGTTTGTGTATGTGTTTGTGTGTGTTTTGTGTGTGTGTGTGTGTGTGTGTGTGTGTGTTTGTGTGTGTGTGTTTGTGTATGTGTGTACTCACCTCACCTAGTTGTACTCACCTAGTTGAGGTTGCGGGGGTCGAGTCCGAGCTCCTGGCCCCGCCTCTTCACTGATAGCTACTAGGTCACTCTCCCTGAACCGTGAGCTTTATCATACCTCTGCTTAAAGCTATGTATGGATCCTGCCTCCACTACATCGCTTCCCAAACTATTCCACTTACTGACTACTCTGTGGCTGAAGAAATACTTCCTAACATCCCTGTGATTCATCTGTGTCTTCAACTTCCAACTGTGTGCCCTTGTTGCTGTGTCCCATCTCTGGAACATCCTGTCTTTGTCCACCTTGTCAATTCCTCTCAGTATTTTGTATGTCGTTATCATGTCCCCCCTATCTCTCCTGTCTTCCAGTGTCGTCAGGTTGATTTCCCTTAACCTCTCCTCGTAGGACATACCTCTTACCTCTGGGACTAGTCTTGTTGCAAACCTTTGCACTTTCTCTAGTTTCTTTACGTGCTTGGCTAGGTGTGGGTTCCAAACTGGTGCCGCATACTCCAATATGGGCCTAACGTACACGGTGTACAGGGTCCTGAATGATTCTTATTAAGATGTCGGAATGCTGTTCTGAGGTTTGCTAGGCGCCCATATGTTGCAGCAGTTATTTGGTTGATGTGCGCTTCAGGAGATGTGCCTGGTGTTATACTCACCCCAAGATCTTTTTCCTTGAGTGAGGTTTGTAGCCTCTGGCCCCCTAGACTGTACTCCGTCTGCGGTCTTCTTTGCCCTTCCCCAATCTTCATGACTTTGCACTTGGTGGGATTGAACTCCAGGAGCCAATTGCTGGACCAGGTCTGCAGCCTGTCCAGATCCCTTTGTAGTTCTGCCTGGTCTTCGATCGAGTGAATTCTTCTCATCAACTTCACGTCATCTGTGTGTGTGTGTGTGTGTGTGTGTGTGTGTGTGTGTGTGTGTGTGTGTGTGTGTGTATCTGTGTGTGTGTGTGTGTTTGTGTATGCGTATGTGTGTGTGTTTGTGTGTGTGTTTGTGTGTGTGTTTGTGTGTGTGCGTGTGTGGTGTGTGTGTGTGTGTGTGTGTGTGTGTGTGTGTATGTGTATGTGTATGTGTGTGTGTGCACTCGCCTATTTGTGTCCCAGCGCCCTTAATTAACGTCCCAGTAACCTTGATGATCATCCCGGTGACCATGATGATTCCGGTGATCTTGATGATGATTCTGGTGACCTTGATGATCCCGGTGACCTTGATGATTCTGGTGACCTTGATGATGATCCCGGTGACCTTGATGATGATCCCAGTGACCTTGATGATCTCGGTGACCTTGATGATGATCCCGGTGACCTTGATGATTCTGGTGACCTTGATGATGATCCCGGTGACCTTGATGATGATCACGGTGACCTTGATGATGATCCCGGTGACCTTGGCCATCCCTCGATGATGGACCATCAACGGGTTACCCCTCCCTCTCTCTTGTAGACTGTCGCTTACCCCTCCCTCTCTGTTGTAGACTGTCGCTTACCCCTCCCTCTCTGTTGTAGACTGTCGCTTACCCCTCCCTCTCTCTTGTAGACTGTCGCTTACCCCTCCCTCTCTCTTGTAGACTGTCGCTTACCCCTCCCTCTCTCTTGTAGACTGTCGCTTACCCCTCCCTCTCTCTTGTAGACTGTCGCTTACCCCTCCCTCTCTCTTGTAGACTGTCGCTTACCCCTCCCTCTCTTGTAGACTGTCGCTTACCCCTCCCTCTCTCTTGTAGACTGTCGCTTACCCTCCCTCTCTCTTGTAGACTGTCGCTTACCCCTCCCTCTCTCTTGTAGACTGTCGCTTACCCCTCCCTCTCTCTTGTAGACTGTCGCTTACCCCTCCCTCTCTCTTGTAGACTGTCGCTTACCCCCCCTCTCTCTTGTAGACTGTCGCTTACCCCTCCCTCTCTCTTGTAGACTGTCGCTTACCCCTCCCTCTCTCGTAGACTGTCGCTTACCCCTCCCTCTCTCTTGTAGACTGTCGCTTTACCCCTCCCTCTCTCTTGTAGACTGTCGCTTACCCCTCCCCTCTCTCTTGTAGACTGTCGCTTACCCCTCCCTCTCTCTTGTAGACTGTCGCTTACCCCCTCCCTCTCTCTTGTAGACTGTCGCTTACCCCTCCCTCTCTCTTGTAGACTGTCGCTTACCCCTCCCTCTCTCTTGTAGACTGTCGCTTACCCCTCCCTCTCTCTTGTAGACTGTCGCTTACCCCTCCCTCTCTCTTGTAGACTGTCGCTTACCCCTCCCTCTCTCTTGTAGACTGTCGCTTACCCCTCTCTCTCTCTCGTAGACTGTCGCTTACCCCTCCCTCTCTCTTGTAGACTGTCGCTTACTCCTCCCTCTCTCTTGTAGACTGTCGTTTACCCCTCCCTCTCTCTTGTAGACTGTCGCTTACCCCTCCCTCTCTCTTGAAGACTCTCGCTTACCCCTCCCTCTTCTCTTGTAGACTGTCGCTTACCCCTCCCTCTCTCTTGTAGACTGTCGCTTACCCCTCCCTCTCTCTTGTAGACTGTCGCTTACCCATCCCTCTCTCTCTTGTAGACTGTCGCTTACCCCTCCCTCTCTTGTAGACTGTCGCTTACCCCTCCCTCTCTCTTGTAGACTGTCGCTTACCCCTCCCTCTCTCTGTAGACTGTCGCTTACCCCTCCCTCTCTCTTGTAGACTGTCGCTTACCCCTCCCTCTCTCTTGTAGACTGTCGCTTACCCCTCCCTCTCTCTTGTAGACTGTCGCTTACCCCTCCCTCTCTCTTGAAGACTCTCGCTTACCCCTCCCTCTTCTCTTGTAGACTGTCGCTTACCCCTCCCTCTCTCTTGTAGACTGTCGCTTACCCCTCCCTCTCTCTTGTAGACTGTCGCTTACCCATCCCTCTCTCTCTTGTAGACTGTCGCTTACCCCTCCCTCTCTTGTAGACTGTCGCTTACCCCTCCCTCTCTCTTGTAGACTGTCGCTTACCCCTCCCTCTCTCTGTAGACTGTCGCTTACCCCTCCCTCTCTCTTGTAGACTGTCGCTTACCCCTCCCTCTCTCTTGTAGACTGTCGCTTACCCCTCCCTCTCTCTTGTAGACTGTCGCTTACCCCTCCCTCTCTCTTGTAGACTGTCGCTTACCCCTCCCTCTCTCTTGTAGACTGTCGCTTACCCTCCCTCTCTCTTGTAGACTGTCGCTTACCCCTCCCTCTCTCTTGTAGACTGTCGCTTACCCTCCCTCTCTCTTGTAGACTGTCGCTTACCCCTCCCTCTCTCTTGTAGACTGTCGCTTACCCCTCCCTCTCTCTTGTAGACTGTCGCTTACCCCTCCCTCTCTCTTGTAGACTGTCGCTTACCCCTCCCTCTCTCTTGTAGACTGTCGCTTACCCCTCCCTCTCTCTTGTAGACTGTCGCTTTGCCCCTCCCTCTCTCTTGTAGACTGTCGCTTGCCCCTCCCTCTCTCTTGTAGACTGTCGCTTACCCCTCCCTCTCTCTTGTAGACTGTCGCTTACCCCTCCCTCTCTCTTGTAGACTGTCGCTTACCCCTCCCTCTCTCTTGTAGACTGTCGCTTACCCCTCCCTCTTCTTGTAGAACTATCGCTTACCCCTCCCTCTCTCTTGTAGACTGTCGCTTACCCCTCCCTCTCTCTGTAGACTGTCGCTTACCCCTCCCTCTCTCTTGTAGACTGTCGCTTACCCCTCCCTCTTTCTTGTAGACTGTCGCTTACCCCTCCCCCTCTCTTGTAGACTGTCGCTTACCCCTCCCTCTCTTGTAGACTGTCGCTTACCCCTCCCTCTCTCTTGTAGACTGTCGCTTACCCCTCCCTCTCTCTTGTAGACTGTCGCTTACCCCTCCCTCTCTCTTGTAGACTGTCGCTTACCCCTCCCTCTCTCTTGTAGACTGTTGCTTACCCCTCCCTCTCTCTTGTAGACTGTCGCTTACCCCTCCCTCTCTCTTGTAGACTGTCGCTTACCCTTCCCTCTCTCTTGTAGACTGTCGCTTACCCCTCCCTCTCTCTTGTAGACTGTCGCTTACCCCTCCCTCTCTCTTGTAGACTGTCGCTTACCCCTCCCTCTCTCTTGTAGACTGTCGTTTACCCCTCCCTCTCTCTCGTAGACTGTCGTTTACCCCTCCCTCTCTCTCGTAGACTGTCGCTTACCCCTCCCTCTCTCTCGTAGACTGTCGCTTACCCCTCCCTCTCTCTCGTAGACTGTCGCTTACCCCTCCCTCTCTCTTGTAGACTGTCGCTTACCCCTCCCCTCTCTCTTGTAGACTGTCGCTTACCCCCTCCCTCTCTCTTGTAGACTGTTGCTTACCCCTCCCTCTCTCTTGTAGACTGTCGCTTACCCCTCCCTCTCTCTTGTAGACTGTCGCTTACCCCTCCCTCTCTCTTGTAGACTGTCGCTTACCCCTCCCTCTCTCTTGTAGACTGTCGCTTACCCCCTCCCTCTCTCTTGTAGACTGTCGCTTACCCCTCCCTCTCTCTTGTAGACTGTCGTTTACCCTCCCTCTCTCTCGTAGACTGTCGCTTACCCTCCTCTCTCTCGTAGACTGTCGCTTACCCCTCCCTCTCTCTCGTAGACTGTCGCTTACCCCTCCCTCTCTCTCGTAGACTGTCGCTTACCCCTCCCTCTCTCTTGTATACTGTCGCTTACCCCTCCCTCTCTCTTGTATACTGTCGCTTACCCCTCCCTCTCTCTTGTAGACTGTCGCTTACCCCTCCCTCTCTCTTGTAGACTGTCGCTTACCCCTCCCTCTCTGGAAATAAATGGTATAAAATATCGACACAATGGAAATATAAACACATATGCAGTATAATGTGATCCTTTATTGACTACGTTTCGCCCACACAGTGGGCTTTTTCAAGTCACAAACAGATCTACCTGGGGTGGAAGGGACGCGAGTATTTATAGTCAGGTTCAGAATGTTGAGGTCAGGTGGAGAATGCTGCATCTGATGATGTACCGAGTGGGGTTATGGAGTCTAAAATCTTGGGTAGCTTGGAAAGGAGATTGGATTTTAGACTCCATAACCCCACTCGGTACATCATCAGATGCAGCATTCTCCACCTGACCTCAACATTCTGAACCTGACTATAAATACTCGCGTCCCTTCCACCCCAGGTACATCTGTTTGTGACTTGAAAAAGCCCACTGTGTGGGCGAAACGTAGTCAATAAAGGATCACATTATACTGCATATGTGTTCATATTTCCCTCCCTTCCTCTTGTGGACTTCTCGCTTGCCCCTCCCTCCTCTTGTGGACTGTCGCTTGCCCCTCCCTCCTCTTGTGGACGGTCGCTTGCCCCTCCTTCCTCTTGTGGACTGTCGCTTGCCCCTCCCTCCCTCTTGTGGACTGACACTTGCCCCTCCCTCCCTCTTGTGGACTGTCGCTTGCCCCTCCCTCCTCTTGTGGACTGTCGCTTACCCCTCCCTCCCTCTTGTGGACTTCTCGCTTGCCCCTCCCTCCCTCTTGTGGACTTCGCTTGCCCCTCCCTCCCTCTTGTGGTCTTCTCGCTTGCCCCTCCCTCCCTCTTGTGGTCTTCTCGCTTGCCCCTCCCTCCCTCTTGTGGACTTCTCGTTTGCCCCTCCCTCCCTCTTGTGGACTTCTCGCTTGCCCCTCCCTCCCTCTTGTGGACTTCTCGCTTGCCCCTCCCTCCCTCTTGTGGACTGACACTTGCCCCTCCCTCCCTCTTGTGGACTGTCGCTTGCCCCTCCCTCCTCTTGTGGACTGTCGCTTGCCCCTCCCTCCCTCTTGTGGACTGTCGCTTACCCCTCCCTCCCTCTTGTGGACTTCTCGCTTGCCCCTCCCTCCCTCTTGTGGACTTCGCTTGCCCCTCCCTCCCTCTTGTGGTCTTCTCGCTTGCCCCTCCCTCCCTCTTGTGGACTTCTCGCATGCCCCTCCCTCCCTCTTGTGGACTTCTCGTTTGCCCCTCCCTCCCTCTTGTGGACTTCTCGCTTGCCCCTCCCTCCCTCTTGTGGACTTCTCGCTTGCCCCTCCCTCCCTCTTGTGGACTTCTCGCTTGCCTCTCCCTCCCTCTTGTGGACTTCTCGCTTGCCCCTCCCTCCCTCTTGTTGACTTCTCGCTTGCCCCTCCCTCCCTCTTGTGGACTTCTCGCATGCCCCTCCCTCCCTCTTGTGGACTTCTCGCTTGCCCCTCCCTCCCTCTTGTGGATTTCTCGTTTGCCCCTCCCTCCCTCTTGTGGACTTCTCGCTTGCCCCTCCCTCCCTCTTGTGGACTTCTCGCATGCCCCTCCCTCCCTCTTGTGGACTTCTCGCATGCCCCTCCCTCCCTCTTGTGGACTTCTCGCTTGCCCCTCCCTCCCTCTTGTGGACTTCTCGCATGCCCCTCCCTCCCTCTTGTGGACTTCTCGCTTGCCCCTCCCTCCCTCTTGTGGACTTCTCGCTTGCCCCTCCCTCCCTCTTTGGACTTCTCGCATGCCCCTCCCTCTCTCTTGTGGACTTCTCGCATGCCCCTCCCTCCCTCTTGTGGACTTCTCTCGCTTGCCCCTCCCTCCCTCTTGTGGACTTCTCGCTTGCCCCTCCCTCCCTCTTGTGGACTTCTCGCATGCCCCTCCCTCTCTCTTGTGGACTTCTCGCTTGCCCCTCCCTCCCTCTTGTGGACTTCTCGCATGCCCCTCCCTCCCTCTTGTGGACTTCTCGCTTGCCCCTCCCTCTCTCTGAACGATGTTTAACCTGGACGATGTTTAACCTGGACGATGTTTAACCTGGACGATGTTTAACCTGGACTATGTTTAACCTGGACTATGTTTAACCTGGACGATGTTTAACCTGGACGATGTTTAACCTGGACGATGTTTAACCTGGACGATGTTTAACCTGGACGATGTTTAACCTGGACGATGTTTAACCTGGACGATGTTTAACCTGAACAATGTTTAACCTGGACGATGTTTAACCTGAACGATGTTTAACCTGAACGATGTTTAACCTGGACGATGTTTAACCTGGACGATGTTTAACCTGGACGATGTTTAACCTGGACGATGTTTAACCTGGACGATGTTTAACCTGGACGATGTTTAACCTGGACGATGTTTAACCTAAAACAATGTTTAACCTGAACTATGTTTAACCTGGACGATGTTTAACCTGGACGATGTTTAACCTGAACGATGTTTAACCTGAACGATGTTTAACCTGAACGATGTTTAACCTGGACGATGTTTAACCTGGACGATGTTTAACTTGGACTATGTTTAACCTGGACGATGTTTAACCTGGACTATGTTTAACCTGGACGATGTTTAACCTGAACGACGTTTAACCTGGACGATGTTTAACCTGGACTATGTTTAACCTGGACGATGTTTAACCTGAACGATGTTTAACCTGGACGATGTTTAACCTGGACGATGTTTAACCTGGACGATGTTTAACCTGGACGATGTTTAACCTGGACGATGTTTAACCTGAACGATGTTTAACCTGGACGATGTTTAACATGGACTATGTTTAACCTGAACGATGTTTAACCTGGACTATGTTTAACCTGAACGATGTTTAACATGGACTATGTTTAACCTGAACGATGTTTAACATGGACTATGTTTAACCTGAACGATGTTTAACCTGAACGATGTTTGACATGGACGATGTTTAACCTGAACGATGTTTAACATGGACTATGTTTAACCTGAACGATGTTTAACCTGAACGATGTTTAACCTGGACTATGTTTAACCTGGACGATGTTTAACCTGGACGATGTTTAACCTGGACGATGTTTAACCTGGACGATGTTTAACATGGACGATGTTTAACCTGGACGATGTTTAACCTGGACGATGTTTAACCTGGACGATGTTTAACCTGGACGATGTTTAACCTGAACGATGTTTAACATGGACTATGTTTAACCTGAACGATGTTTAACCTGAACGATGTTTAACCTGAACGATGTTTAACCTGAACGATGTTTAACATGGACGATGTTTAACCTGAACGATGTTTAACATGGACTATGTTTAAACCTGAACGATGTTTAACCTGAACGATGTTTAACATGGACTATGTTTAACCTGAACGATGTTTAACATGGACTATGTTTAACCTGAACGATGTTTAACCTGAACGATGTTTAACATGGACTATGTTTAACCTGGACGATGTTTAACATGGACTATGTTTAACCTGAACGATGTTTAACCTGAACGATGTTTAACATGGACTATGTTTAACCTGGACGATGTTTAACCTGGACGATGTTTAACCTGGACTATGTTTAACCTGGACTATGTTTAACCTGGACGATGTTTAACCTGGACGATGTTTAACCTGGACGATGTTTAACCTGGACGATGTTTAACCTGGACGATGTTTAACCTGGACGATGTTTAACCTGAACAATGTTTAACCTGGACGATGTTTAACCTGAACGATGTTTAACCTGAACGATGTTTAACCTGGACGATGTTTAACCTGGACGATGTTTAACCTGGACGATGTTTAACCTGGACGATGTTTAACCTGGACGATGTTTAACCTGAACAATGTTTAACCTGAACTATGTTTAACCTGGACGATGTTTAACCTGGACGATGTTTAACCTGAACGATGTTTAACCTGAACGATGTTTAACCTGAACGATGTTTAACCTGAACGATGTTTAACCTGGACGATGTTTAACCTGGACGATGTTTAACTTGGACTATGTTTAACCTGGACGATGTTTAACCTGGACTATGTTTAACCTGGACGATGTTTAACCTGAACGACGTTTAACCTGGACGATGTTTAACCTGGACTATGTTTAACCTGGACGATGTTTAACCTGAACGATGTTTAACCTGGACGATGTTTAACCTGGACGATGTTTAACCTGGACGATGTTTAACCTGGACGATGTTTAACCTGGACGATGTTTAACCTGAAACGATGTTTAACCTGGACGATGTTTAACATGGACTATGTTTAACCTGAACGATGTTTAACCTGGACTATGTTTAACCTGAACGATGTTTAACATGGACTATGTTTAACCTGAACGATGTTTAACATGGACTATGTTTAACCTGAACGATGTTTAACCTGAACGATGTTTAACATGGACGATGTTTAACCTGAACGATGTTTAACATGGACTATGTTTAACCTGAACGATGTTTTAACCTGAACGATGTTTAACCTGGACTATGTTTAACCTGGACGATGTTTAAACCTGGACGATGTTTAACCTGGACGATGTTTAACCTGGACGATGTTTAACATGGACGATGTTTAACCTGGACGATGTTTAACCTGGACGATGTTTAACCTGAACGATGTTTAACATGGACTATGTTTAACCTGAACGATGTTTAACCTGAACGATGTTTAACCTGAACGATGTTTAACATGGACGATGTTTAACCTGAACGATGTTTAACATGGACTATGTTTAACCTGAACGATGTTTAACCTGAACGATGTTTTAACATGGACTATGTTTAACCTGAACGATGTTTAACATGGACTATGTTTAACCTGAACGATGTTTAACCTGAACGATGTTTAACATGGACTATGTTTAACCTGGACGATGTTTAACATGGACTATGTTTAACCTGAACGATGTTTAACCTGAACGATGTTTAACATGGACTATGTTTAACCTGGACGATGTTTAACCTGGACGATGTTTAACATGGACTATGTTTAACCTGAACGATGTTTAACCTGAACGATGTTTAACATGGACGATGTTTAACCTGAACGATGTTTAACATGGACTATGTTTAACCTGAACGATGTTTAACCTGAACGATGTTTAACATGGACTATGTTTAACCTGAACGATGTTTAACATGGACGATGTTTAACATGGACTATGTTTAACCTGAACGATGTTTAACCTGGGCGATGTTTAACCTGAACGATGTTTAACATGGACTATGTTTAACCTGGACGATGTTTAACATGGACTATGTTTAACCTGAACGATGTTTAACCTGGACGATGTTTAACCTGAACGATGTTTAACATGGACGATGTTTAACCTGAACGATGTTTAACATGGACTGTTTAACCTGAACGATGTTTAACCTGAACGATGTTTAACCTGGACGATGTTTAACCTGGACGATGTTTAACCTGGACGATGTTTAACCTGAACGATGTTTAACATGGACTATGTTTAACCTGAACGATGTTTAACCTGAACGATGTTTAACATGGACTATGTTTAACCTGAACGATGTTTAACATGGAGTATGTTTAACCTGAACGATGTTTAACCTGAACGATGTTTAACCTGGACGATGTTTAACCTGAACGATGTTTAACATGGACTATGTTTAACCTGAACGATGTTTAACCTGAACGATGTTTAACCTGAACGATGTTTAACATGGACTATGTTTAACCTGAACGATGTTTAACATGGACTATGTTTAACCTGAACGATGTTTAACATGGACTATGTTTAACCTGAACGATGTTTAACATGGACGATGTTTAACCTGAACGATGTTTAACATGGACTGTTTAACCTGAACGATGTTTAACCTGAACGATGTTTAACATGGACGATGTTTAACCTGAACGATGTTTAACCTGAACGATGTTTAACATGGACTATGTTTTACCTGAACGATGTTTAACCTGAACGATGTTTAACATGGACTATGTTTAACCTGAACGATGTTTAACCTGAACGATGTTTAACATGGACTATGTTTAACCTGGACGATGTTTAACATGGACTATGTTTAACCTGAACGATGTTTAACCTGAACGATGTTTAACATGGACTATGTTTAACCTGGACGATGTTTAACCTGGACGATGTTTAACATGGACTATGTTTAACCTGAACGATGTTTAACCTGAACGATGTTTAACATGGACGATGTTTAACCTGAACGATGTTTAACATGGACTATGTTTAACCTGAACGATGTTTAACATGGACTATGTTTAACCTGAACGATGTTTAACATGGACTATGTTTAACCTGAACGATGTTTAACCTGGACGATGTTTAACCTGAACGATGTTTAACCTGGACGATGTTTAACCTGAACGATGTTTAACATGGACTATGTTTAACCTGAACGATGTTTAACCTGAACGATGTTTAACATGGACTATGTTTAACCTGGACGATGTTTAACCTGGACGATGTTTAACCTGGACGATGTTTAACCTGAACGATGTTTAACATGGACAATGTTTAACCTGAACGATGTTTAACATGGACAATGTTTAACCTGAACGATGTTTAACATGGACTATGTTTAACCTGAACGATGTTTAACCTGAACGATGTTTAAACCTGGACGATGTTTAACCTGAACGATGTTTAACATGGACTATGTTTAACCTGAACGATGTTTAACATGGACTATGTTTAACCTGAACGATGTTTAACATGGACTATGTTTAACCTGAACGATGTTTAACCTGAACGATGTTTAACCTGAACGATGTTTAACCTGAACGATGTTTAACATGGACTATGTTTAACCTGAACGATGTTTAACCTGAACGATGTTTAACATGGACTATGTTTAACCTGGACGATGTTTAACCTGGACGATGTTTAACCTGGACGATGTTTAACCTGGACGATGTTTAACCTGAACGATGTTTAACCTGAACGATGTTTAACCTGAACGATGTTTAACATGGACTATGTTTAACCTGGACGATGTTTAACCTGAACGATGTTTAACCTGAACGATGTTTAACATGGACTATGTTTAACCTGAACGATGTTTAACCTGAACGATGTTTAACCTGAACGATGTTTAACATGGACTATGTTTAACCTGAACGATGTTTAACATGGACTATGTTTAACCTGAACGATGTTTAACCTGAACGATGTTTAACCTGAACGATGTTTAACATGGACTATGTTTAACCTGAACGATGTTTAACATGGACTATGTTTAACCTGAACGATGTTTAACCTGGACGATGTTTAACCTGAACGATGTTTAACCTGAACGATGTTTAACATGGACTATGTTTAACCTGAACGATGTTTAACCTGAACGATGTTTAACATGGACTATGTTTAACCTGAACGATGTTTAACATGGACTATGTTTAACCTGAACGATGTTTAACATGGACTATGTTTAACCTGAACGATGTTTAAACATGGACTATGTTTAACCTGAACGATGTTTAACATGGACTATGTTTAACCTGAACGATGTTTAACATGGACTATGTTTAACCTGAACAATGTTTAACATGGACGATGTTTAACCTGAACGATGTTTAACATGGACTATGTTTAACCTGACGAAGAACCTTACAGAATTTTGTAAAAAAAAAAAAAAAAAAGGTCAGTTCTCGTATAAATCCTTCTATTTAATGGGATTTTTTTTGTAAGTGAAGTTGAAAGCGTGAATCCAAAATTAAATCTGAGCTGTTACAAAATTAAATCTGAGCTGTTACAAAATTAAATCTGGGCTGTTACAAAATTAAATCTGGGCTGTTAGAAAATTAAATCTGGGCTGTTACAAAATTAAATCTGGGCTGTTACAAAATTAAATCTGGGCTGTTACAAAATTAAATCTGGGCTGTTACAAAATTAAATCTGAGCTGTTACAAAAATTAAATCGGCTGTTAGAAAATTAAATCTGGGCTGTTACAAAATTAAATCGGGGCTGTTAAAAAATTAAATCTGGGCTGTTACAAAATTAAATCTGAGCTGTTTACAAAATTAAATCTGAGCTGTTACAAAATTAAATCTGGGCTTTTAAAAAATTAAATCTGGGCTGTTAGAAAATTAAATCTGGGCTGTTAAAAAAATAAACTGGGCTGTTAGAAAATTAAATCTGGGCTGTTAGAAAATTAAATCTGGGCTGTTACAAAATTAAATCTGGCTGTTACAAAATTAAATCTGAGCTGTTACAAAATTTAAAAATCTGAGCTTTTAACAAAATTTAAAAATCTGGGCTGTTAAAAAAATAATCTGGGCTTTTACAAAATTAAATCTGGCTGTTACAAAATTAAATTGGGCTGTTAGAAAATTAAATCTGGGCTGTTAAAAAATTTAAATCGGGGCTGTTAAAAAAAATTAAATCTGGGCTGTTTACAAAATAAAATCTGGGCTGTTACAAAATTAAATCTGGGCTGTTACAAAATTAAATCTGGGCTGTTACAAAATTAAATCTGGGCTGTTACAAAATTAAATCTGGGCTGTTACAAAAGCCTTACCGCGCGCTGTTCACTCTTGGATGAACCTGTTCAATAGCGTTTAAGAAAATCCTATTATATAAAGGAACTTTATGAGGCAGCTGACTTGAATTCGTAATTTTCTATGGTCCTTCCAGGTTAAGCATCCAGGATCGCGACCCGAAACTAGGTCACACGGGCCATTTTTATGGGTTACGGGTACCCCCCCCCCCAACTACCTGACCTCAGACTGAAAGCAGATGTAAGTTATCAATACTAACAAGAAGAAATGTAATGACCATCCAGAGTGGCGAGAACAATGATTGTATTGAGATATTTCTCTTAATACAAGCAGTTTGATGTTAGTGGTATACGTGTTATAAGACGCAGCGGCTTCTTCAGTCGAGTACAGAGGAGTCAGTAGAGATGTGAAGACGATGTAATCAGTCCATCATCCTTGAAGGCGTGGTCAGTCCCTCAGTCTGAAGAAGAGTTTTGCTCCGTAGTCTGGAACATTGGGAAGCTTCAGCTTCACATTGTTCCAGACTATGGAGCAGAGCTCTTCTCCAGGCTGAGGGACTGACCACGTCTTCAAGGATGATGGACTGATTACATCGTCTTCACATCTCTACTGCTTCTGTTGCCTCCTCTATATTCGACTGACGAAGCTTAATATGTATGCGAAACGTTTCGGAATAGAGATACCTAACTGTTGCAAAGTTGTCTTATCAGATTGATCTGAGAGATATGTGTGTAATATGTGCAACTTGATTTTACAGCGATATACAGTGTTTAAATGTAGGTATCTTTATTGCCGAAACATTTCGCCTGCACAGCAGGCGCATTTCCTGGTTTTCACAAACCCTGGGCTCTGAGTTGGGGAGGGGGATGCATCTCGAAATGTTTTTTTTTTCCAACATATGTTGTGGTCAGATTCTGAACCAGAGGGGCTGAGTACTTTACTGAACGACGATTTGCTACAATGGTGAGCTAGGTAAATAGGCACAGGTAGCATTTGGGTCGCGAGACGAATGTAATTTCAAATTTTGGAACGGGAATAAAAAAGTTTGGGAACCGCCAATGTAGATAGCTTCAGATGGATTCCTGAGAGACTGTTACTGAAGTATTCCAAACTTTTCATTGGCGCTGTAGCGTAACACTGTTGCCTGTTCCAGAGTTGCAGTATACATTAATTTCAATGGTGTAAATTTTTTCCGTATATTATAGTGTTCTGATGCCTCAGACTTTCAGTTTGTTGTAAAATTAGTACATGGAAGACGCAACAGACTTTAAGTTTATTGGAGGAGATGTAGAAAATTTAAATGGTTCAGTTGTAGAGACCATTGTTGTTAAGTATCCAAGACTGATAACTTCTGTAGGTCATTTTTTTTAGTCTCAGATCTTGATGTTAGAGGTTATTATTACAGACATGGAGAAGCGCTAAACCCGTGTGGGATCATGCAGCAGCTTCGTAATGAGAGATGTGAAGGGGTTGGAAATCTCTCGTGTTCCATACATGACAGAAGCGTCGTAGTTCTTATTAAAGATTACAAACTTAGCAGACACTTGAGATATTACAAATGTTCCAAAGATAATAGGAAAGTTGATTATATTATTATTATTAATTATTACGTTTTATTTGAAGCTCTAAATCCGGTTGGGTCATTCACTGGCTGGATTAGTGGAAGCTTGATCCTCGGTTCACAAATCAGGAAGCCAGCACGCCACCTGTCAAGTCTCTCTTATCTAGAGGAGAAAGGTGGTAGGTCAGGGAGGGGGTTACGAGCCCCGTGGCCTGGCTGGCAAAGCTCTCGCTTCACACACTGAGGGTCTGGGTTCGATTCCCGGCGGGGTGCAAACATTCCAAGTGTTTCCTTACACTTACATGTGTTGTCCTGTTCACCTTGCAAGTAGGTACCGGAGTGTTAGTCGACTGGTGTAGGTCGCATCTTGTGGGACAAGATTGAGGACCCCAATGGAAGTAAGACACAGTCCTCGATGACTCACTGCCTTTCTTGGGTTATTCTGGGTGGATAACCTTCCGGGGTTAAAAATACGAACAAAATCTTATCTTAGCAGCTTCCAGTCTGCCAGGCACTCCTGTATTTGGTTTCCAGTCACCAGGCCATTCTGTAGTTGTCATGACAGCGGATTTGAAAACCGAAAAGTTGTCAGTTTTGAGAATCATTTTCATCACACCTGTAAGACACTGCAACACCTTGCCATTATAATTCCCTGACTCACTGCCCTCCCAGCTGACCACCACGCACACGCATCAACACACACGCATCAACACACACTCATCAACACACACGCATCAACACACACTCATCAACACACACTCATCAAACACACACTCATCAACACACACTCATCAACACACACTCATCAACAAAACGTCATCAACACACATCATCAACACCACTCATCAACACACACGCATCAACACACACTCATCAACACACACTCATCAACACACACGCATCAACACACACGCATCAACACACACTCATCAACACACACGCATCAACACACACGCATCAACAACACATCAACACACGCAATCAGCACACACCATCAACACCACGCATCAACACACACGCATCAGCACACACGCATCAGCACACGCAATCAAACACACGCATCAACACACACGCATCAACACACACGCATCAACAAACCATCAACACACGTCACCACAGCATCAGCACAGCATCAACACACGCATCAACACACACGCATCAACACCACACGCATCAACACACACGCATCAACACACACGCATCAACACAACCATCAGCACACACGCATCAGCACACACATCCATCACAGCATCAACACGCATCAACACACACGCATCAACCACCCCACCGCACAGCATCAACCGCACAAACCACGCATCACGCACACGCATCAACACACGCATCAACACACACGCATCAACACACACGCATCAACACACACGCATCAGCACACACGCATCAGCACACACGCATCAACACACGCATCAACACACACGCATCAACACACACGCATCAAAAACCCCCACAACACGCATCAACGCACACGCATCAACGCACACGCATCAAACACACACGCATCAAACACACACTCATCAACACCCCAACGCATCAACACACACGCATCAACGCACACGCATCAACGCACACGCATCAACACACACGCATCAACACACACGCATCAACACACACGCATCAACACACGCATCAACACACAGCATCAACGCACACGCATCAAACACGCTCAAACACACGCATCAACACACACGCATCAACACACACGCATCAACACACACGCATCAACACACACGCATCAACGCACACGCATCAACGCACACGCATCAACGCACACCCCATCAACACACACGCATCAACACACGCTCAACACGCATCAACACACACGCATCAACACACACGCATCAACACCCCGATCAACACACGCATCAACCACACGCATCAACCACACGCATCAACACACACGCATCCAACACACACGCAATCCAACACAACACGAAATCAACACACACGCATCAACACACACGCATCAACACACGCTCAACACCCCGCATCAACACACGCATCAACACACACGCACCAACACACACGCACCAACACAAAACGCACCAACACACACGCATCAACACACACGCATCAACACACACGCATCAACACACACGCACCCAACACACACTCATCAACACACACTCATCAACACACACGCATCAATACACTCATCAATACACGCATCAACACACACGCATCAACACACGCATCAACACACGCATCACACACACACATCAACACACACGCATCAAGACACACGCATCAAGACACACGCATCAACACACACTCATCAACACACATGCATCAACACACACTCATCAAACACACACGATCAACACACGCATCAACGCATTCACCAACACACACACATCAACACACACTCATCAACACACACGCATCAACACACACGCATCAACACACACACGCAAACACAACGCATCAACACACACGCATCAAACACTCACAAACCAAAACGCATCAAAAACACACGCATCAACACACACGCATCAACACACACGCATCAAACACACACCACCAACACCAAAACACACACACACATCAACACACCACACCCAGACACACACACCATCAACACACACCATAAACACACACACACACACACGAAATCAACACACACACATCAACACACACGCATCAAACACACACGCATCAACACACACGCATCAACACACACGCATCAACACACACGCATCAAACACGCATAAACACACACCATCACACACGCATCAACACACACGCATCAACACACACGCATCAACACACACGCATAAACACACACTCATAAAACACACACCATCAACACTCACAACACACACGCATCAACACACACGCATCAACACACTCACAACACATCACACACACTCATCAACACACACACATCAACACCCCCATCAACACACACGATCAACACACTCATAAAACACATTCATCAACACACACGCATCAACACACACTCATCAACACACACGCATCAACACACTCATCAACACATAATCAACACACACACAAAACACAACACCACAACACACACAACACACACACACGCATCAACACACACACATCAAACACACACACACACACCACACACAACACACACCATCAACACACACGCATCAACACAACACCCACATAACAAACAACATCATCAACACACACGCATCAACACACACAACACACGCATCAAAACACAACACACACACACACACATCACACACACACATCACAAAACATCAACACACACACATCAACACACCCCATCAAACACAAAATAAAACACATTCATCAACACACACGCATCAACACACACGCATCAACACACACACAACACAAAACACACTTCATCAACACACACATCAACACACATCACACACGCGTCAACACACACGGTCAACACACACGCTCAACACACACGCATCAACACACACGCATCAACACACACCATAACACACACGCATCAACACACACACATCAACACATCAACACACACACAACACACACACACACCACCACATCAACACACCTCAACACACACATCAACACACATCACACACGCTCAACACACACGCATAACAAACACACACGCATCAACACACACCACACACACACTCAACAACACACACCATCAACACACCCCATCAACACACACACATCAACACCATCAACACATCAACACACAGCATCAACACACACGCATCAAAACACACGACACACACACACCATCAACACACACTCTCAACACACACCATCAACACACACCTCAACACACACGCATCAACACACACGCATCAACACACATGCATCAACACACCCATCAACACACCATCAACACACACGCATCAACACACACGCATCAACACACACACATCAACACACACCATCAACACACACGCATCAACACACACGCATCAACACACACGCATCAACACCCCACACATCAACACACACCATCAACACACACGCATCAACAAAAACACCATCACACACACACACAACACACACTCAACACACACGCATCAACACACATCAACACACACCACAACACAAACATCAACACACACTCATCAACACAAACATCAACACACGCATCAACACACACCATCAACACACACGCATCAACACACACCATCAACACACACGATCAACACACACACATCAACACACACGCATCAACACACAGCATCAACACACACAACATCAACACACACGCATCAACACACACTCATCAACCCCAAACACACACAATCAACACACATCATAAACACACGCATCAACACACTCATCAACACACACAAACACACACACATCAACACACACGGATCAAACACACACATCAACACAAAACATCAACACACCCATCAACACATCATCAAACACACACACGCATCAACACACACTCATCAACACACACTCATCAACACACGCACAACACAAGCATCAACACAACTCATCAACACAACATCAACACACACTCATCAAACACATCAACACAAGATCAACACAACATCAACACACACCACAACAAAACATCAACACACACCATCAACACACCATCAACACACACTCATCAACACACTCATCAACACACACTCATCAACACATCATCAACACACATCAACACACACTCATCAACACAACGCATCAACACACACTCATCAACACCCCGCATCAACACAAGCCATCAACACAACGCATCAACACACACTCATCAACAAAAGCATCAACACACGCTCATCAACACACGCTCAAACACCCCACGCATCAACACACACTCATCAACACACACTCATCAAACACATCATCATCACACACCACAACACAAAAACACACTCATCAACAACACTCATCAACACACGCAATCAACACACACTCATCAACACACACGCATCAACACACACCATCAACACACGCATCAACACACACCATCAACACACACATCAACAACACCACATCAACACACACCATCAACACACACGCATCAACACACACGCATCAACACACACTCATCAACACAATCATCAACACACACTCATCAACACACACTCATCAACACACACACATAAACCCACACACATCAACACACACGCATCAACACAACACATCAACACACACTCATCAACACACACATCAACACACACACATCAACACACACACATCAACACACACACATCAAACACACACACATCAACACACACATCAACACACACATCAACACACACACACATCAACAACACACACATCAAACACACACATCAACACACACACATCAACACACACACATCAACACACACACATCAACACACACACATCAACACACACTCATCAATACACGCATCAACACACTACAACGGTTGAAGACAAACGTTGACCATGAAGACTCATCCTTGTTTGTTCGTTTACTTTACGAAGATAGTGTGCTAACATTTTATTATCTCTAATGTGTTTCTCTATTTTTGTTTCTCAATATCTGGCAGAGAAAGAGAGAGAGAGGGAGAGAGAGAGAGAGAGAGAGGGAGAGAAGAGAGAGACAGAGACAGAGAGACAGAGGAGGGTTTCTCAAGATAAGCGGAACGGAGAATGGAGTCTCCAATGCTCCCTCACACCGAGTGAAACAGATTTTTACCTTTTACTAGCAATATAATAATGATGTTACTACTACTACTACTACTACTATTAATAATAATAATAATAATAATAACAGTAACAGTAATAATTTTAAATAATAATTTTTACTTTCCTTAATTAATTTATGAATCTTTCCTTTTTTTCCTTTTGTAATTTTATCTTAGAATTCTTTTCACCCTCCCATCAATCTCTTTCCGCTTGTTCTTTTCACTCTTTTGTTCTGTTTCCATCTCTGAACCTCTGTTCTCCCTCTCCATTCTCTATACTCTCTCTGTCTGTCTGTCTCTGTCTCTCTCTGTCTCTGTCTGTCTCTCTCTCTGTCTCTGTCTCTCTCTCTCTCTCTCTCTGTCTCTCTGTCTCTGTCCCTCTGTCTCTCTCTCTCTGTCTCTGTCTCTCTCTCTGTCTCTCTGTCTCTCTCTCTCTCTCTCTCTCTCTCTCTCTCTCTCTCTCTCTCTCTCTCTCTCTCTCTTTCACGCACGCTTACTTTCCATTTCCTTCAAACTTTCTGACTATCTCTTTTTTCCCTAACTTTGAAATATTTTACATAGTTAACTTTAGGGTTCCTGCATTTGTTTTACAAGTCAAGGGTTGTTATGCTACCTTGGCTCATGTTCAGGCATTCTTCCAGCAGTATCTTCCTTTCAGATCACCTACATGTGAGTTTTCTGTAATATCAAGAAAATCGAGGATTATTATTATTATAATCAAAAAGAAGCGCTAAGCCACAAGGACTATACAGCAAAGAAAATCGAGGAACAAGCAGCAGTTAAGTGTTTGTTTGAGCCATTTGTGAGCCTGTTATTTGTTATTTGTGTACAGAGTGAAATTGTCGATGGCTGCCGTGTTGTTCAAGACACATGAGTCAAAAATTTGAAGATTGTTCACTCCCAGGACCGATGTGATGTTTGTATTACATACCAGGTTTTCACCATACTGATGGCTGCCAGTCGTGTAGTGTAACAGTCGGTCGGCCACGAAGTGGAGTCGAGTGGGCAAAGGTTACTTTGGAAACACTTATTCTGGACGTAATTGTAAGACCACCCACATCATCTCTTTCACGTTGAAGGGCTTTTCGAGATGGCAGGTACAACCAGGCCGGGGTGAGGGGAGATGTCGCTAACATCATGTTGATATACGTAAGTTCACTCCTGCAAGCTGATGTACCTAAGTAATATTACTATAAGTAGTGCTTATCACTTTCAGTACTACTCTACTTCTACTACTACTACTACTAATATTTAAAAATTGAAGATGTACCACAACTTGTCTTGCCGTCACGTCTGACATCGTTGATACAAGTCTTGCAGCTATGGATGCCCACTACATGGATCGTCGGTCTGCAGGTTTGCAGTAAAATGTTGTGTTAGTAGATGGACCTTTCCTTGACTGCTAGGTGCCACAGTCTCTTCTTGTCGGCTTAGAACAGGACTTGTGTCACTAAGGGAATATCCCGTCGGTCTTTGATAAAGAACCAACCGGTTTTGAAGCTTACTGTCAGCTTTCTGCGTATCTGGTTTTCATCTGAAGATGACCCAGCGTTGAATTTCATAATAATAATAATAATTATTATTATTATTAATAAAGTCCAGTGGAGCATACACAAGACTTCTGTATATAGTTGTTGATGTCACTGCATGACTTCTTCTCAAATTAGTTGAAGCCATGTTGGGGATCAGGCGGCAGCGACTGTTTTAAAAATGTTTTTATTTCTTGTGAGAAACTCAAAATGGCTCTTAATTTTTGTGTGAGGCTCAAAAATTACTATATTCCTTGTGAGAGACTCGGTGCTCTTATTTGTTTTAGACTCAAAATTCTCTTATTTTTTATGAGACAAAATGCTCTTATTTCTTGTGAGACAAAATTACTCTTATTTCTTGTGTGAAACTTAAAAATACTTTTATTGTGAGACACCAGAATGCTCTTATTTCTTGTGAGAGACTCAATTTGCTTATTTATTGTGAGAGACTCAAAAATTATCTTATTGCTTGTGAGAGACTCAAAAAATGCTCTTATTTCTTGTGACTTAAAAATGCTCTTATTTCTGGTGAGAGAGACTTAAAAATACTCTTATTTATCGTGAGAGACAAAGATGCTCTTATTTCTTGTGACTCAAAAGTGCTCGTATTTATTGTGAGAGACTCAAAAATGCTCTTATTTCTTGTGAGAGACAAAATTGTAGAGTGGTGGCACGCATGATGGTGCTGACTCCTTCGTTAGGAAAGAGAAAAGTGACCCCTGATGCAAGTCCTTGTCGGGTGATGACCCGCCCAGTGGTTATGCCACTACTGGCTTACCGGTGTTATATACCAGGGGTTAAGCCACCCCGAGCTTACTGGAGCTAGTTTTTCACTGTTTAAAAACAAGGACCAGATTTTCGTGCCCTAGGGTTGTATAATTGCTGTATTCTGACCACTAGTCGACCTTGAGTTTCAACTGCATTGTTACTGTTCTACATAGATGAGGTGAGAAGTGATGCTAGTTAATAATATTAATAATAATCTTTTAATAATAAATTTAATAATGCTATTATATAATAATAATCTTTAATAACAATAATGATAATAATCTTTAATTTTTATCTTTAATAATAATCTTTATTTCTAAAAGTATATGATACAAATAATACAAACCTAGCTGACAGCATTGACATATTAGGTGCAGAGAATTTCTTGTAACTTAGGTTAGTGTTGTCCCCCTGGATGCCACCCACAACATTCGGCTACGACCCAGGTACCTACCGACTGCTAGGTGCAAGGAAACATGCCCAACGTTTTAACGTGCCGTGGATCGATCCCGGACCTTCTCATCCTCCCCAACAACCTTTTATATCATGTGATTTGTGGAGGATGTAGCCGTCTACGTTCTTGTCGACTTGGAGACTAGAAACTGTTCTTGCCACTGGTCACGCAGGTTCTCAGCGTCTAGGAACTGCATCTTGGCGGCAGTCAAATCCTGTCTGTTTATAGATGGATTTGACAGGTGAATATTTCTGTTGATTGCTAGCCTGGGCTCACCAGGCTTTCAAGCAGTCTCGCCTGTCTTTTAGCCATCTCTCGTTGTCTCGCTCTCGCTCTCTCTTCCTCCTTTCTCGTGTCCATAACATGCACCAGTGAACGTGTGTGCGCGTGACAGCTTCCAAAGTTTGTGTTCGCTTTACATTTTTTTCTCGCAGTTTTTCGGGAGAAGAGTAAACATGTGCAACCTAGGCTAAACATAGTGTTAAAAGTAGAAGAGAAAGCGGGATACACCGGGCATATACTTGAAGAGTGACGTTTTGTGTTTTATGTTAGATCTCTTCATATCATCGCTTGTGTGTGTGTGTGTGTGTGTGTGTGTGTGTGTGTGTGTGAGTGTGAGTGTGTGTGTGAGTGTGTGTGTGTGTGTGTGTGTGTGTGTGTGTGTCCGTGTCCGTGCGAACGTGCGTGTGCGTGCGTGCTTGTGTGTATGTACTCACCTAATTGTGGTTGCAGGGGTCGAGTCTGGCCCCGCCTCTTCACTTATCACTACTGGGTCCTCCCATGAGCTTGATCAAACCTCGTCTTAAAACTATGTATGGTTCCTGCTTCCACTACGTCACTTGCCAGACTATTTCACTTCCTGACAACTCCATGACTGAAGAAATACTTCCTAACATCCCTTTGACTCATTTGAGTCTTCAATTTCTGTTGGTGTGTCCCATCTCTGGAACATCCTGTCTTTGTCCACCTTGTCAATTCCTCGCAGTATTTTATATGTTGTCATCATGTCTCCCCTAACCTTCCTGTCCTCCAGTGTCGTCAGGCCAATTTCCCTTAACCTTTCTTTGTAGGACATTCTCCTTAGCTCTGGAACTAGTCTTGCTGCAAACTTTTGCACTTTCTCTAATTTCTTGACATGCTTGACCAGGTGTGGGTTCCAAACTGTTGCTGCATACTCCAGTATGGGTCTGACGCACAAGGTGTACAGTGTCTTGAACGATTCCTTACTGAGGTACCGGAACGTTATTCTTAAGTTTGCCAGGCACCCTTATGAGGCAGAAATTATCTGATTGATGTGCTCCTCAGGCGATGTGCTCGGTATTATACCCACCCCAGTATACTTTTCTTTGAGTGAGGTTGTGTGTGTGTTTGCGTGCGTGTGTGCGTGCGTTCGTGTGTGCCTGCTTGTGTGTGTGAGTACGTGCTTGCGTGCGCGTGTATACGCATAATTTTCCTTATTCTGTCATGGCCTTAAAGCAGGTTGGTAATTTAGGCCTTTCCTTCTCTAAATCCGTGTTGGTGTTATTCAGTTAAGTTCTCTCCAGAAGCATCAGTAATCTTTCTAATTTTATGTTGTCCGGTACTATATCGAGTCAAGTGATGAGCCGTGAGTGAGTGCTTGTCAGTGCCACCTTCCCTTCCTCTGGGGCAGTACCTTCATGCTCGTGAGCGGCACTTCATGTCAGAAATAGGGCCAGTGCTCCCCATCCTTGGATTGAAAATGAATGCCTCTCTTTCCTCGAGTTTAGAGCTCCCCTTGAATGTAATACTATTACTACTACTAATATAATAATAATAATAATAATAATAATAATAATTGTCTATCCCCTTGCTTACAGTCTATACAAGGATCACATTTGTAGTTTTCCAAATATCCGGCAACTGTGACTTTATATTTTAAGTCGCAATAGGCTCGCTCAGTTCTTCCTCCCTTCTTCCCGTACCCAGGCTGATATATTGTCAGGTCTCGTAGCTTCTGCGGCATCCAGTTCTCTCAGCAGCGCCATCACTTCCTCTTACGTTTGGATGTTGTCCAGCTTCTAAATATTTGTTCTGCCCTTTATGCTGATGGGTAATGTTCCTGTCTCCCGGCATTCCTGTCTGTTGTCTTATGTGACTTCTTCATCCTCATTTGTCAGCCTTATTTATCACTTGATCTTCAGCGTTTTCTTTATTTTATATGGTTATAGAGCAGTCTTTATTCATATTAAGCTTTAAACGCCGTCGTTCTCAGACTGTCGTTTAGTCTCCTGTCGTATCCTCGCATATTCGTTTCTAGCTCTAATGTTTCACAATCTGTTTTCTGTCCTCCTTTATCCTTATTCCAATTCTCTTATTTCAGAAGAAGTTTTGTGGTCTCATATTGCTCTCTTTTTCCCATCATATCATGGACTTTCTTTCCGTCATATCTCTTTTCACTGCACTCTATTGAGGAAAGTTCTCTTTCTCACTTAGTCTCTCTCCTTTAGTCTTCGTTTCCATTGCTTCGCATTTCCCCCTCTGTACTTTCATTTTCTACCAATATTCAAAATTTAATGCACCGTATTAATTTCTGGTATGTCTCAATTGCTTATTTTTAGGATTAGTTCCATTCTTTTTGCTTCACCATCTGCTCATTTTCTTATATACTACTTTTCATGTTGGGTCAAGAAATTCTACATTTTTCTCGGTTTCCATGTTTCCCGTCTTCCACGTGGGTCACAGTCTTCCCATTGTATCTCTTATTGGTTGAAATACCACTTAGATATTTGCTATTTGTATAAACCTTGGTAATAGATACGAACAAATTGGTTTAGAAAGACAAGTGAGCAAACACTAGGACATATTAGAAAACGTTTCCGTCCTTGGACCTTGATCACGGTCCTAGGACTGAAATGTTTTCTAATAAATATGTCCTTGTGTTTCCATATTTGTTATTGCCTTATTCTCATACTCCTGCCTTAGTTTGTTGTTACTCAGCAGAGGGTTATAATACTATTATTCACGGCCTTCCGGTCATTACAGCTCCTAAGATATATTCATGAAACTCGAATTTAAAGTTTTCCAGTTGAAAATTCTGCTGGTTCTTAATCAGAAGTGCTACTCCACCTACCCTATTTCTCTCATTCCTCATAATATAATGTCTTTTGGAAATATTGCATTATACCTGGAAGCATTGTCTCTGTGAGAACTCTGATGTCTGGTTTCTCCCCTGCTACTCTTTCTTTTAGTATTTCTTTAGTATTTGTAATTGAATCTGCATTCGTATACCACATTCTCGTCCTTCTGACATTTACATTATTTACAGCTTTGTGTTTGTCTGTATCTCAAGGTTTCTCTTGGAAAAGTACAGGGGAAAATGGGGAGAGGGAAGCTTGTATGACAGGTTGTAAGTTAGGAGAGAGAAAGAGTTGCAAGAGGAGCTACAGACGGCATCTTCCAGACTAGTGAGACCCTAAGGGGAAACAGGGTGTAGGAGACGGGGTGTAGACATGTGGAACTTATTACAGGGTGTGGAAGGGGGGGTTTTTTTGGGAAAAAGGGGTAAGGGGGGAAATTTGGGGGGGGAGGGAGTGGATACGGTTTTGGGGAAGGGTTGGGGGTGGGGGGGAAAACACAGGGATTGGATAGGTGAGATGGGGAAAAGGGGAGAGGGTTTTAGGAAGGGGGGGAAGGGGGGGGAGTGGGAGGGGGTGTGGAATAAAGGGGGGGTTTTGGGAGGGGGTTTGTAGTTAAAGTGGGAGGGGGTGGGGGAAGGGTGTGGAGAGGGGTGGGGGGAGGGGGGGGAGGTTGTTTAAATTAATGGGAGGGGTTTGGGGGAGGTTTGTAGGGAATGAAGGGGGCGGGGGGGAGTGGTAGTGTGGATGTAGAGGGGGGGTGGGGGAGGGGGGTATTGGATGTAAGTGGGAGCGGGTGGGGAGGTGGGTAGTGTGGATGTAAGGGGGGGTGTGGGAGGTGGGTATTTGGGTAGATGAAGGGGAGCGGGTGTGGGAGGTGGTATGTGAGATGAAGGGGGGGAGGGGGTGTGGAGAGGGGGTAGTGTGAGATGTAAGGGGAGGGGTGTGGGAGTGGGTAGTGTGAGATGTAAGGGGAGGGGTGGGGGAGGTGGTATGTGAGATGTAAGTAGGGGGTGTGGGAGGGGTAGTGTGAGTGTAAGGGGAGCGGGTGTGGGAGGGGGTAGTGTGGATGAAGGGGGGAGCGGGTGGGGGAGGGGGTAGTTGAGTGTAAGGGGAGCGGGTTTGGGGGGGTGGGTGTTTTAGATGAAAGGGGAGGGTGTGGGATTGGGTAGGTGGAGTAAGTGGGAGGGGTGTGGGGGGGGGTAGTGTGAGATGAAAGTGGGAGCGGGTGTGGGGGGTGGGTAGTGTGAGTGAAAGTGGGAGCGGGTGTGGAGGGGGGGTATGTGAGATGTAGGGGAGCGGGTGGGGGAGGGGGGTGGTGAGATGAAAGTGGGGAGGGTGTGGGGGGTGGGTAGTGTGAGATGTAAGGGGAGCGGGTGTGGGGGTGGTAGTGTGAGAGTAAGGGGAGCGGGTGTGGGGGTGGGTATTTTGGGTTTTAAAGTGGGAGGGGGTGTGGGAGGTGGGTGTGTGAGTGAAATGGAGCGGGGTGGGGGAGGTGGTATGTGGATGTAATGGGAGGGGTGTGGGGGGGGGTAGTGTGGTGTAAGTGGGGGGGGTTTTGGGGGGAGGGTAGGTGAGAGTAAGTGGGAGGGTGTGGAGGTGGTATGTGAGATTAAGTGGGGGGGTGTGGGAGTGGGTAGTGTAGTTTAAAGTGGGGGGGTGTGGGAGGGGGGTAGTGTGGATGAAAGTGGGACGGGTGGGGGGGTGGGTAGTGTGAGATGAAAAGGGGGAGCGGGTGTGGGGGGTGGGTGTGTGAGATGTAAGTGGGAGCGGGGTGGGGGAGATGGGTAGGTGAGATGTAAGTGGGAGGGTGGGTGGGAGAGGGTAGGGTGAGTTTTAAGTGGGGGCGGGTGTGGGAAGGGTAGTGTGAGATGTAAGTGGGAGCGGGTGTGGGAGGGGGTAGGTGAGATGTGTGGGAGCGGGTTGGGAGGGGGTATTTTTAGTTGTAAGGGGGAGCGGGTGTGGGAGATGGGTAGTGTGAATGTAAGGGGGGGGGTGGGGGGAGTGGGTAGGGAGATTAAGTGGGAGCGGGTGGGGGAGATGGGTTGGGGAATTTTAAGTGGGGGAGGGGTGTGGGAGATGGGTATGTGAGAGTAAGGGGGAGGGGGTGGGGGAGGGGGGTAGTGTGGATTAAGGGGAGCGGGGTGGGGATGGGTATGTGAGTTTAAAGTGGAGGGGGTGTGGGAGAGGGGTTGTGTGGAGTAAGTGGGAGCGGGTGGGGATGGGTAGTGTGAGATGTAAGTGGGGGGGGGTGTGGGGATGGGTAGTGTGAAAATTTAAGGGGGACGGGTGTGGGAGTGGGTAGTGTGAGATGTAAGTGGGAGCGGGTTTGGGAGTGGGTAGTGTAAATGTAAGTGGGAGCGGGTGTGGGGGGTGGGTAGTGTGAGATTTAGGGGAGCGGGTTGGGAGAGGGTGTGTGAGAGTAAGGGGGAGGGGTGTGGGAGATGGGTAGTGTGAGTGTAAGGGGAGGGTTTTTTGGGAGTGGGTAGGGGTAGTTTAAGGGGGCGGTGGGGGGAGAGGGGGTAGTGTGAGATGTAAGTGGGAGGGGGGGGGAGTGGGTAGTGTAAATTGTAAGTGGGAGCGGGTGGGGAGTGGGTAGTGTGAGATTTAAGTGGGAAAAGGGGTGTGGGAGGGGGTATGGGATGTAAGTGGAGCGGGGTGGGGGGTGGGTAGTGTGAATGTAAGTGGGAGGGGGTGGGGGGAGATGGGTAGTGGGATGTAAGGGGAGCGGGTTGGGAGAGGGGTAGTGGAGGAAAGTGGGAGGGGTGTGGGAGGGGGTATTTGTGAATGAAAGTGGGAGCGGGTGGGGGGAGAGGGTAGTGGAGTGTAATGGGAGGGGGTGGGGGGAGTGGGTGTGGGGTTTAAGTGGAGCGGGTGTGGGAGAGGGTGTGTGAGATGTAAGTGGGGGGGGTGTGGGAGAGGGGTTAGTGGGGGAAGAAAGTGGGAGCGGGTGTGGGAGGGGGTAGTTGAGATGAAAGGGGAAGGGGGGTGTGGGAGAGGGTAGTGTGAGTGAAAAGTGGGAGCGGGTGGGGGAGAGGGGTAGTGTGGAGTAAGTGGAGCGGGTGTGGGAGATGGGTGTGTGGATGTAATGGGGGGGGTTGGGGATGGTTATGTGAGATGTAATGGGAGCGGGTGGGGGGGATGGGTAGTGTGAGATGTAAGTGGGAGCGGGTGGGGGGGTGGGTATGTGAGATGTAAGTGGAGGGGGTGGGGAGATGGGTAGTGTGAGATGTAAGTGGGGCGGGTGTGGGAGTTGGGTATGGAGATGTAAGTGGGAGCGGGTGGGAGTGGGATGTGGTGTAAGTGGGAGCGGGTGTGGGAGATGGGTAGTGTAGATGTAAGTGGGGGGGTGTGGGAGGTGGAGTGTGAGATGTAAGTGGGAGCGGGTGTGGGAGGGGGGTATGTGAATGAAGTGGGAGCGGGGTGGGAGATGGGTATGTGAGATGTAAGGGGAGCGGGTGTGGGGGGTGGGTAGTGTGGGATGTAAGGGGGAGCGGGTGTGGGAGTGGGTATGTGAGATGTAAGGGGAGCGGGTGTGGGAGGGGGTTTTAGTGTGGATGTAAGTGGGAGCGGGTGTGGGATGGGTAGGTGAATGAAGGGGGAGGGGGTGTGGGAGAGGGGTGTGTGAGATGTAAGGGGGAGCGGGTTGGGGGGTGGGTAGTGTGGATGAAAGTGGGAGGGGGTGGGGGAGGGGTAGTGTGAGTGTAAGTGGGGCGGGTGTGGGAGATGGGTATGTAGATGAAAGGGGGAGCGGGTGTGGGAGAGGGGTGTGTGAGAGTAAGGGGGGAGCGGGTGTGGGGGGTGGGTAGTGTGAGATTAAGTGGGAGCGGGTGGGGGATGGGTTGTGAGATGTAAGGGGGAGCGGGGGGGGAGAGGGGTTTGTGAGATGTAATGGGAGCGGGTGTGGGAGGTGGGGTTTTAGTGTGAGATGAAAGTGGGGGGCGGGTGTGGGAGTGGGTATGTGAGATGTAAGTGGGGGGGTGTGGGAGGTGGGTAGTTGAGATGTAAGTGGGAGCGGGTGGGGGAGGGTATGTGAGATGAAATTGGGGAGCGGGTGTGGGAGGTGGGTATGGAGTGTAAGTGGGAGCGGGTGTGGGAGATGGGTAGTGTGAGATGTAAGTGGGAGCGGGTGTGGGAGGTGGGTAGTGTGAGATGTAAGTGGGAGCGGGTGTGGGAGATGGGTAGTGTGAGATGTAAGTGGGAGCGGGTGTGGGGATGGGTAGTGTGGATTAAGTGGGGGGGGGTGGGGGGGTGGGTTTGTGGGTTGTAAGGGGGAGGGGTGTGGGAGGTTGGGTAGTGTGAGATGTAAGTGGGACGGGTGTGGGGGGTGGTATTTTGGAGATGTAGTGGAGCGGGTGTGGGGGGTGGGTGGTGAGATGTAAGTGGGAGGGTGTGGGGGGGGGTAGTGTGAGATGTAAGTGGGAGGGGGTTTTGGGGGGGGTGGGTATGTGAGATGAAAGTGGGAGCGGGTGTGGGGGGTGGGAGTGTGGATGTAAGGGGGAGCGGGTGTGGAGGGGGTAGTGTGAGATGTAAGTGGGAGCGGGTGTGGGAGGTGGGTAGTGTGAGATGTAAGTGGGAGCGGGTGTGGGAGGTGGGTAGTGTGAGATGTAAGTGGGAGCGGGGGGGTGGGGGGGGGGTGGGTAGTTGAGATGTAAAGTGGGAGCGGGTGTGGGAGGTGGGTAGTGTGAATTTTAAGGGGACGGGGGGTGGGAGGTGGGTAGTGGGATTAGTGGGACGGGTGTGGGAGGTGGGTAGTGTGAGATGTAAGTGGGAGCGGGTGTGGGAGGTGGGTAGTGTGAGATGTAAGTGGGAGCGGGTGTGGGGGGTGGGTAGTGGGATGAAAGTGAGGGGGTGGGGGAGGGGGTATGTGAGTGAAAGTGGGAGCGGGTGTGGGGGTGGGTTGTGAGAGAAAAGTGGGAGGGGGTGTGGGAGGTGGGTAGTGTGGATGAAAGTGGGGGGGGTGTGGGAGGGGTAGTGTGAGTGTGGGGGGGGGGTGTGGGGGGGGTAGTGTGAGATGTAAGTGGGAGCGGGTTGGGAGGGGGTTGTGGGATGTAAGTGGGAGGGGTGTGGGAGGGGTTGTGAGTTTAAATGGGAGCGGGTGGGGGAGAGGGGTATGTGAGATGTAAGTGGGAGGGGGTTTTGGGGGGGTGGGTAGTGTGAGATGTAAGTGGGACGGGTGGGAGAGGGTAGTGGGGGAGATGTAAGTGGGAGGGGGTGGGGAGATGGGTAGTGTGGATGTAAGTGGGAGGGGTGTGGGGAGGGGTAGGTAGATGAAAGGGGGGGGTTGGGGGTGGGTAGTGTGAGATGTAAGTGGGAGCGGTGTGGGAGAGGGTAGTGTGGATGTAAGGGGGAGCGGGTGGGGAGATGGGTAGTGTGAGATGTAATGGGAGGGGGGTGTGGGAGGGGGTAGTTGAGTGTAAGGGGGAGGGGGTGGGGGAGGGGGGTAGGGAGATGAAAGTGGGAGCGGGTGGGGGAGATGGGTATGTGGATGTAAGGGGAGCGGGTGTGGAGAGGGGTAGTGTGAGATGAAGTGGAGGGGTGGGGGAGAGGGGTAGTGTGAGATGAAAAGTGGGAGCGGGTGTGGGGGGGTAGTGTGAGATGTAAGTGGGGCGGGTGTGGGAGAGGGGTTTTAATTTGAGATTAAGTGGGGGGGGTTGGGAGGGGTAGTGTGAGATGTAAGTGGGAGGGGGTTGGGAGATGGGTGTGGAGTGTAAGTGGGAGGGGTGTGGGAAGGGTAGTGTGAGTGTAAGTGGGAGGGGGGGGGAGGGGGTAGTGTGAGATGTAAGTGGGAGCGGGTGGGGGAGATGGGTAGTGGAGATGTAAGGGGGAGCGGGGTGGGAGATGGGTAGTGTGAGATGTAAGGGGGAGCGGGGTGGGAGTGGGTATGTGAGTGTAAGTGGGGGGTGGGGAGGGGGGGTAGTGTAGATGTAAGTGGGGGGGGGTTGGGATGGGTAGTGGAGATGTAAGTGGGAGGGGTGTGGGGAGGGTAGTGTGAGATGAAAGGGGGAGGGGTGTGGGGATGGGTATGTGAGATTAAGTGGGAGCGGGGGGGAGGGGGGTAGGGAATGTAAGGGGGGGAGCGGGTGGGGAGATGGGTTTGTGTGAGATTTTAAGGGGGGAGGGGGTGTGGGAGATGGGTGTGTGAGAGTAAGGGGGAGCGGGTGGGAGAGGGGTAGTGTGAGATGAAAGTGGGAGCGGGTGTGGGATTTGGGTAGTGTGAGTGTAAGTGGGAGCGGGTGTGGGGATGGTATGTGAGAGAAAGGGGGAGCGGGGTGGGAGATGGGTTTAGTGTGGTGTAAGTGGGAGCGGGTGTGGGGGTGGGTAGGGAGATGTTGTGGGAGGGGGGTGGGGGAGATGGGTAGGGGATGTAAGTGGGAGGGGTGGGGGAATGGGTAGTGTGAGTTAAGGGGGAGCGGGTGGGGAGGGGGGTAGTTGAGATGTAAGTGGGAGCGGGTGTGGGGTGGGTAGTGTGGATGTAAGGGGGGAGGGGGTGGGGGGGGATGGGAAAGTGGGAGAAAGTGGGGCGGGTGGGGGAGGGGGGTATTGTGAGATGTAAGTGGGACGGGTGTGGGGGGGTTTGTGTGGATGTAAGTGGGAGCGGGGGGGGGAGATGGGTAGTTGAGATGTAAGTGGGCGGGGTGGGAATGGGAGGGAATGAAGTGGGAGCGGGTGGGGAGATGGGTAGTGTGGGGGGATGTAAAAGTGGGAGGGGTTGGGGGAGATGGGTAGGTGAGAAAGTGGGACGGGGTGGGAGGGGGTATGTGAATGTAAGGGGGGAGGGGGGTGTGGGAGGTGGGTAGGGGAGAAGGGGAGGGGTGTGGGAGATGGGTAGGTGAGATGAAAGTGGGAGCGGGTTTTTGGGAGGGGGGTATGTGAGAGTAAGTGGGAGGGGTGTGGGATGGGAGTGTGAGATGTAAGTGGGAGCGGGTGTGGGGGGTGGGTGTGGGATGAAGGGGGACGGGTGTGGGAGGGGTAGTGTGAATGAAGTGGAGCGGGTGTGGGATGGGTAGTGGGTTGAAAAGTGGGAGGGGGTGGGAGTGGGTAGTGTAGATGTAAGTGGGAGGGGTGTGGGGGGGGGGTAGTGGGGTAAGGGGAGCGGGTGGGGGAGGGGGGTTGTGAGATGTAATGGGAGCGGGTGTGGGAGATGGGGGGTTGGATGAAAGTGGGAGGGGGGTTTGGGGGTGGGTGTGTGAGATGTAAGGGGAGCGGGTGTGGGAGTGGTAGTGTGAATGTAAGTGGGAGGGGGTTTGGGGGGGGAGGGGGGTAGTGTGAGATGTAGGGGGGAGGGGGTGTGGGGGTGGGAGTGTGAGATGTAAGGGGGAGGGGGTGGGAGGGGGGTAGGTGAGATGTAAGTGGGAGCGGGTTGTGGGAGGTGGAATGTGAGATGAAGTGGGAGGGGTGGGGGGTGGGTAGTGTGGATGTAAGTGGGAGCGGGTGTGGGAGGGGGTAGTGTTGGGAGGTAAGGGGAGGGGGTGGGGGGAGGTGGGTGGGGTGAGAGGGTGGGGCGGGTGTGGGAGGTGGGTGTGGGAGAAAGTGGGGCGGGTGTGGGGGGGTGGGTAGTGTGGATGAAAGGGGGAGCGGGTGGGGAGGTGGGTAGGTGAGGTAAGGGGGAGGGGTGTGGGGGGGTGGGAGTGTGAGATGTAAGGGGAGCGGGTGGGGGAGGTGGGTAGTGTGAGATGTAAGTGGGAGGGGGTGGGGGTGGGAAAATGTGGATGTAAGTGGGAGGGGGTGGGGGAGGGGGGTAGTGTGAGATGAAGTGGGGCGGGTGGGGGGGAGGTGGGTAGTGTGAAAATGTAAGTGGGAGCGGGTGGGGGGGGAGGGGGGGTAGTGTGGTGTAAGGGGGGCGGTGTGGGAGGGGTGGGGAGATGTAAGGGGGCGGGTGGGGGAGGGGGGTAGGTGAGATGTAAGTGGGGGGGGGTGTGGGGGTGGGTAGTTGGATGTAATGGGAGGGGGGGTGGGAGGTGGGTATGTGAGTGTAAGTGGGAGCGGGTGTGGGAGGTGGGTATGTGAGATTAAGTGGGAGCGGGTGGGGAGGTGGGTATGGGGAAATTAAAGTGGGGCGGGTGTGGGAGGTGGGGTGGAGGTTTGTAAGTGGGGCGGGTGGGGAGGGGGGTAGTGTGAGATGTAAGTGGGAGGGGGTGTGGGGGTGGGTAGTGGGGAATGTAAGTGGGAGGGGTGTGGGAGGTGGGTGGGTTTTGGATGAAAGTGGGGGGGGGTGTGGGAGGTGGGTATGGGATGAAAGGGGGAGCGGTGGGGAGGGGGTAGTGTGGATGTAAGGGGAGCGGGTGGGGAGGGGGTATTTGGAGATGAAAAGTGGGAGCGGGTGTGGGAGTGGGTATGTGAGATTAAGTGGGAGGGGTGTGGGAGTGGGTGTGTGAGATTTTAAGTGGGAGCGGGTTTGGGGGAGGGGGGTAGTGTGAGGGGAAAGTGGGAGGGGGTGTGGGAGAGGGGTAGTGTGAGATGTAAGTGGGAGGGGGGTGTGGGGGGTGGGTATGTGAGTTTAAGGGGGAGCGGGTTGGGAGGTGGGTGTGTGAGATTAAGTGGGGGGGTGGGGGGATGGGTAGTGGAGATTAATGGGGGACGGGTTGGGGGGGTAGTGTGAGATGTAAGGGGGGAGCGGGGTGGAGTGGGTAGTGGTGAGTGAAGGGGGAGCGGGTGTGGGAGTGGGTGTGTGAGATGAAGGGGGAGCGGGGGGGAGATGGGTAGTTGAGTGAAGTGGGAGGGGTTGGGGAGGGTAGTGTAGAGTAAGGGAGGGGGGGTTGTGGGAGGGGGGGTTTTGTTGAGATTTAATGGGACGGGTTGGGAGGTGGGTAGTTGAGATGAAGTGGGAGGGGTGTGGGGGGGGTAGTTGGTGTAAGTGGGACGGGGGGGGAGAGGGGTAGGTGAGTGTTAGGGCTGGAAAGTTTAAGGGGAAAAGTTGGGAGGGGGTGTGGGTGTGTTTAAATCCCTTTTTTGGTTTAGGGGTTTTGACGAGCGCCTGCCCCGTGTTTTTTGGTTCCCTATTGTTTTTGCGGGGGTGGGATCGCTCGGGCCCCGTGTGTGGGGGTTGTTTGGTGGGTGTGTGGTGTGGTTGTGGTTGTGTGTGTGTACACATTTTATCTGGTCCACTAGAAAGTCGCCCCAAAAAACTCCGACCTTACTTTTAAAAAAGTTTTGGGCAAAGATTCATAGTTCTCTCCCTGTCCTCTCGCTCTCTTCTCTGTCTCTCTCTCTCTGTCTCTGTCTTTCTTTCTCTCTCTCTCTCTCTCTCCTTCTCTCTCTCTCTCTCTCTCTCTCTCTCCTCTCCGCTTTTTTTTTTCCATAAGAGAGGGGAGGTGAGAAGAAATGGGAAAAAATCTTTTCAGCCTTCTGACTTTTCTTATCTTCCTCTTCATTTTTTCTCTTCTCTTTTGCCTCTTCTCTCCTCCTTTTGCGTCTCTTCCTGTTCGTCCCTTATTCTTCCCTCCTCCGTTTCCTGCGTCACACCTCAGGGACAGGGGACGTCAGAGCCTCAGTATAAGACTCCAGGCTGGGCCTAAATTTCAACTTTTCCCGGGCAAGTCGCCGAACCAAACCACACGGAAATGATTACTTGTGTGTTTAAACAACGTCTTGGTTTATGTCACCAGTAGCGGGAAGTTAGTCGTGTTCCCATAGCCTCTAGAGGGGCAGGGTTGCTTGTCTGCTACGTTCTCTTGCAGACAATGCAGAAAATGCGCTACGAAACGTTTGCCAGTATAGAAATGGTAAAGGCATGAAGGGTGCAGAAATGTCGTCGCTCGAGATGGAGAGAGAAGGTGTGTAGAATTTTGGAGACAGCATAATGTGGTGAATGTGGAGGCGAGGCGAGTAATTGTGGACAATTTGAAGGGAAATTGCCAGGGAAAAAATTGGTGGTGTGCGTGGAGCTGTTGGTGGTTGTGTTGTGAATTATTTATTATGCTGTGTTGAAGAGTATAGTCGATGCGGCTGTGTGTGTACAGTCTGAATTGTTCCTTCCTTGGTAGAACTGCAGCTCCTGGTCCTACCTCTTAAACTTATACTGACTAGTTTGCGTAATTCCTAACCTTCTGGGACTTTATCATTTGTAAGGAGTTAGTCTCCAGCTAGTCTTCAAGATCGTTCCTCTTTTTCAGAACACTTCAACTAATATATTTCCTAAAGACCATCTATTTTCTACGTAGTGATTATATCTCCCTTGCTCCTCCGTTCTTCAGTGGTGTTGGGGATTGGTACGTGTACCATAACCTTTCCTGGGAAGGTATCTAATTCTCCTCGGCTCAGTGACTGTTCTGGTTGCCTCTAGATATCCTAGAGCTTCTGTATATATTTGATGAGGATTAAAGTTCACGCTGATGCTGTATACTCAAGGTTAACATGACGTATTGTACCTAGTATATTAACATGACGTACCGAGCGTGGTATATTAACATGACGTACTTGGTGTACCGTATAGTGTGTTCTTCAGGTTCACGTAGGTTGTGTTGTGTGTACAAAATACTTAGTTGTAACTACCTAGCTTAGCTGCACAAATATTTGTGCTTGTAGTGTTCTGCTTTATTGTCCTAGTTTATACTAGCTGTTACACACACACACTCTCTCTCTCTTGCATTTATGAAGTCAAAATTTGTTCTCTTTCTCATTACATTGATTTTTGTTACCGAAGATTGTGATAACTCTGAATACTTAAACATTCTTTCCCTTGTAATATATCTTCTGCACAGAAAATGTTTTTTTTTTATTAATGATTATCTGTGAGGCGAAATGAATTGTCTGTCCCTTCCTACCCTAGCTTGTGTGTGTGTGTGTGTGTGTGTGTGTGTGTGTGTGTGTGTGTGTGTGTGTGTGTGTGTGTACTCACCTGTGTGTGGTTGCAGGAGTCGAGTCTTAGCTCCTGGCCCCGCCTTTTCACTGGTTGCTACTGGGTCCTCTCTCTCCATGCTCCATGAGCTTTATCAAACCTCGTCTTAAAACTATGTATGGTTCCCGCTCCACTACGTCACTTTCTAGGCTATTCCTCTGCCTGACAACTCTATGACTGAAGAATACTTTGTAACATCCCTTTGACTCATCTGACTCTTTAACTTCCAATTGTGACCTCTTGTTTCTGTGTCCCTCCCTGGAGGCATCGTGTCATTGTCCACCTTGTCTATTCCGGCAGTATTTTATATGTCGTTATCATGTCTCCCCTGACCCCCCTGTCCCCCAAAGCGTCAGGCCGATTTCCC
>NC_069440.1:15708038-15878038 GCF_026875155.1 Cherax quadricarinatus
TTTGTCTCTTCTTTCTCTCTCTCTCTCTCTCTCTCTCTCTCTCTCTCTCTCTCTCTCTCTCTCTCTCTCTCGCTTTTTCTTTTTCTCAGTAAGAGAGGATGGAGGTGAGAAGAAATGGGGAAAAAATCTTTTCAGCCCTTCTGTACTTTTCTTATCTTCCTCTTCATTTTTTCTCTTCTCTTTTGCCTCTTCTCTCCTCCTTTTGCCTCTCTTCCTGTTCGTCCCTTATTCTTCCCTCCTTCGTTTCCTGCGTCACACCTCAGGGAACAGGGGACGTCAGAGCTCAGTATAAGACTCCAGGCTGGGCCTAAATTTCAACTTTTCCCGGGCAAGTCGCCGAACCAAACCACACGGAAATGATTACTTGTGTGTTTAAAACCAACGTCTTGGTTTATGTCACCAGTAGCGGGAAGTTAGTCGTGTTCCCATAGCCTCTAGAGGGGCAGGGTTGCTTGTCTGCTACGTTCTCTTGCAGACAATGCAGAAAATGCGCTACGAAACGTTTGCCAGTATAGAAATGGTAAAGGCATGAAGGGTGCAGAAATGTCGTCGCTCGAGATGGAGAGAGAAGGTGTGTAGAATTTTGGAGACAGCATAATGTTGGTGAATGTGGAGGCGAGGCGAGTAATTGTGGACAATTTTGAAGGGAAAATGCCAGGGGAAAAAATTGGTGGTGTGCGTGGAGCTGTGGTGGTTGTGTTGTGAATTATTTATTATGCTGTGTTGAAGAGTATAGTCGATGCGGCTGTGTGTGTACAGTCTGAATTGTTCCTTCCTTGGTAGAACTGCAGCTCCTGGTCCTACCTCTTAAACTTATACTGACTAGTTTGCGTAATTCCTAACCTCTGGGACTTTATCATTTGTAAGGAGTTAGTCTCCAGCTAGTCTTCAAGATCGTTCCTCTTTTTCAGAACACTTCAACTAATATGATATTTCCTAAAGACCATCTATTTTCTACGTAGTGATTATATCTCCCTTGCTCCTCCGTTCTTCCAGTGGTGTGGGGGATTGGTACGTGTACCATAACCTTTCCTGGGAAGGTATCTAATTCTCCTCGGCTCAGTGACTGTTCTGGTTGCCTCTAGATATCCTAGAGCTTCTGTATATATTTGATGAGGATTAAAGTTCACGCTGATGCTGTATACTCAAGGTTAACATGACGTATTGTACCTGGTATATTAACATGACGTACCGAGCGTGGTATATTAACATGACGTACTTGGTGTACCGTATAGTGTGTTCTTCAGGTTCACGTAGGTTGTGTTGTGTGTACAAAATACTTAGTTGTAACTACCTAGCTTAGCTGCACAAATATTTGTGCTTGTAATGTTCTGCTTTATTGTCCTAGTTTATACTAGCTGTTACACACACACTCTCTCTCTCTTGCATTTATGAAGTCAAATTTGTTCTCTTTCTCATACATTGATTTTTGTTACCCGAAGATTGTGATAACTCTGAATACTTAAACATTTCTTTCCCTTGTAAATATATCTTCTGCACAGAAAATGTTTTTTTTTTATTAATGATTATCCTGTGAGGCGAAATGAATTGTCTGTCCCTTCCTACCCTAGCTTGTGTGTGTGTGTGTGTGTGTGTGTGTGTGTGTGTGTGTTGGTGTGTGTGGTGTACTCACCTGTGTGTGGTTGCAGGAGTCGAGTCTTAGCTCCTGGCCCCGCCTTTTCACTGGTTGCTACTGGGTCCTCTCTCTCCCTGCTCCATGAGCTTTATCAAACCTCGTCTTAAAACTATGTATGGTTCCCGCCTCCACTACGTCACTTTCTAGGCTATTCCTCTGCCTGACAACTCTATGACTGAAGAAATACTTTGTAACATCCCTTTGACTCATCTGACTCTTTAACTTCCAATTGTGACCTCTTGTTTCTGTGTCCCCTCCCTGGAGCATCGTGTCATTGTCCACCTTGTCTATTCCGCGCAGTATTTTATATGTCGTTATCATGTCTCCCCTGACCCTCCTGTCCTCCAATGTCGTCAGGCCGATTTCCCTTAACCTTTCTTCATAGGACATTCCCCTTAGCTCTGGAACTAACCTTGTCGCAAACCTTTGCACTTTCTCTAATTTCTTGAGGTGCTTGGTCAAGTGCGGGTTCCAAACAGGTGCTGCATACTCCAGTATGGGCCTGACGTACACAGTGTACAGTGTCTTGAACGATTCCTTACTAAAGTATCGGAACGCTGTTCTCAGGTTTGCCAGGCGCCCATATGCTGCAGCAGTTATCTGGTTGATGTGTGCTTCCGGACACATGCTCGTTGTTATACTCACCCCAAGATCTTTCTCCTTGAGCGAGGTTTGCAGTCTTTGGCCACCTAGCCTATACTCCGTCTGCGGTCTTCTGTGCCCTTCCCCTATCTTCATGACTTTGCATTTGGCGGGGTTCAATTCGAGAAGCCAGTTGCTGGACCAGGTGTCCAGTCTGTCCAGGTCTCTTGGAAGTCCTGCCTTATCCTCATCTGATTTAATTCTCCTCATTAACTTCACATCATCTGCGAACAGGGACACTTCTGAGTCTAACCCTTCTATCATGTCATTCGCATATACCAAAAATAGCACTGGTCCTAGGACTGACCCCTGTGGGACTCCGCTCGTCACAGGTGCCCACTGTGATACCTCACCACGTACCATGACTCGTCGTTGCCTCCCTGTCAGGTATTCTTTGATCCATTGCAGTGCCCTTCCTATTATATGCGCCTGATCCTCTAGCTTCTGCACTAATCTCTTGTGAGGAACTGTGTCAAAGGCCTTCTTGCAGTCCAAGAAGATGCAATCAACCCACCCCTCTCTCTCGTGTCTTACTTCTGTTACTTTATCATAAAACTGTAGAAGGTTTGTGACACAAGATTTGCCTTCCATGAATCCGTGCTGGTTGGCGTTTATACTCTTGTTCCGTTCCAGGTGCTCCACCACTCTCCTCCTGATAATCTTCTCCTTAACTTTGCATACTATACACGTCAATGACACAGGTCTATAGTTTAGTGCCTCTTTTCTGTCTCCTTTTTTAAAAATAGGAACTACATTTGCCATCTTCCATACCTCAGGTAGTTGCTCAGTTTCCAGGGATGTGTTGAAGATTGTGGTAAGTGGCACACACAGCATATCCGCTTCCTCTCTAAGGACCCACGGGGAGATGTTGTCCGGTCCCATTGCCTTTGAGGTATCGATGTCCCTTAGCAGCTTCTTCACCTTGTCTTCATTTGTATGTATGTCATCCAACACTTGTTGGTATATTCCTTGCTGGTGTCCCCTTCTGTTCTGTCCCCCCAGAGGCCTTCCTGTCTCCACTGTAAATACTTCCTTAAATCTCATGTTGAGCTCACATACCTCTTGATCGTTTCTTGTGAGTTCCCCACCTTCTTTCCTCAGCCTGATCACCTGCTCTTTGAAGGTTGTCTCCCTCCTAATGTGGCTATACTGCAGTTTCGGGTCAGACTTGACTTTCGATGCTATGTCGTTTTCGTACTGTCGCTAGGCCTCCCTCCTCATCTGTGCATACTTGTTTCTGGCTCTTCTACTAATCTCCTTATTTTCCTGGGTCCTTTGCCTCCTGTACCTTTTCCATTCTCTGGTGCACTTAGTTTTTGCCTCCCTACACCTTCGGGTAAACCAAGGCCTCGCTTTGATCTTCCTTTTATTTTTATTGCCCTTGGGAACAAACCTTTCCTCTGCCTCCTTGCACTTTGTTGTTACATATTCCACCATCTCGTATACTGATTTTCCTACCAGTTCTTTGTCCCACTGAACCTGCTGCAGGAAGTTCCTTATACCTGTGTAGTTCCCCCTTTTATAGTTTGGCTTTTCCCATTCAATTCCTGTTACCCTCTCCACTTGTAACTCTACTATATAATCAAAACTCAGAACCACGTGATCGCTAGCTCCAAGGGGCCTCTCGTAAGTGATGTCCTTAATGTCAGAACTGCTCAGGGTGAACACAAGTTCCAGCCTTGCTGGCTCATCCTCCCCTCTCTCTCTGGTAGTGTCCCTGATATGTTGATGCATGAGGTTTTCAAGTACCACATCCATCATCTTGGCTCCCCATGTTTCGGGACCCCCATGAGGCTCCAGGTTTTCCCAGTCGATCTCCCTGTCGTTGAAATCGCCCATTACCAGTAACTTTGCTCTGCTCGGGTGAGCTCTTCTTGCCACTTCAGCCAGTGTGTGTCCACCATCGCTCTGTTGTTTTCTTCATACTCCTCTCTTGGCCTCCTGCAGTTCTGTGGTGAGTTATACATCACTCCAATGACTACTTATGTTCCCCAGACTGAATTGTACCTACTATGTAGTCCCTTTCTTCAGTCATGTCCATGCCTTCCATTTCCTCAAATCCCCACCGGTTTTTTATGAGCAGTGCAACCCCTCATCCCCCTCTACTGTGTGTGTGTGTGTGTGTGTGTGTGTGTGTGTGTGTGTGTGTGTTGTGTGTGAATGTGTGTGTGGTAGGTGTGTGTGTGTGTTGTAGTGTTGTGTGTGTATGTGGTGTGTGTGTGAGTGAGAGAATAATTTATTTGCACTGTCGATCAAAGAATCGCAAATGAAAAAAAATCCTTCTTTTTCAAGGCTATTTTAATTTTGTGTGATATATATTTTTTCCTTGTATATTTGTTGGTTTGAATGACTTGTATGTTGTTCATGATATAGTCCTACATTATGTGTGTGCGTGTAAGGTTCACTTTCACTTATTGTCAAGCGTTGAATGACGCTGTAGGTACAGAGTGCTTCGTAAATGCCAACATTTTCTTACTGCATCTCTTCCTTCATTGTTTCTTGAGATGTCAAACTATCACGTCATTTTCATCTCTCTGTCACTGTTTCTTGAGATGTCAAGCTATCACGTCACCTTCACCTCCGTCAGTGCTTCATATGAAGTCAATCACTATCATGTCATCTGTCTTCGGCAATCATTTTCGTGTGCCAACTCTCAATATGAATATATTCTGATGAGTAATCTGCCTTGATGTATGTGCACTGATAGGAGCAGTGTTAGTACACGTGCAAGTGTGTATATCTCGGTATATATACACAATATACACCTATTCGAGATTAAAGTATTCTTGACTATTGGTGAACCGTTGACACCAAGCCTTAATGATCCTTCTGTGTGGCTAGATTTTAATCCCAGTTAACTAACCTGGTAAATTTCTCGTCACTGATGAAGTAAACACGATGCTGAGTAAGCTTTTATTGTAACGTTTCTCTCTATGTACAGCTTGATCATGGCTTGATAAGTCTGTACACAGATCGAAACGTTGTATCGATAAGTGCTACGTAATTCCTCAGTATTATCAATCAATACACCATCTGTATCCATCTATCATTATCGTCACAATGTTTTCTGTATTATTCTCTTGATGGAACCTCCAGTGTTCATATTTAATTCTTTTTTTTAACGTGTATATTGTGAAAAAGTGACGCTACTTTGACAAACATGAACAAAAACACTGTTTTTTGTTTTTTGTTTTTTTTTTCCTAAGGTCAGACTGTGGAAAGATAATATTAAAGTTGACCAGGTGATGTTCTCTTTATTCACAACTTGCCTTGCAAGTGTCTTGTTATATTTATGTTTAGTTTCTCTTCCATGGCACTTTAAATGTTTTTTTTCTGTTTTATTTGTGCCTCTGTTTTATTCTATATCAGTTTTTCCTTTGTGTCTTTTTTTCCTGTATCTTTCTTTTTCCTCTGTATACCTTTTTTTGTACTCGTTTTTCTCGTAATACACAAATGCATTTTACATTTCCTTAGAGTTATTTTAAGAAATGTTTTATCTACTGTTTATAACCATGAATGTTATCTCACATTTATCTTCATATTGTTTTATTTCACTCGCAAAACTATCCCATAAATGTGAAGAAATAGTTTACAAAAGCGACAGGTTGATAAATAAGACACTTGTGTCGCAGTGGACTGAAGAAACCAATGTATGGCGACACGTTTGTAGAAGATACACAAATGTTGCACAAGTGTCTCATGTATCCCATGAATGTTGATGTTACTTTGTCTTCTGCTGCTGTTGGTGTAGTGTCTTCTGCTACTATGTGGTAAATGGTTTAGAAAACCGACAAGCTGAAGACTGAGACACTTATGCAATATACGGGAATCTGACAAGTTTCATGGCTTACAGCTTCTTACAGGTACCTTCTTATTTCATCTCCTCTTTAGTGCAATTGATGGTAAAAAAAATAGGTCTAAACGTGCTTAGAAACAGTCGGATACAACAGAAAACAACGCACAAGCTTTTTAAGAAGTTAGAGAAGTTAAAGATTCCTGAAGTTAGTGAGGCTCTCTGGGTATATTGGTGCTCTGGCCTGCCTCAGACGCTAACTTGTGCCCACCAGCCTTTACACTGCTACGCTCACTGTCAAGCATTGTTTTCGTGGCTCCTTGTGTTAGTTCACGCACTCCAGAGGTAAACATAAGCCAAATGAATTTTAAGTCGTAATGTGCACGCTACAATATCTCACTCACCAACACATCCCCCAGTGTTGTCCCTCATCCACACCCATCAATATCACTCCCTCCCACCAACTCACCCACACATCTCACTAATTCACTCACACGTCTCACTAATTCTCCCACACATCCCACCCTACTTATAGATATCTCTCCAACTTACATCTACTCACCCTCACAAACGCCTACACTGTACGCCTTATCCCCCCCCCTCGCATCTTAAACACATTCTTTTATTCCAGCCGCCCACCCATTCCCGCCCTCACCACACTCTCCTTGACACACTCTGCCAAGCCTCCCCCTTACCTCAAACTCTGCCTCCCCAACACCCAGTATCCGCACTGCGTCAGGATTATTCATACCTGGATTGAATGAATTACTTCACTGGTCTTTTGCACACTTCACCTGCCCATCTGTGGAGCCCTTTGACTTGAAATCGTGATGCCGTGGGTGAGAATGTTGTCTGGGCGGGAGTGTTGTCTGGGTGGGAATATTGTCTAGGTGTGAATGGAATCTGGGCGGGGATGTTGTCTGGGTGGGAATGTTGTCTAGGTGTGAATGGAATCTGGGCGGGGATGTTGTCTGGGTGGGAATGTTGTCTAGGTGTGAATGGAATCTGGGCGGAGATGTTGTCCGGTGCTACTGTTTAATAAAAAAGAGTGCATGAGGGCAGGGGTGTGTTGTTGTGTGGTGAAGTACAGTAGAGGAAAGACGTCAGACAAGACGTGGTGTTGTGTGTATGTGTGTACGATAATGGGAAGGTGGAGATCATAGGAAATTGTCAAGTATAGGAAGGAGAAAAAAAGTTAGAGTTGAGTTGATGAAAGAGAGAGAGAGAGAGAGAGAGAGAGAGAGAGAGAGAGTGCACTCCTCGAACTAAGAAACTAATTAAAATTCTTTTTTTCTTTACCTACCTTCTCTCTTTTCTTCCTTCCTTATACCCTTCTTCTCCTTCCCGTCACGTCTTTCCTCCTCCCTCCCTTCCTCCCTCTTCTCTCCATCTTTTCTACATCTCCCACCTCTCATCTACCTCCCCACTTTTCTTCAACCTTCCCACCTCTCTTTTACCTCCCCACTTCTCTTCTACCTTCCCACCTCTCTTCTACCTCCCTGTACCTCTTCCTCAGGGCATTAGGTCAAGTTAAGGAATACTTGCTCACCTTGACGATAATAAACCATTTTTAGCATCTCTCTACACGTTTATGTTCTGTTAAAACTAGAGTAAGTATTCTGGGTGTTGGAAGAGATATTTCTTGATATTGTTGGTCTTTGGCAAGATAGCCACTCAACACTGACTTTATTCTGTTATCCTAAATTGAATTGTAAATAATTTATTATATAAAATTGTGTAGAAGGTTAAAGTTCTCACGCCGGCCGTCTTCCACCGGGGTAGGTTGTCCCTAAAAAAAAGAAACATATTCCCATCATTCACTCAATCACTGTTTTGCCAGAAGTGTACTGACGTCATATTTCAGATGGACCCTCTGAGGCCTAAATAAATATACACCGATGGCTGTGCCTTTATCTCTTACTTAAACTGTCTTTGTCACTACTTTCTTGGAGTTGTATTCTGGTAGTCAGCTTCCCTCTTCTCACCCGTAGTTCTACGTCCACTTTTTTGTTTTTTCTCAAAATGTTCTGCATGTTCTGCCTTTTGTGCCTGACAAAATTTTATCACAGGTAAACTACATTATCTGTATACTGCATAAAATAAATAAGGGTTTTGAATTTGAATTTGAATAATTTTGTCTGTCGTCTGGTGAAGGCCGTGTTATAAGAACTAATCACTACCCTGAGGTGACGTCAGACTGGTAGTTGTAGACTGTGATCTAGAACAACAGTGGATGTTATCAAGACGGATTACGTCGGAAACCTTCGTTTCATTTCTTTTTCTTGAAGCAGATGTACAGGAGTGAGGATTATGTACACTCTGGAGTGTGATAAATTAGACACATGTGCAACACTTGGGTATCTTTATTGTGGAAACGTTTCGCCACACAGTGACTTCATCAGTCCTATACAGAGAAGAATGGTGAAGATCAGGAGTTTGAGGTAATCAGCCCCTCAGCCTGGAGTCGATGTGATCATTGCATCAGTCGTGAAAAGGTTAATGGACTGATTACATCAACTCAAGGCTGAGGGACAGATTTCCTCAAACTCCTTCTGATCTTCACCATTCTTCTTTGTATAGGACTGATAAAGCCACTGTGTGGCGAAACGTTTCACCGGTAAAGATACTCAAGTGTTGCACATGTGTCTAGTTGATCAACTTGTAGGTTTTCAGAACCATTTACGTACACCCTGGAATGTACACACTGAGCCTCAGTTCATTTACTGAATAAGATGCTATCCTCCCTTAGCTCAGTTGCAGAAGCTGTCACGATAATATCGGTATACAATACCGTCATGTGGATGAGTTAGATACATGTGTAACACGTGGGTAGCTTTATTATCGAAACGATTCGCCTGCTCTGCAGGCTTCTTCAGTCGAACACGCAGGTGACAAATATTGTACATAGCAGAAGCAGTGGAGAAGTAAAGATCACGTGATAAGTCCGTCAGTCTTGAAAAAAGTTTTGAGGTGGTCAGTCCCTCAACCTTGAGAGGTGTTAAGGTCTATAGTCTCGATCTCACTGATCGTTGCAAATCTTCACTTTCTCCAATTTCTTGATATGATTTACCAGGTGTGGCTTCCATGCTGGTGCTGCAAGATGGGCCTCTGATATGTTCTGTAAAATGACAGTGCACAAATAACCCGCACATAGGAGAAAGAAACTTTTGACGACGTTTCGGTCCGACTTGGACCATTAACCAGTAACTAGGGTGTCACTAGTTAATGGTCCAAGTAGGACCGAAACGTCGTCATAAGTTTCTCCTATATGCGGGTTATTTATGTATTGTTCTAGTCACGGTATTATGCCTTTTTGCTCTTTACAAAATGGCGACTTTAGAAGCTTTTGTGACCAAGAATGTCATCTCTCTAGTCTATTCTGAGGGCCATCGCTCCCGCGACCCGGACCCAGACCAGACCTTCTGGTCTGGTGACCTTTGACCTGGAATATTACCTGACCATCGTATTTACTATAAAAAGACAGGAGGTCTTGGACCAAAAATGGGTAATCTGATAATATCAAAGTTTGAAAGAGAAACATCGATCAGTTAGTGGCAGTTAAAGTGTCAGGAGCAGCCACCTGATTGGTGGATCCAGGCTGGGCCATTCATCTCCTGACCAATAGCGTAGCTGCTGATGGCTTGCACCTGATCAATGACCAATCAGGTGGACACATATGCCAATATCAATATCGATCTTACCTGTTCAGTATATAACGGCGAAAGTTGTTAATACATCGATAAGAATATGTATATATACATAAAGAACTGTGTTATATATATATATATATATATATATATATATATATATATATATATATATATATAATAAAAAAACCAAATAGCTGTGAGTATACATACCAAGAGGCATATATGTGTATATACACAAAAATGTATACATGTGTATATGTTCACTTTGTAAATATATACATAGTGTATATATACAGTTTATTTTAATCTCTATTTTAGGGATTAAAGTATTTTTAATGTGAGTTCACAGTCGATAGACTTCAAACCATGCAAATTAATTAGGCACGATATTGCTCAATTGTCACACACGCAAAAAAAAATCACCATATACTTTTTTCTTTAATCAGTAATACAAATATGTTAAAATTCATGAATCATAATGCGTTCTCATATAATTTTTTTCTGGGTATTCTTAATGAACACAAAAGCACGTATTATAGTTATAGTATTGTATTGTGCTGCTGCCGGTGGGAATTGTGTCTGCAATTATTGTGTCGCTTTCAATAGGAATTCTGTGTTCAGTTGCACGTTTGATGTAAATTACTGTTGCTCTGAATTAATGTTTTTGTTGTATAGAGGGAGATAGTAGCGGTAAGCCGCTTATTACCTTAAAACTGTTTAAAGTAATCACTGCCAGCAACCACTACAACCACTACCACCACCACTATAACCACCACCACCACAAAACCCCCTACCACCCACCACTACCACACCACCCCCCACTAACACACACTACCACCCACCACCACACTAAACCACTACAACCCAATACACCACCACCACCCACAACCACCAAACCCCTACAACCACCACCACTATAACCACTACCACACCACCACTACAACCACTACCACCCACCACTAAACCACTACCACCCCCACTACCCACCACCACTACAACCACTACCACCACTACAACCCCTCCCACCCCCACCACCACTATAACCACTACAACCACTCCCACTACCACTACAACCACCCCACCACCACTATAACCACTACAACACTCCACTACCTCCCCTACAACACTACACCACTACAACCACCCCACCACCACTATAACCACTACAACCACTCCCACCACCACTATAACCACTACAACCACCCCACCCACTATAACCACTACAACCACTCCACCCCCACCACCACTATAACCACTACAACCACTCCACCCCAACACCCCCCCACTATAACCACTACAAACCACTACCACCCCCACCACCACTATAACCACTACAAACCACCCCCACCACCACTATAACCACTACAACCACTACCACCCCCACCACCACTATAACCACTACAACCCACTCCCCAACCACCACCACTATAACCACTACAACCACTACCACCACCACTACAACCACCACACCACTACAACCACACCACTACAACCACCACCACCACTACCACCACTCCCACCCCACCACAACCACTACAACCACTACCACCACTGCCACCACCACCACTATAACCACTACAACCACTACCACCACTACAACCACCCCCACCCCCACCACTAAACCACTACAACCACTACCACCACTATAACCACTACAGCCACTCCCAACTCCACACACCCACACCACTATAACCACTACAACCACTACCACCACCACCACTGTAACCACTACAACCACCACTACCACCACTATAACCACTATAACCACTACCACCACCACCACTATAACCACTACCACCATCACACCACTATAACCACTACCACCACCACCACTATAACCACTACAACCACTACCACCACCACTACAACCACCACCACCACTATAACCACTACAACCACTACCACCACTACAACCACAACACCACTAAAACCACCACCACCACTACAACCACTACCACCCCTCCCACCCCACCCACAACCACTACAACCACTACCACCACAACCACTACAACCACTACCACCACCAACCACCACTACCACACCCCACCACCATCCCCACCACTACGACCACCACCACTACCACTCCCACCACCACTATAACCACTACAACCACTACCACCCTCACCACCACCACTACAACCACCACTACAACCACTACCACCCTCACCACCACTACAACCACTACCACCACCACTACAATCACTACAACCACTACCACCACTAACACCACCACTACTACCACCACCACTACAACCACTATTACAACCCAGGATTCGAAATGGCCTGTTATCCCGGGTGTAATGGGAGCAAAATAAACACAGCAGAAAAAGTTTAGACTTATATTATCCTTCACCAATTTAGAACAGCAATATGTACACTATGTACAGTGATAAGTATAGTGCACTCCACGGTAAGCAAGGCAGAAATAGAAGCCACAAGATAGCAGACCGTGCTTCAACCAGCTCTAGAATGGGAATGACAAGGGCAGACAGGAGAGCGGTACCCACATAACCTCTGCGATTGCCAAAACCATCTTCTTATTGGCTAGAACCTGGTCACTAGTTGAACGACGGGGCCCCATCATCAACTCTTAGCAACCTGGTTCGCTGGTTGGGGGAGATAGCCTGTAAATGAGAGTGTGTACATGTGCCGAACAAAGGTTACGTACTCTTTGCATGCCACACCCCCACCCCGAGAAGGCTCAGGATTAGGCTGTCACCTCCCAGTGGTAACCGTGCCGCCATGGCACAAAATAATGGGACCGCCTTTCCTCTCCACCATCCAACTCTTAGAGCTCAGCTTTTCTCGTGACCAAAAGCCAAACCCTAAACTTAGAGTGAGACAGCAGTCAGACAGGCTAGCATAGGTCCAAGGTACAGGCGGACGGTAGCCCGCATCCCCTCACTAAAAAAAAACCCCACACCAGGGGATAAAAAAAAAGAGCGTGAAAAGGGGTTACCACAAATAACATCCTAACCTAAATAAAATATTATACTCTAGATAAAGAGTCTGCCAACATATTTTCTTTGCCAGCAATATATTTAATGGAAATATTATAGGGCTGCAGCCTTAGCGTCCAGCGCATAAGCCTTGTGTTGTGGTTCTTCACTACTTGATAATCAGAAAATTCAACGTCATTTAATACTGACGTAAATTCCTGTGCCTTACCCAATAATGCTGTATGAACCAACGATGCCCAATGCTGTTCCGGCCACCTCAAGGCTCGAGCCTGATTTTCGAAGCTTTCGAAAAATTGCTCTGGTTCGGCCTCATTGAAGCGGGGAACAAACTGTACTGCTTTCTGTAAACTAAAATTATTTACAGAATGCGAAAACTGCCTCCTTTCTCTTTCCCTATCATATTCTTCCCTTGCGAATGCTGTCTGTTCCCTAGTTTGCTCAAGATTGATTTTTGCCAGCTCAAGTGCCAACGACGCTGATTCACCCTGAGACAACCCAGCTGCACTATACTGACCATTTTGCTCCGTAGGTGTATCATATTCCTCCTGCGAGAACATAGGAGTTTTTGCCCTAGCTCCCGTAGAGGGAGGAGTCTGATGTGCCATCTCTTCTTCTATAAGTTTGTCAGCAATCAGTGAACGCAGTTGCGCAGCTGTGAGAGTGCGTTTGTATTTAATGCCAATGGAACGAGCAATTTGCCAACAACGCTGTAACGACAATTTAGGTAGGTTATGCAAAGTATATGCCGACTACCAGACGTCTGACTCGTCTAGGTGGCATAAGTTATTCGCTATGCACAGTACGATTGCAGAATACCCCAACGTAACACGTTAATTTGCAGAACACGCTTAGCTATGCACAGTACGATTGCAGAATACGCATACAAGCAAAGCCGACTGCAAAATTCTCCACACCGAACAGGCTAGTAACAACTGACACGCAAAATGTGTAAAGCAATGCCAGACAGCTACACTGTTCTAGAAGATTGACCGTAGCGAAGCGAGCACACCGAACAAGCTAGTAGCGAGCTGTTGAACGATCACACAAAAGCAAGGCTGATCATAAAGCAACTGACACGCAAAATTTGTAAAGCAATGCCAGACAGCAAGCTGCACAATGTTCCTGCTACGAGCTTCACCCTAAGCTCAACCGTTTCTCTAAGTCCAGCTCCAGCTCTCGGACAGGCTACCCATATTACAACCCAGGATTCCAAATGGCCTGTTATCCCGGGTGTAATGGGAGCAAAATAAACAGTAGAAAAAGTTTAGACTTATATTATCCTTCACCAATTTAGAACAGCAATATGTACACTATGTACAGTGATAAGTATAGTGCACTCCACGGTAAGCAAACAGAAATAGAAGCCACAAGATAGCAGACCGTGCTTCAACCAGCTCTAGAATGGGAATGACAAGGGCAGACAGGAGAGCGGTACCCACATAACCTCTGCGATTGCCAAAACCATCTTCTTATTGGCTAGAACCTGGTCACTAGTTGAACGACGGGGCCCCATCATCAACTCTTAGCAACCTGGTTCGCTGGTTGGGGGAGATAGCCTGTAAATGAGAGTGTGTACATGTGCCGAACAAAGGTTACGTACTCTTTGCATGCCACAACTACCACCACTGCCACCACTAACCACACCATACACCACCACCACTACCACCACCACCACTACCACCACCACCACTCACCACCACCACCACTACCACCACCACCACTACCACCACTACCACCACACCACCACCACCACCTACCACCATCACCACCACCACCACTACCACACACCACTACCACCACACCACCACCACCACACCACCACCACCACTACCACCACCACCACCACCACCACCACCACCACCACCACTACAACCACTACCACCACCACCACCTACACACTACCACCACCACCACCACACACCACCACCACAACCACCACCACCATCACCACTACAACCACTACAACCACCACCACCACCACCACCACACTACCACCGCCACTATCACCACCACTCTCACCACCACTCTCACCACCACTCACCACCACCAACCACCACCACCCCCACCACCACCCCCCACCCCCCCCCCACCCCCTACCTACCTACCTACCTACCTACCTGGAGGGCATTCCGGGGATCAACGCCCCCGCGGCCCGGTCCACGACCAGGCTTCCCGGTGGATCAGGGCCTGATCAACGAGGCTGTTACTGCTGGCCGCACGTAATCCAACGAACAAACCACAGCCCGGCTGATCCGGCACCGTCTTTAGGTATCTGTCCAGCTCCCTCTTGAAGACAACCAGAGGTCTTCCCGTAATGCTATTTATTGCTGGTGGGAGGTTGTTGAACAGTCTTGGGCCCCTGACACTTATTGTGTTTTCTCTTAGTGTACCAGTGACGCCCCTACTTTTCACTGGGGGTATGTTGCATCACCTGCCAAGTCTTTTGCTTTCGTATGGAGTGATTGCTGTGTGTATATTAGGGACCAATCCCTCCAGAATCTTCCAGGTGTAGATTATGATGTATCTCTTTCGCCTGCGCTCTAGTGAGTACAAGTCAAGTGCTTCCAGGCGCTCCCAGTAGTTAAGGTGTCTGATGGAGCTTATACGTGCAGTAAAGGCTCTCTGTACATTCTCTAGCTCTGCAATTTCACCTGCCTTGAATGGTGATGTTAATGTACAGCAGTATTCCAGCCTAGAAAGAACAAGTGATTTAAAAAGGATCATCATTGGCTTAGCATCTCTTGTCTTGAATGTTCTCATTATCCATCCTATCAGTTTCCTAGCAGATGTGATAGTGGCATTGTTGTGATCCTTGAAGGTGAGGTCTTCGGACATTACCCACCACAACCCCCCACCACCACCACCACTACCATCAACCACCACCACCCAACCACCACCACCAACCCACCACCACACCAACCACCACCACCACCAACCCACCACCACCACCACCACCACCCACCAACCACCAACACACACCACCACCACCACCACCACCACCACTACCACCACCACCCACCACCACCACCACCACTACACCACAACACCACACACCAAACCCACCACCAACACCACCAACACCACCACCACCACCACCAACACCACAACCACCAGAATGATTTTTTGCGAAACTACTTCGTACAGAGATTTGAAGGAAAATTTTTATAGAGTGACACGAGAAGAAAGACAACATTGAGATACCAGGTAATTACACTGAGGAAAGGAGGAAAACTGACAAGAAATGACCAGGAGTACAACGGTATGAAAATTGGTGAAGGTAGAAAAGACCGAAAACTGAGTATGGGCTCTGAGACTAAAGACTGCAAGCCTCATTCAAGGAGAAAGATCTCGGGGTGAGCACAGTGCCAAAGATATCACCAGACGCCCACATTAACCCAGTAATCTTTGCAGCGAATGCTCGTTTAGCAAATTTAAGATTAATCTTCAGGGATCTCAACAAAAGTCATTAACGATACTGAACGATGCACACAGATGGTGTATCAAGCCTCCACCACTACTTGCTTTGAATGACGCGCGGGTTTAGTGCACTACTTAAGATTTCCATAAGGATAATCATAAATATTTTCAATTAGTAATGACCCCTGATTCCCTTTGGAATATTCCAGTGTACGTCACGAATATTCCAATCTCACTGGAATATTCCAGCCTACGTCGCTGGAATGTTCCAGTGTAATTCATTGCAATATTCCAGTCTACCTCACTAATATTCCAGTCTCCGTCACTGGAATATTATAACCTACGTTACTGAAGTATTCCAATCTACATCACTGAAATATTCTAATCTACGGCATTGGAATATTCAAATTTACGTCACTGGAATTTTCCAGTCTACGTCACGAATATTCTACGCAATGGAATATTGCAGTTTACTTCACTGGAATATTCCAGTCTACGTCACTGAAATATTCTTGTCTATGCCACTGAAATATTACAACCTACGTTGCTGATATTCCAGTCTACGTCACTGAAATATTCTTGTCTATGCCACTGAAATATTACAACCTACGTTGCTGATATTCCAGTCTACGTCACTGGAATATTCCAGCCTACATTACTGAAATGTTCCAGTCTACATCATTGAAATATTCCAATCTACGGCACTGGAATATTCCAATGTACATCACTGGAATATTCCAATGTACGTCACTGGAATGTTCTATACTACGTCACTGGAATATTCCAGTCTACGTCACAAGTATTCTACGTCGCTGGAATATTGCAATTTACTTCACTGGAATATTCCAGTCTGCGCCACTGGAATATTCTAGTCTGTCACTGGAATATTGCAGTTGACATCACTTGAACATTGCAGTTTACGTCACTGGAATATTACAGTCTTGGGCTGCTCCTCGCTGTCACTTTCGTGATCTTTGTCTTCATTCGTAATGAAAATTTCATTCTGTCGCTGCAGCATTTCCGTTTCTGGAGTACTTCCACTGTTCATCCTAATGTATTCCCGTTGCTTCTCCTTAATGATTACCGTTTCCGTTTCGGGATTACCGTTGTTGATATGAGACTTGCAGGTACCGTTGACATTACTAGAATGTTTCCACATCTGGAATGATTTCGTTACCATTCCTGGAATGTTCCCATTGGGATGTTCCCGTTCCTGTTACAGTGTTCTCATTGCTATTATTGAAATTCTTCTGTTGCCATTTCTGGAATGATTCCTTCTGTTTCTTGAGTATTGCCGTTGCCATTCATGGAATGTTCTCGTTGCTGCTTCAGGAATATTCCTGATACCATTCTTGGAATGTTCTCATTACCATTGGAGTGTTGCCGTTGTCATTCCTGGAAGTTTCCCGTAATTGGCTCTGTAATCTTCCTCCCATTTATCATGGAAGTTAATGGGATTTAACCAGGAATATCCTCTACCTCCCCTCCATCACACACACACACACACACACACACACACACACACACACACACACACACACACACACACACACAGGGAGAGCGACCAGTGAAGAGGCGGGGCCAGGAGCTCGGACTCGACCCCTGCAACCTCATCTAGGTGAGTATAACTAGGTGAGTACACACACACACACACAACACACACACACACACACACACACACCATCATCATCTGTTTCTTCAGTCAATTCTCTTCACAAATAAAGAAAAGCAAAGTTTCTAACCATTTCCTAAATGCCCTGAACTGTACACAAGTGACCTTTTCCTCAGTTTGTGGGTATCACCAGACAGTTTACAACCATATCCAAAGAGCCTCAAGGATACACAGTCCAGCCTCCTAGACCAAGAGAAGAAAGCAGCATAATTATTCAAACTTGGCTCTCCTCATTGTTTCACAATATTAAGGTAATGCAAAGACATCACAAACTGATACAATCACTTCAGCAAAAAGTCACTTTGAATTTTTTGGGTAATGCTAAGTAATTTACACATATTAAGTTACCATATATAATAATTTGTGTTACTGTGTTTATGTGTACCTGTACCTAAAAAGACTTACTTAACAACAAGAGGTGCAAAATTAGTCGTACCATTCCATCAAGGGATTATTTGAAAACAAAATAAACAGATATCACCGAGTTGTTATATTCCTCTCCAGATTAAGCCGTTGCTTTCCTAGAAATCACCAAAAGCAATTTTAAATGAGACACAACGAGTATATAAAATTCCGTGTAACAGCTGTTACTTAGTGTACATTGGAGAAACTGGACGGGACCTTGGGGCATATAACACTAACATTGTTAGGTACAGTAAAGAAAGTTCTGCACTATTCCAACGTATTAAAAGCTGGTACCAGTCAGCTAGAATGGCGCTAATAAAATTTAGGGGATGGACTCGAGTAAAAATTAATGGAAGTGGAAGTAATTGAGGCCATGCCGAATTTTAGCGTTTAGAATAGAAATCTCAAACCACGTGATTACTAAATATGCACTAAAAACATCCCAGCACCATTTAATTAGGTAGTCACACAATAATAGGAGAGACACCCTGGTAACAGCACGTCTTTAAATAAGGTCTGGCCACCTGTGTGTGAACCACAATATTAGAAGCTACAAAATTTCAAAAGCTCTGATATACATGATACTCAACCAGGCTAACCTATCTCCCTCACGACATAAGGATCACGTGACCTCATGAGCTACCTGACGCCAACTCAAAACTTCATTCGTACTGTCAGCAAGCACTTCCTGTTTTTCACATCTCACTCTCAAGTATGTGTGTGTTTGTATATACTTTTTTCCTTAACCTACCTGCTGCAACATTGCATAGCGCCTGACGAAGCACAGAAAGTGTGAAAGGCCTTGAACTAATGTTTTCCATCCCCCAGTGGCTTGTTTTGCGTTGTTGAGATCGCTAGTTTGATTTTACTGTTTTATATATATATATATATATATATATATATATATATATATATATATATATATATATATATATATATATATATATATATGTGTGTGTGTGTGTGTGTGTGTTTAGAATTCGCAGAACAGGCGAAATATTCACAAACACTAATCTCTGACCAAGGAGACTCGAACCTACGAACCTTAGAACAAGTTACGCAGTGCTCTACCGCCGTAACACACTGGTCCAACACCTTGGTGCCCAGCCAGCGCTAGACGTTTTTGATCCAAGGCAGCCAGCATTCAGGCAGGTGGTGTCAGCTATTTCATCTTATGCCTTGCATGCATTGACCGACCAGAGATTTTTACAGTGTTTAACCATTTATATGCTCTTATATTCAAAGCATCTTATGTCAATAATTATCCAGGAACTGATGCTCCCAGATAAGAGCAGCCCAATGTGAGAGCTCTCAAAACACCTTCTGTGGCATGCAAAGAGTATTTAAGCTTTATTCGGCGCATGTACTCTCCTTCATTAAAAGGCTACCTCCCCAACCAGCAAACCGGGTGCTAAGGGTCGGACGATGGGGCCCCATCATCAGATCAGTATCTAGGTTCAGCCAGTGAGAAGGTGGATCTGGCAATTGTGGAGGTGGTGTAGTAACCACTCACGTTTCCACCCTTGTCATTTCCATTCTAAAGGTGGTTGAACACGGTTGTCCATTCTGTCTCCAGGCTGTATCTCTGCCTCTTAATTTACCGTGTTGTACACATATATTTCCAACTGTATATAGTGTACATATTTGTAAATACTTATAATCGCACTTGGTGAAGGAAAATATAATTCAGAGTCATTCAGCTGTGTTTGTTCTGCTCCTTGCTGCCCTTTACACCCAGGATAACAGGTATTATTGTTCCTGGGTTGTAATAACTTCACGTCCCTAAAATAGGCAGCCTGAAAGGGGCAAGATAAGTATGACCCGTGTACTTACCTGGTCCCATTCATTTTTCATTTGTCTGCTGAAAAGGACCTCAGTTGGAGGTCGAAAATGACAGTCGTTTTTCCTCGTTTATGTTGTATGCGGGTTTTCTCTATCATTGATACACAATGCATATATTTATGTGCATGTGCATAGGTGTGTATACATGTATATGCATAGGTGTATGTATACATTTATATGAATAGATGTATGTATATGTATATATGCCTAGGCATATGCATAGATGTATGTATACTTGTTGTATGTGTATATCCTGATAATTTCACAATGACGTGATAGCAAACATGCTGTACCATGTGGCCTCCCCAGCCATGTGTGTGTATGTGTTTGTATGTGTACAGTTGTCATAACCATCGCTTTTAGTGAATTACGGTACTGATGTGTTAATGTTAAGAGTACTTCTTCCCCGTCCTGCCCTGCCTCCCACACATACCTGACTTACATAAGAACATAAGAACATAAGAATGGAGGAACACTGCAGAAGGTCTACTGGCCCATGCGAGGCAGGTCCTCATCAAAACGACCTCTGAACATTAAAATGGTATAAAATACCGACAGATTGTTAGGTAAGACACATATGCAACAGTTAGGTATCTTTATTTCGAAACGTTTCGCCTACACAGTAGGCTTCTTCAGTCGAGTACAGACAAGTTGATAGAAGCAGAAGATACTTGAAGACGATGTAATCAGTCCATCACCCTTAAAGTTTTGAGGTGGTCAGTCCCTCAGTCTGGAGAAGAGCATTGTTCCGTTGTCTGAAACAATATGAAGTTGAAGTGACAGGATGGAGCCTTTATATAGTGCCAGGAGGTGAGACGTAGGTTGGTTTGGGAGGGCAGGTCCCTCTCAAACCCAGCCGTTCTCACTAGTAGAGGTCGAAGTTGATGGTCTGTACCAAGATACCCTTGTGTTGCAGTGTCTGACAGAATGAACATTAAAATGGTATAAAATACCGACAGATTGTTAGGTAAGACACATATGCAACAGTTAGGTATCTTTATTTCGAAACGTTTCGCCTACACAGTAGGCTTCTTCAGTCGAGTACAGACAAGTTGATAGAAGCAGAAGATACTTGAAGACGATGTAATCAGTCCATCACCCTTAAAGTTTTGAGGTGGTCAGTCCCTCAGTCTGGAGAAGAGCATTGTTCCGTTGTCTGAAACAATATGAAGTTGAAGTGACAGGATGCTCTTCTCCAGACTGAGGGACTGACCACCTCAAACTTTAAGGGTGATGGACTGATTACATCGTCTTCAAGTATCTTCTGCTTCTATCAACTTGTCTGTACTCGACTGAAGAAGCCTACTGTGTAGGCGAAACGTTTCGAAATAAAGATACATAACTGTTGCATATGTGTCTTACCTAACAAAACGACCTCTACCTAAAGCTACCCGAGAAATAACTCCCGTACCCAGTGACCAATCAAACCCAGCCTCTCCCGAAACCCAGCCTCTCCCTATCCAACCTGACGTCTTGGTTATATTGTTATGCTCACGTTGTACAGATACGTGATACTATGATCAGTCATTCCCTTATACGTGTATACTGTGTATGTGTGTACTCACCAATTTGTGGTTGTAGGGGTCGACTCACAGCTCCCGGCCCCGTGTATGTGTGTGTGTGCACGTTTTTCTTGCCTTGCTTTGTGATGGAGAAATTTTTATAAACATTTAATTTCTTCAGTGTATGGGATAGGCTATTCTGAGAGATGGCAAGTCGCAAGTGATAGTAACTCCAGGTCAGCTGGAACACAAATTTTGACACTGCCGAACCGTTAATGGAATACTTGACCGCATCCTTATCGCTCGACTGAACTCTCCCAGCTCAGACTGACTTTTCAACACTGTGTATGTAAAACATCCTTTGTGATGGAATATGGCACTGCGTAATTAGTGATGGAATATGGCACCGCGTAATTAGTGATGGAATATGGCACTGCGTAATTAGTGATGGAATATGGCACTGCGTAATTAGTGGTGGAATATGGCACTGCGTAATTAGTGATGGAATATGGCACTGCGTAATTAGTGATGGAATATGGCACTGCGTAATTAGTGATGGAATATGACACTGCGTAATTAGTGACTGAATATGGCACTGCGTAATTAGTGATGGAATATGGCACTGCGTAATTAGTGATGGAATATGGCACTGCGTAATTAGTGATGGAATATGGCACTGTGTAATTAGTGATGGAATATGGCACTGCGTAATTAGTGGTTGAATATGGCACTGCGTAATTAGTGATGGAATATGGCACTGCGTAATTAATGATGGAATATGGCACTGCGTAATTAGTGATGGAATATGGCACTGCGTAATTAGTGATGGAATATGGCACTGCGTAATTAATGATGGAATATGGCACTGCGTAATTAGTGATGGAATATGGCACTGCGTAATTAGTGATGGAATATGGCACTGCGTAATTAGTGGTTGAATATGGCACTGCGTAATTAGTGATGGAATATGGCACTGCGTAATTAGTGATGGAATATGGCACTGCGTAATTAGTGGTTGAATATGGCACTGCGTAATTAGTGATGGAATATGGCACTTCGTAATTAATGATGGAATATGGCACTGTGTAATTAGTGATGGAATATGGCACTGCGTAATTAGTGATGGAATATGGCACTGCGTAATTAATGATGGAATATGGCACTGAGTAATTAGTGATAGATTATGATTGTCTAATTAGTGATGGAATATAACACTGTATAATTAGCGTATAAAATAGCCTAGCAGCACACTGCTGAGGTATCCAATTTTGCTAAATTAAAAAAAAATCTACGATAGGACCATTAAGGTCATTATGGAAGTCTCTCTTTACATGAATTCCGCCTGTAATGCAGCTTAATACCTCCGCTCAAGCGCTCTCATATATCACCCTTAAAGCCACCTTGTTCACATTTCACCAAAAAAAAAAAAAAATACTGAACATCCCATAAAATATTTTTTCCATTGTTAATTAGACCAAATCACAGCAGTATCATATCAACATAAACGTACATCACTTCCACTGATTGACGGAATGAGGTCAGAGAAGAGTTCAACCCGATCTAAATAACCATTGAGTTGAATAATGTCTAATTTTTTGCTTTACTGTGCAATAAATATCTTTGCTCGCTTATCTTCAAAAATAATCATTAGGATAAGGTATAAAGGAAAGGACGAAGAATTATGAAATTCTCACAACACGCCATGTCGAAAAAGAGACAAATTACATCCAAAAATATTCGTTCGTAATGATGCAGATGTTTTCGCTCGAGCTTTGGACGACTTTAGTCGTTGATGCACATAGATTGACGACTTATTTCCTAAAAACGACCTTTAAAGTCGTTTTAGCTTTTAAAGTCTACGTTAAGTTGCTCCGACTTTGCTTTTAAAGTTGAGTTTAAATGAATATTAAATGTCTTAAACTTGCCTGGAGGTTTTATTAAAATTTGGAAATTTAGGCCTTACCTTAGAAACTGTGTCATCTTATCATAAATAATATTTTTTTTTTAATTTTTATAAATAATATTTTTATAAAAAAAATTTATAAATAATATTTTTATAAAAAAAATTTATAAATAATATTTTTATAAAAAAATTATAAATATTTTTATAACAAATTTTTGTCTTCACCTTGAGGCTTCTTTCCTTGGGTTGTAACTTGGAGGGAGCGAAACATAGTGGGTTGTAACTTGGAGGGAGCGAAACATAGTGGGTTGTAACTTGGAGGGAGCGAAACATAGTGGGTTGTAACTTGGAGGGAGCGAAACATAGTGGGTTGTAACTTGGAGGGAGCGAAACATAGTGGGTTGTAACTTGGAGGGAGCGAAACATAGTGGGTTGTAACTTGGAGGGAGCGAAACATAGTGGGTTGTAACTTGGAGGGAGCGAAACATAGTGGGTTGTAACTTGGAGGGAGCGAAACATAGTGGGTTGTAACTTGGAGGGAGCGAAACATAGTGGGTTGTAACTTGGAGGGAGCGAAACATAGTGGGTTGTAACTTGGAGGGAGCGAAACATAGTGGGTTGTAACTTGGAGGAGTGGAAACATAGTGGGTTGTAACTTGGAGGGAGCGAAACATAGTGGGTTGTAACTTGGAGGGAGCGAAACATAGTGGGTTGTAACTTGGAGGGAGCGAAACATAGTGGGTTGTAACTTGGAGGGAGCGAAACATAGTGGGTTGTAACTTGGAGGGAGCGAAACATAGTGGGTTGTAACTTGGAGGGAGCGAAACATAGTGGGTTGTAACTTGGAGGAGTGAAACATAGTGGGTTGTAACTTGGAGGGGCGAAACATAGTATAATGCATGTTGCAGGTAGAGGCAGCCTAGCCACTAGGGTAGCCTCTCGTGTTTAATAGCAGGAGGATCGCGCCTCCACTCTACCTTCTGTTAAATGACCCACAAGGGTTTAGCGTTTTATGTAATGATCAGTAATAGTAATAATAACTGCTCACTAAATTGTAGGTTAGCTGTGAATTGTTTGCAGCAGTGTGCATTGCAGTGATGCACAGTGCCTCAAGGGAGGTGGTCTTGATACCGGGCTCTTGATTCAAGGAACTGGAGCTACCCTAGCATTGGATCAAATCTGCCTCCTATGTCCCAAGCATGTTATGACCAGCATGATTGTAGGATGGTTAGGGGACTGCTAGGGGTAAGGTGTGCTAGGGGTTAAAGGGTGGTAAGGGAGTATCACTGCTACTTTACTGGCGCCGGTCCAAACAAGAGGAGGGTCCGTGCGTAGGGAGGGGAGAGCCCCAGTGGTGGAAGGGTTAGGGGGATTTGCGGGAGGGGGAAGAACCCATCGATTGCTGGAAACTTGAATACCCCTTCCCTGCCAGTCTTTCCCTTCCTTCCCTGCCAGTCTTCCCCTTCCCTGCCAGTCTTTCCCTTCCTTCCCTGCCAGTCTTCCCCTTCCTTCCCTGCTAGTCCCACTTCCCTGGCAGTCCTCTCCTTCCCTGCCAGTCCTCTCCTTCCTTGACAATCCTCCCCTTCTCTAATACCCCTTGCAGCCGTCTTCTTCCCTTCCCTGCCGGCTTTCCCATTTTCTGCCAGGGATAACACTGTGTCATCCAGTGGGTTTTATCCAGGTATAACTCTTTTCGTTATCTTGATATCATCCAGACATAACACTTTTTGTTATAAAGGCATAACACTGGTGTCATCCAGGCATAACACTTGGTGTCACCCAGGCATAACACTTGGTGTCATCCAGGCATAACACTAATGTCATCCAGGCATAACACTTGGTGTCATCCAGGCATAACATTTGGTGTCATCCAGGCATAACACTGGTGTCATCGATACACTGTGCACAGCATAACACTGGTGTCATCCAGGCATAACACTGGTGTCTCCGGTCTGTGTATCCAGGCATAACACTGGTGTCATCCAGGCATAACACTGGTGTCATCCAGGTATAACACTGGTGTCATCCAGGCATAACACTGGTGTCATCCAGGCATAACACTTAGTGTCAGACTGACTTGTGTTAATGTGTGTGTTTCGAATACATGATAATATACATTTGGAAAATCCTAGAGGGATTAGTACCAAACTTGTGCACGAAAATCACTCCCTACGAAAGCAAAAGACTTGGCAGGAGATGCAACTTTCCCCCAATGAAAAGCAGGGGCGCCACGAGTACACTGAAAGGCAACACAATAAGTGTCAGGGGCCCAAGACTGTTCAACTGCCTGCCAGCATACATAAGGGGGGATTACCAATAGACCCCTGGCTGTCTTCAAGAAGCACTGGACAGGCATCTAAAGTCAGTACCTAACCAGCCGGACTGTGATTCGTATGTCAGTTTGCGTGCTGCCAGCAGTAACAGTCTGGTTGATCAGACCCTGATCCACCACGAGGCGTGGTCTCAGACCGAGCCGCGGGGGCGTTGACCCCCGAAACCCTCTCCAGGTAAACTCCAGGTGGGTGAAGGGCAGGTGGAGGTGAACAGTGGAGGGAGGGCTGGTTTTTTGAGGTATGGGCTGGTGGATGGTTGTGTGAGGAGATAGGAAAATAGGGATTGCGGTTGAGCTTGGGTAAGGTGGAGAGGATTGGTGGCGGGGATGGTGAGGAAAGGGCTGGGATATTCTAGGAGAGAGGGCGGAGCAAGTGGTGTGGTAGAGAGTGTACATGAGAGTACATGGGAAATATACTATTGTTGTACAAAAACGACATAAGATGCGTTTGGCTTGAGGGACTAACCACTCCCAACCCAGAGTGACGGACTGATCACTTTAAAGCTACCTCTGCTTCCATAGTTGTATTTGAACTTTATTCGACTGAATAAATTTGTTTTGCAGGCGAAATGTTTTGGCCATAAAGAAACCCAGGTGTTGCAAGTGTGTCTTGTTCATCAGTACTTGAGGAAAGATAGCAGAGGACTTGGAAGCTCACTCTAAGGTTGTCTGCTGAGAACTATCTACTTCTACCAATATTGACGACTATATGTATTATCTTGGTGTGTGAGCCAAGGATAGAAAAAACGAGAATGTTTGAGTGAATTTGAGTGAGAGTGAGGAAATAAAGACAGTAATACCTGGAGGTTGTCTCGGGGATCAGAGCTCCCGCGGCCCGGTGTGTGACCAGGCCTATCGGTGGATCAAAGCTGATCAACCAGGCTATTGCTGCTGGCCGCACGCAAACCGGCGTACGAACCACAGTTCGGCTGATCAGGTACTTACTGACTTAGGTGCCTATCCAGCGCCTTCTTGAAGACAGCCAGGGGTCTATTTGTAATTCCCCTTATGTATACTAAGGAATGACGTTTATTAGTACAGCAAAACTTCAAAAATATTTTTAAAAATACATCCTGGAGAGGGGAAGACATAGCGTCATCTGCAGATAATACTGAAAAATGGGAGATCAGGTCACAGGTGGCGTCGTGTGGGTGGGGCCTTGTCAGGGGAAGGTCGGGAGATCAGGTCACAGGTTGTGTCGTGTGGGTGGGGCCTTGTCAGGGGAGGGTCGGGAGATCAGGTCACAGGTGGCATCGTGTGAGTAGGGCCTTGTCAGGGGGAGGGAGGGAGATCAGGTCGCAGGTGGCGTCGTGTGGGTGGGGCCTTGTCAGGGGGAGGGAGGGAGATCAGGTCGCAGGTTGCGTCGTGTGGGTGGGGCCTTGTCAGGGGAAGGTCGGGAGATCAGGTCACAGGTTGCGTCGTGTGGGTGGGGCCTTGTCAGGGGAGGGTCGGGAGATCAGGTCACAGGTGGCGTCGTGTGGGTGGGGCCTTGTCAGGGGAAGGTCGGGAGATCAGGTCACAGGTGGCGTCGTGTGAGTAGGGCCTTATCAGGGGAAGGTCGGGAGATCAGGTCACAGGTTGCGTCGTGTGGGTGGGGCCTTGTCAGGGGAGGGTCGGGAGATCAGGTCACAGGTGGCGTCGTGTGGGTGGGGCCCTTTTCAGGGAGGGTCGGGAGATCAGGTCACAGGTGGCGTCGTGTGAGTAGGGCCTTGTCAGGGGGAGGGAGGGAGATCAGGTCACAGGTGGCGTCGTGTGGGTGGGGCCTTGTCAGGGGAAGGTCACTAAGCAGTAGGTTATATATTTTGCACACCGCCAGTTGATCCTCTTTGTCGGGTTTAGTGAGCTTGTCATGAATCTCCGCCGTGAACAGTGTAATGAATCTTGAGCAAAATTCATGGAACTGTTTTGAAGCGTGGGTGTTCTATGGACAGTGTTAAATAGGTCATTACCAAATTTTATTATCGTGTGATGGGTGGAGACAGGCTCTTCAGATCGACTTCAAAATTTCAACACTGGTGTATCTTGCAAAAGAGAAGGTTGGTATATTTAATGGAGTGTATGCTGCCATTTTGCCACTTCTAATATTGAAATGGTATAATAATGCATTTCATTGCATTATTTGGGCTTGATGCTGGTTAGGGGCTTTTGATCCCAGGAACCGGACTTATTTTTCTCATTCCTGGATCCAATTTAAATTTTTCATATTCCGTTGGACCTCTGTGATCTCTATGGGTATAGCGCTTGTCTCTATTTACACTGTACCAATGGTGAACGGCATCAGTCTTTAGGGGCTGATGCAACGTATGAAATGAATAGAACGTTTCATGGTTTTTTGCTGTGTAGGTAAATTTTTTTTTGAAAATTAGACACATGTGCAACATGTGGGTATGTTTATTGCAAACGTTTCACCATCCAGTGGCTTTATCAATGCAAATTCTAGGACATAGGGACTGATTACCTCATCTTTTGTATATAGTTCTTCTGTCTTCTAATTGTCCTAGAATTTGTATTGATAAAGCCACTGGTTGGCGAAGCGTCTACAATAAAGATACCCAGATGTACACGTATCTTATTTTCATCTTGTTGGTATTGTATACCATTCTTGTACACAAATTTTGTTGGATTTTGTGCAGTAACTGGAAAGTTCATCTTCTGGTCAGTTTAAAACTTTGTGTTGATGTGTTTTCCTCAGAGGAAACAATGTCTTGATGTTAGGTTGTGTAAGTTATTATATGACAATTTGATTAACCAAACTTTTTTCTGTGAGGTAACTGGAAAATTTCTTTCCTGATCAGAAATAAGTCACAATGTTTAGTGTTATACGTAGATGTTATGTAAGTATAACATCTGTCCTGAAGACCATTGTTAAACAACTGTATGTTATGCGCACTAAGCTTGAAAAAATTCTTTGAATGTAGTCAGTCGTAATTACTTAGACTAAAGTTTGGATGATTTGGGCTTGTATAGGTCCTAATTGAAATATTGGTTTTCATGTGATAGTCTCTGAGTGTCGCATCTGATTAGCTTCAGCGCTTCCATCCTGATAACTTAATAATGTAATTTCTGAGCGGCTTCAGACTTAATGTGCTTGAGTGTTTTAGGATATTGGTCTTTTTGATCTCTTTGAAAGACTTGAATTAGATGAAATTTAATTTAATTTGATGAAGCATGAACCTCTGGTGCTAGAACTAGATAACTTTGATGAAGCATGAACCTCTGGTGCTAGAACTAGATAACTTTGATGAAGCATGAACCTCTGATGCTAGAACTAGATAACCTTGATGAAGCATGAACCTCTGGTGCTAGAACTAGATAACTTTGATGAAGCATGAACCTCTGATGCTAGAACTAGATAACTTTGATGAAGCATGAACCTCTGGTGCTAGAACTAGATAACCTTGATGAAGCATGAACCTCTGGTGCTAGAACTAGATAACCTTGATGAAGCATGAACCTCTGGTGCTAGAACTAGATAACTTTGATGAAGCATGAACCTCTGGTGCTAGAACTAGATAACTTTGAGTAAGAGACATGAACCTCGGACACTAGAGGCAGATAACCTGCTGGGATATCACCCTCCAACCCTCATTCTCTCATTCTTTTAAAGTTTTTCCCTCTCGTCTGCCTCTCCAAGAATTGACGTTTCTCTCTCTCTCTCTCTCTCTCTCTCTCTCTCTCTCTCTCTCTCTCTCTCTCTCTCTCTCTCTCTCTCTCTCTCTCTCTCTCTCTATTTCTCTGTCTGTCTCGGTCTCTCCCTCTCTCATTCTCTTTCTCTCTTTATTCTCTTTTCTCCCTTTCCCCTCTATCGTTTCCATCCCTTCCTCCCTCCAGACTCTGGTAGCTGAGTTTGTGACCCCCGACGCTGGGTTACCGTAGTTTGGTTACTGGATTTGAGTATCATGAGTGTCTAAAAAGCCAGCAACTCTCTTTCTGTTAAAATAATGGAAGATTTTCCCATTTCCTAAAAATTTGCTGTGACTTATAAGCTTCTGACTTGACAGTAATAATGACTCTGATTTGAAACTAATAATGATGATTTGAAACTAATAATGATGATTTGAAACTAATGATGATTTGAAACTAATAATGATTCAGATTTGGACATGGAATTGTTTTGATAATTTGTGATTATATCTGCAACGCAAGTAATCACATTAATCGTTCATTGATATTAATAATAGACAGTTGTGAAGTCAGTTGATGACTGCAATGGAGGCAGCAAATTAATGATGTTTTTTTGATTAGATTACTGAATAACCCATATCTGTCAGTGTTCTGTCAATCATTTAACTCAACGTCTCTGTATTCTCTTTCAATTTTCTGTCAGTTCTTCTGAGTTAGCCATATATAGATCGCCTCTCCTCTGTGTACATTCTCCAGTTCTTCTCCCCTCTCTCCCTCCCCCCCACATTCCCTTCATGCCCCCTTCATCATTGTTTCTCACCCTCCCCTTCAAAAACCCTTGTCGTGGATGAAGGGCTCTTGATCTGAGAAGCTGCAGTTGATTCTTTATTCTTAGAGACAGACCTGAACACTCCGCCATATCCGTCTCTTCACTGGAGATTTTGCATTCCTGGGTGATGGAATATGACAGGGTAATATAACCTTGGTGCTCACTCTGTAGCTGTCATAAAATATCCCAGCAACACTTTGTTCATGTATTCAGTTTTTGCTAAATAAGATATTTTATATTACATTGGGATGATTTATGTTTTCAATTTATGATTTTGATGGAATTATGGATACTGTTTGTACAATGCGATTAATGGACAGGGAATTGTTTATGACTGCAGTGTGGTGATATTTTTTTCATGTGACGGCAGATTTGCCACCGCAGTGACGGTAAAGTCGGTAATAATGATCAATTTTCTTATAGATGACAGAAAATTGTCAATGAAATTAACTTTTTATGCTCAAAAATCCGAATAACTAAACCGTTCAAATTATACATATCGTACAAATTATATATATCTTTTCAAATTATACAAATCAATACCGTTCCTGAAGGTAAGAGACTTGAGATGCGACTTCACCCTTGCCACGACCTTCAGAACTTACCATTGCTAGAGGTATGAGGTATGATCTCTGAACAGTGTTGATCTGGGAAGACATTGAGGTATCTTGATCAGTGGTGAGCACACAGCAGCTGCTGCTGCTGCTGCTGCTGCTGCTGCTGCTGCTGCCTGTGTTACATGCTTCTAGACGCTGCTGTTGCTTATATGTATAAGTTTCTTTTGTGGTAATAAATTGAATAATAATATATTAGTTTTTTGTTTATCTTCTTCTTCTTCTTCTTCTTCTTCTTCTTCTTCTTCTTCTTCTTCTTCTTCTTCTTCTTCTTCTTCTTCTTCTTCTTCTTCTTCTTCTTCTTCTTCTTCTTCTTGCATCATTGATAGATTATTATAACAGTCAATACTGCAATAACAATAGTAATGTAATTTAATTCTTCTTGCTTTATTAAATATTTATCATCATATTACTTCTGATATTATTATCTTTGTTACACAGCAGTTGTGTGATTGTCAGGGACATTACACACACACAATAATACAAGAAGAGTGAATGATGCGTCTTTAAGACCATCACCAGTAAGTGTCTACAACAACAACTGAGTTCACTCACAACACTGAATAATAAATAGCATCTTAATATACTAGACGAGTGTATGTTATTATGAAGGTTTATATATGGTAATTTTAAACAGGTAGTTATGTGTATTGCAAACATGTGTAACTTATACAATGTAAATATATGCATAAGTTTGTTGATCACTTCATATGATGTTTGTGTGTGTGTGTGTGTGCTCACCTATATGTGGTTGCAGGGGTCGATACACAGCTCCTGGCCCCGCCTCTTCCCAGCTCGCTACCAGGTCCATTCTCTCCTGACTCCAGGAGCCTTACCGTACTTTTTCTTACTGTTAGTGTGTGTGTGTGTGTGTGTGTGTGTGTGTGTGTGGAAACTAAGACTAGGAGGCAGTAGTGTTTTGTTCGTCAGGAAACAAGAGTTTCTATTGAATATATATATTTCCTGGTATTATTTTTCTAGAGGTATGCTGGGGTGGTGGACGTTGTGTTGAGTGGACACTCGCTCTATCACTTGGTAATAGAAACCTGTCTATTTCGTTTCCCTTCCCCTTACTCTTTGTTTTACCAGTCTGTTATGTCTTGAAGGTTTTTCGTTAATGCTCCTTTTTACCCAGTCTTTGATGTTTTTTTCTTTTTTGCCCTTCATTGCTTTTATTTTCCAGTTTCATATTTTCCTGTTCTTTCTGCATATCTACCTTTCCCTGAATTTTCAACGTTTTTCTGGCATTTTCTCGTATTTTCCCATCTTTCATTGTCACGTTACTTATCTAGATCTTGTTGGTCTCTCCCCATTAATGCTCTTCTTATCCTCGCCTCTTCTCTATCACCTTCCATCTTTCTCCGTTATTTCGATGCGTCTTAATATTATTCTTTCATATTTTTGTCTGTCATTCCGTAACCTTTCATGCTCTGTTAGTATATGTTCTTATTCGTATTTCCACCTTATTTTTTTCTATTTTCCTGCTGTTTAATGTTTTTTTATTTATGTTGCTTCATTCCTATGTTTTCTTGTTTTTGTTCTGTTGCTGTTATTCTTATATTTTGTTATTTTTCTATTTTTTTTCCTTCTCTCTTGTGTTCTTGCGCCTCTGTTACCTTTGTGTCTCTCTCACCTTTGTCCCTCTCTTACCTTTGTCCCTCTCTTACCTTTGTCCCTCTCTTACCTTTGTCCCTCTCTTACCTTTGTCCCTCTCTTACCTTTGTCCCTCTCTTACCTTTGTCCCTCTCTTACCTTTGTCCCTCTCTTACCTTTGTCCCTCTCTTACCTTTGTCCCTCTCTTACCTTTGTCCCTCTCTTACCTTTGTCCCTCTCTTACCTTTGTCCCTCTCTTACCTTTGTCCCTCTCTTACCTTTGTCCCTCTCTTACCTTTGTCCCTCTCTTACCTTTGTCCCTCTCTTACCTTTGTCCCTCTCTGACCTTTGTCCCTCTCTTACCTTTGTCCCTCTCTGACCTTTGTCCCTCTCTTACCTTTTCACTTCTCTTCCACCATTTCCGAGCTTTCCTGCTTAAAAATGTCGATATATTTTTCAGTTTCATATTTTTTTTCAAGGGTTTCCTGAGAAATGTCAGATGTATTTTTCTTCTTGTACAAGAGGGATTTTGATAGGATGGAAGGCTGAGGGTGTGTGATTGAAAGTCAAGCCACTAAGTTGTTTACCTCGTGCAACTTATAATGTGACCTTTGTTCCTCTCAAATTGTCTGTTTGGACGGCCAAGAGCTTGTTCAAGTTGCTGGATCTGCAGTTATCTTGTATGTATGTGTGCGCGCGACCTTACACGTTCCTGTGTGAGAATGTATGTTTGTATATTCTAGCTAACTGTACCCTTAAGGATGTGTATAGGCATTGTGTACGTGGGTGTTCCTGTGTATATGATTGTATGAATGTGTATATGTACTTTTGGGTGTGCATTCTAGCCATATGATAACCCTCAGGATGTACTCACCTAATTGTACTACTCACCTAATTGTGGTTGCAGGGATCGAGACTCAGCTCCTGGCCCCGCCTTTTCACTGAACGCTACTAGGTCCTCTCCCTGCTCCCTGAGCTTTATCATACCTCGTCTTAAAGCTATGTATGGATCCTGCCTCCACTACATCACTCGCCAGACTGTTCCACTTCCTGACCACTCTATGACTGAAGAAATACTTCCTAACATCCCTGTGACTCATCTGCGTCTTCACCTTCCAAGAGTGACCCCTCGTTTGTGTCCCCTCTCAGGAACATCTTGTCTCTGTCCACCTTGTCTATTCCACACAGTATTTTGTATGTCGTTATCATGTCTCCCCTAACCCTCCTGTCCTCCAGTGTTGCCAGGCCGACTTCCCTTAATCTTTCTTCATAGGGCATTCCCCTTAGCTTCGGAACTAACCTTGTCGCAAACCTTTGCACTTTCTCTAATTTCTTAACGTGCTTGACGCGGTGCGGGTTCCAAACTGGTGCTGCATACTCCAGTATGGGCCTGGTGTACAGTGTCTTGAAAGATTCCTTACTTGGGTATCGGAACGCTAATCTCAGGTTTGTCAGGCGCCCATATGCTGCATCAGTTATCTGGTTGGTGTGTGCTTCCGGAGAAATACTCGGTGGCTCTGGTGGCCTGGTGGTTAACGCTCTCGCTTCACACGGTGAGGGCCTGGGTTCGATTCCCAGCCAGAGTAGAAACATTGGACGTGTTTCTTTCCACCTGTTGTCTATGTTCCCCATCAGTAAAATGGGTACCTGGGTGTTAGTCGACTGGTGTGGGTCGCATCCTGGGACACTGACCTAAGGAGGCCTGGTCACAGACCGGGCCGCGGGGGCGTTGACCCCCGGAACTCTCTCCAGGTAAACTCTCTCCAGGTAAACCCCAAGATCTTTCTTCTTGAGTGAGGTTTGCAGTCTTTGGCCACCTAACCTATACTCTGTCTGCGGTCTTCTTTGCCCTTTCCCGATCTTCATGACTTTACATTTGGCGGGGTTGAATTCAAGAAACCAGTTGCCGGACCAGGTGTCCAGCCTGTCCAGGTCTCTGAGGTCCTGCCTGATCCTCATCTGATTTAATTCTCCTCATTAACTTCGCATCATCTGCGAACAGGGACACTTCTGAGTCTATCCCTTCCATCATGTCATTCACATATACATGCGTACATGTTTGTGTGTGTGTGTGCGTGCGTGCGTGCACGCGAAGGCCTCAAGTAATCAGTGCTGCAATAAAATCCTTAAGAAACTCTTAGGGAGCCATTGAGCGACTCATCATATAAGAAAGACACTCATGTCAGGGGATTGTTTTCCAGACGAATGAACTGACAACGTCAGCTCCCCCTCCCCGGCGCTGGGTTAACTTAAAGTGGTGGTGAGGTTTGAGTGGTTTGTACCTAGGGGGAGTTGGCTTCTCACAGAGGAGTACCACTCTCCCCATAGGGTACCACACTCTCCACAGGGTGCTTCTGTTTACACAAGGTGCTATTGTTCCAACAAGGTGCTGCTACTTCCACAGGGTGCTACTGTTCCTGTAGGAACAGCAGCACCCCATCTCTCAGCATAAATGGCTGGGATTTCTTCCCTTTCGTCTAAATTTACTGACATGCCGATGACATGGACCTAATTATGGATATAGATCGTTGAATACCAAAAATAGACTGATTAGTTTGACTGCTTTGTGATTGATGTAATATGAGAGCAAATTGGTCATGACCGTAACAAGGTGGTAATGCTGAGTGTAAATTTGATAATTTTAGAAGCGGAAGTTGATTAAAGATCTGAATAACCAAACAGTTGTATTGATTTATAAATAAAAACATCGACACAGAAACTAAAGATCTATAATTGGAATACATTTAATACATCTGCTGTAGCAGTGTAGATATACACTTTGGATATTTAATAAATTTAGAACAATAAAATAAACTTTACCGTGGTTAACAGTACCTAATTAGCTATACCGTGGCTAACAATCCTTAACTATAGCGTGGTTAACAGTCCTTAATTAGCTATATCGTGGCTAACAATCCTCAATTAACCAACTATTTTTTTTTGGTAGACAGCCAGACCAGCTCTGTGTGTGCGTCCAGACTTGGCACTGGTCCAGGACCCTCCCAGACCTTTTTTCAAAATTTCCTCTCTGAAATGTGGATTAGTAGTGAATAATAAATGAAGAGTGTATAAACTTGAATGAGGTTGAGGAGAGAGAGAGAGAAAGAGAGAGAGAGAGAGAGGGAAGAGCAGCACAGTAGACGAACATGATGTTGACAAATGACCACACCAGAGAGTCTCAGGGAGTTCATCTTCGTTTGTGAGGGAGGGCAGCCCACCTCCCTGTTGTGTGTGAGGGAGGGCAGCCCACCTCCCTGTTGTGTGTGAGGGAGGGCAGCCCACCTCCCTGTTGTGTGTAAGGGAGGGCAGCCCACCTCCCTGTTTTGTTTGAGGGAGGGCAGCCCACCTCCCTGTTGTGTGTGAGGGAGGGCAGCCCACCTCCCTGTTGTGTGTGAGGGAGGGCAGCCCACCTCCCTGTTGTGTGTGAGGGAGGGCAGCCCACCTCCCTGTTGTGTGTGAGGGAGGGCAGCCCACCTCCCTGTTGTGTGTGAGGGAGGGCAGCCCACCTCCCTGTTTTGTGTGAGGGAGGGCAGCCCACCTCCCTGTTTTGTGTGAGGGAGGGCAGCCCACCTCTGTTTTGTGTGAGGGAGGGCAGCCCACCTCTGTTTTGTGTGAGGGAGGGCAGCCCACCTCTGTTTTGTGTGAGGGAGGGCAGCCCACCTCTGTTTTGTGTGAGGGAGGGCAGCCCACCTCCTGTTTGTGGTGAAGGAGGGCAGCCCACCTCCTGTTTTGTGTGAGGGAGGGCAGCCCACCTCCTGTTGTGTGGAGGGAGGGCAGCCCACCTCCCTGTTGTGTGTGAAGGGAGGGCAGCCCACCTCCCTGTTTTGTGTGAGGGAGGGCAGCCCACCTCCCTGTTTTGTGTGAGGGAGGGCAGCCCACCTCCTGTTTGTGTGAGGGAGGGCAGCCCACCTCCCTGTTTTGTGTGAGGGAGGGCAGCCCACCTCCCTGTTTTGTGTGAGGGAGGGCAGCCCACCTCTGTTTTGTGTGAGGGAGGGCAGCCCACCTCCCTGTTGTGTGTGAGGGAGGGCAGCCCACCTCCCTGTTTTGTGTGAGGGAGGGCAGCCCGCCTCTCTGTTTTGTGTGAGGGAGGGCAGCCCACCTCCCTGTTGTGTGTGAGGGAGGGCAGCCCACCTCCCTGTTTTGTGTGAGGGAGGGCAGCCCACCTCTCTGTTTTGTGTGAGGGAGGGCAGCCCACCTCCCTGTTGTGTGTGGGGGAGGGCTGCCCACCTCCCTGTTGTGTGTGAAGAAGGGCAGCCCACCTCCCTGTTGTGTGTGAAGAAGGGCAACCCACCTCCCTGTTGTGTGTGAGGGAGGGCAACCCACCTCCCTGTTGTGTGTGAGGGAGGGCAGCCCACCTCCCTGTTGTGTGTGAGGGAGGGAAGCCAACCTCCCTGTTTTGTGTGAGGGAGGCCAGCCCACCTCCCTGTTGTGTGTGAGGGAGGGCAGCCCACCTCCCTGTTTTGTGTGAGGGAGGGCAGCCCACCTCCCTGTTGTGTGTGAAGAAGGGCAACCCACCTCCCTGTTGTGTGTGAAGAAGGGCAGCCCACCTCCCTGTTTTGTGTGAAGAAGGGCAGCCCACCTCCCTGTTTTGTGTGAGGGAGGGCAGCCCACCTTCCTGTTGTGTGTGAGGGAGGGTAGCCCACCTCCCTGTTGTGTGAGGGAGGGCAGCCCACCTCCCTGTTGTGTGTGAGGGAGGGCAGCCCACCTCCCTGTTGTGTGAGGGAGGGCAGCCCACCTCCCTGTTGTGTGTGAGGGAGGGCAGCCCACCTCCCTGTTGTGCGTGAGGGAGGGCAGCCCACCTCCCTGTTGTGCGTGAGGGAGGGCAGCCCACCTCCCTGTTCTGTGTAAGGGAGGGCAGCCCACCTCCCTGTTGTGTGTGAAGGGCAGCCCACCTCCCTGTTTTGTGTGAGGGAGGGCAGCCCACCTCCCTGTTGTGTGTGAAGGGCAGCACACCTCCCTGTTTTGTGTGAGGGAGGGCAGCCCACCTCCCTGTTTTGTGTGAGGGAGGGCAGCCCACCTCCCTGTTGTGTGTGAGGGAGGGAAGCCAACCTCCCTGTTTTGTGTGAGGGAGGGCAGCCCACCTCCCTGTTGTGTGTGAGGGAGGGCAGTCCACCTCCCTGTTGTGTGAGGGAGGGCAGCCCACCTCCCTGTTGTGTGAGGGAGGGCAGCCCACCTCCCTGTTGTGTGAGGGAGGGCAGCCCACCTCCCTGTTGTGTGAGGGAGGGCAGCCCACTTCCAGTTGTGTGAGGGAGGGCAGCCCACTCCCTTTGTAGTGCCACTTCGTTTGTTTGAGGGAGGGCAGCCCACCTCTCTGTTTTGTTTGAGGGAGGGCAGCCCACCTCCCTGTTGTGTGAAGGAGGGCAGCCCACCTCCCTGTTGCGTGTGAGGAAGGGCAGCCCACCTCCCTGTTTTGTGTGAGGGAGGGCAGCCCACCTCCCTGTTGCGTGTGAGGGAGGGCAGCCCACCTCTCGGTTGTGTGTGAGGGAGGGCAGCCCACCTCCCTGTTGTGTGTGAGGAAGGGCAGCCCACCTCCCTGTTTTGTCTGAGGGAGGGCAGCCCACCTCCCTGTTGCGTGTGAGGGAGGGCAGCCCATCTCTCGGTTGTGTGAGGGAGGGCAGCCCACCTCCCTGTTGCGTGTGAGGGAGGGCAGCCCACCTCCCTGTTATGTGTGAAGGAGGCGGCCCACCATACAGTTGTGAGGGAGGGGAGTCCACCAACATACGTTGCGAGAGAGAGCGGTCCAATGTGTTGTTGTGAGGGAGAGTGGTCCACTATGTTATTGCGTGGGAGAGCGGTCCACTGTGTTGTGAGGGAGAATGGTCCACTATGTTGCGTGGGAGAGCGGTCCACTGTGTTGTGAGGGAGAATGGTCCACTATGTTGTTGCGTGGGAGAGCGGTCCACTGTGTTGTTGTGAGGGAGAGTGGTCCACTGTTGTTGCGTGGGAGAGCGGTCCACTGTGTTGTTGTGAGGGAGAGTGGTCCACTATGTTGTTGCGTGGGAGAGCGGTCCACTGTGTTGTTGTGAGGGAGAATGGTCCACTATGTTGCGTGGGAGAGCGGTCCACTGTGTTGTTGTGAGGGAGAGTGGTCCACTGTTGTTGCGAGGGAGAGTGGTCCACTGTGTTGTTGCGAGGGAGTTCGGTCCACTGTGTTGTTGCGAGGGAGAGTGGTCCACTGTGTTGTTGCGAGGGAGTTCGGTCCACTGTGTTGTTGCGAGGGAGAGTGGTCCACTGTGTTGTTGCGAGGGAGTTCGGTCCACTGTGTTGTTGCGAGGGAGAGTGGTCCACTGTGTTGTGAGGGAGAGCGGTCCACTGTGTTGTTGTGAGGGAGAGCTTTCCACTGTGTTGTTGTGAGGGAGAGCGGTCCACTGTGTTGTTGTGAGGGAGAGTGGTCCACTATGTTGTTGCGTGGGAGAGCCGTCCACTGTGTTGTTGTGAGGGAGAGTGGTCCACTGTGTTGTTGTGAGGGAGAGCGGTCCACTGTGTTGTTGTGAGGGAGAGTGGTCCACTGTGTTGTTGCGTGGAAGAGCGGTCCACTGTGTTGTTGTGAGGGAGAGTGGTCCACTGTGTTGTTGCGTGGAAGAGCGGTCCACTGTGTTGTTGTGAGGGAGAGTGGTCCACTGTGTTGTTGTGAGGGAGAGTGGTCCACTATGTTGTTGCGTGGGAGAGCCGTCCACTGTGTTGTTGTGAGGGAGAGCGGTCCACTATGTTGTTGCGTGGGAGAGCCGTCCACTGTGTTGTTGTGAGGGAGAGTGGTCCACTGTGTTGTTGTGAGGGAGAGTGGTCCACTATGTTGTTGCGTGGGAGAGCCGTCCACTGTGTTGTTGTGAGGGAGAGTGGTCCACTGTGTTGTTGTGAGGGAGAGTGGTCCACTATGTTGTTGCGTGGAAGAGCGGTCCACTGTGTTGTTGTGAGGGAGAGTGGTCCACTGTGTTGTTGTGAGGGAGAGTGGTCCACTATGTTGTTGCGTGGGAGAGCCGTCCACTGTGTTGTTGTGAGGGAGAGTGGTCCACTATGTTGTTTCGTGGGAGAGCGGTCCACTGTGTTGTTGTTAGGGAGAGCGGTCCACTGTGTTGTTGTGAGGGAGAGCTTTCCACTGTGTTGTTGTGAGGGAGAGTGGTCCACTGTGTTGTTGCGTGGAAGAGCGGTCCACTGTGTTGTTGTGAGGGAGAGTGGTCCACTGTGTTGTTGTGAGGGAGAGTGGTCCACATGTTGTTGCGTGGGAGAGCCGTCCACTGTGTTGTTGTGAGGGAGAGTGGTCCACTGTGTTGTTGTGAGGGAGAGTGGTCCACTATGTTGTTGCGTGGGAGAGCCGTCCACTGTGTTGTTGTGAGGGAGAGTGGTCCACTGTGTTGTTGTGAGGGAGAGTGGTCCACTATGTTGTTGCGTGGAAGAGCGGTCCACTGTGTTGTTGTGAGGGAGAGTGGTCCACTGTGTTGTTGTGAGGGAGAGTGGTCCACTATGTTGTTGCGTGGGAGAGCCGTCCACTGTGTTGTTGTGAGGGAGAGTGGTCCACTATGTTGTTGTGAGGGAGAGCGGTCCACTGTGTTGTGAGGGAGAGCGGTCCACTGTGTTGTTGTGAGGGAGAGCGGTCCACTCTGTTGTTGTGAGGGAGAGCGGTCCACTGTGTTGTTGTGAGGGAGAGCGGTCCACTGTGTTGTTGTAGGAAGGGAGGGTAGAAGCGGTCCACTGTGTTGTTGTGAGGGAGAGCGGTCCACTGTGTTGTTGTGAGGGAGAGCGGTCCACTGTGTTGTTGTGAGGGAGAGCGGTCCACTGTGTTGTTGTGAGGGAGAGCGGTCCACTGTGTTGTTGTGAGGGAGAGCGGTCCACTGTGTTGTTGTGAGGGAGAGCGGTCCACTGTGTTGTTGTGAGGGAGAGCGGTCCACTGTGTTGTTGTGAGGGAGAGCGGTCCACTGTGTTGTTGTGAGGGAGAGTGGTCCACTATGTTGTTGTGAGGGAGAGCGGTCCACTGTGTTGTTGTGAGGGAGAGCGGTCCACGTCTCTGATAATAAGCCTCACTTGTTCCTTTTGAATCGCAGACAACATCCAGTCGAGATATGAAGGTGTACACAGCATGGACACGTCCTGTAGCAGTAATACAAGGTACTCAAGACATACATTATGTGCATGTTCTGTATCCTTAGCTGACATACAAATGTATGTATATCAGCCATGGACGCCATGGGTGTCGCTGAAGGTTGTAGAAAGTCAAGTTCTGACTTATGTTACATTATAAAACAAATAACAAAGAAACACAATTCCGTGACTGGAACAGTACACAAATATCCCGCACATGGGAGAGAGAGGAGCTTACGACGACGTTTCGGTCACACTTGGACCATTTACAAAAACACAATATGTAAATGGTCCAAGTCGGAGTGAAACGTCGTCGTCAGCTCCTCTCTCCTATGTGCGGGTTATATGTGTAGATTATACAGGTTTTTGTACTACCTATGAAACAAGATTCGTTTAACAGGTTACTAATGATGAAAGGTTCTCACCCAGTTGACAATGCTAGAGTTTATATTGTAATTAAAAAGTTTAGAAATGAAAGACACGATATTTTAAGCATGAAAAATATATTTAACCAGTCAGAATCAAAAGGCTGTAGTTCATGCAAATATAGTAAAAAAATAATGTCGAGCATTTCAAAGTTGAATATTTGCAATTGGATACCTAAGCACTTACAGGTAGTAAATAGTAAAATATTTAGTTGGACTTCAAGTGAAGCTTTGATCAATGTAATTACAGTTACATTATGAGCAAATACCATATCTTCCTAATTCCAGATTTGTTGTACCATCTACAGTTTAGTAGTTTCCACGTGAATATAATCGAAATATCCAGAATCTTAAGCGTCAGTTCCACTCTCTTCTAATAACGTTATTTCCCCCCTATAATCTACGTTGTCCATAATTTCTATCGCATTTACTTTTTCTGATTTCTTAAGGTGAATAGTATCTTTCCTTAATTCATGGTATAACTTTACAAATCTTTGAGGACAACGCCAACACAAGTGTCATCAAATATTTAAGTTATACCATAAATTAAGGAAAGATCCTAATCTTCACCTTACGAAATCAGACAAAGCAAATGCGATAGTAATTATGGGCAAGGTAGATTATAGGGGGAAAATAAACATGATATTAAGAGACAATGGAACTCATGCGCATCTTAAGCTAAGAGACAGTGACTTCCAACTCTTGGCTTTCTTGTTATCGGATTCCTTTGGAAAATAACTAAAAACATCACAACATTCAATGTTATTACTCAATTATCTCAATAAACTCGCATGCCATTCAGGCAGAAACGTGCTCCAGCAACCTTCAGTAGATTGAAAATTAAGACACATGTGCAACATCTGGGTATCTTTATTGTAGACGTTTCGCCATCCAGTGGCTTTATCAATACAAATTCTAGGATATAATTCGAAGAGAGTATAACTGATGATGGTATACTCAGGCTTAGAAGCTTCATCAGTGTTGCTATACATGGATGATATAATTTGTGATAGATATTCAAAGAATATGTTTGCTCATTACACTTTTTAATCCACTCTCATCTCGCCCTCTCTCAGTCCACTCAGGGTGCCCCGTGACCTGGTGGCAAAAGCTCTCGCTTCACACGGTGAGGGCCCGGGTTCGATACCCGGCGAAGGGGTGGAAACATTGGACGTGTTTCCTAACACCGGTTGTCTATGTTCATCCATCAGTAAAATGGGTACCTGGGTGTTAGTCGACTGGTGTAGGTCGCATCCTGCGACAAAACTGACCTAATTTGCCCGAAATGCTCAGCATAACAAGCGGCTTTCTATATAGTAGTATGTCATTGATGTCAACTAGGCCTGTATACCATGTGCGTGTACTTGTAGTAAATAAAGATATAATAGATATATATTATATATATATATATATATATATATATATATATATATATATATATATATATATATATATATATATATATATATATATATATATATATTATGCCGCCTCTTACCACATCCACACCACGTCTTGCCTCATTTTCAAACACTTCCCTACACCCCTCTCTCATTATCCACATCTCTTACAATAACTGCACCATCTCTCACACTAACAATATCCCCTCTAAAACTAACCACAGTCGCTTCTCACTAAGCACACCCCCCCCCACTCATATTATTACCCCATGTAACATAGCCATTACTAGTGCTGGAACGATGTTAAATTTTTTTTACTGATACCAATACTCAATTTCAGACCAATACCGATACCATCTAAATTAGATAATACTCATTGATATCTGTACCTATTGATACTGACACAGATTCCCATGCTCAATTTAATATTGATACCTCAACCAAAATTAGCTCATGTCTATCGATACCAATACTTTGGCACACCCATTCCCATTACCCCTCACCACCAATCTTCCAATGGAAATCAAGGGGCCCCAATGGAAATAAGTCACTTTGCTTTTTTTGCCGTTATCCTAGGTAATTTAAACACACATTATTATGTATAATTGTATTTAGGTACATCTGTACCTAAATAACCTTCCACGTACACCCACGGACTAAGTAAGTAAGTTTATTCAGGTATACACAAATACAGTTACATAGAATTATCATACATAGCAGCATATGTGTAGAGAACCTGGGATAACCCAAAAAAGTCAGACAGAGTACATATAGTATACTTCGTTCATATCCACTCACACCCTCTCTTTACTCCTGTTATGTTCACAGTTTGGTGTTCTTCATCATCTATCGCGCAAAAAAAAAAGCAAACAAGAGGACTCGCTGATGGAAAGGAAATTGTGTTAAGGCCACAAATTGATCAGTCTGCGCTGAAAGGCAGCTGGAAGAGAATGGGAGTCCATCCAAGGAGCGAGAGGAACTGCGTAGAGTTTTTATTTTTTATTTAGCAAAATTAAACACAACTTTAGTTTTTTAATCCACTGGCCGTTTTCCACCAAGACAGGGTGACGCAGCGTAAGGACGCACATTCACCATTAACCATCACGATAACTGTCTTTCCAAAAGTGCATAGACATCACAACTCAGAAGACCTTCCTACCTGCAGCATCACCAACCTTCCTTCGTAGTGCAGGCACTGTACTACCTACCAAGCGAACTTAATCTAGCTAAACGGTTTAGGTGACTCCTCCCATAAATATTGCCTTGCTTACACTCCAGCAGCAAACTCATAAAAGCCATTTGTCTTTACTCCCATTTATCACGCCGTTGAATTTACAGGCTAAGAGCTATTATCTTAACTCATTTCAAAGCTCATCCATGTCTACCTAGAGAGATTTCCGGTGGTCAGCGCCCTGGGAAATAACCCACAACAGTTGGTTAATAACTAGGTAACTAGTTACTGCTAAGTCAACAGGGGCAAAAATATGCTCAACGTTCCCATTCGTGAGAGAATTGAACACTGGTCCTTTATTTGTGAGCTGAATTTGCTACTTCTTGAACCGCAGGCTGAGAAAAAACACCACTTTAGTGGTGACAACAGATGTCTTTATTTTAATAATGTACACATGGAGCTTGAGAGTAGAGTGGCGAGTGCGTGTGATGTGGTGTGATGATCACAGTGTGAGAACTTCCGCTGAGCACTCCTCCAGGCGGAGAGCAGACACCATGCCCACCTTGGCATGGCAGCCAATTATATTTGGATTATCAGTGAATTCCTCATCTTAAGTTCATGATAATTTGGTGTATGGTGGTGTAGTTTGTGGGTTGGTGGTGGTGTAGTTTGTGGGTTGGTGGTGATGTAGTTTGTGGGTTGGTAGTGTAGTTTGTGGGTTGGTGGTGTGTAGTTTGTGGGTTGGTAGTGTAGTTTGTGGGTTGGTGGTGGTGTAGTTTGTGGGTTGGTGTGGTGTAGTTTGTAGGTTGGTGGTGGTGTAGTTTGTGGGTTGGTAGGGGGTTTTAGTTTGTGGGTTGGTGGTGGTGTAGTTTTGTGGGTTGGTAGGTGTAGTTTGTGGGTTGGTGGTGGTGTAGTTTGTGGTTTGTGGTGGTGTAGTTTGTGGGTTGGTGTGGTGTAGTTTGTGGGTTGGTAGTGGTGTAGTTTGTGGTTGGTAGTGGTGTTAGTTTGTGGGTTGGTGGTGGTGTAGTTTGTGGGTTGGTGGTGGTGTAGTTTGTGGGTTGGTGTGGTGTAGTTTGTGGGTTGGTAGTGGTGTAGTTTGTAGGTTGGTAGTGGTGTAGTTTGTGGGTTGGTGGTGGTGTAGTTTGTGGTTGGTGGTGGTGTAGTTTGTGGGTTGGTGTGGTGTAGTTTGTGGGTTGGTAGTGGTGTAGTTTGTGGTTGGTAGTGGGTGTAGTTTGTGGGTTGGTAGTGGTGTAGTTTGTGGGTTGGTAATGGTGTAGTTTGTGGGTTGGTGTGGTGTAGTTTGGGGGGTTTGTGTTGGTGGGTTGGTGTAGTTTGTGGGTTGGTGGTGATGTAGTTTGTGGGTTGGTAGTGGTGTAGTTTGTGGGTTGGTTGGTGGTGATGTAGTTTGTGGGTTGGTAGTGGTGTAGTTTGTGAGTTGGTGGTGTAGTTTGTGGGTTGGTGGTGGTGTAGTTTGTGGGTTGGTGGTGGTGTAGTTTGTGGGTTGGTAGTGGTGTAGTTTGTGGTTGGTGGTGTAGTTTGTGGGTTGGTGGTGTAGTTTGTGGGGTTGGTGGTGTAGTTTGTGGGTTGGTGTGGTGTAGTTTGTGGGTTGTAGTGGTGTAGTGTGTGGTTGGTGTGGTGTAGTTTGTGGGTTGGTGGGGGTAGTTTGTGGGTGGGTGGTGTAGTTTGTGGGTTGGGGTGGTGTAGTTTGTGGGTTGGTAGGTGTAGTTTGTGGGTTGGTGGGTGTAGTTTGTGGGTTTGGTGGTGTAGTTTGTGGGTTTGGTGGTGTAGTTTGTGGGTTGGTGGTGTAGTTTGTGGGTTTGGTAGTGGTGTAGTTTGTGGGTTGGTAGTGGTGTAGTTTGTGGGTTGGTGGTGGTTAGTTTGTGGGTGGTGGTGGTGTATTTGTGGTGTTGTTGTTATTGTGTAGTTTGCGGGTGTGGTGTATATGTTTGGTGTGTGTAGTATGGACGAGCTGCGGTGGGCGTTGACCCGTCGGACAGTTGGTATACTCGAGTAGTATTTTGGGTTGGATAGTCGGTGTAAATGTATTAGGATAAAAATATTTAAAAGCACTAAACGTTTACACAATAAGGTTCGAGTAAGCTAATATCTTGTCTCATCTGTCTCTGTAGTGTTTACAGCGAAACATTAATTTGGGTTGATATGACAGTTTACAGGTTTGATTGTTTTTTAATATGTTAGTGTTAGCAAGTGTCACTCTCAGTTTACGTTTGCTGCAATATCCTAAGATTAACTGAGGCTTAATCTTAGTTTGTGTGTGACGAATGTGTATGTGGGTTGTTGGTTATTTTGGGTTGTGTTTTTTTGTGGTGGTGTGGTGTTGTAGTTGTGGTTGGTATGTGATAGTTTGGGGGTGGTAGATGGTGTAGATTGTGGGTTGGTAGTGGTGTAGTTTGGGTGGTAGTGTGTAGTTTGTGGGTTGGTGTTGGTGTAGTTTGTGGTTGGTATGGTTAGTTTTGTGGGTTGTAGGGGTAGTTTGTGGGTTGTAGTGGTTAGTTTGTGGGTTGTGGTGTTTTATTTGTGGTTGGTAGTGGTGTAGTTTGTGGGTTGGTAGTGGTGTAGTTTGTGGGTTGTATGGTGTAGTTTGTGGTTTGGGAGTGGTGTAGTTTGTTTGGTTGGTAGTGGTGTTTTGTTTGTGGTTGGTAGGGGTGTTTTGGGGTTTAAGTGGTTGTAGTTTGGGTTGGTAGTGGTGTAGTTTGTGGGTTGGTAGTGTTGTAGTTGTGGTTGGTTGTGGTTAGTTTGTTGTTGTGGTTGGTTTGTGGGTTTTGTAGTTTGGGGTTTGTTGGTTGTATTTGTGGGTGGTAGTGGTTTTTAGTTTGTGGGTTTGGTAGTGTGTAGTTTGTTTGGTTGGTAGTGTGTAGTTTGTGGTTGGTAGTGGTGTAAGTTTGTGGGTTGGATTTGGGGTAGTTTGTGGTTTGTAGTGGTGTAGTTTGTTTGGTTTTGGGGTGGTGTTTTGTTTGTGGTTGGTAGTGGTGTATTTGTGGGTTGGTTATGGTTTTAGTTTTGTGGTGTTGGTTTGTTTTAGTTTTTTTAGTTTTTGTGGGTTGGTAGTGGTGTAGTTTGTGGGTTTGGGGAAGGTAGTTTTGTGGGTTTGTAGTGGTGTAGTTTTGTTGGTGTAGTGGTGTATTTGTGGGGGTTTGGGATGGTGTAGTTTGTGGTTTGGTAGTGTGTAGTTTGTTGGTTGGTAGTGGTTTGTTAGTTTGTGGGTTGTTAGTGTGTAGTTTGGTTTGTAGTGTGTAGTTTTGTGGGTTTGGTAGTGGTGTTAAAGTTTGTGGTTGGTAAGTGTGTAGTTTGTGGTTGGTATTGGTGTAGTTTGTGGGTTGGTAGTGGTAGTTTGTGGTTGGTGTGGTGTAGTTTGTGGGTTTGGGATGTAGTTTTGTGGTTGGTGTGTTTTTACTGGGTTTTATTTGTTGTATGTGGGTTGGGGTTGGTGTTAGTTTGGGGTTGTGTGTAGTTTGTTGGGCTGGTGTTGTAGTTGTGGGTTGGTGGTGAGTTTGTGGTTGTGCATGGTTTTTTGGTGGTGGTTTATTGTGGGTTGGTGTGTAGTTGTGGGTTGGGGGTGTAGTTTGGTGGTGGGGTGTAGTTTGTGGGTCGGTGGTTAGTTGTGGTTGGTGGTGCATGTTGGGTTTGTAGTGTATTTGGGGCTTTTGTGTATGTAATGCTGGGTTGGACCGAGGGGGGGTTTGATGAAAGTAGGTTATCAAGTTGTAAAGGGGTTGTTAGTGGGGAATTTAAGAATAAAATTAAACCCCTAAACGTTACAAATGTGCGTGGTGTATTTGTTCTTGTCTCTGTGTTTAAGGAAATTATTTGAATAGCAACCAGAAGGTGATTGTTATTAATATGTTAGTGTTAGCAAGTGTCTACACTCTCAGTCTTACGTTTGCTTTTGGCATATCCTCACAGATTACACTTGAGGCTTGAATCTCAGTATTTCCTGTGTGTACGATTGATGGGTTTAGTGTTTTTGGTATTGGTGTTTTAATTGGTTGGCAGTCGTTGTGGGTGGTGGTTAGGAGGTTGTCTTGTAGAATAGTCATACCGGAGGAAAGTGGCCTGGAAGCTGGATGGATTGGAATCCCAAGGAACATGGAGGGAGTGGGTTGGGGGGTTGACATCCATGTAGGACTTGAGTGGTAAGGTTGGGCAGAGAGGATGATGGGTTGTGTTAAGGTGGCAATGCTGAAGGATGAGGTGTTGCTAAGGTGGCAGAACCTGAAGGATGAGGGTTGCTAAGGTAGGCCAGACACTGAGGGATGAGGGTTGGTGGTAGGGTATGGCAAGCACTGAGGACGAGGATATGGTAGGTTGCACAACTGAGCTGGGAGTTATTGGTTGGTTGTGCACTGCGGATGGGGGTTGTGGTAGAGGATTGCATCATGAGGGATTGGGTTAGTGAAGTTGGCAGCGCTGAGGTTGATGATAGGTTAGTGTGAGGGTTGCACCACTGAAGGATAGGGGTTGGTGGTAGGGTTGCAGCACTAAGGACGTGGGGGGGGGTTGTTAGTAGGGATCGCAACACTAAGGGGCGTGGTTGGTGGTAGAGTTGACAGCACTGTAGGAGACGTGGGGTTGGTGGTAGGGTTGGCAGAATGGAGGGAGCGTGGTTGTGGTAAAGTTGGCAGCACTCAGAGGAGGGAGTTGGTGGTAAGGTTGGTACACTGAGGGTCGGGGTTGGTAGGAGGTTGACAGCACTAACGGAGGGGTTGTGGAAGGGTTTGCACACTGAGGGATGGGGGGGTTGGTGGTATGGTTGGCAGCACTGAGGGACGGGGGTTGTGGTGGGGTTGGCACACTGAGGACGGGGGTTGGTGGTGGGTTGGCAGCACTGAGGGACGGGGGTTGGTGGTGGGTTGGCAGCACTGAGGGACGGGGTTGGTGGTGGTTGGCATCACTGAGGGACGGGGGGTTGGTGGGGTTGGCAGCACTGAGGGACGGGGGTTGGTGGTGGATTGGCAGCACTGAGGGACGGGGGTTGGTGGTGGGTTAGCAGCACTGAGGGACGGGGGTTGGTGGTGGGTTGGCACACTGAGGGACGGGGGTTGGTGCTGGGTAGCAACTGAGGGACGGGGGTGGTGGTGGGTTGGCAGCACTGAGGGACGGGGGTCGGTGTGGGTTGCAGCACTGAGGGACGGGGTTGGTGGTGGGTTGGCAGCACTGAGGGACGGGGTGGTGGTGGGTTGGCAGCACTGAGGGACGGGGGTTGGTGGTGGGTTGGCAGCACTGAGGGACGGGGGTTGGTGGTGGGTTGGCAGCACTGAGGGACGGGGGTTGGTGGTGGGTTGGCAGCACTGAGGGACGGGGGTTGGTGGTGGGTTGGCAGCACTGAGGGACGGGGGTTGGTGGTGGTTGGCATCACTGAGGGACGGGGTTGGTGCTGGGTTAGCAGCACTGAGGGACGGGGGTTGGTGGTGGGTTGGCAGCACTGAGGGACGGGGTCGGTGGTGGGTTAGCAGCACTGAGGGGACGGGGGTTGGTGGTGGGTTGGAGCACTGAGGGACGGGGTTGGTGGTGGGTTGGCAGCACTGAGGGACGGGGGTTGGTGGTGGGTTGGAGCACTGGAGGGACGGGGGTTGGTGCTGGGTTAGCACATGAGGAGAGGGGGGTTGGTGCTGGGTTAGCAGCACTGAGGGACGGGGTTGGTGGTGGTTGGCAGCACTGAGGGACGGGGTTGGTGGTGGGTTGATGCACATGAGGGACGGGGTTGGTGGTGGGTTGGCAGCACTGAGGGACGGGGGTTGGTGGTGGTTGGCAGCACTGAGGGACGGGGGTTGGTGCTGGGTTGAGCACTGAGGGACGGGGGTTGGTTGGGTTGGCAGCACTGAGGGACGGGGTCGGTGGTGGGTTGGCAGCACTGAGGGACGGGGGTTGGTGGTGGGTTGGCAGCACTGAGGGACGGGGTTGGTGGTGGGTTGGCAGCACTGAGGGACGGGGGTTGGTGGTGGTTGGCAGCACTGAGGGACGGGGGTTGGTGGTGGGTTTGGCATCACTGAGGACGGGGGTTGGTGGGGGTGGCAGCACTGAGGGACGGGGGTTGGTGGTGGGTTGGCATCACTGAGGGACGGGGTTGGTGGTGGGTTGGCAGCACTGAGGGACGGGGGTTGGTGGTGGTTGGCAGCACTGAGGGACGGGGGTTGGTGGTGGGTTGGCACACTGAGGGACGGGGGTTGGTGGTGGGTTGGCATCACTGAGGGACGGGGGTTGGTGGTGGGTTGGCAGCACTGAGGGACGGGGGTTGGTGGTGGGTTGGCATCACTGAGGACGGGGGTTGGTGGTGGGTTGGCATCACTGAGGGACGGGGGTTGGTGGTGGGTTGGCAGCACTGAGGGACGGGGGTTGGTGGTGGGTTGGCAGCACTGAGGGACGGGGGTTGGTGGTGGGTTGGCAGCACTGAGGGACGGGGGTTGGTGGTGGGTTGGCAGCACTGAGGGACGGGGGTTGGTGGTGGGTTGGCAGCACTGAGGGACGGGGGTTGGTGGTGGGTTGGCAGCACTGAGGGACGGGGTTGTGGTGGGTTGGCAGCACTGAGGGACGGGGGTTGGTGTGGGTTGGCAGCACTGAGGGACGGGGTTGGTGGTGGGTTGGCAGCACTGAGGGACGGGGGTTGGTGGTGGGTTGGCAGCACTGAGGGACGGGGGTTGATTGGCAGCACTGCTTGACCAAAACAAACTCTCACCATAATAAAACATTACTTACTTTTCTCTTTCTCTCAACATTGATCGAGGGACATTAGTCGATAGATATTTCTACGTGGCTTTCACCTCGCATTTTTTTTATCACTCTCCTTGTACCCAACAATCCCGCATTATTCACCCGCACGTTAGACACAGTTGGTCATTTTACTAAATCATCACGCGGTACACTGCGTAATTTTTTTTTTTTACTTTCCGAGTTTCTTAGATAATTTAATTATGGGTCTGCTAATTAACGAATTCTGGCCTTGATTTGCTGAAGTGTATAGTTGAGATTTTTTTCAAATTTCCATGCAATTTTGCCATTATGTTTTGCATTTCTAATTATTAATATATTTTAATTGTCATTGTAATAATAATTTTATGTATAAGAGTTACCGGCTGTATCCCACCGAAGCAGGGTGACCTAAAAAAACGAAAGTTTTTCTTTTAAATTTAGTATATATACAGGATAAGGGGGTTTACAGCCTTGCTCCCGGCTTTTAGTCGCCTCTTACGACAGCATGGCTGACGGAAGAAGAATTAAGATTCCGACTTCGCCATGGAATATATACGAAATAAACAAGAACAGAAGCTATTAAGTGAAATGCTTGTGTTGAGTGATCTAAGTGTAAATACCAGTAAGCAAGAAATACCTGTTTATCCCGCGTGAGTTTATGAACAGGAAAAAAACACACCCATATCTAGTCCTACCTTCATAGTCGAAAACAATTACATACATCGTTCCTTCATCGGGTAGGATTGGCCGAGACTTTACTGTCCGGCCGCGCGGGTCTTCTTCAGATGGCATGTAATATAATATACTATATATATATATATATATATATTATATATATATATATATATATATTATATATATATATATATTATATATAATTATTTTCAACAAGTCGGCCGTCTCCCACCGAGGCAGGGTGACCCAAAGAGAAAGAAAATCCCCAAAAAGAAAATACTTTCACCATCATTCAACATTTTCACCACACTCACACATAATCACTGTTTTTGCAGAGGTGCCCAGAATACAACAGTTTAGAAGCATATATACGTATAAAAATACACAATATATCTCTCCAAACTGCCAATATCCCAAACCCCTCCTTTAGAGTGCAGGCATTGTACTTCCCATTTCCAGGACTCAAGTCCGGTTATATAAAATAACCGGTTTCCCTGAATCCCTTCACTAAATATTACCCTGCTCACACTCCAACAGATCGTCAGGTCCCAAATATCATTTGTCTCCATTCACTCCTATCTAACACGCTCTTGAATGCCTGCTGGAAGTCCAAACCCCTCGCCCACAACACCTCCTTTACCCCCTCCCTCCAACCTTTTCGAGGACGACCCCTACCCTGCCTTCCTTCCCCTACAGATTTATACGCTCTCCATGTCATTCTACTTTGATCCATTCTCTCTAAATGACCAAACCACCTCAACAAACCCTCTTCAGCCCTCTGACTAATGCTTTTGTTAACTCCACACCTCCTAATTTCCACACTCCGAATTTTCTGCATAATATTTACACCACACATTGCCCTTAGACAGGACATCTCCACTGCCTCCAACCGCCTCCTCGCTGCTGCATTTACCACCCAAGCTTCACACCCATATAAGAGTTTTGGTACTACTATACTTTCATACATTCCCTTCTTTGCCTGCATAGATAACGTTTTTTTGCCTTCACATACACCTCAATGCATCACTCACCTTTTTTCCTTCATCAATTCTATGATTAACCTCATCCTTCATAAATCCATCCGCTGACACGTCAACTCCCAAATATCTGAAAACATTCACTTCTTCCATACTTCTCCTCCCCAATTTGATATCCAATTTTTCTTTATCTAAATCATTTGATACTCATCACCTTACTCTTTTCTATGTTCACTTTCAACTTTCTACCTTTACACACATTCCCAAATTCGTCCACTAACCTTTGCAATTTTTCTTTAGAATCTCCCATAAGCACAGTATCATCAGCAAAAAGTAACTGTGTCAATTCCCATTTTGAATTTGATTCCCCATAATTTAATCCCACACCCTCTCCCGAACACCCTAGCATTTACTTCTTTTACAACCCCATCTATAAATATATTAAACAACCATGGTGACATACACATCCCTGTCTAAGACCTACTTTTACCGGGAAGTATTCTCCCTCTCTTCTGCACACCCTAACCTGAGCCTCACTATCCTCATAAAAACTCTTTACAGCATTTAGTAACTTACCACCTATTCAATATACTTGCAACATCTGCCACAGTAAACAGGTGACATCCGAATATGCAAAACCACTGTGAAAGAATAGTAAAATTCCAATCGCTTTCGTGACTTCTCACATTATCAAGGATAATGTGAGAAGTCACGAAAGCGCTTGGAATTTCACTATTCTTTCACAGTGGTTGTTTTGCACACCCACACACACACACACACACACACACACACACACACACACACACACACACACACACACACACACACACACACACACACACACACACACACACACACACACACGTACAACAGGCCTAGTGTCTAATCGACATGTGCCTAGGACAGAATGGTAACTAACACACACCCACACACACACACACACACACACACACACACCCCACACACACACACACAACACACACACACACACACACACAGATGACGTGAAGTTGATGAGAAGAATTCACTCGATCGAAGACCAGGCAGAACTACATAGGGATCTGGACAGGCTGCAGACCTGGTCCAGCAATTGGCTCCTGGAGTTCAATCCCACCAAGTGCAAAGTCATGAAGATTGGGGAAGGGCAAAGAAGACCGCAGACGGAGTACAGTCTAGGGGGCCAGAGACTACAAACCTCACTCAAGGAAAAAGATCTTGGGGTGAGTATAACACCAGGCACATCTCCTGAAGCACACATCAACCAAATAACTGCTGCAGCATATGGGCGCCTAGCAAACCTCAGAACAGCATTCCGACATCTTAATAAGGAATCATTCAGGACCCTGTACACCGTGTACGTTAGGCCCATATTGGAGTATGCGGCACCAGTTTGGAACCCACACCTAGCCAAGCACGTAAAGAAACTAGAGAAAGTGCAAAGGTTTGCAACAAGACTAGTCCAGAGCTAAGAGGTATGTCCTACGAGGAGAGGTTAAGGGAAATCAACCTTACGACACTGGAGGACAGGAGAGATAGGGGGGGACATGATAACGACATACAAAATACTGAGAGGAATTGACAAGGTGGACAAAGACAGGATGTTCCAGAGATTGGACACAGTAACAAGGGGACACAGTTGGAAGTTGAAGACACAGATGAATCACAGGGATGTTAGGAAGTATTTCTTCAGCCACAGAGTAGTCAGTAAGTGGAATAGTTTGGGAAGCGATGTAGTGGAGGCAGGATCCATACATAGCTTTAAGCAGAGGTACGATAAAGCTCACGGCTCAGGGAGAGTGCCCTAGTAGCGATCATGAAGAGGCGGGGCCAGGAGCTTGGACTCGACCCCTGCAACCTCAACTAGTGAGTACAACTAGGTGAGTACACACACACACACACACACACACACACACACACACACACACACACACACACACACACACACACACCACACACACACCACACACACACCACACACACACACACACACACACACACACACACACACACACACACACACACACACACACACATACACACCCACACACACACCCTCCACCACTTGACACAAACACTTGACACAAACACGTACCCCCCTCCCCCTAACCGCCTCTCCCCCTTCCCTAACCACCTCACCTTAGCCACCTACCCCTCCCCCAAACCACCTAACCCCTCCCGAAACCGTCTAACCCCCCAACTACCTCCCTCCCTCCAATAACCATCCTCCTCCTCCCCCATAACCATCCATCCCCTCTCTCCCTCAAACCATCTAACCCCCTCCCCCAACTATCTCTACCCCTCCAATAACCATCCTCCCCCTCCCCCACAACCATCCATCCCCTCTCCTCCTAACCATCTATTCCCCTCCCCATAACCACCCATACCCCCTTCTGTGGAGCAACGGGGGAACCTAGAACCAGGATGAGGACAATGGGCTCCAAGGACGAATCTGGGAGGGAGGAATGGGAGGTAGAGCTCAAAAAAAGGGAGGAAGACTGGGGAAGGAGACTAGATGAGCTGGAAAGGAAGATGGAAGAGAGGTTAGCAGCAGAATGCAGAAGGTGGAAGCAACAGGCCACAGCAGCAGGAATCAAGATAGAGAGATTAAAAGAGGAGCTGAGACATCTGAAACAGCACAGAGACAAAGATATTACAGAAGTAGCATCGGCAATGGTTACATCAAACACAGACAACAGGTCTGAAGGAAGCATGGAAACTAAACTGTATGCAGAGGTCCTGTCAAACCCACATGGGGCCAAAACAAAGACAGGGAGCACACTATGACAGAATGAGAGGTTGGAAGACATTGAAGGAACTAGGACATGTGCAAGGACCTTACCAGATACCTGTGGGGGCCAGGAACAGGTGAGCAGGAAGGACAAACCAAGAAGCATAGGGGACATAACTAGGGAAGGGACTGAAGGAAGGAACACTCCACGGGAAGGAACTAAAACACATCAGAGGATGCAATGGGAGTCACAGTGGGAGGTAGAAAGGGAGAGATCCGTGTTTGTCTATGGGCTAGACGAAGCTAAAGGGGAAACTTATGATGAAAGAAAGCAGGAGGAGAAAAAAGCGATTGAAGATATCATGAAGGTGATAGGCGAGGGGACATGACCCAGGTGGCAAATTTTCGGAGAATTGGGTGGTTCACAAAGAAAAGGAATCGGCCTCTCAAAGTAATTTTCAAGGCAGAATCAACCCGAACCATGATCCTGCAGGAGAAAGCACGGCTGAGAGGCAAGCAGGAGTTCCGGAGTGTGTACCTCGATCGAGACAGAACACAGGACGAAAGGAAGACAATGAAAGAGAGAGTTCAAAAACGAAAGGAGAAATGGGAGGAAATGAAAAAGGAGAGCAGAATAACCCAGGATCAAATGGAAGGACAAACGCACCCCCCAGAAACACCTGCAGAAGGACTCCAGCCACGACACCCCCAAGGCAACTGAACAATCCAAATCAACCCTCACACACCGATCCCTCTGTTTCCACCCCCCGCACCACAGTTACAGTATTAGAACAGAAGTTGAAGGTTTGGTACACAAATGCAGATGGATTTACGAATAAACATGAGGAATGGCAAGAAAGAATCAATGAGAAGTCCCCAGACATCATAGCAGTTACAGAAACAAAACTCACAGAGACAATAACAGATGCAATCTTCCCACCAGGATACTAGATCATGAGGAAAGATAGAAGGGACAGGGGGGAGGTGGGGTTGCTCTACTCGTAAAAAACAGATGGAAATTCGAGAAAATGGAAGGCATAGATGAGACGGGAGAAAGAGACTACATAGCAGGTACACTTCAGTCGGGGGAACACAAAGTGGTCATTGCAGTGATGTATAATCCACCACAGAACTGCAGAAGGGCAAGAGAGGAATATGAAGAGAGCAACAGAGCAATGGTGGATACACTTGCTGAGGTGGCAAGAAGAGCTCACTCCAGCAGAGCAAAGTTGCTGGTTATGGGGGATTTCAACCACAGGGAGATTGACTGGGAAAACCTGGAGCCACATGGGGGTCCCGAAACATGGAGAGCCAGGATGTTGGACGTGGTGCTGGAAAAACCTCATGCACCAACATGTTAAGGACACTACCAGAGTGAGAGGGGAGGATGAACCAGCAAGATTGGACCTTGTGTTCACCCTGGGCAGGTCAGACATTGAGGACATCAAGTATGAGAGTCCCCTAGGAGCTAGCGACCACGTGGTTCTGTGCTTTGAATACATAGTAGAGCTGCAAGTGGAGAGAATAACAGGAGTTGAATGGGAAAAGCCTGACTATAAAAGAGGGGACTACATAGGGTTGAAGAACTTCCTGCGGGAGGTCCAGTGGGACAGAGAACTGGCAGGAAAGCCAGTAAATGAAATGATGGAATAAAGTAACAACAAAATGCAAGGAGGCAGTGGAAAGGTTTATTCCCAAGGGCAACAGTAACAACGGGAAGACCAGAACGAGCCCCTGGTTTACCCGACGGTGTAAGGAGGCAAAAACAAAATTCAATAGAGAATGGAAAAAGTACAGAAGGCAGAGAACACACGAAAATAGGGAGATCAGTCGCAGAGCCAGGAATGAGTACGCACAGGTAAGGAGGGAGGCCCAACGACAGTATGAAAATGACATAGCATCGAGAATCAAGACTGACCCAAAACTGTTGTATAGCCACATCAGGAGGAAGACAACAGTCAAAGACCAAGTGATCAGATTAAGGACAGAAGGTGGAGAACTCACAAGAAATGATCAGGAGGTATGTGAGGAGATTTAAGGAAGTTTTTACAGTAGAGACAGGAAGGGCTGTGGGAAGACAGCACAGAAGGGAACATCAAGAGGGAATATACCAACAAGTGTTGGATGACATACGAACAACTGAGGAGGTGAAGAAGCTCTTAAGTGACCTTGACACCTCAAAGGCGATGGGACCAGACATCTCCCCATGGGTCCTTAGAGAAGGAGCAGAGATGCTGTGCGTGCCTCTAACCACAATCTTCAACACATCCCTTGAAACTGGGCAACTACCTGAGAAATGGAAGACAGCTAATGTAGTCCCCATATTTAAGAAAGGAAACAGAAAACTAGGCACTAAACTACAGACCTGTGTCTCTGACATGTATTGTGTGCAAAGTCATGGAGAAGATTATCAGGAGGAGAGTGGTCGAACACCTGGAAAGGAACAAGATTATAAATGAAAACCAGCATGTGTTCATGGAAGGCAAATCTTGTATCACAAACCTCCTGGAGTTTTATGACAAGGTAACAGAAGTAAGACACGAGAGAGAGGGGTGGGTAGATTGCGTTTTCCTAGACTGCAGGAAGGCCTTTGACACAGTTCCCCCCAAGAGATTAGTGCAGAAGCTGGAGGATCAGGCGCATGTAAAAGGGAGGGCACTGCAATGGATAAGGGAATACCTGACAGGGAGGCAGCAACGAGTCATGGTACGTGAAGAGGTATCACAGTGGGCGCCTGTTACGAGCGGGGTCCCACAGGGTCAGTTCTAGGACCAGTGCTATTTTTGATATATGTGAACGACATGATGGAAGGAATAGACTCTGAAGTGTCCCTGTTCGCAGATGACGTGAAGTTGATGAGAAGAATTAAATCGGACGAGGATGAGGCAGGACTGCAAAGAGACCTGGAGAGGCTGGACATGTGGTCCAGTAACTGGCTTCTCGAATTCAATCCAGCCAAATGCAAAGTCATGAAGATTGGGGAGGGGCAAAGAAGACCGCAGACAGAGTATAGGCTAGGTGACAAAGACTACAGACCTCACTCAGGGAGAAAGACCTTGGGGTGACCATAACACCGAGCACATCACCGGAGGCACACATCAACCAAAAAACCCGCTGCAGCATACGGGCGCCTGCAAAACCTGAGAATAGCGTTCCGATACCTTAATAAGGAATCGTTCAAGACACTGTACACTGTGTATGCTAGGCCCATACTGGAGTATGCAGCACCAGTCTGTTTGCAACAAGGCTAGTCCCAGAGCTCAAGGGAATGTCGTACGAGGAAAGGTTAAGGGAAATCCGACTGACGACACTGGAGGAACAGAAGGTCAGGGGAGACATGATAAAGACTACAAGATACTCGGGGAATAGACTAGGTGGACAGAGATAGGATGTTCCAGAGAGGGGACACAGGGACAAGGGCACAACTGGAAGCTGAAGATCGACCAGTCCAAAGGACGTTAGGAGCATTTTTCAGTCATAGAGTTGTCAGCAATTTGGAAATAGCCTAGCAAGTGAAGTAGTGGAGGCAGGAACCATACATAGCTTTAAGAAGAGGTAATGACAAAAGCTCATGAAGCAGAGAGAAGAGAGGACCAGTAGCGATCAGTGAAGAGGGCGGGGCCAGAGCTGAGTCTGACCCTGCAACTACAATTAGGTGAGCACAATTAGTGTGAAGTACACACACACACAAACACACACACACACACACACACAAACACACAACACACCACACACACACACAACACACACACACCACAAACACACACACACAACAACCCCGCACGGACACACACAACACACACACACACACACACACACACACACACACACACAACACCACACACAAACACACACAGCAAAAAAACCACACACACACACAAAACACACACACACACACACACCCCACCCCACAAACACACCACAAACAACACACACTAAAAAAAACACACACACACACAAACACACACACACACAACACACACACACAACACCACACACACACAAACACACACACACACACAAAACACACACACACACAAAACACCCACACACCAACACACACACACATAAAAGCACACGCACACACACACACACACACACACACACACACACACACACACACACACACACACATATTTATATATATATAATATATATATATATATTATATATATATATATATATATATATATATATATATAATGTTGTGTGTGTGTAAGCTTGTAGACTCTCTGGATTCATTTAGTTACCTACAGATATTACCATTTTCCTAGACAGATGAAGTATAGAATTGACCCAGACACAAAGTTTTGCATTGCAAATGATGTTTATTTTTGAGTGGCTGCTGGTGACTTAAGACGTATGAAGGTTACCTTGCGTCTGCTGTGATACCTGTGACTGGTGACTTAAGACGGATGAAGGTTACCTTGCGTCTGCTGTGATTACCTGTGACGGGTGACTTAAGAGGGATGAAGGTTACCTTGCGTCTGCTGTGATACCTGTGACTGGTGACTTAAGACGGATGAAGGTTACCTTGCGTCTGCTGTGATACCTGTGACTGGTGACTTAAGACGGATGAAGGTTACCTTGCGTCTGCTGTGATACCTGTGACTGGTGACTTAAGACGGATGAAGGTTACCTTGCGTCTTCTGTGATACCTGTGACTCAGCATGAGATGGATGGTTTCATGGCAGGTGTGCGACATTCGCAATTCCTCGAATTTTGGAAAGGAAACAAACCACTACAGTAACTGCTACTTTAACATGATAGACATTTCGACATGTATAAAGAGATAGAAATCGTTATTCAAATCATACCATTAGTTCCTGCCCCGTTGTCACATGGTGAAGACTTACCATTTCCTCGTTCACCTTCTTCAGAAGGGACTTTAAAAATGGATGTGTCATCATCTGAAAAGAGAGATAATGCGTGTTTAAACAAATCTCAACATTTTTTAATCAGCAAGAACTAGACGACTTGGTCAGGGGACTTTCACTATTATTATTATTATTATTATTATCACGAGGGAGCGTTAAATCCAGAGGGATTATACAGCCCTATAAGAGGGGGGGGGGGGTAATGGAAGTTTAAAAATCTAATGAAGTGATTTTGACATCTTTTCTTAAAGAGTAAAATTTGCTTGGTACTAGTTTTAAGATATCTGCTAGAAGTGTAATTGTTGAACTACAGATTTGGCTGATTTAAGCAACTAAAGATTTGGAAAACACGTCCACCTGGCAAGTACTTGGAACGGGGTTCAGAGTACCAACGATACTGATAATTATAAATATCTTGTTTGAAAATTAAACAGTATAAAAGATGAAAGTTGCAGAATGTTCCGTAATATACAGTATTTGCCACTCACACTTGGAATTCTTTCAACTAAATTTTGGATGCGTGAATAAAGAACAGGGATCAGAGATTTGACTTAGGAGAGATCCGAAGAAGAGAGACAATATCTTTAAGATATGTATTTTTAACATTAATATCGTTGTTGATACACCTATGATAAAATCACAATGAACGACTCTTATTGTATAAACAAAAGAATGGATTGGTACTCGAACTGTGGCCCTAGTATAGCGTTGATCCTGCTACTGCCAAAACTGGAACAATACACAAATAACCGGCACATACAGGACAAAAGCTTACGACGACGTTTCGGTCTGTATTGGACCATTTACAAATTCACACCGGTTGAAATCCTTGTCTTTATCTTTGTTAATTTATCATTGTCGATGTTTTTTGCAGTAGGTAATAAGTTTTCTCCGATGATTTGAGGGTTTAATTACATTATGACTATTTTTATTATTACATTATTAAACAAAGTAAATTGACATGCATCATTAGTAGTTTGCTTCGATGAGAACATTTGTGATGTAAATATGGATGCCTTGAAAATACCAAAGTGATTTTTGTAGCCAAGTATACTCCAGTATTCCAGGAAAACCTTCTTATCAAAAGTAAAATATAGACAATTATTGACCAGTGTTATTTACCCGTACGTTAGACGCTTTATAGATACTAAGGAACATGCAACTTATAAAAGGTACGTAACTTAATAAAGCACTGAAAAGAGCGAAATGTTGTCCCAACGAAACCTCTTTTTCTGCAACGCTTCGATATTGTCGTCATTACTGGATTCGCCTCCAGCAGCTGACAGTTTTGACTTGGTATGCAATCACCATAAATTTCTCTGACTCGCCGTATACACTTAAAAGTTGACTTTATTCCTTATCCTCGTTTTGGAAAAGATTTTATGGCGGTTATTAACTATGTAAATTATGGCCTTAATGTTATTTACAGTCACTATTGACCATAAACCTGAAAACACAGCCTATTATTCCCTTAATGGATTTAGCAGTGATTTACAGAATTGGAAATTTGGACTCTGGAAGCATGTGTAAAAATATATTTACTCTGTCAGTTTCACGTTAATTACAAAATTGAAGTTTTGAACATCAAAATGGTATACAATACCGACAGGTTGGTAGGTAAGACACATAGGCAACAGTTAGGCAACTTTATTCGGAATAAAGTTGCCTAACTGTTGCCTATGTGTCTTACCTACCAACCTGTCGGTATTGTATACCATTTTGATGTTCATCTTGTCAGACACTGCAACACAATGGTATCTTGGTACAGTAAACACCTTTGACAACTCGGAATAAAGTTGCCTAACTGTTGCCTGTGTGTCTTACCTACCAAAATTAAAGCTTTAAAAATGCTTTAGGGCTTTATAGTACTATACAGTGATTCAGAAGGTTTTGGTGCGCTATACCGGTGCCTCAGAAGGCTCTGGAGTACTAGACAGTGCCTCAGGTTTCAGAGTGGTGTACAGTGCTTCAGCAGGGTTTGGAGTGCTGTACAGTGCTTCAGAAAGTTTTGGAGTGCTATTCAATGCTTCAGGAGGTTTTGGAGTACTACGCAGTGTTTCGGGAAGTGCTTCGGGAGATGCTGGATTCCTATTCAGTGCTTTAGAAGGTGCTGTAGTGCTACCCAGTACTTTGGAAGGTACTGGAGTGCTACTTAGTGGTTTGGCAGGTGGCTGAAGTGCTAGTCATTTTTTTTGGGGAAAGTGCTGAAGTCCCAGCCCAGGGGTTTTGGGGAGGTCGTATAATCACAGTTCTTCTAGATTACTTTGAATGCTATGCAACTCTGCCAGATTCTCTGATTCTTAAATAATCTCTCCATGATTTCGTATTTTGAGGCAAAACAGCACTGAACTCTACGAGAGATTCCTGGCGTTGTTCAGGTATCATCAGTAATCCTCCTCTACGTAAGACGATTTTTTTAAAATACGATTGAAAAGTGGACCTAAAATTGAATTCCATAAGATAAGGCCTTCATAGTACGCTTTATTCATTTCTGGATGATCTTCAACTACAAAATCTCGCACTGTGTAGAATAATATTTTCAGTGCTGTTACTGTTACTGTATTTAGAATTAAAATCTTAATCAAATATATAAAAACTTGTTTATGGTGAGAACACAGGAGCAGCGTCAGGTTCAGTTCTTAACCAAAGCTGACACGGGGATATGTAACGCAATTTTGTCCTTAATACCCAGTGAACCAAGGGTGAAAATTGCAAGTAACAGCGTGCACGTATGCCCTGCTCTCGAGTCCCTGTGTTAAAATAACTGCTCTTGTTATTAAATTTCCAGGTAATTTATTTCCAGTCTATTCTATTATATGTCTGTATGTGGGTCTGGGAGGAGCCTCGACCTCTTTGTAGTGATAGGAAGACCAGAAACAATTTTTTATTTTTTTATTGTTTATCTTTGTCTCTTCTCTTGCCCATTTGTATATTCGTCTCTCCCTTCATGTGTCATTTAATCTTTGCATCTTTCCATTCGTTAGTCCATTCTCCAGTCTGTGCATCCATCTACCTGTCTTCTCTCTTCCTCTGTCCAGTCGTCCGTTTCTGCCCCTCGATTTGTCTGATTTGTTTATCCATCGATTCGTGTGCCCAAGCTGCCCTCTTGATTGTGGCCTAGAAGTGTGTTTGGTCGGGGGGGGGGTGAGGTGGAGGGATGGGGTCATCTCCCACTTCCTTCCTTGGGTTCTACCTGAGGTACGTCTCTGTAGGTGGTGTTTGGTACCTGAGGTGGGTCGTTGTAAGCAGTGGATGGAGACTTAATTAAGTACCCTGGCTCTGGTAAGGACCGTAACTACCTTCCATTAGCAGGATTCTGTTTATGCTCCGAGGATTAAAGTGTTTACTGACGGGCCATAGAGTGAGGGGTGAGGCTGGCTCTGTGGTGATCACCAGTGAGGACTCATATTGTTCCAAGTTACAAGGCGAGTCCTCTGTACTCACAGCTGAGCTCCACAAGATCTTGAGCGCCACAAGCTCCTGAACCCCACAAGATCCTGAACCCTACAAGATCTTGAGCTCCACAAGATCGTCGCTGTCTAGGTAGGGTCCCGGTTCGCTTGTCTGCTAAGACTCCCATTAAGCTCTGCAGGAACTGGCCTCATACACTGATGTCCATCCTGTGGTTCAGAAGATCCATAAGTAGTTTCCACATATCCATACCTGGATACACCTATAGTTTCACTCTCCCGAGAGAGTTCGTGCCTGGCAAAGAAACCGGCATCTCTTCAGCATAAATGGCGGGGATGTTTTCCCTTTCGTGTGAATTTCCTCACACTTCCGACCGATGACACGGAACATTTCATAGCTATGGATTGCGGAATGTGAAAAATAGATTTTAAATTTACTTGTATTAATATCATGATTTTTGTAATATGGAAGTGACTGATACTTTCCTCTGTTCTTCTGACCTTCCTTTCATCTGCCTGTTGTTCACTGCCAACCTCATTATTTGCGCACACACACACACACAAACATGTATATGTGTGTGTGTGTGTGTGTCTGTGTGTGTGTCTGTGAGTGTGTGTGTCTGTGAGTGTGTGTGTCTGTGAGTGTGTGTCTGTGTGTGTGCGTGCACGTATACGTATATTCACATACCACATTTTATATTTATTCACCTTTTTTTAATTATTTTCTGTTACAACATGTAAATTATTTTCTAAAAAGCTTTGCAGTGTCTCCAAATTATAGTTTTGTTTATCCCTTGTAAGAATTTTCCCAGATGCTTTCCTTTACTGCCATAATTTTCTCCCGGGAAGCCTTTCTCCTGGGTAGTTTGAATTCTATTTTTTTTGCATAACTTAATTTTGTGTGTCTGGAGTCCGGAATTTCCCATTCAATTTGAAAATTACCTCACCTGCCTTTATCACCTGTTACTCTTCCCACCTCTCTTTCTTCCTGCGTGTTGCTTCCTTCCGTCAGTGCCAGCTCTCCTTCCTTCTCTCGTCTATCCTACTTCCTCTTCCACTCCCACTCTATTCCCTCACCTTTACCCTCCTACCTATCTCACCCTCCCACCCCCGCTCACACCTTCACTCACACCTGGCAGGTAGCAAGGTGTTCCACTCCTCATGCTTGTGTTTCTCTCCTACACTTTCCTTGCGATGCTGCTTTCTCTTACTCTGCCGTGTCTCCTTAATCTACCAACTCTCTCTCTCCCTTCCACCCCTCTTTCTTCTTCCTTCTTCCTCCCTTCTCTCTCTTTCAACCTCTTCCTTCCCTACTGTCTCTCCTTGCTTCATCTATCCTTCTTCCTCTTTTTCACATACTAACTCTCTCACATTCCTTTCTTTCATTCTCTCTCTCTCTCTTGCTCTTTTTCCTCTTTCTCACACCTGTCACCCTCTCATTCTCCATCTATCATTTATTTTAGCATACCTTTCCCCTATCCATCTTTTCTTTCAAGCCTTTCTTTTTTGTTCTCTTTGTATCTCCAGAGTTTTGTAATGTTTTAATACCTTAAGATTGTCTTGGTGTTTTAATACGCTTAAGATTGTCTTGGTGTTTTAATACCTCAACATTGTCTTGGTGTTTTAATACCCTTAAGATTGTCTTGGTGTTTTAATACGCTTAAGATTGTCTTGGTGTTTTAATACCTCAACATTGTCTTGGTGTTTTAATACCCTTAAGATTGTCTTGGTGTTTTAATACCCTTAAGATTGTCTTGGTGTTTTAATACCCTTAAGATTGTTTTGGTGTTTTAATACCCTTAAGATTGTCTTGGTGTTTTAATACCCTTAAGATTGTCTTGGTGTTTTAATACCTCAACATTGTCTTGGTGTTTTAATACCCTTAAGATTGTCTTGGTGTTTTAATACCTCAACATTGTCTCGGTGTTTTAATACGCTTAAGATTGTCTTGGTGTTTTAATACCTCAACATTGTCTTGGTGTTTTAATACCCTTAAGATTGTCTTGGTGTTTTAATACGCTTAAGATTGTCTTGGTGTTTTAATACCTCAGCATTGTCTTGGTGCTTTAATACCCTTAAGATTGTCTTGGTGTTTTAATACACTTAAGATTGTCTTGGTGTTTTAATACACTTAAGATTGTATTGGCGTTTTAATACCTCAACATTGTCTTAGTGTTTTAATACCCTTAAGATTGTCTTGGTGTTTTAATACCCTTAAGATTGTCTTGGTGTTTTAATACCTCAACATTGTCTTGGTGTTTTAATACCCTTAAGATTGTCTTGGTGTTTTAATACCTCAACATTGTCTTGGTGTTTTAATACCTCAACATTGTCTTGGTGTTTTAATACCTCAACATTGTCTTGGTGTTTTAATACCTCAACATTGTCTTGGTGTTTTAATACCTCAACATTGTCTTAGTGTTTTAATACACTTAAGATTGTCTTGGTGTTTTAATACCTCAACATTGTCTTGGTGTTTTAATACCTCAACATTGTCTTGGTGTTTTAATACCCTTAAGATTGTCTTGGTGTTTTAATACCTCAACATTGTCTTGGTGTTTTAATACCTCAACATTGTCTTGGTGTTTTAATACATCAACATTGTCTTGGTGTTTTAATACCTCAACATTGTCTTGGTGTTTTAATACATCAACATTGTCTTGGTGTTTTAATACCTCAACATTGTCTTGGTGTTTTTCTTGTATTAATTTATGAAAAATATAATTTAATTTCATTTTAGTTTAATTCTTTAACTAGTTTATTCTGGTTTTAATTTTTCTCGTTTTTTTTTTTAGATATTGTATGAATTTTTAGAATTGTGTACATTATAGTGAATGTGTTATTTTTTGTAGCAGTTAAGAAAATGTTTGTTTTTGTTGTGTTCGGATGTTTTAAATATTGTTTGATTTTTTTCAGTACGGTATTGTATGTTCCTTTAGTATTTTATGTTTTTTTATGTTGGATGATTCTGTGGAATTGTGAGAATATTTTAGAATAGCCTGATTTTTGTAGTTGCATTGTATGTTATTTTCTTAATATTTTCGTTGGTTTTGTTTAAGTTTTTAATGTTTTTTTCGTTGAGGTATTGTTTAAAATTCTGGAGTGTCCCGTAGCTCGGCTGGTAGCGCACTCAGCTGACACACAGTGAGGTCCGGGGGTCGATCCCCGGTACGGTTGGAAACATTAGAACGTGTTTCCTTGAGACAACTGCTGTCCAATGTTTACCTATCAATAAAATAGGTACCTGGGTGTTAGTTGACTGGTGTGGGTCGCATTCCGGGGACGAAATTGACCTAATTTGCCAGAAATACTCTGCATAACCAGGAGCTGTCTATATAGTATGTCATTGTTGTCACTTGGGTCTTTATACCTTGTACTTGTACCTTGTAGAAATTAAGATATTATTATTATTATTATTATATTATTATTATTATTATTATTATTATTATTATTACTACTACTACTACTACTACTACTAACTACTACTATTGCTACTATTACTACTACTAAATTTCTACTACTACTCCTACTACTACTACTACTATTACTACTACTACTCTTACTGCTACTGCTACTACTACTGCTACTACTACTACTACCACTACTACTACTACTATTACTACTACTACTACTACTACTACTATTTCTATTACTATTACTACTACTACTACTATTACTACTACTATTACTACTACTATTACTACTACTACTACTATTACTACTACTATTACTACTACTACTACTACTACTATTACTACTACTACTACTACTACTACTATTACTACTACTACTACATTACTACTACTATTACTACTACTACTACTACTATTAACTACTACTATTACTACTACTACTACTACTATTACTACTACTAAATATTACTACTACACTACTAAACTACTACTATATATTACTACTACTATACACTACTATTACTACTACTATACTACTACTACTACTACTACTACTATTATCTCCCTTTTCGGGGGGGGGCTTGTGAAGAGCCTTTCTATAAAAGGAATTTGAGTTACCCCTACCCTTCCTCGGATCGAACCTGATTACTTCCCAGGCGCACTATGAACACTATGGGTTTAGCGCTCTCCTAAGACTAGAATAACCCGCGTTCTTTCCATTTTTGTCAGCTTAAAAATACAGCCATGATTGCTTACATGTGCGTACGCACACTAAACATGAACGGACGGGTAAGCGTGTACGTAGCCACACGAGAGGTGTACACGCATCTTCTGTGGTGCTTATGGGGAGCCTCTGTACAGTTTATTTAAGAAGTGTCGAACGTTGAGAATGTGTACACAGGTTTCATGTGCACGCTGAGTGTGTACACTTGTAAGTCAACGTGTAGGTGTCAGTGGTACAGGAATAATAGAGGAAGCATAGAGGAAGGGGAGAGGGAGAGAGGAAGGAAAGGAATATGACTGAGAAAGGAAGAGAATTACGAGGAAGAGAGGAAGGGAGGACGGGAGAGGAAGGAAACAGTAAAAATGTGAGGAATGTGAGAGAAAAAGAAAAGGTGGACATTCTGAAAGAGTAAGAGTGGTGAAAGAGGAGCATGGGAGGGGAGGTAGGGTGAGGGGGATGGAGAAGGGGAGGTAAGGTGAGGGGAAGGAAGGAGGGGAAAAAGGTGAGGGGGAAGGGGGGAAGAAGGTAGGAGAAAGGGGAAGGAAGGTGAGGGGGAAGAAGGGAGGGGAAGTAATTAATATTAAAGTGGTAATAGAGGAAGCTGCAGAGACCAACGCCTGGAAGAGGAAGAGGGGGAGAAGGAAGAAGAGGGGAAGGAAGAAGGGGAAGAGGAGAGGAGGAAGAAGAGAATGAGGGGGAGGAGGAGTAAGAAAGGGAAGAGGAGGAATTCTTCTTCTTCTTCTTCTTCTTCTTCTTCTTCTTCTTCTTCTTCTTCTTCTTCTTCTTCTTCTTCTTCTTCTTCTTCTTCTTCTTCTTCTTCTTCTTCTTCTTATTATTATTATTATTATTATTATTATTATTGTCATTATTATTATAACGAAGATAAAAAATAAGCTAGAGAATGATAAAATACGATTAAACGAATGGAGATTAATGAACAAATAAGAAAGAAAATAAGGAAAAGAAGGGGAATTTTTTAGAGGGAAGAGAGAGAAAAAACGATGTGGTGTGTTTTGTGTGTGTTTTTGTGTTTTTGTGTGTGTGTGTTTTGGGTGGTGTGTGTTTTGTGTGTGTGGTGTTGTGTGTGTTGTGGTGTGGTTGTTTTGTTTTGGTGTGTGGTGTGTGTTTTTGTGTGTATTGGTGTTTTGGTGTGTGTGTGTGGGTGTTTTTTGGGGTTTTTGTGTTGTGTGTGTGTGTTTGTGTGTTTTGTGTTGTGTGTTTTTGTGTGTATGTGGTTTGTGTGTGTGGGGGGGGGGTGTGTGTGTTGGTGGTTGTTGTGTATGTGTGGTGGTGTGTTGGTATATGTGTGTGTGTGTTGGGGTTTGTGTGTGTGTGTAGGGTGTGTAGTGGGGGTTTTGTGTTTTTGTGTGTGTGTGTTTTGTGTGTGGTGTGGTGTGTTGGTGGGTTTTGTGTGGTGTGTTGTGTGTGTGGGGGTTTTTTGTGTGTGTGTGTGTTGTGGTGTGTGTTTGTGTGTGTGATGGTGGTGTGTGTGTGTGTTTTTGTGTGTGGTGGTGTGTGTGGTTTGTGTGGTTGTGTGGGTGTGGGGTTTTGTGGGGTGTGGTGTTGTGTGGTGTTGTGTGTGTGTGTGTGTGTTGTGTGTGTGTGTGTGTTTGTGTGTGTATGTGTGTGTTGTGTTGTGTGTGTTGTGTATGTGTGTTTTGTGTGTGTGTGTTGTGTATTGTGTTGTGTTGTGTGGTGTGTGTATTTGGTGTTGTGTGTGTGTGTGTGTGTGTTGGTTTTATGTACTCACCTATTTGAGGTTGCGGGGGTCGGTCCGACCCCCTGGCCCCGCCTCTTCACTGTGCACTAGGTCCTCTCCCTGAGCCGTGAGTTTTATCATACCTCTGTTTAAAGTATGTAGGGATCCTGCCTCCACACATCGCTTCCCAAACATTCCACTTACTGACTACTCTTGGCTGAAGAAATATTTCCTAACACCCTGGTTTTCACTGTGTTTCAGTTTCCCAACTGTGTCCCCTTGTTACTGTTCCAATCCGGGGAACTCCGCTTTTCCACCTTTAAATTCCCTCTCATATTTTGTATGTCGTTATCATGTCCCCCCTATCTCTCCTGTCCTCCAGTGCGTCAGGTTGATTTCCCTTAACCTCTCCCGTAGGACATACCTTTAGCCTGGGATAGTCTTGTTGAAAACCTTTGCACTTTCTCTAGTTTTTTCACGTGTTTGTCAGGTTGGGTTCCAAAAACTGGTCCCCGCATACTCCAATAGGGGCCAACATACACGGTGTACGGGGTCCTGAATGTTCCTTATAAGATGTCGAAGCTGTTCTGGGGTTTGCAGGCCCCAATCTGCAGAGTTATTTGGTTGATGTGCGTCGGGAAGTGTTTGCCGGTTTTATACCACCCAAAGATTTTTTTCCCTTGAGTGAGGTTTGAGTCTCTGACCCCCTTGACGAACTCCGCTGGGGCCTTTTTTGCCCTTCCCCAATCTTCATGATTTGCACTTGGGGGGGATTGAACCCCGGAGCCAATTGCTGGCCCAGGTCGCGCCTGTCCAGATCCCTTTTATTCTGCCGGGTCTTCGATCGAGTGTATTCTTTCATCAACTTCACGTCATCTCAAACAGGGCCCCCTCAAGTCTGTTCCTTCCTTTATGTCGTTCCCCAAAAAACCAGAAACAGCATGCTCCGGGTGACCCCCGCGGGACCCCGTGGGGACGGTGCCCACTCTACACCCCGCCAGTCCCCTGACTCGTGCTGTCTTTTGACAATATTCCCTGATCCTTGTGTGCCTTCCCTGTTATCCCTGCTTGGTCCTCCCTTTTTGCCCAATCCTTTTTGTGGAACTGGTCAAAACCCTTTTGCATCCAAGAAAAAGCAAACCCCCACCCCCTCTCTTTTTGTCTTACGCGTCACCATGTCAAGAAATCCAGTAGGTTTTTGACACAGGATTTTCCCCTCCCCGAAACCATGTTGGTGCTGTTGATGAGTCATTCCTTTTTAGGTGTTTCCCCCACTCTTCTCCTGATAATCTTCTCCATGATTTTTTCATACTATACATGTCAGTGAACTGGTCGTAGTTTAATGCTTCATTTTGTCTCCTTTTTTTAAAAATTGGATACATTTTCTGCTTCCATCTCAGGCAAACTCCCTGTTTCGAAGATGTATTAATATTGTTGTTAGGGGTACACTAGCGCCTTGCCCCTCTCTCAAAACCCATGTGTGTGTTGTGTGTATGTTTGTGTGTATTGGTTATGTTGTGTGTGTGTGTTGTATGTGGGTGGTGTGTGTGAAAGTGTGTGTGTGTGTTAGTGTGTGTGTTGTACCAAACCCAATTGTGTTGCAGGGGGGCGAGATCGCTCCTAGCCCCCCTCTTCGCTGATCGCCATAGGTCCTCCCCCTCTTCTTCCGAGCTTTTTCATACCTCTTCTTAAAAATAGTATGGTTTTCCCGCCCCACTACTTCACTGCTGGGGATTCCACTTCTACGACTCAAGACTGAAAAAAACTTCCCAACCCCTGTGACCGTCGAGTCTTCAGCTTCCCGTTGTGACCCCTCTCGGAAAATCTTTCCTGCCACATTGTTATTCTCCCAATCTTGTATTGTTTTCGTCTCCCCTAACCCTTTTTCCCCAGTGTCTCATCCGATTTTCCCTCAAAATTTCCTCGTACACATTTCCGAGCTCTGGGACTAGCCTTGTTTCAAAAACCTTTGTACTTTCTCTAACTCTTGATGTGCTGACCAGGTTGGGTTCCAGACTGGGGCTGCATACTCCGATGGGCCTACATACACAGTATACATGTCTTAAAAACCTTTTTTGGTATCGGAACGCTATTCCAGGTTTGCCAGGCGCCCATATGCTGCCGCAGTTATTTTTTGATGTGTGTGTGTGTGTGTGTGTGTGTGTGTGTTGTGTGTGTGTGTGTGTTGTGGGTTTTGTGTGTGTGTGTGTGTGTGTGGGGTGTGTGGGGAACCCTTTTGGGGCGAACTTGTCAGCACAATTCAGACAAGTTCAGCACAGGGGTCAGCACAAGTGCAGCACAGGGGTCAGCAAGGGGTCACACAGGTGTCACAAAGTGCAGCACAAAGGGCACACAAGTTCACACAGGGTCAGCACAGGGGTACAAAGTGCACCCACAGGTGTCAGCACAAATGTCAGCACAATGCAGCACAGGGATCAGCACACTTCAGAATAACAGGAACAGGTGAACACAAATAAGCATTGTTCAACATAGAAAAAACCTCGCTCGCTGTTTCGCTCACTCGTCTAACTACTCTCACCTGAAGTACTCGAGATGACACACCATATAATAGGCCCATAAGGCTCATTTTTCAATACTCGTGCAGCATTTGAATACACGTGAAACATTACGGTAAGTCGTTCATCCAGAGAAACAACAATAAAAGAGAAAGAGAAACAGTGAAAGAAAAATGGAAAGAGGAAGGGGAAAAAAAGTGTAAAGTTGATCAATGCTTCCCCAGCAACCCTTCCCTCTCCCCCTCCTCCTTCCCCCTTCCCCCTTCCCTCCCTCTCTCCCTCCCACGTAGCAACACAAACTATCCCACAGACAAACAACATTTCCAGTGTTATAAAAACGCGACTCATCCCTTCATATGACCCCTTCAACCTCACCACGCCCACCTTTATATATATATATATATATATATATATATATATATATATATATATATATATATATATATATATATATATATATATATATATATATATATATATATATATATGTGTGTGTGTGTACAGCCAAACACACAAAAGTGTTTTACTTTATATCGATTGTTTTTTATTGTTGGATTAAAATTTCTCGTTCTTTCACTGGCACAAGCTGCTCACAATCCCACTGAGCCAGCAACAGTGAATACTGTTATATGTCAGTCTTCTCTTCTGTACTGTAGCTGATACAATATTGTAGCTGATACAGTATTGTAACTGATACAATATTGTAGTTGATACAGTATTGTAGCTGATACAATATTGTAACTGATACAGTATTGTAGGTGATACAATATTGTAGTTGATACAGTATTGTAGCTGATACAATATTTGTTGTAATCTTTAACAAAGTAAAAATTACAAACACACGTCCAAATAGATTAAAATGTTCTTAAGTGTTAATTGCTTACTGAAGGGAGGGAGGGAGGGAAGAAAGGAGGGAGGGAAAGAAGGAAGGAGGTACGGTGGAAAGAAGAGAGGGAGGGAAGGAGGGAGAGTGGGAAAGGGTTTGTCCCTGACTACTTAATGTTATTTAAAGGGATGGGGAAGGGTTTAAGCTCTTATATACTCCTTATTGCTTCATTATAAATAACTGCATCAAATCTTAGAGGAAATATGTGTTGTGTTGACTGTGGCGCATCAGGGACCATCCTTGTGCTACTGACCACACTCCTTACACTTGTTAGAATATGTGTCCTACACTCACACACACACACGCCGCGCTCGCGCACACCACAACACAGTAGCCCGGGTGTTTATTGACAAGTGCCTTGGGCGACATATAACTAACACAGGGAGCACCTGAATGACAGAAGGGAGAGTAACAGTAAGGTATGATATATCACAATGGAAGAGAGTAAATAATGGTGTTCCACAAGGTCGGTATTGAGACCTCTGTTGTTCCTAACAAACATGAATGACCTACGTAATGGAATTATGTCTTACTGTCAGAGTTAGCAAATATAAAACTAATGAAAACATCATCAGGAGAGGCGGACAGTCATAACTTACAGGGAGACCTCAAAATAGTGCAGATGTGGCCATATGTGTAATTGGCTTCTAGATTTCAACCCAAACAAATGGAACGTCCTGGGAAATAGAAAATGTGAGGGCAGACTAGACAGATTTGCTGCGTGATCGGAGAGAAATTGCAAATATCTCCCAACAAAAAAGGACCTGGGGGTAAATATAACGCCATATCTATCACCAGAATTAATCTAGAACCATATGACGTCAGCAGCATTAGCTGACCTTTAAGGAGCATTTAGGAACTTGAATAAAGTATGTTAAATAAGAACATTCATTTTAGACACGTTAGACCAATCATTGAGTATGCAGATCCAGCATGCAGCCAGCACCTGGTCAAGTACGTGAAGAAGGTGCAAAGATTTGCAACCAGGCTAGTACCAGACCTGAGAGGAATGCACCATGGGGAGAGATTGAAGGAACTGAACTTGACCTTACATGAGAAACGAACGAGTAGGGACTTGATTACTAAATATATGTAAAGAAGTATTTGTTTAAACAGGGGAACTTACGTGCCCATCAATAGCTGTCTTCCCAGGAGCCGGGATTTTACACACATTACAGTTCAAATAATCCTCTTCCGTGCAGCATCCCAACCCCCTCTTCAGTGTATTCCTTGTACTGACCCACTGTGTTCACAAATGACCCACACTCAGAGGAAACTCATGAGAACGTTTCGATCGGCACTGGACCATTGTCAAGTTACAACTGAGCAGTATGCTAAGAATTGCATTTAAATATTTTGGAAGATAGTGTCTAGAAGTAAGAGAAAGCAGCCACAAAACCTCCCTTTTCCTGCTCTGAAATATTGTATTCAGTACCGTATTGTATTGAATACAATATTTTGTTGCATACAATATTGTATTGCACACAGTACCCAGCCACTTGGCATTGTCTTAATTCAAACAACTATTTGGAAAAAATAGTTATACTGTCGTTTCTTAGAAGATCGTATTGAGCTTATGTTGCTTGAGTTGCTGCACCTTCTTACCAGTGTTGCATCTTCTTACCAGTGTTGCATCTTCTTACCAGTGTTGCATCTTCTTACCAGTGTTGCATCTTCCTACCAGTCTTGCACCTTCTTACCAGTGTTGCATCTTCTTACCAGTGTTGCATCTTCTTACCAGTGTTGCACCTTCTTACAAGTGTTGCATCTTCTTACCAGTGTTGCACCTTCTTACCAGTGTTGCACCTTCTTACAAGTATTGCATCTTCTTACCAGTGTTGCACCTTCTTACCAGTGTTGCACCTTCTTACCAGTGTTGCACCTTCTTACAAGTGTTGCATCTTCTTACCAGTGTTGCACCTTCTTACCAGTGTTGCACCTTCTTACCAGTGTTGCACCTTCTTACCAGTGTTGCACCTTCTTACCAGTCTTGCACCTTCTTACCAGTGTTGCATCGTCTTACCAGTGTTGCACCTTCTTACCAGTGTTGCACCTTCTTACCAGTCTTGCATCTTACCAGTCTTGCACCTTCTTACCAGTGTTGCACCTTCTTACCAGTGTTGCATCTTCTTACTAGTGTTGCACCTTCTTACCAGTGTTGCATCTTCTTACCAGTCTTGCACCTTCTTACCAGTCTTGCACCTTCTTACCAGTCTTGCACCTTCTTACCAGTCTTGCACCTTCTTACCAGTGTTGCATCTTCTTACTAGTGTTGCACCTTCTTACCAGTGTTGCATCTTCTTACCAGTCTTGCACCTTCTTACCAGTCTTGCACCTTCTTACCAGTGTTGCATCTTCTTACTAGTGTTGCACCTTCTTACCAGTGTTGCATCTTCTTACCAGTCTTGCACCTTCTTACCAGTCTTGCACCTTCTTACCAGTGTTGCATCTTCTTACCAGTCTTGCACCTTCTCACCAGTCTTGCACCTTCTTACCAGTGTTGCACCTTCTTACCAGTGTTGCATCTTCTTATCAGTCTTGCACCTTCTTACCAGTGTTGCACCTTCTTACCAGTGTTGCATCTTCTTACCAGTCTTGCACCTTCTTACCAGTGTTGCACCTTCTTACCAGTGTTGCATCTTCTTACCAGTGTTGCATCTTCTTACCAGTCTTGCACCTTCTTACTGTGTTGCACTTTCTTACTAGTGTTGGACCTTCTTAATAGTGTTGCACCTTCTTACTAGTGTTGCACCTTCTTACTGTGTTGCACCTTCTTACTAGTGTTGAACCTTCTTACTAGTGTTGTACCTTCTTACTGTGTTGCACCTTCTTACTAGTGTTGGACCTTCTTACTAGTGTTGTACCTTCTTACTGTGTTGCACCTTCTTACTGTGTTGCACTTTCTTACTAGTGTTGAACCTTCTTACTAGTGTTGTACCTTCTTACTAGTGTTGAACCTTCTTAATAGTGTTGCACCTTCTTACTAGTGTTGCACCTTCTTACTAGTGTTGCACCTTCTTACTGTGTTGCACCTTCTTACTAGTGTTGCACCTTCTTACTAGTGTTGCACCTTCTTACTAGTGTTGCACCTTTTTACTAGTGTTGCACCTTCTTACTAGTGTTGCACCTTCTTACTAGTGTTGCACCTTCTTACTAGTGTTGCACCTTCTTACTAGTGTTGCACCTTTCTTTACTAGTGTTGCACCTTCTTACTGGTGTTGCACCTTCTTATGGTGTTGCACCTTCTTACTAGTGTTGCACCTTCTTACTAGTTTTGGGCCACCTTCTTACTGGTGTTGCACCTTCTTACTGGTGTTGCACCTTCTTACTAGTGTTGCACCTTCTTACTAGTGTTGCACCTTCTTACTAGTGTTGCACCTTCTTACTAGTGTTGCACCTTCTTACTAGTGTTGCACCTTCTTACTAGTGTTGCACCTTCTTACTAGTGTTGCACCTTCTTACTAGTGTTGCACCTTCTTACTAGTGTTGCACCTTCTTACTAGTGTTGCACTTGGTTTAGAGGAAGGAGGAAGGAAGATAGGGGAAGAAGGAATTAGTGAGGTACGTCTGGTTATGGCATCGGTAGAGTTCTGAAGAAGTGCAAGTGTGTCTCTTAAATATTTCAAGAAATTCCGGTCATTTATTTACACTGTTGTTGTACTCTCACTGTTGTTAGTTTACACTGTTGTTGTACTCTCACTGTTGTTAGTTTACACTGTTGTTGTACTCTCACTGTTGTTAGTTTACACTGTTGTTGTACTCTCACTGTTGTTAGTTTACACTGTTGTTGTACTCTCACTGTTGTTAGTTTACACTGTTGTTAAGTGTTGTTCTGTGTCTTTGGAAGTGTATTTGTTTTATTTCACTTTGTTTTTTTAAAGGAACATTTTCACTGTTTTTTCTTCTTTTTCCTAGTGTGTGTGTGGGGTGGTGTGTGTTGTGGGGTGTGTATTTTGTGTGTGTGTGTGTGTGTGTGAAAGTGTGTGTGTGTATGTGTTGTGTGTGTGTGTGTGTGTGTGTGTGGGTTGTGTGTGTTTTGTGTGTGTGTGTATGTGTGTGTGTGTGTATGTATGTGTGTGTGGTGTGTATGTATGGTGTGTGTGTGTGTGTATGGGGGTTGTGGTGTGTATGAAATGTGTGTGTGTGTATGTATGTGTTGTGGTGTGTGTAGTAGGGTGTGTGTGTGTGTGTGTAGTTGTGTGTGTGTGTGTGGGGTGTGTTGTGGGTGGGGTGTATGTATGTGTGTGTTGTGTGTGTGTGTGTATTTTATGTGTGTGTGTGTGGTGTGTGTATGTATGTTTTGTGTGTGTTTTGTGTGTGTGTGTGTGTATGTGTGTATGTGTGTGTTTTGGTATGTATGTATGTTGTGTGTGTGTGTATGTGTGTTGTGTGTGTGTGTGTGTGTGTGTGTGTAGTAGGGTGTGTGTGTGTGTGTGTGTGAGTGTGTACTCACCTATTTGTACTCACCTATTTGTGGTTGCAGGGTCGAGTCCTAGCTCCTGGCCCCGCCTCTTCACCGGTTGCTACTAGGCCCTCTCTCTCCTAGCTCCATGAGCTGTGTGGTGTGTGTGTGTGTGTGTGTGTGTGTGTGTGTGTGTGTTTTGTGTGTTTTGTATGTGTGTGGTGTGTCTGTCTATCTTTTTCTAGGAAGTAACAGCCTCAGTTTATCGATCGGTTTCTCAGACCTCTCCTCTCATCTGTTCCTCTCCTGCTCCTCGCCCTTCTTTTCCTCTCCCTCCTTCCACTCTTCATCTTATCACACACTTCCTTTCCCTCTTAAATTCTCCCCTAAATTACATGTCTTCTGGAAAACGTCGAGAATTGAACTTTTTAAAACTGAGTCTTTGAGGGGAAGGGGCTCTTGGGAGAGCAGGTAACGTGTGTCTGACGTGTGCTGACGGTGGAACATGTGAATGACACCTACTGACGATGGTACCAGCACATGACATGAGCTGACCGTGGAACAGGTGCCCGGCACCCTGGCTGCATCCAGAGCTAATTAACAGTAGGGATTTTTTGTCACTTAAGTTGCTGGAATAACATCTTCAAGGTGTGGCACTGTGCTTCAAGGAGCTCCTCCAAAGTCACCTCTTGTTTCTGTGAGCGACAGCGCTCAATTTTGTGCTTGAGAGCGCTCATTTTTATGTTCCAAGCATTGCACATATATCTTATTCATCCATGTGTCGGTTTTGTGTACCATTTAAATAACACATAAACACTGAACAACGCCCCCCCCCCCGAAGTATAAACATCAGAAGTATTTGTTTATATATTTTTCTTTGCTTTGATTATGATAAATTATTATTAATATTCGTAGAATTTGTTTAAAGAGATGGAAAAACAGACATTGTGTTAAAGCCTATGTTTCTTAAGTTAGGTTATGAGGTTAAGTTATGAAGTGTGTCGCATCACCTGGTCCACTTGATGGTTGGTGTTCTGTCATGTCCCATCACCTGGTCCACTTGATGGTTGGTGTTCTGTCATGTCCCATCACCTGGTCCACTTGATGGTTGGTGTTCTGTCATGTCCCATCACCTGGTCCACTTGATGGTTGGTGTTCTGTCATGTCCCATCACCTGGTCCACTTGATGGTTGGTGTTCTGGGCATGTCCCATCACCTGGTCCACTTGGGTGGTTGGTGTTCTGTCATGTCCCATCACCTGGTCCACTTGATGGTTGTGGTTTCTGTCATGTCCCATCACCTGGTCCACTTTATGGGTTTGGGGTTCTTCATGTCCCATCACCTGGTCCACTTGATGGATGGTGTTCTGTCATGTCCCATCACCTGGTCCACTTGATGGATGGTGTTCTGTCATGTCCCATCACCTGGTCCACTTGATGGTTGGTGTCTGTCATGCCCATCACCTGGTCCACTTGATGGTTGGTGTTCTGTAATGCCCATCACCTGGTCCACTTGATGGTTGGTGTTCTGTCATGTCCCATCACCGGTTTCCACTTGATGGATGGTGTTCTGTCATGCCCCATCACCGGGTTTCCATTTGGGATGGATGGTGTCTGTCATGTCCCATCACCTGGTCCACTTGATGGATGGTGTTCTGTCATGTCCCATCACCTGGTCCACTTGATGGTTGGTGTTCGTCATGTCCCATCCCCGGGCCCAAACTTGATGGATGGTGTTCTGTCATGTCCCATACCTGGTCCACTTAGATGGATTGTTCTGTAATGTCCCATCAACCTGGTCCCACTTGATGGAGGGTTTGTTCTGTCATGTCCCATCACCTGGTCCACTTGATGGATGGTGTTCTGTCATGTCCCATCACCTGGTCCACTTGATGGATGGTGTTCTGTCATGTCCCATCCCTGGTCCACTTAAATGGTTGGTGTTCTTTTCATGGTCCATCCCCGGCCCACTTGATGGTTGGTGTTCTGTATGCCCCATCACCTGGTCCACTTGATGGTTGGTGTTCTGTCATGTCCCATCACCTGGTCCACTTGATGGTTGGTTTCTGTCATGTCCCATCACCTGGTCCACTTGATGGATGGTGTTCTGTCATGTCCCATCACCTGGTCCACTTGATGGATGGTGTTCTGTCATGTCCCATCACCTGGTCCACTTGATGGATGGTGTTCTGTCATGTCCCATCACCTGGTCCACTTGATGGATGGTGTTCTGTCATGTTTCATCACCTGGTCCACTTGATGGATGGTGTTCTGTAATGCTCCATCACCTGGTCCACTTGATGGATGGTGTTCTGTAATGCTCCATCACCTGGTTCACTTGATGGATGGTGTTCTGTAATGCTCCATCACCTGGTTCACTTGATGGTTGGTGTTCTGTAATGCTCCATCACCTGGTCCACTTGATGGATGGTGTTCTGTCATGTCCCATCACCTGGTCCACTTGATGGATGGTGTTCTGTCATGTCCCATCACCTGGTCCACTTGATGGATGGTGTTCTGTCATATTTCATCACCTGGTCCACTTGATGGATGGTGTTCTGTCATGTCCCATCACCTGGTCCACTTGATGATGTTCTGTCATGTCCCAACACCTGGTCCACTTGATGATGTTCTGTCATGTCCCATCACCTGGTCCACTTGATGATGTTCTGTCATGTCCCATCACCTGGTCCACTTGATGATGTTCTGTCATGTCCCATCACCTGGTCCACTTGATGATGTTCTGTCATGTCCCATCACCTGGTCCGCTTGATGGTGTTCTGTCATGTCCCATCACCTGGTCCGCTTGATGGTGTTCTGTCATGTCCCATCACCTGGTCCACTTGATGGATGGTGTTCTGTCATGTTTCATCACCTGGTCCACTTGATGATGTTCTGTCATGTCCCATCACCTGGTCCACTTGATGGTGTTTTTGTCATGTCCCATCACCTGGTCCACTTGATGATGTTCTGTCATGTCCCATCACCTGGTCCACTTGATGGATGGTGTTCTGTCATACTCCATCACTTGGTCCACTTGATGGATGGTGTTCTGTCATACTCCATACCACTTGATGGATGGTGTTCTGTCATGTTTCATCACCTGGTCCACATGATGGTGTTCTGTCATGTCCCATCATCTGGTCCACTTGATGGTGTTCTGTCATGTTTCATCACCTGGTCCACTTGATGATGTTCTGTCATGTCCCATCACCTGGTCCACTTGATGATGTTCTGTCATGTCCCATCACCTGGTCCACTTGATGGATGGTGTTCTGTCATACTCCATCACTTGGTCCACTTGATGGATGGTGTTCTGTCATACTCCATACCACTTGATGGATGGTGTTCTGTCATGTCCCATCACTTGGTCCACTTGATGGATGGTGTTCTGTCATACTCCATCACCTGGTCCACTTGATGGATGGTGTTCTGCAATGCTCCATCACCTGGTCCACTTGATGGATGGTGTTCTGTCATACTCCATCACCTGGTCCACTTGATGGATGGTGTTCTGTCATACTCCATCACCTGATCCACTTGATGGATGGTGTTCTGCAATGCTCCATCACCTGGTTCACTTGATGGATGGTGTTCTGTAATGCTCCATCACCTGGTTCACTTGATGGATGGTTTTTCTGTAATGCCCATCACCTGGTTCACTTGATGGATGGGGGTTCGTAATGCTCCATCACCTGGTCCACTTGATGGTGGTGTTCTGTCATATTCCACCCACCTGATCCACTTGATGGATGGTGTTCTGTAATGTCCATCACCTGGTTCACTTGAGGGAAATGGGTTCTGTAATGCTCCATCACCTGGTTCACTTGATGGATGGTGTTCTGTAATGCTCCATCACCTGGTTCACTTGATGGATGGTGTTCTGTCATACTCCATCACCTGATCCACTTGATGGATGGTGTTCTGTAATGCTCCATCACCCTGGTTAAACTTGATGGATGGTGTTCTGTAAGCTCCATCACCGGGTTTCACTTGATGGATGGTGTTCTGTCATACTTCAATCCCCTTTGATCCACTTGATGGATGGTGTTCTGTAATGCTCCATCACCTGGTTCACTTGATGGATGGTGTTCTGTAATGCTCGATCACCTGGTTCACTTGATGGATGGTGTTCTGTAATGCTCCATCACCTGGTTCACTTGATGGATGGTGTTCTGTAATGCTCCATCACCTGGTTCACTTGAGGATGGTGTTCTGTATGCTCCCATCACCTGATCCACTTGCTGGATGGTGTTCTGTAATGCTCCATCACCTGGTTCACTTGATGGATGGTGTTCTGTAATGCTCCGTCACCTGGTTCACTTGATGGATGGTGTTCTGTAATGCTCCATCACCTGGTTCACTTGATGGATGGTGTTCTGTAATGCTCCATCACCTGGTTCACTTGATGGATGGTGTTCTGTAATGCTCCATACACCTGGTCACTTGATGGAGGGTGTTCTGTAATGCTCCTCACCTGATCCACTTGCTGGATGGTTTTTCTGTAATGCTCCATCACCTGGTTCACTTGAGGGATGGTGTTCTGTAATGCTCCTTTCACCTGATCCACTTGATGGATGGTGTTCTGTAATGCTCCATCACCTGGTTCACTTGATGGATGGTGTTCTGTAATGCTCCATCACCTGGTTCACTTGATGGATGGTGTTCTGTAATGCTCCATCACCTGATCCATGTTTGGATGGTGTTCTGTAATGCTCCATCACCGGGTCCACTTGCTGGATGGTGTTTTTGTAATGCTCCATCACTGGTTCACTTGATGATGGTGTTTTGTAATGCTCCATCCCCCTATCCACTTGCTGGATGGTGTTCTGTAATGCTCCATCACCTGGTTCACTTGAGGGATGGTGTTCTGTAATCTCCATCACCTGGTTCACTTGAGGGATGGTGTTTTGTAATGCTCCCATCCCCGGGTCCACTTGATGGATGGTGTTCTGTAATGCTCCATCACCTGGTTCACTTGATGGATGGTGTTCTGTAATGCTCCATCACCTGGTTCACTTGATGGATGGTGTTCTGTAATGCTCCATCACCTGATCCACTTGCTGGATGGTGTTCTGTAATGCTCCATCACCTGGTTCACTTGATGGATGGTGTTCTGTAATGCTCCATCACCTGATCCACTTGCTGGATGGTGTTCTGTAATGCTCCATCACCTGGTTCACTTGATGGATGGTGTTCTGTAATGCTCCATCACCTGATCCACTTGCTGGATGGTGTTCTGTAATGCTCCATCACCTGGTCCACTTGATGGATGGTGTTCTGTAATGCTCCATCACCTGATCCACTTGCTGGATGGTGTTCTGTAATGTTCCATCACCTGGTCCACTTGATGGATGGTGTTCTGTCATACTCCATCACCTGGTTCACTTGCTGGATGGTGTTCTGTAATGCTCCATCACCTGGTCCACTTGATGGATGGTGTTCTGTCATACTCCATCACCTGGTTCACTTGCTGGATGGTGTTCTGTAATGCTCCATCACCTGGTCCACTTGATGGTTGGTGTTCTGTAATGCTCCATCACCTGGTCCACTTGATGGTTGGTGTTCTGTAATGCTCCATCACCTGGTCCACTTGATGGTTGGTGTTCTGTAATGCTCCATCACCTGGTCCACTTAAATGGTTGGTGTTCTGTAATGCTCCATCACCGGGTTTCCACTTGATGGTTGGTGTTCTGTAATGCTCCATCACCTGGTCCACTTGCTGGATGGTGTTCTGTAATGCTCCATCCCCTGGTCCATTGATGGTTGGTGTTCTGTAATGCTCCATCACCTGGTCCACTTGATGGTTGGTGTTCTGTAATGCTCCATCACCTGGTCCACTTGATGGTTGGTGTTCTGTAATGCTCCATCACCTGGTCCACTTGATGGTTGGTGTTCTTAATGCTCCATCACCTGGCCACTTGATGGATGGTGTTCTGTAATGCTCCATCACCTGGTCCACTTGATGGTTGGTGTTCTGTAATGCTCCATCACCTGGTCCACTTGATGGATGGTGTTCTGTAATGCTCCATCACCTGGTCCACTTGAGGGTTTGGGTGTTCTGTAATGCTCCATCACCTGGTCCACTTGATGGTTGGTGTTCTGTAATGCTCCATCACCTGGTCCACTTGCTGGATGGTGTTCTGTAATGCTCCATCACCTGGTCCACTTGATGGATGGTGTTCTGTAATGCTCCATCACCTGGTCCACTTGAGGATGGTTTTTCTGTAATGCTCCATCACCGGGTCCACTTGATGGATGGTGTTTCTGTAATGCTCCATCACCTGGTTCACTTGATGGTTGGTGTTTGTAATGCTCCATCACCTGGTCCACTTGATGGTGGTGTTTCTGTAATGCTCACATCACCTGGTTCACTTGATGGATGGTGTTCTGTAATGCTCCATCACCTGGTTCACTTGCTGGTTGGTGTTCTGTAATGCTCCATCACCTGATCCACTTGATGGTTGGTGTTCTGTAATGCTCCATCACCTGGTTCACTTGATGGATGGTGTTCTGTAATGCTCCATCACCTGGTCCACTTGATGGATGGTGTTCTGTAATGCTCCATCACCTGGTTCACTTGATGGATGGTGTTCTGTAATGCTCCATCACCTGGTCCACTTGATGGATGGTGTTCTGTAATGCTCCATCACCTGGTCCACTTGATGGATGGTGTTCTGTAATGCTCCATCACCGGGTTCACTTGATGGATGGTGTTCTGTAATGCTCCATCACCTGGTCACTTGATGGTTGGTTTTCTGTAATGCTCCATCACCTGGTTCACTTGTGGATGTGTTCTGTAAGTTCCATCACCTGGTTCACTTGATGGTTGGTGTTCTGTAATGCTCCATCACCTGGTTCACTTGATGGTTGGTGTTCTGTAATGCTCCATCACCTGGTTCACTTGATGGATGGTGTTCTGTAATGCTCCATCACCTGGTTCACTTGCTGGTTTGGTGTTCTGTAATGCTCCATAAACCTGGTCCACTTGATGGTTGGTGTTCTGTAATGCTCAATCACCTGGTCACTTGATGGTTGGTGTTCGGTAATGTTCCATCACCTGGTCCACTTGATGGTTGGTGTTCTGTAATGTTCCATCACCTGGTTCACTTGATGGATGGTGTTCTGTAATGCTCCATCACCTGGTTCACTTGATGGTTGGTGTTCTGTAATGCTCCATCACCTGGTCCACTTGATGGATGGTGTTCTGTAATGCTCCATAAACCTGGTCCACTTGATGGTGTGTTCTGTAATGCCCATCACCTGGCCCCACTTGATGGATGGTGTTCTGTAATGTTCCATCACTGGTTCACTTGATGGTTGGTGTTCTGTAATGCTCCATCACCTGGTTCACTTGATGGTTGGTGTTCTGTAATGCTCCATCACCTGGTTCACTTGCTGGATGGTGTTCTGTAATGCTCCATCACCTGGTCCACTTGATGGATGGTTTTTCTGTAATGCTCCATCACCTGGTCCACTTGATGGTTGGTGTTCTGTAATGCTCCATCACCTGGTTCACTTGATGGTTGGTGTTCTGTAATGTCCTAAACCTGGTCCATTTGGGATGGTGGGTTCTGTAATGCTCCATCACCTGGTTCCCTTGAGGGTTTGGTGTTCTGTAATGCTCCAAACACCTGGTTCACTTGATGGTTGGTGTTTTGTAATGCTCCATCACCTGGTTCACTTGAGGGTTTGGTGTTCTGTAATGCTCCATCACCTGGTTCACTTGATGTTGGTGTTCTGTAATGCTCCATCACTGGTTCACTTGATGGTTGGTGTTCTGTAATGCTCCATCACCTGGTTCACTTGAGGGTTGGTGTTCTGTAATGCTCCATCACCTGGTTAAACTTGAGGGTTTTGGTGTTCTGTAATGCTCCATCACCTGGTCACTTGATGGTTGGTGTTCTGTAATGCTCCATCACCGGGTTTTCACTTGATGGTTGGTGTTCTGTAATGCTCCATCACCTGGTCCACTTGATGGTTGGTGTTCTGTAATGCTCCATCACCTGGTTCACTTGATGGTTGGTGTTCTGTAATGCTCCATCACCTGGTTCACTTGATGGTTGGTGTTCTGTAATGCTCCATCACCTGGTCACTTGATGGGTTGGTGTTCTGTAATGCTCCATCACCTGGTTCACTTGATGGTTGGGGGTTCTGAAAATGCTCCATCACCGGGTTAAACTTGATGGTTGGTGTTCTGTAATGCTCCCCACCTGGTCACTTGAGGGTTGGTTTTTCTGTAATGCTCCATCACCTGGTTCACTTGATGGTTGGTGTTCTGTAATGCTCCCATCCCTGGTCCACTGATGGTTGTGTTCTGTAATGCTCCATCACCTGGTCCACTTGATGGTTGGTGTTCTGTAATGCTCCATCACCTGGTTCACTTGATGGTTGGTGTTCTGTAATGCTCCATCACCTGGTCCACTTGATGGATGGTGTTCTGAAAATGCTCCATCACCTGGTTCACTTGATGGTTGGTGTTCTGTAATGCTCCATCCCCTGGTCCACTTATGGTTGGTGTTCTGTAAGCTCCATCACCTGGTCCACTTGATGGTTGGTGTTCTGTAATGCTCCATCACCTGGTCCACTTGATGGATGGTGTTCTGTAATGCTCCATCACCTGGTTCACTTGATGGTTGGTGTTCTGAAAAATCTCCATCACCTGGTCCACTTGATGGTTGGTGTTCTGTAATGCTCCATCACCTGGTCCACTTGATGGTTGGTTGTTCTGTAATGCTCCATCACCTGGTCCACTTGAGGGGATGGTTCTGTAATGCTCCATCACCTGGTCCACTTGATGGTTGGTGTTCTTTTAATGCTCCATCACCGGGTCCACTTGATGGTTTGGTGTTCTGTAATGCTCCATCACCGGGTTTCCACTTGATGGTTGGTGTTCTGAAAAGCTCCATCACTGGTCCACTTGAGGTTGGTGTTCTGTAATGCTCCATCACCGGTCCACTGATGGATGGTGTTCTGTAATGCTCCATCACCTGGTCCACTTGAGGGTTGGTGTTCTGTAATGCTCCATCACCTGGTTCACTTGGGTGGTTGGTGTTCTGTAATGCTCCATCACCTGGTTCACTTGATGGATGGTGTTCTGTAATGCTCCATCCCCTGGTTCACTTGAGGGTTTTGGTGTTCTGTAATGCCCCATCACCTGGTTAAACTTGATGGTTGGTGTTCTGTAATCCTCCATCACCTGGTTCACTTGATGGTTGGTGTTCTGTAATGCTCCATCACCTGGTCCACTTGATGGTTGGTGTTCGGTAATGCTCCATCACCGGGTTTCACTTGATGGTTGGTGTTCTGTAATGCTCCATCACCTGGTCCACTTGTTTGGTTGGTGTTCTGTAATGCTCCATCCCTGGTCCACTTGATGGTTGTGTTCTGTAATGCTCCATCACCTGGTCCACTTGAGGGTTGGTGTTCTGTAATGCTCCACACCTGGTTCACTTGATGGTGGTGTTCTGTAATGCCCATCACCTGGTCCACTTGTGGATGGTGTTCTGTAATGCTCCATCACCTGGTCCACTTGATGGTGGTGTTCTGTAATGCTCCATCCCCGGGTCCACTTGATGGTTGGTGTTCTGTAATGTCCATCACCTGGTCAACTTGATGGTTGGTGTTCTGTAATGCTCCATCACCTGGTCCACTTGATGGATGGTTTTTCTGTAATGCTCCATCCCCTGGTCCACTTGATGGATGGTGTTCTGTAATGCTCCATCACTGGTCCACTTGATGGTGGTGTTCTGTAATGCTCCATCACCTGGTCCACTTGATGGTTGGTGTTCTGTAATGCTCCTCACCGGGTTCACTTGAGGGTTGGTGTTCTGTAATGCTCCATCACCTGGTCCACTTGATGGATGGTGTTCTGTAATGCTCCATCCCCTGGTTCACTTGATGGTTGGGGGTTCTGTAATGCTCCATCACCTGGTCACTTGATGGTTGGTGTTCTGTAATGCTCCATCACTGGTTCACTTGATGGTTTGTGTTCGGGTAATGCTCCATCACCGGGTTTCCCACTTGATGGTTGGTGATCTGTAATGCTCCATCACCTGGTTCACTTGATGGTTGGTGTTCTGTAATGCTCCATCACCGGGTTTCCCACTTGATGGTTGGTGTTCTGTAATGCTCCATCACCTGGTTCACTTGTGGTTGGTGTTCTGTAATGCTCCATCACCTGGTCCACTGATGGTTGGTGTTCTGTAATGCTCCATCACCTGGTCCATTGATGGTTGGTGTTCTGTAATGCTCCCATCACCTGGTTCACTTTGATGGTTGGTGTTCTGTAATGCTCCATCACCTGGTTCACTTGATGGTTGATGTTCTGTAATGCTCCATCACCTGGTTCACTTGATGGTTGGTGTTCTGTAATGCTCCATCACCTGGTTCACTTGATGGTTGGTTTTTCTGTAATGCTCCATCACCTGGTTCACTTGATGGTTTGGTGTTTCTGTAATGCTCCATCACCTGGTTCCTTGATGGTTGGTGTTCTGTAATCTCCCATCACCTGGTCCACTTGATGGTTGGTGTTCTGTAATGCTCCATCACCTGGTTCACTTGATGGTTGGTGTTCTGTAATGTTCCATCACCTGGTTCACTTGATGGTTGGTGTTCTGTAATGCTCCATCCCCTGGTTCCACTTGATGGTTGGTGTTCTGTAATGCTCCATCACTGGTTCATTTGATGGTTGGTGTTCTGTAATGCTCCATCACCGGGTCCACTTGATGGTTTGGGGTTTTTCTGTAATGCTCCATCACCGGGTTCACTTGAGGGTTTGGGTGTTCTGTAATGCTCCATCACCTGGTTCACTTGATGGTTGGTGTTCTGTAATGCTCCATCACCTGGTCCACTTGATGGTTGGTGTTCTGTAATGCTCCATCACCTGGTTCACTTGATGGATGGTGTTCTGTAATGCTCCATCACCTGGTCCACTTGATGGTTGGTGTTCTGTAATGCTCCATCACCTGGTTCACTTGAGGGTTTGGGTGTTCTGTAATGCCCATCACCTGGTCCACTTGATGGTTGGTGTTCTGTAATGCTCCATCACCTGGTCCCTTGATGGTTGGTGTTCTGTAATGTCCATCACCTGGTTCACTTGATGGTTGGTGTTCTGTAAGGGCTCCATCCCCGGGTTCACTTGATGGTTGGTGTTCTGTAATGCTCCATCACCGGGTCCACTTGATGGTTGGTGTTCTGTAATGCTCCATCCCCTGGTTCACATTGATGGTTGGTGTTCTGTAATGCTCCATCCCCTGGTTCACTTGATGGTTGGTGTTCTGTAATGCTCCATCCCCTGGTTCACTTGATGGTTGGTGTTTGTAATGCTCCATCACCTGGCCCAAACTTGATGGTTGGTGTTCTGTAATGCTCCATCACCTGGTTCACTGATGGATGGTGTTTCTGTAATGCTCCATCACCTGGTTCCTTGATGGTTGGTGTTCTGTAATGCTCCATCACCTGGTTCACTTGATGGATGGTGTTCTGTAATGCTCCATCCACCTGGTTCACTTGATGGTTGGTGTTCTGTAATGCTCCATCACCGGGTCCACTTGAGGGGTTGGGTGTTCTGTAATGTCCATCACCTGGTTCACTTGATGGTTGGTGTTCTGTAATGCTCCATCACCTGGTTCACTTGATGGTTGGTGTTCTGTAATGCTCCATCACCTGGTTCACTTGAGGGGTTGGTGTTCTGTAATGCTCCATCACCTGGTCCACTTGATGGTTGTGTTCTGAAATTTGCTCCATCACCTGGTCCACTTGATGGTTGGTGTTCTGTAATGCTCCATCACCTGGTTCACTTGATGGTTGGTGTTCTGTAATGCTCCATCACCTGGTCCACTTGATGGTTGGTGTTCTGTAATGCTCCATCACCTGGTTCACTTGATGGTTGGTGTTCTGTAATGCTCCATCACCTGGTTCACTTGATGGTTGGTGTTCTGTAATGCTCCATCACCTGGTCCACTTGATGGTTGGTGTTCTGTAATGCTCCATCACCTGGTTCACTTGATGGTTGGTGTTCTGTAATGCTCCATCACCTGGTCACTTGATGGTTGGTGTTCTGTAATGCTCCATCACCTGGTTCACTTGATGGTTGGGTTTCTGTAATGCTCCATCACCTGGTCACTTGATGGTTGGTGTTCTGTAATGCTCCATCACCTGGTTCACTTGATGGTTGGTGTTCTGTAATGTTCCATCACCTGGTTCACTTGATGGTTGGTGTTCTGTAATGCTCCATCACCTGGTTCACTTGATGGTTGGTGTTCTGTAATGCTCCATCACCTGGTCACTTGATGGTGGTGTTCTGTAATGCTCCATCACCTGGTTTCACTTGAGGGTTTGGGTGTTCTGTAATGCTCCTCACCTGGTTCACTTGATGGTTGGTGTTCTGTAATGCTCCATCACCTGGTCCACTTGATGGTTGGTGTTCTGTAATGCTCCATCACCTGGTCCACTTGATGGTTGGTGTTTCGTAATGCTCCATCACCTGTTCACTTGATGGTTGGTGTTCTGTAATGTTTCATCCCCTGGTTCACTTGATGGTTGGTGTTCTGTAATGCTCCTCACTGGTCCATTGATGGTGGTGTTTGTAATGCTCCATCACCTGGTTCACTTGATGGTTGGTGTTCTGTAATGTTCCATCACCTGGTCCACTTGATGGTTGGTGTTCTGTAATGCTCCATCACCTGGTTCACTTAAATGGTTGGTGTTCTGTAATGCTCCATCACCTGGTTCACTTGATGGTTGGTGTTCTGTAATGCTCCATCACCTGGTTCACTTGATGGTTGGTGTTCTGTAATGCTCCATCACCTGGTTCACTTGATGGTTGGTGTTCTGTATGCTCCATCACCTGGTTCACTTGATGGTTGGTGTTCTGTAATGCTCCATCACCTGGTTCACTTGATGGTTGGTGTTCTGTAATGCTCCATCACCTGGTTCACTTGATGGTTTGGTTTTTCTGTAATGCTCCATCACCGGGTTTCACTTGATGGATGGTGTTCTGTAATGCTCCATCACCTGGTTCACTTGATGGTTGGTGTTCTGTAATGCTCCATCACCTGGTTCACTTGATGGTTGGTGTTCTGTAATGCTCCATCACCTGGTTCACTGATGGTTGGTGTTCTGTAATGCTCCATCACCTGGTTCACTTGATGGTTGGTGTTCTGTAATGCTCCATCACCTGGTCCACTTGATGGTTGGGTCGCCACGAGGAAACATCTGTCCCTCGGTGGTTCCTAATTTGACTAATGTAACCAAAGGTTTTACCTTGACCACTTTCGGCGTCTCTCTCTCTCTTCTCTCTCTCTCTCTCTCTCTCTCTCTCTCTCTCTCTCTCTCTTGCTCTCTCTTTGTATATGGGTCACTAAAGTTTTTATTTTTTAATAGTAGCTTGTACCTAGTAGCGGGAATAATAGCTGGGGTAGTATTTGGTAGCTTGAAAGTTATCTGAGATATCTGAGCTTGAAAGGTATCTTGGAGACGACTGGTGTTTCGTGAAACTCCTGATCTCCACCACGCCAACACTGGTGGTGAGAGAGAAGAGTTGTAGCGGTGGTGGTGGTAGAAGCGAGAGTTAGTGGAGTGTAGTGTGAGGGAGTGGAGTGAGGGCTGGATGTTGCCAAGTGAATTGAAAAATTAATACAATAACTGATGTATGAAGAGAAATATTAATTACTCTAGTATGAAAATGAGACAGAGGCAGAGTTACATGAGAAGTTTATATATATATAATATATATATATATATATATATATTCTGTCTTCAGTTCACAGAATGGAGAGAGGTAGTTAGAGATGCGTCTGTACATGCGGTAAATATATGTCTTTGTTTCTGTGTATGAGCCAGGATCATCTACTTAAAATTCATGTATACATAATGTATCTCACTTTGTGTACAGACACTTTGTACACCCACCAAAACACAAGACAACTTTTAGGGGAAAATCCTGGCTGTTACACGATTAGTGCATGGAGGATCGAACCTTCACAAGTCATTGCGCTGTAAAGATCCGCACAGTTCAGCTTTTTAAATAACTGGAATGGTAGTAATAATTAATAATAATAATAATAATAATAATAATTAATATAAAACAGTAACTGTATAATATCTCGGCTATGAGAAGTAGTGAAACGTGGGTGTATGTATCCGCAGACTTAAACAAAACTTATACGTATATATTTTTATCCCAGTTTGGGCAGTCTCTCGCGACCCCAGATTAAACCTGCTTCGCTCACTCCTTCTTTTCTTCACTTTCCTCGGCCTTGTCTTTATTCTCTCCGTACCAGCATTCATATATTTAGTTTTCATCATCCCAGCTCCACTTTTACCTCAAGCCAGCAAGCGTTTCCTGTGTTATATAACCATGAGATGAAGGTAAATCTGACTATAAAGCTGTGGTAGCAGGCCAGAGGAACGTCAGCCAATCATCTGGACTTCTGTTGTATTCTTCGGGGAGTACAAGAACCCCCTTTAAACTCGGGGAGCGGGCAGGGAGAAACAGGGAGGGGAAAAGGGAGAGAAAGATGGAGGGCTGGGGGGAGAGGCAGGGAGAAACAATGAACAAGATAGGAGGCAGGTTTACAGTCGGCCCCTTTGTAATATAATGTCGTGCCGAATAGATCAAATTTGTGATTTTGGCTTAAATAGCAACGCTATTCTTGCCGAATAAGGCAAACGAAATTTTGTGTATGCAATAATTTCATAAAAATCATTCTGGACCTAACGGAAAAAATATATTTCATTGTGTTTGTTTATTATTAAATGACTGTAAACTTATCTGAAATATATTTAGTCGAATTAGGCTAACTTAAATCGCGCTTGTTATAATAAGGTTAAGTAAGTTTTCTAAGGTTCTTTTGGTACAAAATTATTAATTTTTACATTAACATAAGTGAAAAAACTATATCTTTCAACGTATAGAAAATTTTAGAAAGGACTTAATTTTAAATGAGTTCTTGTTAATTGACCAATTTTACCTAATAGACACGACATATATATAACCTTATACTGCACGAATATGACAGTATCCTGAGGCAGATTTTTATGAAAGTACTTAACCTTACTCTAGAAGACGGGCAGTGGAACCAAGCTACACTTCCAGTCAGACTAGGAGGCATTGGTGTCCGCAAGTCATCACAGATTGCGCTACCTGCTTTTCTGTCCTCATGTGTTGCATCCAGAGGGCTTGTAGCAGTGATTCTCCCTGAACATCTTAGGGACAAGATTGGAGTCCAGGACCAAAAGTTCATTGACGGAGCCATGATCTGGGATAATCTAACGGGTTCTGAAACCAGACCTGCTCCCCCTCCCCCAACATCTACAAACAGTCGCACTGGGATGGCCCGATAGTGGAGAAAATCGCCTCAACAATGCTTTAGAGTGTGCCAGGGAAGGATAGAGCCCGCCTCCTGACAGTGAGAGCTCCTCATGCAGAGGACTTTCTGTTGGCTGTTCCCAACTCCAGCCTTGGCACACGGTTCGACCCACAGACCATCCGCATCGGTGTTGCCCTTCGACTTGCCGCCCCTATTCTCGCCGAACACAGGTGTATTTGTGGCAGTGAAGCAGCAGACCGATTCGGGTACCATGGTCTTGTGTGCCGTAAATCTGAGGGAAAGATTGCAAGACATGAGGAGGTTAATAACATTATCAAGACGAGCCTCACAACAGCCGGATGCCCAGCAGTAAGGGAGCCACTCCAACTATGCAGAGCTGATGGCAGCCAGAAGGGTCCAGATGGTATCACAGACGGTAAGCAGGTGGTATGGGACTACTCATGTGCATCTACCTTGGCTGATACCTATCTCTAATACACCAGGGAAGAAGGAGGGGCAGCCGCCAGCTTCAGGGAGTCCCAAAAGTCTAGAAAATATGGAGAACTTGCCCATCATTATATGTTTGTTCCCATAGGCTCAAAGACCCTTGGCTCATGGGGAAAGAGTGCATCTAAGTTCCTTAAGGAGCTAGGCAAAAGACTCCTGAGGGTAACTAGGGATCCCAGGGCAGCTAGTTTTCTGTTCCAGCGACTCAGCGCTGCTGTTCAGAGGGGTAATGCCTGCTGTATTTTGGGCATACGCTCCAGTTCTGAAAAGCTGAATGAGATTTTCGCATTATAATCAGTGATAAACATGTAACAATATGTACTAGACATGTATCTCACATCTCATGTACTGTATATGCCATCTTTATATCAACAATGTATCTCTTAAACCTTTTGTACCATATTATGTAATAAAATATACCTATTGGTAAAAAAGAATGAAAAGATGGGGTGGCATGGAAGTGGAATATTCAAACGGCTTCAGGAAGAAATCCAAATATTCTTCCTTGAAGCCTTGTTATCCACTTCTCCGAGGTTATGGGTCCTACAATTTACACCAGAGGTACCACACACACCCCCCACACACACACACACACACACACACACACACACACACACACACACACACACACACACACATATATATATATATATATATATATATATATATAATATGCGATAAGATCACAGTAAACAGGTGATATTACAATATTCAGAACAACCACTTTGAAAAAATTGTGAAATTCCAAACGCTCTCATGACTTCTTAGTTTATTAAGGAACTATAAAAATAAAACATTAACAGTAAGGCATATAAGGGCAAGACTACACCTCACAGTCACGTCACAACACCCGACTCGGTGAAACACAACTGATACTCTACCCAAGCATTAAGATTTTTTTACTTGTCTAATGTATTATTAAATTCTTCCCAAATTTTATTAATTATTAAAGAATCCAATTTATATAAACCAAAAGAAATATTCATATTATTTTCAAAACTGCTTTTTATGAAACATGATTCTGTTATATTCCTGTCGACTATGGACTTGCTTGATACAACTTTCTCAGTATTTTGAAAATCAGTTAGATGGTTAAAATCTCTCACATGAATAAAGAGAGCATTGGAATCTTGTCCACTTCTAATGCTATATTTATGTTGTTTTAATCTTAATTCAAGACTTTTACCAATTTGATTATAATAAACTTTATCACAAATTTTACAAGGGATCTTATAGACACAGCCATCAGCATTTTGGGGGGAATTTTTTTAATGTCAGAGTTGTATTTAAAAATCTTGATACAGTAAAAAAAAATTTGATAAATTCCCCCCAAAATGCTGAGGGGTGTTTATAAGATTCCTTGTAAAATTTGTGATAAAGTTTATTTTATATATAATATATATATATATATAATATATATATATGGGTAGTAGGTTGGTAGACAGCAACCACCCAGGGAGGTACTACCGTCCTGCCAAGTTAGTGTAAAACGAAAACCTGTAATTGTTTTACATGATGGTAGGATTGCTGGTGTTTTTTTTCTGTCTCATAAACATGCAGGATTTCAGGTACGTCTTGCTACTTCTTCTTACACTTAGGTCACACTACACATACATGTACAAGTATATATATATATATATATATATATATATATATATATATATATATATATATATAATATATACACCCCTCTAGGTTTTCTTCTATTTTCTTTCTAGTTCTTGTTCTTGTTTATTTCCTCTTATTTCCATGGGGAAGTGGAACAGAATTCTTCCTCCGTAAGCCATGCGTGTTGTAAGAGGCGACTAAAATGCCGGGAGCAAGGGGCTAGTAACCTATATATATATATATATATATATATAATATATATATATATATATTATATATATATATATATATATATATATATATATATTTTATAATAATATAATAATAAATAATAACTTTTTGTGGTGTTTGATATACTGTTCATAGTCTGATCTATAGTAATTTACGACCTTGGTACCTGACACCTTTCAGTGTCCTGCTCACTGTACCTCCTGTGTTCTGCTGTTGACTTTTCCTCTTGAATCTCAGAGAACCTTTATTTCTTATTATTATTATTATTGCATACTGTTTGTACATGTATGTTACCCCGTCATCTTTGTCCCCCTAGTCTTCCCCAATAAAGATGAGGGAGTGGTGTAAGGGGGGGGGGTGCCTGGTTGTCTTAAGGCTGGTGATGAAAGCGTTTCACGCTCTTAATTCTTCAAGTTTCCATTTTTCTGCAGTTTCAACTTTCTAATGAAAGTATAAAAAAGTAGGAATTTCAAGTTTCTAACGAAAGCACGTGAAAAAAGTGGTATTTTTATTTTTGCTTGGGTGCAGTAAATGATTTAACAGGAAAGTATTGAGTTCTTTGTTGAAACTGTCTGTTTATGATTCTATTTTCATGTTCAATAATAGACTCTATGAGCAGGTTGATGGTGCTGCAATGGGTTCTGCTCTTGGAGTATATATATATATATATATATATATATATATATATATATATATATATATATATAATATATATATATATAAAAATCCTGGCCCCCGCCTCTTCACTGGTCTTTATTAGTTCACTCTTCCTGCCTCCACTACATCACTTCCCAGACTATTCCACTTCCTGACAACTTTGTGACTGAAGAAATACTTCCTAACAGTCCTGTGATTCATCTGAATCTTTAACTTCCAACTGTGACCTCTTGTTGGTGTGTCCCATTTCTGGAACATCCTGTCTCTGTCCACCTTGTCAATTCCTCTCAGTATTTTAGATGTCATTATCATATTCCCCTATCTCTCCTGTCCTCCAGTGTCGTGAGGTCGATTTCCCTTAACTTCTCTTCGTAGGACATGCCCCTTATCTCCGGGACTAGTCTTGTTGCAAACCTTTGCACTTTCTCTCGTTTCCTTACATGCTTGGCTAGGTGTGGGCTTCAAACTGGTGCTGCATACTCCAGTATTGGCGTACATACAGTGTACAGGGTCCTGAACGATTCCTTATTAAGATGTCGGAATGTTGTTCTTAGGTTTGCTAGGCGCCCATATGCTGCAACAGTGTTTGTGTTTGTACTCACCTATTTGTGGTTGCAGGGGTCGAGTCCTAGCTCCTGGCCCCGCCTCTTCACCGGTTGCTACTGGGTCCTCTCTCTCCCCGCTCCATGAGCTTTATCATGCCTCGTCTTAAAACTATGTATGGTTCCTGCCTCTACTACATCACTTTCTAGGCTATTCCACTGCCTGACAACTCTATGACTGAAGAAATATTTCCTAATATCTCTCTAACCCATCTGTGTCTTCAACTTCCAATTGTGACCTCTTATTTCTGTGTCCCCTCCCTGGAACATCCTGTCTTGGTCCACCTTGTCTATTCCGCGCAGTATTTTATATGTCGTTATCATGTCTCCCCTGACCCTCCTGTCCTCTAGTGTCGTCAGGCCGATTTCCCTTTTTCTTAATAAGACATTCCCCTTAGCTCTGGAACTAACCTCGTCGCAAACCTTTGCACTTTCTCTAGTTTCTTGACGTGCTTTATCAAGCGCGGGTTCCAAACAAGTGCTGCATACTCCAGTATGGGCCTGACGTACACGGTGTACAGTGTCTTGAACGATTCCTTATTAAGGTATCGGAACGCTGCTCTCAGGTTTGCCAGGCGCCCATATGCTGCAGCAGTTACCTGGTTGATGTGTGCTTCCGGAGACATGCTCGGTGTTATACTCACTCCAAGATCTTTCTCCTTGAGCGAGGTTTGCAGTCTTTGGCCACCTAGCCTATACTCTGTCTGCGGTCTTCTTTGCCCTTTCCCTATCTTCATGACTTTGCATTTGGCGGGATTAAATTCGAGAAGCCAGTTTTTGGACCAGGTGTCCAGTCTGTCCAGGTCTCTTTGAAGCCCTGCCCGGTCCTCATCTGATTTAATTCTTCTCATTAACTTCACATCGTCTGCGAACAGGGACACTTCTAAGTCTAACCCTTCCATCATGTCGTTCACATATACCAAAAATAGCACTGGTCCTAGGACCGACCCCTGTGGGACCCTGCTCGTCACAGGTGCCCATTGTGATACATCATTACGTACCATGACTCGTTGTTGCCTCCCTGTCAGGTATTCTCTGATCCTTTGCAGTGCCCTTCCTGCTATATGCGCCTGATCCTCTAGCTTCTGCACTAATCTCTTGTGAGGAACTGTGTCAAAGGCCTTCTTGCAATCCAAGAAGATGCAATCAACCCACCCCTCTCTCTCGTGTCTTCTTTTACTTTATCATAAAACTCCAGAAGGTTTATGACACAAGATTTTCCTTCCATGAATCCATGCTGGTTGGCGTTTATACTCTTGTTCTGTTCCAGGTGCTCCACCACTCTCCTCTTGATAATCTTCTCCTTAACTTTGCATACTATACACGTCAGTAACACAGGTCTACAGTTTAGTGCCTCTTTTCTGTCTCCTTTTTTAAAAATGGGAACTACATTTGCCGTCTTCCATACCTCAGGTAGTTGCCTAGTTGTGTGTGTGTGTGTGTGTGTGTGTGTGTGTGTGTGTGTGTGTGTGTGTGTGTGCCTGCCTTTTTTAAGGTCACTGATTATTTAAAAGACACAAACGCACGTCCAATAGTACAACATATCGAACGAGGTTGCAGCAGGCATTCCCCATGTGGATGGCCACGTTGAGACGCTGTCCTGGGGTCCTTAGTGCTGTCAGTGAGCCTGGAACCCAGTTCTCTGGGGAAACGTGCAGCATTATTTCCAAAATGGTCTCGATCCCACTGTGACGAATTGGTAGTGATGGCTTAAAGCCCTGCGCATGGTGATCTTGTACTCCTCCCTGTGATCGTCTGCACCTCCCAGTGAACCAACGCTGTAACGTATGTGCGTAGGTGTCCGCCAGGGTATACGCACACATACATACACACACACACACACACACACACACACACACACACACACACACACACACACACACACACACACACACACACACACACACACACTGCTGAACAGGGTATATATATTATATATTTTTTTTTTTTTGGGGGGGGGGGTAACATTTCGCTTCAGTGATGATCCCTAACATAACCTGCTTATGATAAAGATCTCCAGAGGGCAAAACGTTGTAGTAACCTAAGCTTGTTCAACACCACACTCAGCTTCAGCTGGCAGCTTACTGTCTTATGACCAAGTTATCAGCTGGACTTACGGTTATATGACCCATCCTCTCTCTTCTCTCTCTCTCTCTCTCTCTCTCTCTCTCTTCTCCTCCTTCTCTCTCTCTCTCTCTCTCTCCCTGGAGGAAGCTAGCACACACAACATTTAGTACAACACAGACTCGCGTGACCTCACCTACATTGCTATCACGCTAACATGCATAGTCAAGGTTACCTGTCCTTGTTAACCTCACCTGTCCTTGTTAACCTCACCTGTCCATGTTAACCTTACCTGTCCTTGTTAACCTTACCTGTCCTTGTTAACCTCACCTGTCCTTGTTAACCTTACCTGTCCTTGTTAACCTCACCTGTCCTTGTTAACCTCACCTGTCCTTGTTAACCTCACCTGTCCTTGTTAACCTTACCTGTCCTTGTTAACCTCACCTGTCCTTGTTAACCTTACCTGTCCTTGTTAACCTCACCTGTCCTTGTTAACCTCACCTGTCCTTGTTAACCTCACCTGTCCTTGTTAACCTTACCTGTCCTTGTTAACCTCACCTGTCCTTGTTAACCTCACCTGTCCTTGTTAACCTCACCTGTCCTTGTTAACCTTACCTGTCCTTGTTAAAGTTACTTGTAATTGTTAACCTTGCATGTCTTTGTTAACGTTACCTGTCTTTGTTAACGTTACCTCTCTTTGTTAACGTTACCTGTCCTTGTTAACGTTACCTGTTCTTGTTAAACTTACCTGTCTTTATTAACGATACCTGTCGTTGTTAACCTACCTATCTTTGTTAAAGTTACTTCTCCTTGTTAAAGTTACCTGTCCTTGTTAAAGTTAACTGTCTTTGTTAACGTTACCTGTCTTTGTTAACGTTGCCTGCCCTTGTTAACCTTACCTGTCTTTGTTAACGTTACCTGCCTTTGTTAAGGTTACCTGTCTTTGTTAAAGTTACCTGTCTTTGTTAAGGTTACCTAACGTTACCTGTCTTTGTTAAGGTTACCTGTCTTTGTTAAAGTTACCTGTCCTTGTTAACCTTACCTGTCTGTTAAAGATACCTGCCCTTGTTAACGTTACCTGTCCTTGTGAAGGCGCTTTACGTCACCTTCCAACCCCTCCCCCCGCAAATCACACCATCACCACTACTACCATCATCTCTACCATCACATACTAACCATCATTTCTCACCTACCACCATCCCCACACCTCATTTACCAATACACCTCATACCACCATCACCACTATACCATCATCTCTACCACCATCACACTATTACCATCACCTCTACCACCATCACCACTAGTACCATCATCTCTACCACCATCACCACTATTACCATCACCTCTACCACCATCACCACTAGTACCATCATCTCTACCACCATCACCACTATTACCATCACCTCTACCACCATCACACACTATGCCATCATCTCTACCACCATCACCACTATTACCATCACCTCTACCACCATCACCACTACTGCCATCATCTCTACCACCATCACCACTATTACCATCACCTTACCACCATCACCACTATACCATCATCTCTACCACCATCACCACTATTACCATCACCTCTACCACCATCACCACTACTACCACCTTTCTCTGCCACCATCACCACTATTACCATCACCTCTACCACGTTCACCACTAGTGCCATCGCCTCTACCACCATCACTACTACTACTGTCACCTCGACCACCATCACCACTACTACCATCATCTCTACCACCATCACCCCTACTACCATCATCTCTACCACCATCACCACTACTACCATCACCTCTACCACCATCACCACTAGTGCCATCGCCTCTACCACCACCACTAGTACTACTGTCACCTCTACCACCATCACTACTACTACCATCATCTCTACCACCATCACTACTACTACCATCATCTCTACCACCATCACCACTACTACCATCACCTCTACCACCATCACCACTAGTGGCATCGCCTCTACCACCACCACTAGTATTACTGTCACCTCTACCACCATCACTACTACTACCATCACCTCTACTACCATCACCACTACTGCCATCACCTCTACCACCAACACCTCTACTACCATCATTAACCACCATCACCAACTACTAACACCAACGACTACCACAACCACCACTCACCACCACCAGCAGTCTACCAGACCTCTACTACCATCACCATACTACCATCACCTCTACCACCATCACCACTAGTGCCATCGCCTCTACCACCACCACTAGTACTACTGTCACCTCTACCACCATCACTACTACTACCATCATCTCTACCACCATCACCACTACTACCATCACCTCTACCACCATCACCACTACTACCATCCTCACCTCTACCACCATCACCACTACTACCATCATCACCTCTACCACCATTACCACTACTACCATCACCTCTACTACCATCACCACTACTGCCATCACCTCTACCACCAACACCTCTACTACCATCATTAACCACCATCACCAACTACTAACTCCAACGACTACCACAACCACCACTCACCACCACCAACAGTCTACCAGACCTGGCTTTCGCCACGTCTACTCTTCATCACAATATATAATAAATGTACACCTCTTTGATCACAAAAGTTGTTTACCCAACTGGGATTACAATACAATAATATTGCATCTCTGGTATTGACAAAATATATCACCTACTTCAGAGAATATAAATATGATGGCAGAATTTTAGATTATTTTTCCAGTTACGATACGAATGATGTACTCAAAACCTTCTTTTTATTTTATTCTAAAATTTCACATATGAAGAATTATTTTCTGTAATTGTTTACTGATGAATAAAGAGAATAGACGAGGATTCGAAATGTGGTTGTTGCGTGTAGCAACCCAAATATGTAACCACTCAACCTCACAGTTTACAGCACAAGTGTGACGTGGTTGTATCAGCGATACCACCTCTAACACTTCTGTCTCGTCTCTCAGCTCCTGAAGCTTTCATAGTACATCTTGTCTCACGCCTGTCCAAGCTGTGTAGTATGTAAACCCAAGATAAGTCTTAATGAACGACTGTCGTTGAATAAACAGAGGAATAGACAGGGATTCCAACCGTGGTCCTTGCGTATAGCAGTCTTAAATTGTAACCACTCAGCCAGAGATCTTACAATAGGACCACGGTTTGAGTCTTCATCTATTACTCTGCTTATTCAGTCGTTCATTATGACTTACATAGGGGTTTCTTACTGATATATGTTGGGAATATAGATGGTCTTGAACTTTTTCAGTAAAGGCTTGTATCTATATAGACTCTCTCTCTCTCTCTCTCTCTCTCTCTCTCTCTCTCTCTCTCTCTCTCTCTCTCTCTCTCTCTCTCTCTCTCTCTCTCTCTCTCTCTCTCTCTGTCTCTTTCTCTCTCCTACTTCCTCATCAGGATTATAAGATTATCACATTATCTGGCTGCTTGACAACACAGACGGACTAAATCAGGAAAGCCCCGAGGGGATCAGTTTTCTGCTCAGATGATCACCTCATCCAGGTACTGTGTACTATTGTTGTCACTCTTAGTGAAATACACACAAGATATCATCCAGCCTCTCTTGATACCTCCTTGAGTGACACTGTGTACTCAAATTCCCTTGTGCTCTCTTTTCCCCGATCCTGTGTCTTTGTCCACCCTGTGCTCCAAAAGATCCAGAAGTAAGTTAGCTTGTATCTCCGTTTGGCACAATGATGTGGGTTGTGTTGGTGCCCAGGTTATGTTGGTGTCCTGGAAAACGAACAGGTGGATGCCTAGAAAAAGCTGCTGGAGCGAGCCCACTCTATTGTACACCTCCCTTACAGTAACTTTATAGGCCATATTCACAGATATGTCCTTGGAAAGTGGCGGACCTGTGATTCAGCTGTACGTGGGTACATGGCTTTCCCCTTTTAACATGAATCGTCACTTTAAGAAGAATCTTTGTCGACTGAGGATCGGACACACATATTTCACACCCCCAGCCACTTGTTCGCAGGTGTTCCTGTTCTTCTCTATGTATCCTGTGATGTGTAGTTTACTGTGGAACATATTTTAGCAGCTTACCCACGGCTCAGGGCTTTCTTCCTTCGTCATGATTTATATAATTACCGAAGTTGTCTGTAACGACCTCGGGGAAATTTTTAGGGGAGCCTTTTGACATTAGTAATTTAATGGTGGTTTTAATTGATGTTAGTTATTTTAACTTGGTATGATAGTATTCATTTATGTTTATGTTCGTTGTTTTTATTGTTTGTTGATTTTATCCTTGTTTGTATTGTGTTTCATATTTTTTATGCCTGTGAGCGCTGAACGATATACAGTATGTGGTCCAAGTGCTCCGTAAATGTTACTATTACTACTACCACTACTACTACTGCTACTTCTACCACTACTACTGCTACTGTTACTTATACCACCACCACCACCACTACTACTACTGCTGCTACTACTACTACTACTACTACTACTACTACTACTGCTGCTACTACTGCTACTTCTACCACTACTACTACAATATACTTCTCCACTACTACTGTTATCACCACTACTTTACCATTAATTTTTCTACCACTTCTACTACTACTACTTCTACAGCAATTACTACTACTACTACTACTACTACTACTACTACTGCTACTACTACTACTACTACTACTACTACTACTACTACTACTACTACTACTACTACTACTACTACTACTCGGCCTTGGAGAGAGAAGTGACAAGTGTGTCTGAGAGATGGTTGTCCTGACTGAGTCTTGAGGGACACAAGGAGCAGCGCCTCACATGTGATAACTGAACGAGCGCAGTTGGATGGTGTATCTGTGTCTCCTTTAATATACGGAGGATCGAACTTCACACTCACTCCTTGCGCTGAATGACCCACACGGGTTTACCGCATCCTTGTGAGGTGTGTACTTAATGAAAGGTGAGTGAGGCAGCAAGTGCTGAGGAACACAAGTGTCACTCAAGTGTTGGTATCCACTTGCAGCAGTATAATCCTACCATGACGTAGGTGATTTATTGCTGGTCAAGGGCTCGTGATCCAAAGACCTGAGGATGCTATACTCTTCCTTGGATCAAAGTAGATTATTCCTCCCATTCTCCAGGTGCTGAATAATCGCAATGGGCTTAGTATTTTCCTATGGATATGATAATAATAGTAAAGTGTAATAATTAATAATTACAATAATAGTGAGTCAAAAAATACAGAAATTTCTTTGCATTTTACAGTTGTGTAAGAGGCAGTTGTAGGTACAGGTACGTCACACCACGCACGACCGTCTCTGCTCACTGTTACAATATTATACATCTTCTAATTGTTAATTGGTGTGTTATTTTCCAGTGGTGTGTGTACTCACCTAATTGTGGTTGCAGGGGTCGAGACTCAGGTCCTGGCCCCACCTCTTCACTGAATGCTATTAGGTCCTCTCTCTCCCTGCTCCATGAGATTTATCATACCTCATCATAAAGCTGTGTATGGTTCCTGCCTCCACTACCTCACTTGCTAGGCTATTCCACTTCCTGATTACTCTATGACTGAAGAAATACTTCCTAACATCCCTTTGACTCATCTGGGTCTTCAACTTCCAATTGTGGCCCCTTGTTTCTGTGTCCCCTCTCTGGAACATCCTGTCTCTGTCTAGCATGTCTATTTCACGCAGTATTTTGTATTTTGTTATCATGTCTCCCCTGACCCTCCTGTCCTCCAGTGTCGTCAGGCCCATTTCCCTCAACCTTTCTTCGTAGGACATTCCCGTTAGCTCTGGAACTAACCTTGTCGCAAACCTTTGCACTTTCTCTAATTTCTTGACGTGCTTGATCAAGTGTGGGTTCCAAACAGGTGCTGCATACTCCAGTATGAGCCTGACGTACACGGTGTACAGTGTCTTGAACGATTCCTTACTAAGGTATCGGAACGCTATTCTCAGGTTTGCCAGGCACCCGTATTCTGCAGCAGTTATCTGGTTGATGTGTGCCTCCGGAGACGTGCTCGGTGTTATACTCACCCCAAGATCTTTCTCCTTGAGAGAGGTCTGCAGTCTTTGTCCACCTAGCCTATACACCGTCTGCGGTCTTCTTTGCCCTTTGTGTATGTGTGTATGTGTGTGTGTGTGTGTGTGTGTGTGTGTGTGTGTGTGTGTGTGTGTGTGTGTGTGTGTGTGTGTGTGTGTGTGTCCTTTCCCAGGTTATTTCTCTTGTTCACCTTTACACGCTGTCCCACGAGACATTGAGAACGCTCACAGTTGGCAGACACGAGCGACACATTTACAGACATTTATCTGAGTCCAGCAGGTGGATTCGTCCCCATGAACTCAGGTCCTGTAGGTAAAGTTATACTCAGGTGGAGAGCAAGGCTGAGGATGGGGTTGTTATGGCGGTTTGAACATTTAGAGGATACAGCAAATCAGGATGAATATGAGGGTGTGTATATCTAAGGTGGAGGGGTAGGGGGTCGTCCCAGGTAAGGCTGGAGGGAGGGGGTAAAGAAGGTTTTGAGTGCTTGGGACTTGGACATCCAACAGGCGTGAAGTGAGTGAAGATAAGTGGTGTTTACGACCTGATGTATTGTTGGAGTGTGAGCAAGGTAACTCGAAGGAAATTAGGTGAAACCAGTCTGCCGGACTTGAGTCCTGAAGGTGGGAAGTACAGTGCCTGCCTGCACTCTGAAGGACGGGTGAGGATGTTACAGTACAGAGAGTCATCTGAACTGTGATGTCAACATGCTTCTGCCAAGACAATGATTGAGTCATGATGAAAGTATTTCCTCCTCTTCGGGTCAGCCTGCCTCGGCCCTCCCCCTCCCAGGTAGACGAAAATAAAAAAAAAGAGGAAACATTTATTTCGGACTCTTTTTTACTCCGGTAAGTTTTTGAATTAAGAGTTTATTTGTGGTTCCAGGTTGACTTTCATGACCTTAAAGCAGTGGTGGTCAACCAGTAGTTATTATTTTCAATTTTCACTTTTTTTCCGGAATAAAGTGTAATATTTTAGTTGTGCTCTTGTGCCTGCGTGTTCGTACGTGCGTGTGCGCGCGCGCTTGTTCAGTGTATGGCAGCAAGCTGGTATTCATTTGTAAGGTTGGCAAGCCTGTCTTGCGATATAAATTATTGTCTGATCTGCAGTGAGTGGGCTGGTACCTCTCTCTTAGCATCTAGGGTGAGTGGGTGGACTGGTACCTCTCTCTCTTAGCATCTAGGGTGAGTGGGTGGGCTGGTACCTCTCTCTCTTAGCATCTAGGGTGAGTGGGTGGACTGGTACCTCTCTCTCTTAGCATCTAGGGTGAGTGGGTGGACTGGTACCTCTCTCTCTTAGCATCTAGGGTGAGTGGGTGGACTGGTACCTCTCTCTCTTAGCATCTAGGGTGAGTGGGTGGACTGGTACCTCTCTCTCTTAGCATCTAGGGTGAGTGGGTGGACTGGTACTCTCTCTCTCTAGCATCTAGGGTGAGTGGGTGGACTGGTACCTCTCTCTCTTAGCATCTAGGGTGAGTGGGTGGACTGGTACCTCTCTCTCTTAGCATCTAGGGTGAGTGGGTGGACTGGTACCTCTCTCTCTTAGCATCTAGGGTGAGTGGGTGGGCTGGTACCTCTCTCTCTTAGCATCTAGGGTGAGTGGGTGGGCTGGTACCTCTCTCTCTTAGCATCTAGGGTGAGTGGGTGGGCTGGTACCTCTCTCTCTTAGCATCTAGGGTGAGTGGGTGGACTGGTACCTCTCTCTTAGCATCTAGGGTGAGTGGGTGGGCTGGTACCTCTCTCTTAGCATCTAGGGTGAGTGGGTGGGCTGGTACCTCTCTCTCTTAGCATCTAGGGTGAGTGGTGGGCTGGTACCTCTCACTCTTGCATCTAGGGTGAGTGGGTGACTGGTACCTCCTCTTAGCCATCTAGGGTGAGTGGGTGGCTGGTACCTCTCTCTTAGCATCTAGGGTAGTGGGTGGCTGGTACCTCTCTCTTAGCAATCTAGGGGAAGGGGTGGGCTGGTACCTCTCTCTCTTAGCATCTAGGGTGAGTGGGTGGACTGGTACCTACTTCTCCTACCATCTAGGGTGAGTGGGTGGACTGGTACCTCTCTCTCCTACCATCTAGGGTGAGTGGGTGGACTGGTACCTCTCTCTCCTACCATCTAGGGTGAGTGGGTGGACTGGTACCTCTCTACCATCTAGGGTGAGTGGGTGGGCTGGTACCTCTCCTACCATCTAGGTGAGTGGGTGGCTGGTACTCTCTCTCCTACCATCTAGGGTGAGTGGGTGGACTGGTACCTCTCTCTCTTAGCATCTAGGGTGAGTGGGTGGACTGGTACCTCTCTCTTAGCATCTAGGGTGAGTGGGTGGGCTGGTACCTCTCTCTTAGCATCTAGGGTGAGTGGGTGGGCTGGTACCTCTCTCTTAGCATCTAGGGTGAGTGGGTGGGCTGGTACCTCTCTCTCTTAGCATCTAGGGTGAGTGGGTGGACTGGTACCTCTCTCTCCTACCATCTAGGGTGAGTGGGTGGACTGGTACCTCTCTCTCCTACCATCTAGGGTGAGTGGGTGGACTGGTACCTCTCTCTCCTACCATCTAGGGTGAGTGGGTGGACTGGTACCTCTCCTACCATCTAGGGTGAGTGGGTGGGCTGGTACCTCTCCTACCATCTAGGGTGAGTGGGTGGGCTGGTACCTCTCTCTCCTACCATCTAGGGTGAGTGGGTGGACTGGTACCTCTCTTTCCTACTATCTAGGGTGAGTAGGTGGACTGGTACCTTTCTCTCCTACCATCTAGGGTGAGTGGGTGGATTGGTACCTCTCTCTCCTACCATCTAGGGTGAGTGGGTGGGCTGCTACCTCTCTCTCCTACCATCTAGGGTGAGTGGGTGGACTGGTACCTCCCTCTTACCATCTAGGGTGAGTGGGTGGGCTGGTACCTCTCTCTCCTACCATCTAGGGTGAGTGGGTGGACTCGTACCTCTCTCTCCTACTATCTAGGGTGAGTGAGTGGACTGGTACCTTTCTCTCCTACCATCTGGGGTAAGTGGGTGGACTGGTACCTCTCTCTCCTACCATCTAGGGTGAGTGGGTGGACTGGTACCTCCCTCTCCTACTATCTAGGGTGAGTGGGTGGACTGGTACCTCTCTCTCCTACCATCTAGGGTGAGTGGGTGGACTGGTACCTCTCTTTCTTACCATCTAGGGTGAGTGGGTGGACTGGTACCTCTCTTTCCTACTATTTAGGATGAGTGGGTGGACTGGTACCTCTCTCTTGCCATCTGGGGTGAGCGGGTGGACTGGTACCTCTCTCTCCTACCATCTAGGGTGAGTGGGTGGACTGGTACCTCTCTTTCCTACTATCTAGGGTGAGTGGGTGGACTGGTACCTCTCTCTTACCATCTGGGGTGAGTGGGTGGACTGGTACTCTCTCTCTCCTACCATCTAGGGTGAGTGGGTGGATTGGTACCTCTCTCTCCTACCATCTAGGGTGAGTGGGTGGACTGCTACCTCTCTTTCCTTCTATCTAGGGTGAGTGGGTGGACTGGTACCTCTCTCTCTCTTACCATCTGGGGTGAGTGGGTGGACTGGTACCTCTCCCTCCTACCATCTGGGGTGAGTAGGTGGATTGGTACCTCTTTCTCCTACCATTTGGAGTAAATGGGTTCACTGGTACCTCTCTTTCCTACTATTTAGGGTGAGTGGGTGGACTGGTACCCCTCTCCTACCATCTGGGGTGAGTGGGTGGACTGGTACCTCTCTCTCTCCTACCATCTGGGATGAGTGGGTGGACTGGTACCCCTCTCTTACCATTTTATACACCAAAAACAGCTATTGATCCTGCACAGTCTTCAGAGCTGCTGCTCCGCTATTTTTAGAAGCAGAACAGCACTGGAAACAATGCAAGTGTGCTGAGTCCGATACCTGGCATGTTTGACGCCACCCAGGCGTTATGTGCATTGGGAATCTGCATGTACGCAACACATTTCCGACGTCGTGCGTCATGTGAACTATAACCCCTGCGTCTCGTCTTACTGCAAGATTAAACTGGAGGTTCTAGATCGTTGAAGGAAGTTAGTTAACTGAGCTTAAAACCCATCGACCACACGAGGATCATTAATGCTGTAAATAATCCGTTCACCATCAGTCAAGAATTATTTCTAAAATTGGTAGATTTTATACTTTTATTTATTTAACAAAATTGAATACAACTGTGTGCTGCTAACCTCTTGTGTGTGATAGTTACGTAGTGGGAAGATAGTTACGTAGTGGGAAGATAGTTACGGAGTGGGAAGATAGTTACGTAGTGGGAAGATAGTTACGTAGTGGGAAGATAGTTACGTAGTGGGAAGATAGTTACGTAGTGGGAAGATAGTTACGTAGTGGGAAGACAGTTACGTAGTGGGAAGATAGTTATGTAGTGGGAAGATAGTTACGTAGTGGGAAAATAAATTACGTAGTGGGAAGATAGTTACGTAGTGGGAAATAAATTTTTGTAGTGGGAAGATAGTTACGTAGTGGGAAGATAGTTACGTAGTGGGAAGATAGTTATGTAGTGGGAAGATAGTTATATAGTGGGAAGATAGTTACGTAGTGGGAAGATAGTTATATAGTGGGAAGATAGTTATATAGTGGGAAGATAGTTATGTAGTGGGAAGACAGTTATATAGTGGGAAGATAGTTATGTAGTGGGAAGATAGTTATGTAGTGGGAAGATAGTTATGTAGTGGGAAGATAGTTACGTAGTGGGAACAAAAGTTAACTTATGTTCCCTGTCATTTTCCATCACACTGGATGGATATACATGTTGAAATGTGTCAGCCTGAGCTGGGAGACTTCAGTAGTGTCAGTCTGAGCTGGGAGACTTCAGTAGTGTCAGTCTGAGCTGGGAGACTTCAGTAGTGTCAGCCTGAGCTGGGAGACTTCAGTAGTGTCAGCCTGAGCTGGGAGACTTCAGTAGTGTCAGTCTGAGCTGGGAGGACTTCGTAGTGTCAGCCTGAGCTGGGAGACTTCAGTAGTGTCAGCCCGAGTGGAGACTTCAGTAGTGTCAGTCTGAGTGGGAGACTTCAGTAGTGTCAGCCCGAGCTGGGAGACTTCAGTATGTCAGTCTGAGCTGGAGACTTTAGAAAATGTGATCTGAGCTGGGGGGACTTCAGTAGTGTCAGCCTGAGCTGGGAGACTTCAGTAGTGTCAGCCTGAGCTGGGAGACTTCAGTAGTGTCAGCCTGAGCTGGGAGACTTCAGTAGTGCAGTCTGGCTGGAAGACTTCAGTAGTGTCAGTCTGAGCGGGAGACTTCAGTAGTGTCAGCCCGAGTGGGAGACTTCAGTAGTGTCAGCCTGAGCTGGGAGACTTCAGTAGTGTCAGCCTGAGCTGGGAGACTTCAGTAGTGTCAGCCTGAGCTGGGGACTTCAGTAGTGTCAGCCTGAGCTGCGAGACTTCAGTAGTGTCAGCCTGAGCTGCGAGACTTCCGTAGTGTCAGCCTGAGCTGCGAGACTTCAGTAGTGTCAGCCTGAGCGCGAGACTTCAGTAGTGTCAGCCTGAGCTGGGAGACTTCAGTAGTGTCAGCCTGAGCTGCGGGACTTCAGTAATGTCAGACTGAGCTGCGAGACTTCAGTAGTGTCAGCTTGAGCTGGGAGACTTCAGTAGTGTCAGCCTGAGCTGGGAGACTTCAGCAGTGTCAGCCTGAGCTGCGAGACTTCAGCAGTTTCAGCCTGAGCTGGGAGACTTCAGTAGTGTCAGCCTGAGCTGGGATACTTCAGTAGTGTCAGCCTGAGCTGCGAGACTTCAGTAGTGTCAGTCTGAGCTGGAAGACTTCAGTAGTGTCAGCCTGAGCTGGAAACTTCAGTAGTGTCAGCCTGAGCTGGGAGACTTCAGTAGTGTCAGCCTGAGCTGCGGGGACTTCAGTAGTGTCAGCCTGAGCTGGAGACTTCAGTATTTTCAGTCTAGCTGGGAGAAATTCAGTAGTGTCAGCTTTAGCTGGGGGACTTCAGTAGTGTCAGCCCTTCAAGATACCACCAAGACTTCACTCGCTACTTGCAGTTTTAAAGGTTCGTACCATGGGAGCTGGGAGTACTATCAAACACACCGCTCGTGCTGGGGCCCCTCCGGGAGGTTGTACCATTCCCTTTCCCCTAGGGCCAGCGCTGATGACTTAAAGGGGGTTTAGCGCCTTGTTATGATTATAATATCTTCCCATAGGTGCTTATTTACAATTCAGCATAAAATGATGGGGAATTTTCCCTGTTGTAAATGAGTTGAAAGCATTATGGAGGTTTGTGATTTTTGGATGATTGAATGATACATCTGGTGCGACGATTTCTGTAATGTACATTAAATTGTTACGAGAGTTAGCAAATCGGTAATGTAAGAAATTGATGTCTGTATTGTTTGTTAAAATCCACGGTAAGGGAAAAGGCTTTATTTTTTTTTGTAATTAAAGTAAAAAGAACGTGAGTTTCCCCCAGCGGGAACTGGGGCTTACAGCTTATAAAACTTTTTCTAAAGACGAAGAACTGACTGAAAGGTTAAAATTCCCACAAGTCGTGGTCTGAAAAACTGAAACTTCGAGCGAAATGTGTTTACCTAAGGGTGATGTTTTATAAATTGATCATATGTGGGATAATTATGTTTGCCGCTTAAAGGGGCCAAAGACATCAGATCCACAGTAACAAGAATCAGCAAACTACAGAAACGTAAATTATACATGCACACATAGCACAGGGAAGCAAACGGACTTCACATCAGCAACCTATCATCCAGACCGCTGTCCAACACTGAATCCGAAGCCTTCAGTCTATGTAGGTCTCAAGGCTGCCACTGATACTGGCGAGCCTAAAGATGACATCGAGGTGATCACCTTAACTGACACTACATTGACTACGAATTTCAGTACGTTTTTAATCCAGTGCATCTTAGCCCTCTCACTTTCAGAACCAGTAAACCTCAGTATCGTGGAACTCTCCATTTAATTTACCTTAGAAGAGGAAGCTAATAATAGCCTTCCTTTCATCGACGCACTTCTCATTAAAGAAGACAGTCACTTCAAATTGAAAGTATATCGAAAACCAACCAGGAAGAATGACATGTTACACTACTATTCACACCATCATTAAAGACCCAAATGAGTTACATTTATTGTTCAGTTTTATGTGCCTACTGGAACCGCAGCTCAATAGTTGGGGGAAGAGTGCAGCAGTCTTAGACATGTGGACGCTAAATTTCGTGCACATATCGCCTGGAACTACAGGGATCGTGCATACAAAATCTTCACTGAAACAAAAAAAAAGTGCAGAAGAAAGACTAGTCTTTCCTACGAGTCACACCGTAGGATGATACATCCACCGTCACTAAGAGTAACATGGAGAAGCAAGGTAGATATGGAAAGTCTGAACAAGCCCTCTTGGACGAGGGTAGATATAGAACGACTAAACAAGCCCTCTTGAACGAGGGTAGATATAGAACAACTGAACAAACCCACTTGAACGAGGGTAGGTATAGAACGACTAAACAAGCCCTCTTGAACAAGGGTAGATATAGAACGACTAAACAAGCCCCACTTGAAAAAGGGTAGATATAGAACGACTAAACAAGCCCTCTTGAACAAGGGTAGATATAGAACGACTAAACAAGCCCACTTGAAAAAGGGTAGATATAGAACGACTAAACAAGCCCTCTTGAACAAGGGTAGATATAGAACGACTAAACAAGCCCACTTGAAAAAGGGTAGATATAGAACGACTAAACAAGCCCTCTTGAACAAGGGTAGATATAGAACGACTAAACAAGCCCTCTTGAACGAGGGTAGGTATAGAACGACTAAACAAGCCCTCTTGAACAAGGGTAGATATAGAACGACTAAACAAGCCCTCTTGAACAAGGGTAGATATAGAACGACTAAACAAGCCCTCTTGAACAAGGGTAGATATAGAACGACTAAACAAGCCCACTTGAAAAAGGGTAGATATAGAACGACTAAACAAGCCCTCTTGAACAAGGGTAGATATAGAACGACTAAACAAGCCCTCTTGAACGAGGGTAGGTATAGAACGACTAAACAAGCCCTCTTGAACAAGGGTAGATATAGAACGACTAAACAAGCCCTCTTGAACAAGGGTAGATATAGAACGACTAAACAAGCCCACTTGAAAAAGGGTACATGTAGAACGACTAAACAAGCCCGCTTGAACGAGAATACATGTAGAGCGACTAAACAAGCCCCCTTAAACGAAGGTACACGAAGAACGACCAAACAAGCCCCCTTGAACGAGGGTACATGTAGAACGACTAAACAAGCCCACTTGAACGAGGGTACATGTAGAACGACTAAACAAGCCCACTTGAACGAGGGTACATGTAGAACAGCTCTCTTGAATCCTGATGATAAAGATATTCAACACTCGGGTATCTGTATTGCCAAAAGATATGCAATGAAGATAACCATGTGTTGCAGATGTATCTCTGTTGCCACCAGGCCTGGTGGCTAAAGCTCCCGCTTCACACACGGAGGGCCCGGGTTCGATTCCCGGCGGGTGGAAACATTTCGACACGTTTCCTTACACCTGTTGTCCTGTTCACCTAGCAGCAAATAGGTACCTGGGTGTTAGTCGACTGGTGTGGGTCGCATCCTGGGGGACAAGATTAAGGACCACAATGGAAATAAGTTAGACAGTCCTCGATGACGCACTGACTTTCTTGGGTTATCCTGGGTGGCTAACCCTCCGGGGTTAAAAATCCGAACGAAATCTTATCTCTTATCTTATCTTATCTCGGTCGTCAACTTGTAGTCATGCTACACCATCAATGATGTCATGCTACACCATCAATGATGTCATGCTACACCATCAATGATGTCATGCTACACCATCAATATCATCTCTTCGACCTCTGTGAATGATACAACTTCCTCGACACTCTTCCAGAAGAGAGAAGAAAAAATGAGATGAAATTGAAGTCTTATTTTTGGCTGGTTATTTTATTTATTCTTGAGTAAATATTTCGAGGTATCGGGAAAAAACAAGGAAAAACTCTATGCCAGGTCGGTGTCGAGCCTCCCACAGCAATATGCCAGGTCGGTGTCGAGCCTCCCACAGCAATATGCCAGGTCGGTGTCGAGCCTCCCACAGCAATATGCCAGGTCGGTGTCGAGCCTCCCACAGCAATATGCCAGGTCGGTGTCGAGCCTCCCAATAGCAATAGGCAGGTCGGTGTGAGACTCCCTCTGCAATATGCCAGGTCGGTTGTTCGAGGCTCCCACAGGAATATGCAGGTCGGTTGTCGGCCTCCCACAGTAATTTGCCAGGTCGGTTGTCGGAAGGCCTCCCACAGCATTATGCCAGGTCGTGTTTGGCGAGCCTCCCACATGCAATATGCCATGTCGGTGTCGAGCCTTCCCCACAGCAAATATGCAGGTCGGTGTCGTGCCTCCCACAGCAATATCCAGGGTCGTTTGTCGAGCCTCCCACAGCAATATGCCAGGTCGGTGTCGAGCCTCCCACAGCAATATGCCAGGTCGGTGTCGAGCCTCCCACAGTAATATGCCAGGTCGGTGTCGAGCCTCCCACAGCAATATGCCAGGTCGGTGTCGAGCCTCCCACAGCAATATGCCAGGTCGGTGTCGAGCCTCCCACTGCAATTTGCAGGTCGGTTGTCGATGGCCTCCCACAGTAATATGCCAGGTCGGTGTCGAGCCTCCCACAGCAATAAGCAGCCTCAGGTCGGTGTCGAGCCTCCCACAGTAATAAACAGCCGTCAGGTCTGTGTCGAGCCTCCCACAGTAATAACCTTCATGTCGGTGTCGAGCCTCCCACAGTAATAACCTTCATGTCGGTGTCGAGCCTCCCACAGTAATAAACAGCCGTCAGGTCGGTGTCGAGCCTCCCACAATAATAAACAGCCGTCAGGTCGGTGTCGAGCCTCCCACAGTAATAAACAGCCGTCAGGTCGGTGTCGAGCCTCCCACAGAAATAAAGAGCCTCTTGTCGGTGTCGTTGCCTCTCACAGTAATAAAGAGGCCGTACAGGGTCGTTGTCGAAGCCCTCCCACAGGCAATAAACAGCCGTCAGGTCGGTGTCGAGCCCTCCCACCTAATAAGCAGCCGTCAGTTCGGTTGTCGAGCTCCCCACAGCAATAAACAGCCGTCCGTTCAGGTCGGTTGTCGAGCCTCCCACAGCAATAAACAGCCGTCAGGTCGGTGTCGAGCCTCCCACAGTAATAAGCAGCCGTCAGGTCGGTGTCGAGCCTCCCACAGTAATAAGCAGCCGTCAGGTCGGTGTCGAGCCTCCCACAGAAATAAAGAGCCGTCATGTCGGTGTCGAGCCTCTCACAGTATAAGGAGCCGTCAGGTCGGTCGTTCGAGTACCTCCCACAGTTAATAAACAGCCGTCAGGTCGGTGTCGAGCCTCCCACAGTAATAAGCAGCCGTCAGGTCGGTGTCGAGCCTCCCACAGCAATAAACAGCCGTCAGGTCGGTGTCGAGCCTCCCACAGCAATAAACAGCCGTCAGGGTCGGTTTGTCGTGGCCTCCCACAGTAATAAGCAGCGTCAGGGTCGGTGGTCGGAAGCCTCCAATCAGTAATGAAGCAGCCGTCAGGTCGGTGTCGAGCTCCCCAATAATAAGCAGCCGGTAGGTCGGTGTCGAGCCTCCCACAGCAATAAACAGCCGTCAGGTTGGTGTCGAGCCTCCCACAGCAATAAGCAGCCGTCAGGTAGGTGTCAAGCCTCCACAGCAATTAAACAGCCGTTCTGGTCGGTGCACGCCTCCCACAGTAATTAAACCCCCGTCAGGTCGGTGTCTGAGCCTCCACTGCAATAACAGCCCGTCAAGCGGTTGGTCGAGCCTCCCACAGCATAATCAGCCGTCAGGTTCGGTTGTCGAGCCTACAGAGCAAATAAAAAACAGTTCGTTGTCGGTGTTTATGTCGAGCCTCCCCACAGCAATAAAACAGCCGCCCCAGGTCGGTTTGTCGAGCCTCCCACAGCAATAAACAGCCGTCAGGTCGGTGTCGAGCCTCCCACAGCAATAAACAGCCGTCAGGTCGGTGTCGAGCCTCCCACAGTAATAAACAGCCGTCAGGTCGGTGGTCAGAGTCTCCCACAAGTAATAAGCAGCCGTAGGTCGGTGGTGTCGAGCCTCCAAGTAATTAAACAAGCTCAGGTCGGTGTTCGAGCCCTCCCACAGTAATTAAAACCGTCAGGTCGGTTGTCGAAGCCTCCCACAGTAATAAACAGCCGTTCAGGTCGGGTCGAGCTCCCACAGTAATAAACAGCCGTCAGGTCGGTGTCGAGCCTCCCACAGTAATAAACAGCCGTCAGGTCGGTGTCGAGCCTCCCACAGTAATAAACAGCCGTCAGGTCGGTGTCGAGCCTCCCACAGTAATAAACAGCCGTCAGGTCGGTGTCGAGCCTCCCACAGTAATAAACAGCCGTCAGGTCGGTTCTTTGTCGAGCCTCCCACAGTAATAACGGGCCGTCTGTGTCGGTGTCGAGCCTCCCACAGTAATAACGGCGTCAGGGTCGGGTGTCGTCCTACACAGTAATAAACAGCCGTCAGGTCGGTGTGGAGCCTCCCACAGTAATAAACAGCCGTCAGGTCGGTGTGGAGCCTCCCACAGTAATAAACAGCCGTCAGGTCGGTGTGGAGCCTCCCACAGTAATAACCGTCAGGTCGGTGTCGAGCCTCCCACAGTAATAAACAGCCGTCAGGTCGGTGTTGTCGAGCCTCCCACAGTAATATTAGCGTTCAGGTCGGTGCGAGCCTCCCACAGTAATAAACGGCCGTCGTGTCGGTGTCGAGCCTCCCACAGTAATAAACGGCCGTCAGGTCGGTGTCGAGCCTCCCACAGTAATAAACAGCCGTCAGGTCGGTGTGGAGCCTCCCACAGTAATAAACAGCCGTCAGGTCGGTGTGGAGCCTCCCACAGTAATAAACAGCCGTCAGGTCGGTGTGGAGCCTCCCACAGTAATAACGTCAGTCGGTTGGCGCGCCTCCCTCTGTAATAACAGTCCGTCAGGTCGGTGTCGAGCCTCCCACAGTATAAACAGCGGTCCAGGTCGGTGTGGAGCCTCCCACAGTAATAATCGCAGTCACCGTCGGTGTCGAGCTCCCAAGTAAATAAACAGCCCGTCAGGCGGTGTCGAGCCTCCCACAGTATAATAAACAGGCGGTCAGGTCGGTGGTCGGAGCCTCCCACAGTAATAAACAGCCGTCAGGTCGGTGTCGAGCCTCCACTGTAATTTAAACAGCGTCAGGTCGGTGTCGAGCCTCCCACCCAGTAAAAACAGCCGTCAGGTCGGTTGTTTCGTCGAGCCTCACACAGTACATATACAGCCGTCAGGTCGGTTGTCGAGCTCCCACTTAATAAAACAGCCGCTAAGGTCGGTGTCGGCCTCCCACAGTAATAACAACCGTATACAGGGTCGGTTTGTCGGCCTCCCACAGGGAAAAAACATAAACAACGTCAGGTCGGTGTCGAGCCTCCCACAGTAATAAAGAGCCGTCAGGTCGGTGTCGAGCCTCCCACAGTAATAAAGAGCCGTCAGGTCGGTGTCGCAGCCTCCACAGGAAGCCTCCACAGTAATAAAGAGACGTCTTCAGGGTCGGTGTCGAGCCTCCCACAGGAATAAAGAGCCGTCAGGTCGGTGTCGAGCATCCCACTGTTATTAAAAGAGCCGTCAGGTCGGTTGTCGTGCCTCCCCACTGTAATAACCGTCTGGTCGGGTTTGTCGAGCTCCCACTGTAATAACCGTAGGGTTCGGTGTCGGAGACTCCCACGTAAATTAAAGAGCCGTCAGGTCGGTGGCGAGGCCTCCCAGTAATAAACAGCCGTCAGGTCGGTGTCGAGCCTCCCACAGTAATAAACAGCCGTCAGGTCGGTGTCGAGCCTCCCACAGTAATAAACAGCCGTCAGGTCGGTGGTCGAGCCTTCCCCCCCCACACAGTAATAAACAGCGCGTTCAGGTCGGTGTCGAGCCTCCCACAGTAATAAAGAGCCGTCAGGTCGGTGTCGAGCCTCCCACAGTAATAAACAGCCGTCAGGTCGGTGTCGAGCCTCCCACAGTAATAAAGAGCCGTCAGGTCGGTGTCGAGCCTCCCACAGTAATAAACAGCCGTCAGGTCGGTGTCGAGCCTCCCACAGTAATAAACAACCGTCAGGTCGGTGTCGAGCCTCCCACAGTAATAAACAGCCGTCAGGTCGGTGTCGAGCCTCCCACAGTAATAAAGAGCCGTCAGGTCGGTGTCGAGCCTCCCACAGTAATAATGAGCCATCCAGGTCGGTGTTCGAGCCTCCCACGTTAATAACCCCGTCAGGTCGGTGTGAAGCCTCCCACAGTAAAATAAAAGCCGTCAGGGTCGGTGTCGAGCCTCCCACAGTAATAAACAGCCGTCAGGTCGGTGTCGAGCCTCCCACAGTAATAAACAACCGTCAGGTCGGTGTCGAGCCTCCACAGTAATTAAAAAAAACAAACCGTCAGGTCCGGGTGTCGTAGCCTCCCACAGGAATATAACAGCGTCAGGTCGGTGTCGAGCCTACCACAGTAAAAAACAGCCGTAGGTCGGTGTGTCGAGCCTCCCTCAGTAAAAATCAGCCGTAGGTCGGTTGTTCGAGCTCCTCAAGTAAATAAAGAAGCCGTCAGGTTCGGTGTCGAGCCTCCCACAGTAATAAAGAGACGTCAGGTCGGTGGTCGAGCCCTCCCACTGTAATAAACAGCGTCACGTCGGTGTCGAGCCTACCACAGTAATAAAGAGCCGTCAGGTCGTGTGTCGAGCCTCCCACAGTAATAAACTGCCGTCTGGGCGGGGTTTTCGAGCCTCCCACAGTAATAAAACAACGTCGGTCGGTGTCGAGCCTCCCACAGTAATAAACAACCGTCAGGTCGGTGGTTGTCGAGCCTCCCACAGTAATAAAAAGCCGTCAGGTCGGTTTTATTCGAGCCTCACAGTAATAAACAGCCGTCAGGGGTCGGTTTGTCGAGCCTCCCATCAGTAATAAAGAGCCGTAGGTCGGTGTCGAGCTCCCACTGTAATAAACAGCCGTCAGGGTCGGTTTGTCGAGTCCACAGTATAAACAGCCGTCAGGGCGGTGTTCGAGCTCCCACAGTAATAAACAAACCGTTCAGGGTCGGTGTCGAGCCTCCCCACGTAATAAACAACGTCAGGTCGGTAGGTGTCGAGCTCCCACAGTAATAACAGCGTCAGGGCGGTTTGTCGAGCCTCCCACAGTAATTAAAGAGCCCGTCAGTCGGTTGGTCGAGCCTCCCACAGTAATAAAGAGGCCGTCGGGTCGGTTTGTCGGCCTCACACATTAATAAAGAGCCGTCAGGTCGGGGTGTCGAGCCTCCCAAGTAATAAAGAGCCGTCAGGTCGGATTTGTCGAGCCCTCCCACAGTAATAAACAACGTCAGGTCGGTGTCGAGAGACTCCACAGTAATAAACAACAGTCAGGTCGGTGTCGAGCCTCCCACAGTAATAAACAGCCGTCAGGTCGGTGTCGAGCCTCCCACAGTAATAAAGAGCCGTCAGGTCGGTGTCGAGCCTCCCACAGTAATAAAGAGCCGTCAGGTCGGTGTCGAGCCTCCCACAGTAATAAAGAGCCGTCAGGTCGGTGTCGAGCCTCCCACAGTAATAATAGAGCCGTCAGGTTCGGTTTTTGTCGGCCTCCCACTAGTTAATAAAGAGCCGTCAAGTCTGGTGTCGAGCCTTCCCTCAGTAATAAACCGCGTCAGGTCGGTTGTCGAGCTCCCACAGTATAACACATCCGTCAGTCGGGTGTCGAGGCTCCCACATATATAAGAGCGTCAGGTCGGTGTCGAGCCTCCCACAGTAATAAACAGCCGTCAGGTCGGTGTCGAGCCTCCCACAGTAATAAAGAGCCGTCAGGTCGGTGTCGAGCCTCCCACAGTAATAAACAGCCGTCAGGTCGGTGTCGAGCCTCCCACAGTAATAAACAGCCGTCAGGTCGGTGTCGAGCCTCCCACAGTAATAAACAACCGTTCGGTCGGTGTCGAGCCTCCCAACAGTAATAAGAGCCGGAGGTCGGTGATCGAGCTCCCCTCTGTAATAAACAACCGTCAGGTCGGTGGTCGAGCCTCCACAGTAATAAACAACCGTCAGGGGTCGGTTTGTGTTCGAAGCCTTCCCACAGTTAATAAAGAGCGTCAGGTCGGTGTCGAGCCTCCCACAGTAATAAAGAGCCGTCAGGTCGGTGTCGAGCCTCCCACAGTAATAAAGAGCCGTCAGGTCGGTGTCCGAGCCTTCCCTCGAAATTAAAGAGCCGTCAGGTCGGTGTGGCGTGCCTCCCACAGTATTAAAGAGCCGTCAGGTCGGTTTGGCGAGCCTCCCACGTAATAACCGTAAGGTCGGTGTCGAGCCTCCCTCAAGTAATAAACCTTCTGTCGGTGTTCGAGCATCCCACAGTAATAAAGAGCCGTTCAGGTCGTGTCGAGCCTCCCACAGGAATAAATAAGCCGTCCAGGTCGGTGTCGAGCCCTCCCTCAGTAAAAACAGGTCAGGTCGGATGTTCTAGCCTCCCACAGTAATTAACAGCCGTCAGGTCGGTGTCCGAGCCTCCCAAGTAATAAAGAGCCCGTCAGGTCGGTGTCTGTCGAGCCGCCCACAGTAATAAACAACCGTTCAGGTCGGTTTGTCGAGCCTCACACAGTAATAACAAACAACGTCAGGTCGTGTCGACCTCCCAACAGTATAGAAACAGCCGTCAGGTCGGTTGTCGCGCCTTCCCCCAATTATAAATCAACCGTCAGGGGGTGTCGAGCCTCCCACAGTTTAATAGCGGTTCAGGTCGCGGTGTCGAGCTACCACAGTAATAAACAGCCGTCAGGTCGGTGTCGAGCCTCCCACAGTAATAAACAACCGTCAAGGGAAAAAGGAAACTTGCTTTTTTTTGCGTTAATTAATGGTGATGCAAACTTGATTTTTTTTTTTTCGTTTTGCTGAGATGTTCACGTTCAACTTAGTGTTGTCCGGGTTACTTTGGTGTTTGTGTCACGGGTGACTTAGTGTTGTGACGGGTTACTTAGTGTTGTCACGGGATACTTGTGTTTGTCACGGGTGACTTAGGGTTGTAACGTGTTACTTAGTGTTGTCACGGGTTACTTAGTGTTGTAGGGTGACTTAGTGTGTCACGGGGTGCTTGTGTAGTCACGGGTTACTTAGTGGTTGTTCACGGGTTACTTAGTGTTGTCACGGGTTACTTAGTGTTGTCACGGGTTACTTAGTGTTGTCACGGGTTACTTAGTGTTGTCACGGGTGACTTAGTGTTGTCACGGGTTACTTAGTGTTGTCACGGGTGACTTAGTGTTGTCACGGGTGACTTAGTGTTGTCAGGGTGTTACGTAGTGTTGTCACGGGTTCCTTAGTGTTGTCACGGGTTATTAGTGGTGTCAAGGGTTACTTAGGTGTTGTCACGGGTGACTTAGTCGTTGTCACGGGTTAATTAGTGTTGTCAAGGGGTGACTTAGTGTTTGTCACGGGTTTAGTTAATTAGTGTTGGTCACGGGTGACTTAGCTTTGTCACGGGTTAGTGTTGTGCACGGGTGACTTAGTGTTGTCAGGGTTAGTGTTGTCAAGGGTTGACTTAGTGTTGTCTAGGGTACTCGTGTGCACAGGTTACTTAGTTGTTGTCACGGGTGACTTGTGTTGTCACGGGTGATGGACTTAGTGTTTATCACGGGTTACTTTAGTGTTGTCACGGGTTACTTAGCGTTGTCACGGGTTACTTAGTGTTGTCACGGGTTACTTAGTGTTGTCACGGGTTACTTAGTGTTGTCACGGGTTACTTAGTGTTGTCACGGGTGAGTTAGTGTTGTCACGGGTTACTTAGTGTTGTCACGGGTGAGTTAGTGTTGTCACGGGTTACTTAGTGTTGTCACGGGTGAGTTAGTGTTGTCACGGGTGACTTAGTGTATCGCAAAGGGTTCTTAAATGGAGATATCGTAGGATAAGGTAGACACACTTGTAGGATGGTAGGTGTATTGTCAGACTGAGATGAGAGATGGAGCCCAGTGCCTAGCCTGTCTACGCCTTGAAGGTCTGCCGCCGAGTGAGGACGGGACAGAGGGATCACTGCCCATGTGTATCCCATGACGTCACACAAAGCCAAAGGCCTACGAGGGATCTCGTGTCTAAAGCACAGGGATGATACTAATATGCTATGCTATGTACTATGGGTATACTGGGATCAGCAACTATGTGACTGCGCGGTCCATTGTTTACGTATGTCGTTCCCCCCGACTACACTTCTATTACTATAGGCTGAACAGGCATGTGTCTGGGTTTTTTTTGATTGTGGGTTGTGTGGTGTTGGTGATTTGCGTTTTTGTTGTTTTTATGTTTTTTTTTGTGGTTGTGATTTTTGTGGGATGTGGGTTTCTTGTTTATTGAAGTGGTTGTGATTCGATTCCTTCTCAAGGAAGATCTTATTCTTACTGTGAAGCCACCAGCATCCATTAGGACTTTTTAATGAGCCACGAAAGAGAATTACTGTATCGAATTGTCGTGTTGAGTACTCCTAGCAGACGAGATAGGTAAATTCCACAGTCATGGTTACTTTGTGTTGCTCACGGGTTATTAGTGTTGTCAGGGTTACTTAGTGTTGTCACGGGTTACTTAGTGTTGTCACGGGTTACATAGTGTTGTCACGGGTGAGTTAGTGTTGTCACGGGTTACTTAGTGTTGTCACGGGTGAGTCGGTTAGGGTTGTCACGGGGTACTTAGTGTTTGTCACGGGTTACTTAGTGTTGTCTCGGTGTGAGATAGTGTTGTCATCACGGGTTACTTAGTGTTGTCACGGTTACGTAGTGTTGTCACGGGTGTGATAGTGTATCGCAACGGGTTCTTAAATGGAGATATCGTAGGATAAGGTAGGACCACACTTGCTAGGTGGTAGGTGTATTGTCAGACTGAGTAGAATGGAGCACAGTGCCTTAGGCTGTAACGCCTTGATGGTCTGCCGCCGAGTGGGACGGGACAGAGGGATCACTGCCCATGTGTATCAAATGACGTCACACAAAGCCAAAGGCCTACGAGGGATCTCGTGTCTAAAGCACAGGGATGATACTAATATGCTATGCTATGTAATACTGGGAATACAGGGATCAGCAACTATGCTGACAGCTCGGTCATGTTACGTATGTCGTCCCGACATACTCTACTATTCTATAGGCTGAACAGGCATGTGGTCTGGTGTGATTCGATTCCTTCTCCAGGAAGATCTTATTCTTACTGTGAAGCCACCAGCATCCATTAGTGACTTTGTAATGAGCCAAGAATTACTGTATCGAATAGTCGAGTTGAGTACTCCTAGCAGACGAGTTAGTAATTCCACAGTCACTGGTTACTTAGTGTTGTCACGGGTTACTTAGTGTTGTCACGGGTTACTTAGTGTTGTGACGGGTTACTTAGTGTTGTCACGGGTTACTTAGTGTTGTGACGGGTGACTTAGTGTTGTGACGGGTTACTTAGTGTTGTAAACGGGTTTACTTTGTGGTTTGTGACGGGTTTACTTAGTGTTTGTGACGGGTTACTTAGGTTGGTCAGGGTTACTAGTGTTGTGACGGGTTACTTAGTGTTGTCACGGGGTTGTTATTAGTGTTTTCACGGGTTACTTAGTGTTGTCACGGTGTTACTTAGTGTGTCACGGGGTTTACTTAGTGGTGTTACGGGTGATTACTGTTGTCAGGGTTACTTAGTGTTGTCACGGGTTACTTAGTGTTGTCACGGGTTACTTAGTGTTGTCACGGGTTACTTAGTGTTGTCACGGGTTACTTAGTGTTGTCACGGGTTATTAGTGTTGTCACAGGTTATTAGTGTTGTAACGGGTTTTACTTAGTGTTGTCACGGGAGTATTATTGTTTCACGGTTATTAGTGTTGTACGGCGGTTTTTGCTCACGGGTATTAGTGTTGGTCCACAAGTTGCTTAGTGTTGTCATGGAGTACTTAGTGTTGTCACTGAGTACTTAGTCTTGTCACGGGTTACTTAGTGTTGTCACGGGTTACTTAGTGTTGTCACTGAGTACTTAGTGTTGTCACGGGTTACTTAGTAATGTCACGGGTTACTTAGTGTTGTCACGGGTTACTTAGTGTTGTCACGGGTTACTTAGTGTTGTCACGGGTTACTTAGTGTTGTCACAGGTTACTTAGTGTTGTCACGGGTTACTTAGTGTTGTCACGGGTTACTTAGTGTTGTCATGGAGTACTTAGTGTTGTCACGGGGTACTTAGTGTTGTTACGGAGTACTTAGTGTTGTCACTGAGTACTTAGTGTTGTCACGGGTTGCTTAGTGTTGTCACGGAGTACTTTGTGAGGTCACGGGTTTACTCAGTGTTGTCACGGGTTACTTAGTGTTTGTCTCTGAGTACTTAGTTGTTGTCACGGGGGTACTTTAGTGTTGTCACGGGTTACTTAGTGTTGTCACTGTAGTACCTTAGTGTGTCACGGGGGTTACTTAGTGTTGTCCACGGGAGTTAACATAGTGTTGTCAACGGGTGGACTAGTGTTGTCACTGGAGTACTTTGTGTTGTCCAGGGTTACTCAGTGTTGTCAGGGTTACTTAGTGTTGTCACGTGCTGACTTAGTGTTGTCACGGGTGACTTAGTGTTTGTCACGGTTACTTAGTGTTGTCTCGGGTTACTTAGTGTTGTGACGGGTTACTTAGTGTTGTCACGGGTTACTTAGTGTTGTCACGGGTTACTTAGTGTTGTCACTGGTTACTTAGTGTTGTCACGGGTTACTTAGTGTGTCACGGGTTACTTAGGTGTTGTCAGGGTTACATAGTGTTGTCACGGGTGACTTAGTGTTGTCACGGGTGACTTAGTGTTGTCACGGGTTACTTAGTGTTGTCACGGGTTACTTAGTGTTGTCACGGGTTACTTAGTGTTGTCACGGGTTACTTAGTGTTGTCACGGGTTACTTAGTGTTGTCACGGGTTACTTAGTGTTGTCACGGGTTACTTAGTGTTGTCACGGGTTACTTAGTGTTGTCACGGGTTACTTAGTGTTGTCACGGGTTACTTAGTGTTGTCACGGGTTACTTAGTGGTTGTCACGGGTTGACTTAGTGTGGTCACGGGTTATTAGGTGTTGTCACGGTTATAGTGTTGTCACGGGTTACTTAGTGTTGTCACGGAGTACTTAGTGTTGTCACGGGTTACTTAGTGTTGTCACGGGGTACTTAGTGTTGTCACTGGTTACTTAGTGTTGTCTCGTGAGGTTACTTAGTGTTGTCTCGGAGAGAGACTTAGGGTTGTCACTGAGATTAGTCTTGTCACGGGTTACTTAGTGTTGTCACGGGGTACTTAGTGTTGTCAATGAGTGCTTAGTGTTGTAACGGGTTCTTTGTGTTTGTGACTGAGTACTTAGGTGTTTTCCACGGGTTTACTTAGTAATGTCACGGGTTACTTAGTGTTGTCACGGGTTTACTTTAGGGTTGTCACGGGTTACTTAGGTGTTGTCACGGGTTAATTAGTGTTGTCACGGGAGTACTTTAATGTTGTCCACGGGTAACTTGAGTGTTGTTACGGAGAGGAGTCAAAAGTAGATAGTACTTAGTGTTGTCACTGAGTACTTAGTGTTGTCCGGGTTTACTTAGTGTTTTCATGGAGTACTTGTGTTGTCACGGAGAGTGTATTAGTGTTTGTCACGGGTTATTAGTGTTTTCATGGAGTACTTAGTGTTGTTCATGGTACTTCGTGTTGTCACGGGTTACTCAGTGTTGTCACGGGTTACTTAGTGTTGTCACTGAGTACTTAGTGTTGTCACGGGTTACTTAGTGTGATCACGGAGTACTTACTGTTGTCACGGGTTTCTTAGTGTTGTCACGGGTTACACGGGTTACTTAGTGTTGTCACGGGTTACTTAGTGTTTGTCGCGGGTTAACTTAGTGTTGTCTTGGATGAGTAAGACTTAGTGTTGTCCGGAAAAGTATTAGGTGTTTGTCAGGGTTATCTTTTGTGTGTGTCAGGGTTACTTAGTGTTGTACGGAGTTACTTAGCGTTGTCATGGAGTACTTAGTGTTGTCACGGGTTACTTAGTGTTGTCACGGGTTAATTTAGTGTTTGTACAGGTTTCTTAGTTGTTGTCACGGGGGGGTACTTAGTGTTGTCACGGGGTTAGGGTTGTCACGGGGTACTGCGTCTTGTCACGGGTTAGGTTGTCACGGAGTATACTTTGTGCTTGTTCAACGGGGTTCTTAGTGTTTAACGGAGACGTACTTTAAGGTTGTCAACGGGTTACTTAGTGTTGTCACGGAGTACTTAATGTTGTCACGGGTTACTTAGTGTTGTCACGGGTTACTTATTGTTGTCACGGGTTAATTAGTGTTGTCACAGGTTACTTAGTGTTGTCAAGGGGTACTTTTTGTTGTCACGGGTTACTTAGTGTTGTCACAAGTTACGTAGTGTTGTCACGGGGTACTTAGTGTTGTCACGGGTTACTTAGTGTTGTCACAAGTTACTTAGTGTTGTCACGGGTTAATTAGTGTTGTCACAGCTTTACTTAGTGTTGTCACGGGTTACTTAGTGTTGTCACAAGTTACTTAGTGTTGTCATGGGGTTCTTAGTGTTGTCACGGAGTACTTAGTGTTGTCACGGGTTACTTAATGTTGTCACACGGAGTACTTAATGTTGTCACGGGTTACTTGTTGTCACGGGTGACTTAGTGTTGTCACGGATGTATGAGTAATTAGTGTTGTCACGGGTTACTTAGTGTTGTCACGAGTTACTTAGTGTTGTCACGGGTTACTTAGTGTTGTCACGGGTTAATTAGTGTTGTCACAGGTTACTTAGTGTTGTCAAGGGGTACTTTTTGTTGTCACGGGTTCTTGTGTTGATCACATGTGACGTAGTGTTTCCCCCCTCCCCCCTTGTCAGGGGTTAGTTTAATTAGTGTTGTCACAGCTTTACTTAGTGTTGTCACGGGGTACATAGTGTTGTCACGGGTTACTTAGTGTTGTCACAAGTTACTTAGTGTTGTTCAGGGGGATTCTTAGTGTTGTCACGGGGTACTTAGTGGTGTCACGGTTACTTAGGTGTTGCACAAGTTACTTTAGTTTGTCACGGGGTACTGTACTTAGTGTTGGGTACGGGGTACTTAGTGTTGTCACGGGGATGTACTTTGTGTTGTCACGGGGTACCCTTGTGTTGTCACGGGTTACTTAGTGTTGTCACAAGTGACTTAGTTTTGTCACGGGGCGGTACTTTGTGTTGTCCACGGGGGGTGGTCTTAGTGTTGTCACGGCTATACTTAGTGTTGTCACGGGGTACTTAGTTGTTGGTCACGGGTTATTAGTGTTGTCACGGGTTACTTAGTGTTTGTGATTTGTAAGGTACTAAGGGATTACTTAGTGTTGTCACGGGAAGTACTTAGTGTGTTGTCACGGGTTTACATTAGTGTTGTCACTAGACTTAGTGTCTTGTCACGGGTTACTCAGTGGTTGTCACGGGTTACTTAGTGTTGTCACGGCTGACTTAGTGTTGTCACGGGTGACTTAGTGTTGTCACGGGTTACTTAGTGTTGTGACGGGTTACTTAGTGTTGTCACGGGTTGCTTAGTGTTTGTCACGGGTTACTTAGTGTTGTACGGGTTATCTTAGTGTTGTTGTGGGTTGTTCACGGGGTTACTTAGTTGTGTCACGGGTTGACTTAGTTGATATCGATGTCAACGGGTTACTTAGTGTTGTCCACGGGTTACCTTAGTGTTGTCACGGCAGGGGTTGACTTAGTGTTTTTGTGAGGGTTGCTTAGTTGTTGTGACGGGTTACTTAGTGTTGTGACGGGTTACTTAGTGTTGTGACGGGTTACTTAGTGTTGTCACGGGTTACTTAGTGTTGTCACGGGTTACTTAGTGTTGTCACAGGTTACTTAGTGTTGTCACGGGTTACTTAGTGTTGTCACGGAGTACTTAGTGTTGTCACGGGTTACTTAGTGTTGTCACGGGTACTTAGAGTTGTCACGGTGTTACTTAGTGTTGTCACTGGTTACTTAGTGTTGTCACGGGTTACTTAGTGTTGTCACGGAGTACTTAGTGTTGTCACTGAGTACTTAGTCTTGTCACGGGTTACTTAGTGTTGTCACGGGTTATTAGTGTTTCCACTGAGGTTACTTAGTGTTGTCACGGGGTTATTAGTGTTGTGACTGAGTACTTAGTGTTGTCACGGGTTTATTAGAATGTCACGGGTTACTTAGTGTTGTACGGGTTTACTTAGTGTTGTCTCGGGTTAACTTAGTGTTGTCACGGCGTTACTTAAGTGTTGTCTCGGAGTACTTATGTTGTCACGGGTTATTAGTGTTGTTACGGAGTAATTAGTGTTGTCTGGGTTACTTAGTGTTGGCTCGGGGTGACTTAGTGTTTTCAGGGAATGTACCTTAGTGTTGTCACGGAAGTACGTAGTTGTTGTCACGGGTGACTTAGTGTTGTCACTGATTTACGTAGTTTGTTGTCACGGTTACTCAGTGATTTGTCGCGGGTTACTTAGTGTTGTCACTGAGTACTTAGTGTTGTCACGGGTTACTTAGTGTGATCACGGAGTACTTACTGTTGTCACGGGTTTCTTAGTGTTGTCACGGGTTACTTAGTGTTTGTCATCGAAGGTTACTTAGGGTTTGTCAAGGGGTACTTAGTGATTGTCGCGGTGTTACTTTAATGTTGTCATTGGAAGTACTTAGTGTTGTCACGGGTCGTACTTAGTGTGGGTCAAGGGTTACTTAGTGTTGTCAGGGGTACTTAGTGTTGTCACGGAGTACTTAGCGTTGTCATGGAGTACTTAGTGTTCTCACGGGTTACTTAGTGTTGTCACGGGTTAATTAGTGTTGTCACAGGTTACTTAGTGTTGTCAAGGGGTACTTTTTGTTGTCAGGGTCTAGGGTTGTTCGGGTTTGTGTTGTCACGGGGGTAACTTAGTGGGTCACGGGTTAGTGTTGTCACGGAGTAGTACTTAGGTGGTCACGGGTTACTTAGTGTTGTCACGGAGTACTTAATGTTGTCACGGGTTACTTAGTGTTGTCACGGAGTACTTAATGTTGTCACGGGTTACTTAGTGTTGTCACGGGTTACTTATTGTCACGGGTTAATTAGTGCGTGTCAAGGTTACTTAGTGTTGTCAAGGGGTACTTTTTGCTTGTCACGGGTTACTAGTGAGTTGTCACATGTTACGTTGTGTTGTCCACGGGGTACTTAGTGGTGTCAGGGTTACTTTGTGGTGTCAAGGTGACTTAGTGTGTCAAGGTTACTTTAGTGTTGTACAAGTTACTTAGTGTTGTCATGGGGTTCTTAGTGTTGTCACGGAGTACTTAGTGTTGTTACGGGTTACTTAATGTTGTCACACGGAGTATTAATGTTGTCACGGGTTACTTGTTGTCACGGGTGACTTAGTGTTGTCACGGAGTACTTAGTGTTGTCACGGGTTACTTAGTGTTGTCACGAGTTACTTAGTGTTGTCACGGGTTACTTAGTGTTGTCACGGGTTACTTAGTGTTGTCACGGGTTAATTAGTGTTGTCTACTGGTTACATTAGTGTTGTAAAGGCGGCTACTTTTTTGTGTGTCACGGGGTTATTAGTGTTGTCACAAGTTACTTAGTGTTGTCACGGGTTACTTAGTGTTGTCACAGGTTACTTAGTGTTGTCACGGGTTACTTAGTGTTGTCACAAGTTACTTAGTGTTGTCACGGGTTAATTAGTGTTGTCACAGCTTTACTTAGTGTTGTCACGGGGTACATAGTGTTGTCACGGGTTACTTAGTGTTGTCACAAGTTACTTAGTGTTGTCATGGGATTCTTAGTGTTGTCACGGGGTACTTAGTGTTGTCACGGGTTACTTAGTGTTGTCACAAGTTACTTAGTTTTGTCACGGGGTACTTAGTGTTGTCACAGGTTACTTAATGTTGTCACTGGATACTTAGTGTTGTCAGGAGGTAGTGTTGTCACGGTATACTTAGTGTTGTCACGGGATACTTAGTTTTGTCACGGTATACTTCGTGTTGTCACGGTATACTTAGTGTTGTCACGGGGTACTTAGTTTTGTCACGAGGTACTTAGTGTTGTCACAGGTTACTTAGTGTTGTCACGGTATAATTAGTGTTGTCACGGGGTACTTAGTATTGCTCCATCACATATCCTTGAACAGTGTGACCTGGGCAGTAAGGTTTGTTCCTTCCACAACAGTTAATACGTTGTTCCAAGCTTTGAACATAGACTCACTACCAGAGTTTTCTCTGGCTTCTCCCTGCTCATCCTCAGTGACCCAACATATCTTGCTCATGGGATTAGCAACGCTACGGCTTTAAATGATCAGACACCAAATTGACAAGGTACAGAAAAATTGATCAGCAAATTATTAATAATGTCAGACAACTGATAACGATATCAGCAACTTTTTTTACGGTCAGGGAATTCACTAACCACACGGTTCAAGTGAGTCTTGAATCGTGCGAATCAATCATCCCAACTGCCTGACTTTTTTGCTAAAAAAAAAAAGTTTCTGTTGTAGTTTATATATTGAATTTAGGCGTATTGTGCCAGTGTTGGACTTCATGCAGTTGTCTCGTGTGTGCGTCAGTCTGTCTAGTTTTGTATTTTGTTTTTCACTCCATACGGGTTTATACTGTGTTTCACTTCATCCATTTGTATACCGTGTGTTTCACTCCATCCAGTTAAATACTCTGTTTCACTCCATCCTGTTTCATACTGTATGTTTCACTCCATCCAAATGTGTTCCGAGTTAGCAAATCTTGCCTCACTAATCTGCTGTAGTTCCGTACCAAAGGGACATGATTGAGACGGGAGAAACAGGAATGAACGGATGTATATTCTAGGACTTCAAGAAGGCATTTGATGCTATATCCGAGACAAGGCTGTGAGGAAACTTAAGACCGTAGGAAAAATAAGGAATGCGCTATCACTGGATCAAGGAATTCCTTACGGAAAGAAGGCATATCTTCTCGGTTAATTACTCTGAAGAGTAATTAACCGACAAGATATGCCAGTTTAGGCAAGTGTAACAGGCGGAGGAGTGCAAGGATCGGTATTAGGTTAAACAAGTGCTTGTTAATAACATGCCAGAAGAGATAGTCAGAGGCTGGTGGAAAATTAATGAGAATTAAAACTGATGAAAACGAAAGCAGCAAATGGATGTGGACAAACCATAAGACTGGTGAGACAAGTGGCTTCTGGGATTCTCTCTCAGCAAGTGCAAGCTTATGAAAACATGGGAAGGTGGTAAGAAGACCCAAAACTGAGTATACTCGGGGGACAGGCTTCAAACCTCACTCAAGGAGAAACACCTGAGCATATTACCAGAGGCACACATCATCCGAATAATCTTCGCAGCAAATAATAGCTTGATAAAACTAGCAAACTTTCAGGAATCTTAAGCAGATCATCTGCTCTCCTTGTACAAAATACATCAGGCTCATTTTACAGTATACAGCACCAGCTGTAACATTCACTTGGTAAGATGTGTTAAGAAACAGGAGAAAGTGCAGACTTATGCAGCGAAAATAATCCCAGAGTTAAAGTAAATGTACTAAGAGAAGAGGCTAAAGAAACTGAACATGATGACATGAGAGGACATAAGAATTAGGAAAGACATAACAAAATACTCAGAGGACCTGATAAGGATGGAGAGGAATAAACTGCTCGAGAGGTGAGAAACGGGTACACAAGGGCGCAGTTGGTACTTACACATAAGTCACAGGGATGCCACAAATTATATTTCTTCAGGTTTGGGTCAGGGGGGGATGTCAGGAAAGGTAATGACCTGGAGGAAAAAGTAGTAGAGACAGGTTTCGTGCACAGTTTTAAAAATAGGTTCGACAGGGCCCACGAGGGTACAAGGTAGTGAACCCAACATGTGGCTAATTAAGAGGCAGGGCCAAGAGCTGAGACCCATAAATCGGTGCGTGTACACACACACACACAAAACGACACACACACACACACACACACACACACCACACAACACACACACACACACACACACAAAACACACACACACACCACACACACACCACACACACACACACACACAATATACACCATATACACACACACACACACACACACAACACACACACACACACACACACACACACACACAACATATCACACACACACACACCCCACACACACACACAAAACACACACACACACACACACCACACACACATATACATACACACACACACCCCACACACACCACACACACACACACACACAACTATTTACATTTTGTTTTTTATCAAAGAACTCAGAAGTTAAACTCTTATGTTTCTTGCTGTTGTTGGATTCTTGGTAGTCTCTCTAAGTCCCCCCAACCATCACCCTAGTCCGTTCACGTTCACTGTCACCATTGCACCACCACCAGCACCGCCCCCCACCTTCACCACCACCGCCACCCCCATTACCTCCATGCACCACCCCCAGCACCCACCCCTCCAACAGCACCGGCAAACACCACTACCCTTTATGCACCTCCACCAGCACCCCCACCACCTCCACTCAACCGCACGGCGCACCACCACCTCCACCAGCACCACCGTACCCCCACACCACCAGCACCACCTCCACCAGCACCACCACCACCAGCACCACCACCATTAGCACCACCACCACCAGCACCACCACTAAACCACCAGCATCACCTCCACCAGCACCACCACCACCAGCACCACCACCACCATCAGCACCACCACCACCACCTCCACCAGCACCACCAGCACCACCAGCACCAGCATCAGCACCACCATCGCCAGCACTACCATCTTCACCAGCACCACCAACACCGCCGACACCAGCACCACCAACACCACGACATCACCAACACCACCAACACCACCGACACCACTAACACCACCAACACCAGAAACACCACCAACACCACCAACACCACCAACACCACCAACACCACCGACACCACCAGCACCACCAACACCACCGACACCACCGACACCACCAGCACCACCAACACCACCGACACCACCGACACCACCAGCACCACCGACACCACCGACACCACCAGCACCACCAACACCACCGACACCACCAGCACCACCAACACCACCGACACCACCAGCACCACCAGCACCACCAACACCACCAGCACCACCAGCACCACCAGCACCACCAACACCACCGACACCACCAGCACCACCAACACCACCGACACCACCAGCACCACCGACACCACCAGCACCACCAACACCACCAGCACCACCAACACCACCAACACCACCGACACCACCAGCACCACCAACACCACCGACACCACCAGCACCACCAGCACCACCAACACCACCGACACACCACCAGCACCACCAGCACCACCAACACCACCGACACCACCAGCACCACCAACACCACCGACACCACCGACACCACCAGCACCACCAACACCACCGACACCACCGACACCACCAGCACCACCAACACCACCAACACCACCAGCCCACCAACACCACCAACACCACCGACACCACCAGCACCACCAGCACCACCAACACCACCGACACCACCAGCACCACCAACACCACCGACACCACCAGCACCACCAACACCACCGACACCACCAGCACCACCAACACCACCGACACCACCAGCACCACCAACACCACCAGCACCACCAACACCACCAACACCACCGACACCACCAGCACCACCAACACCACCGACACCACCAGCACACCAACACCACCAGCACCACCAGCACCACCAACACCACCGACACCACCAGCACCACCAACACCACCGACACCACCAGCACCACCAACACCACCAACACCACCGACACCACCAGCACCACCAGCACCACCAACACCACCGACACCACCAGCACCACCAACACCACCGACACCACCAACACCACCAGCACCACCGACACCACCAACACCACCAGCACCACCAACACCACCAGCACCACCAACACCACCGACACCACCAACACCACCAGCACCACCAACACCACCAGCACCACCAACACCACCAACACCACCAGCACCACCAACACCACCAGCACCACCAACACCACCGACACCACCAACACCACCAGCACCACCAGCACCACCAGCACCACCAGCACCACCAACACCACCAACACCACCAACACCACCAACACCACCAGCACCACCAACACCACCAACACCACCAACACCACCAGCACCACCAACACCACCAGCACCACCAACACCACCAACACCACCAACACCACCAACACCACCAGCACCACCAACACCACCAAACACCACCAACACCACCAACACCACCAGCACCACCAACACCACCAACACCACCAACACCACCAGCACCACCAACACCACCAGCACCACCAACACCACCGACACCACCAACACCACCAGCACCACCAACACCACCAGCACCACCAACACCACCGACACCACCAACACCACCGACACCACCAACACCACCAGCACCACCAACACCACCAGCACCACCAACACCACCACACCACCAACACCACCAGCACCACCAGCACCACCAACACCACCAGCACCACCAGCACCACCAACACCACCAGCACCACCAGCACCACCAACACCACCAACACCACCAGCACCACCAACACCACCAGCACCACCAGCACCACCAACACCACCAACACCACCAGCACCACCAACACCACCAGCACCACCAGCACCACCAACACCACCAGCACCACCAGCACCACCGACACCACCAACACCACCAGCACCACCAACACCACCAGCACCACCAGCACCACCAACACCACCAACACCACCAACACCACCAGCACCACCAGCACCACCAACACCACCAACACCACCAGCACCACCAGCACCACCAACACCACCAGCACCACCAGCACCACCAACACCACCGACACCACCAACACCACCAACACCACCGACACCACCAACACCACCAACACCACCAGCACCACCAGCACCACCAACACCACCAGCACCACCAGCACCACCAACACCACCGACACCACCAACACCACCAGCACCACCAACACCACCAGCACCACCGACACCACCAGCACGCCATCCTACCACTTAGAGACAGATGGACACAGTTTCAATTTCAATAATGGAGTGTGCATGGAAAGTCATACCTCAAATGAGCTTTACATTTTGTCAGACTTGAAGCACGTACACTGTGTCTATGTACTCTCTTGTTTGTCAGACTTGAAGCACGTACACTGTGTCTATGTACTCTCTTGTTTGTCAGACTTGAAGCACGTACACTGTGTCTATGTACTCTCTTGTTTGTCAGACTTGAAGCACGTACACTGTGTCTATGTACTCTCTTGTTTGTCAGACTTGAAGCACGTACACTGTGTCTATGTACTCTCTTGTTTGTCAGACTTGAAGCACGTACACTGTGTCTATGTACTCTCTTGTTTGTCAGACTTGAAGCACGTACACTGTGTCTATGTACTCTCTTGTTTGTCAGACTTGAAGCACGTACACTGTGTCTATGTACTCTCTTGTTTGTCAGACTTGAAGCACGTACACTGTGTTCTGTGTACTCTCTTGTTTGTCAGACTTGAAGCACGTACACTGTGTCTATGTACTCTCTTGTTTGTCAGACTTGAAGCACGTACACTGTGTCTATGTACTCTCTTGTTTGTCAGACTTGAAGCACGTACACTGTGTCTATGTACTCTCTTGTTTGTCAGACTTGAAGCACGTACACTGTGTCTATGTACTCTCTTGTTTGTCAGACTTGAAGCACGTACACTGTGTCTATGTACTCTCTTGTTTGTCAGACTTGAAGCACGTACACTGTGTCTGTGTACTCTCTTGTTTGTCAGACTTGAAGCACGTACACTGTGTCTATGTACTCTCTTGTTTGTCAGACTTGAAGCACGTACACTGTGTCTATGTACTCTCTTGTTTGTCAGACTTGAAGCACGTACACTGTGTCTATGTACTCTCTTGTTTGTCAGACTTGAAGCACGTACACTGTGTCTGTGTACTCTCTTGTTTGTCAGACTTGAAGCACGTACACTGTGTCTATGTACTCTCTTGTTTGTCAGACTTGAAGCACGTACACTGTGTCTATGTACTCTCTTGTTTGTCAGACTTGAAGCACGTACACTGTGTCTATGTACCTCTTGTTTGTCAGACTTGAAGCACGTACACTGTGTCTGTGTACTCTCTTGTTTGTCAGACTTGAAGCACGTACACTGTGTCTATGTACTCTCTTGTTTGTCAGACTTGAAGCACGTACACTGTGTCTATGTACTCTCTTGTTTGTCAGACTTGAAGCACGTACACTGTGTCTATGTACTCTCTTGTTTGTCAGACTTGAAGCACGTACACTGTGTCTGTGTACTCTCTTGTTTGTCAGACTTGAAGCACGTACACTGTGTCCTATGTACTCTCTTGTTTGTCAGACTTGAAGCACGTACACTCTGTCTATGTACTCTCTTGTTTGTCAGACTTGAAGCACGTACATTGTGTCTGTGTGTATACTCACCTGTTTGTACTCGTCTGGTTATGTTTATGTTTGCAGGGGTCGAGTCTCAGCTCTCGGGCCTGCCTCTAACCACTTGCTCTTAACCTCGTATTTTCTGTCATATTTTTAAACTGAGTATAGCACGTGTTTTCATTATTACTTCTAGGATATTCCACTCCTGACTCTTTTTGAAGATAATGTCTCTCCTGGTTATTCTGTTGTTTAATGTTGTCAGGTTCATTATATTTCGCCTCTCTTCATAGTTTATTCTCATTAGCTCTGGGATTAGTATCGATGCATACCTCTGCACTTTCTCCAGTTGCCAGACATGTTTATCAAGTGATGGCTTTATGCTGGTGCCACATACTCCAAGATGGGCTTGACGTGTGTCCAGTATAGGACCATGAATAAGCCGAGATTTTTAAAAGTTACTCTTAGATTTTCCAAACTTCCACTTGCAGTAGAGGTTATTTTTATGTGTGCTTCTTGTGATATGCTAGGCACTATGCTCTCCTCTAGGTCTTTTACCTTAAGACACTTATTCTTTAAAAGGATATTATTCCCTCGAGAATATATTATCCCACCAGTATATTATCCCCTCAAATAGGATATTTCCTCGTAAGGATATCCCATAAGAGAATATTACCCCTTCAGTGACTATTTTCCATTTAAGAGGCTATTATCCTCTTAGGATAATATCTCTCAAGAAGATATTTGCTCCAAAAAGTTTTACCCATCAGGATGATATTATTCCCTCAAGATATTATTTACACTAGTATTACTCTTTGTGTGGAAGAATAGTGTGGAGAATTTGGACCTCTCGAAGCTTTCACACGTTGCTGAGGCTTGCCTCGTCATCCCTGGCAAATATCCCACACAGTGGTATCGTAAACTTGCCCGCACTGTGGGGCGAGTGGGCTGGCTTCACACATCATGGGATGTTGGAGCCACCACAGTCTGACATTCAGGCTTGTATGTCACCGGCTTTCTCGCATATTTTAACTTTCTTGTGTGTCTTCAGCACAATAGTCACATTCCACGACCTCTGAGGTGAGGCACATTGTCACGACCTCTGAGGTGACATGGGTTGTTACGACCTTTGGGGTAACGTAGGTTGTCACGACCTCTGAGGTGACATAGGTTGCTGGGGTAAACCACACAAATATCATAGAGATCATACAGTGCCTAGAGAACAAGAGACAATCAGGTTCGATCCAAGGAAGGGGAAGACAGGTTTAATTTTTTGGATCAAGATTTGAACTTTAAAGGAGTTCCTTAGCAACATTAATAAACCTTCCGTTAGGGAGGGGAGGAATATGTTTAGGAAGTACAAACTCTCCTCTTGGCAGTGAGAGCTTCCTATGAAAGGGATTTTCTATTGGCTGTCCCAAATTCGTCTCTAGGCAGTCCTCGAGTCTCAGATCATTGGTACAGGTGTTGCACCTTACCGTACTACCTCTGTCTGCAGTGAACACAGGCGCAGCTGCGTCACTGCATTACTATATCAATTCTGATAAAAAGTTTTTAGTAGTAGACTAGCTAAATTAATCTTGTAGCATTGTTAGTGATAGCTGCGTACCTTAATTTAATTTTTTGACTTTATTTTAAATATTTTTGTGTATACCAGCAATTTTGCTTAGTAAATTGTTCTTTCATATGTGTTTGAGAGACTGAAACAAGTATTTCTGAGCCTCATAAGTCTAAGATTCCAATGAGGAAAATTATTTCTCAGAGCAGAGGAAGGTCGACCCTACGACCCTGGAGATACACACCAAGCCAGGCCACACAGCTCTTGCGCCCACCAAACTACGGTGTTTACTGCAAGCCAGTGAACCAGGCAGTGATCAGTTATTTCATCTGCTGCATACAGTGGTCACTACGTTGTATCACTGGCGCTGCAGCAGCCACCTAGCTTGCTGGTTTCTAGAGTTGTGTGTCGCCTAACTTAGTTTGCATAGTACCGTGTATTTTGTTCTCAAGGTCGTAATGTCGAGCCTCTGGTCTGAAATAAGTGTTCGCGCGCGCGCGAACACACACACACACACACACACACACTCGTGGAGGAGTCACGCGGTTTGAGCTCGTGTTTTGGTGGTAATTTCTGACTGTGTCGTAAGGAATAGAGTGTGGGATATAGGTGTGTGCACGCATAAGAGTGCATATAATCACTTAAGCCCCGAAAAAAGGAAATATAAGTGATCACAGAAAAGAAAACGAAGGAAATTAGTGGCTGAGTGTTATTGGGGGCCGTTGGAAGGGTGAACGGTTGTCAGGCCTAAATAGTGTTGCCATAATAACGCAGTGGGGTATTTGAAGAATAAGTGCGACTCAAGACCAGGGAGATAAGAGATATGTATAGATGTGTCAGTAAATACAGTGAGTGAGTGAAAAAATTAGAAGAGGTAGAGACTATAGTGCATACAGGAAGTTAGTGGAAAAATTACCGAGAAGCATCAAACTTCTTCAACTTCTGGGAGACAGGACAGACCAGCTACGTTACTGCACTGCCAGCCGCAAGTAATATTCACCTAGTTTGAGTTGCATGGGGTCAATAGTACCTGTCTCTAGCTGGAATTGGGGGCCACTCTCCTCGAGCTATCAGAATTAGAATAAGCAACATTTACTGGTATATAATAGAATTTAGAGGTAGCGGCATGTAGGCGAAGCCTAGTGTATTTATTTTTTAACGTAATTTTAAACGCATAAAAGTACAGTGGGAACCAAGAGATTGGGTACATATACAATACATATGTAGTACATACGTGGGAAATAAGGACTATTTGCATAAACATATCCACACACACTTGGTGAGAACAACACTGCTGTTAGGCAATTGAATAGCTGTAGCACACACACACACAAACACACAAACACACATATATACAGGATTTCACACCTTCCTGTGAAGTGACACTATAACCCTTCCTTCCCCCCCATCTCTCTCCCTCCTCTATCTCTCTCTCTCTCTCTCTCTCTCTCTCTTCTCTCTCTCTCTCTTTTTTTTTTTTTTTTTTTTTTTTTTTTTTTTTTTACACAGGGTTTGACAAGGTTAAGGATCCCTAGCTTTATTGACAGCTATTTACAGGTTAAGGATTCCTAACTTTATTGGCAAGCTAAGAGCTGTTACTACATCAGCTCATTTGAAAGCATTTTTGTTATGAGACATACAAGTAGGGAACAGGATGAAGTTGGAGCCATCTGTGGGCCAGCATTTTCATTTGATCAACTGACGTTATCTCGTTGACATCATTATGCTGTACGAATAGTGTTTCCATACTCGAGTCATCCTGGGTATGTATATCTCAGATGGAGTGATGTTCTGGAGAAGGGTACAGCCAGAGTGAAGTTGCTGCTTTCTGCCCGTCTTGTGGCATAAAAGCTTGTTTCACGCTGTCCTCGAAGTGGATCCAAGTGTGGTATTTTGACAATATTGGCCTTGTACATAACAGTAAGGCCACCACATCCTCCTATGTTGAAGGCTCTGCTGAAATGACAGATCTATCCAGATGGGTCAGGCGAGAGATGAGACGTCTTGCTCTGTTCTCTACTCTGTCAAGCAGTCGCAGATGAGAGGGGGGCAGGCAAACCAAGAAAGTGGAGCATACTCAAGGTGTGAGCGTACTTGTGCCTCGTACAGGATCTTGCAACCCTACTGTCAGCAGATGCGAGATACGGCGAAGTGCTGTAAGCTTCCTGGCTGCCTTGTTTGCAAGATTTACAACATGGTTCTTCATGGTTAGTTTGGAGTCAAATTCACCCCAAGGATATCAACTTCTTTCTCTCTCTCTCTTCTCTCTCTGTCTCTCTCTCTGTCTCTCTCTGTCTCTCTCTGTCTCTGTCTCTCTCTCTCTCTCTCTCTCTCTCTCTCTCCCTTTCTCTCATCCTCTCTCTCTTCCTCTCACTTTCTCTCTTTTCCTCTCTCCCCTCTCCCTCTCTCTCTTCCTCTTCTTTTCTCTCTCGCTCTCCTCCCTTGTCACTCCCCCCTCTCTCTTACCTTTTCCCTCTCTCTCACTTTCTCCCCCTTTTAACCCTTCTTTTCCCCCTCCTTCTAGGCCCCCCTTTTCTCTCTCTCCCTCTCTCCCCCCCTTTTTCTTTTTTTCTTTCTCTTTCACTAAAAAAAAAATGGTTGGGACTCGCAGGAATCGGATCAGATTACAATGGTACTGGTAGGGGGGAATGGATGGAGGAACAGTGGAAAAGATGGGAGCAAGAAGGGGAGAGAAAATTAGGAGAGCCTTTCTGAAAAAATGGAGAAAGAGCTCTCTGTGAAATGGGAAAAGAGGTTGGAGAAGGAGATGAAGAATTGGGGGCACAAGTCAAACTGCAGTAGCCGGGTAAAGGTTCTAGAATTTGAGGTAAACAGGCAAAGCAAGTCTCGGGGGGTAGAAACCAAGAAGACATACCATACGAAGCTGAGAGGCTGAACAGGAAGGAAGGAATTTGAATTATGCTAAGGTCATATCAGCCTGCAAAGAAGGGCCAGGGAGTGAAAGGGAAGAGCAAGGGGTGCAGATGGAGAGGAGATAGGTTGAATGCTGAGGCCAACCATGCTACCAAGAGCCAATGGAAAAATAAAGGGAGAAAATGACCACATACAGACGGGAACCAGAGTCACAGAGGGAGAGGCAATGGGAGGAGGAAAGGGCAAAATCATGATTATCAATGGGCTTCGGGAAGAGAGGAAAGGACACACACTGAAAGAGGGCAGGAAGAAAAAAAGGGAGATTGAGAAAATCATCACGGAAATAGGGGGAGAAGACATGGATGAGATTGTAAATTTTCAGAGAATAGGGGGTACTTTGAAGGGGAGAAACCGACCGATCAAGCGATTCTCAGGACAGAAGCAGTGCGGAACAGGATCCTCCAAGAGAACCACGGTTGAAAAGCTCGGAAGAGTACAAGAAGGTCTTCCTAGACAGAGACAGAACACGAACGGGAGAGACAGAGCTGAGGGAAGAGGACAAAAAAAGTAAAGGAGCTAGAAAGGAGACAAGGATGGAACCAGTAGGGGTTTCAGTCAGAGCAGAACAGAGCAGCAAGGGCAAGCACGCACACAACTATCCTCAGAACCCCACAACCTATCACAACCATCCCAACACACAAACAATCCATACCACAGCTTCCACCCAACCCCCAACCATAGAATCCCACAGAAATCTACCGGGTCCCCCACCCCACAGGCCCCCCAAACCACAGTTTTTGGAAAGGAAACTGAAGGTATGGTACACAAACGCTGTTGGAATAACAAACAAGTGGGAGGAGTGGCACAAAGAGTCAAAGAGGCATCACCAGACATCATAGCGATCACAGAAACCAAGCTTACAGGTATGATAACAGATGCATCTTTCCAGGGGGATACCAATCCGAAAAAGACAGAAGGAACAGGGGGGGGAGGAGCGGCATTTGAAAAACACCGATGGAATTTTGATGAGCTGGAGAGAGGAGACAGGGGAGAAGAAAGTGATTACATAGCGGGAACGCTTCACTCCTGGTGGTCCCAAGGTGATAATTGCAGTGATGTATAACCCACCACAGAACAGCAGGGGGCCAAGGCAAGAGTATGACGAGAGCAATAGAGCGATGGTTACACACGGGCTGCAGTGGCCAGAAGAGCTCATGCTTTGCAGGGCAAAGCTACTGATCATGGGTGACTTTAAAACCACAAGGAGATCGACTGGTAGAACTTGGAGCCACATGGGGCCCAAGATACAGGGAGGGCTAAGATGATGGAGGTGTATTGGAAAACTTCATGTACCAACCCCGAAAGGGACACTACAAGAGAGAGAGGAGAGGATGAACCAGCAAGACTGGACTTAGTATTCACCTTGAGTAGTGCAGATATTGAGGACATCACATATGAAAGACCCCTTGGGGCCAGCGATCATGTGGTTTTGAGCTTCGAATACACAGTAGAGCTACAAGTGGAGGGGGAAGCAGGCCAGGACAAATGAAACCAAACTACAGGAAAGGGGACTACACAGGAATGAGGAACTTCCTGAATGAGGTTCAGTGGGACAGAGAACTGGCAGGGAAGCCAGTTAATGAGATGATGGAATATGTAGCAACAATGTGCAAGGAGGCTGAGGAGAGGTTTATACCCAAGGGTAACAGGAATAATGAAAAAGCCAGGATGAGCCCATGGTTCACCCAAAGATGCAAGGAGGCAAAAACCAAGTGTGCTAGGGAATGGGAAAAAATATAGAAGGCCCAAAAGGGCCCGGAAATAAGGAGAGCAGTCGTAGAGCCAGAAACGAATATGCACAGAATAAGAAGGGAGGCCCAGCGTCAATATGAAACCGACATAGCACAAAAGCCAAAAACTGACCCAAAGCTGTTATACAGCCACATCAGGAAGAAAACAACCGTCAAGGACCCAGTAATCAGGCTAAGGAAGGAAGGGGGAGAGACAACAAGAAATGACCGTGAAATATGTGAGGAACTCAACAAGAATTCAAAGAGTGTTCACAGAGGAGACAGAAGGGCTCCAGAAAGACGGAGAGGTGGGGTACACCACCATGTGCTGGACACAGTACACACCAACCAGGAAGAAGGAAGGGGGCTTTTGAGTGAGCTAGATACCTCAAATGCAATGGGGCCAGATAACATTTTTCCATGGGTCCTGAGAGAGGGAGCAGAGGCGCTATGTGTACCCCTAACAACAATATTCAAAACTCTATCGAACAGGGAGAAATTTCCTGAGCATGGAAGACAGCAAATGTGGTACCAATCTTAAAAAAGGAGACAGACATGAAGCACTAAACTACAGACCATGTCACTGACATGTATACAGCAAAATCATGGAAAAGATTGTCAGGAGAAGAATGGTGGAACATCTAGAAAGGAATGACTCATCATCAGCAGACAACATGGTTTCAGAGACGGAAATCCTGTGTCACAAACCTACTGGAGTTCTATGACATGGTGACAGCAGTGAGACAAGAGAGAGAGGGGTGGTGGATTGCATTTTCTTTGGGCTGCAAGAAGGCGTTTGACACAGTACCACACAAGAGATTAGTGGGAAAAACGGAGGACCAAGCAGGGATAACAGGGAAGGCACCTGCAATGGATCAGGGAATACTTGTCAGGAAGAAAAGCAGCGAGTAATGGTACGTGGCGAGGTGTCAAGTGGGCACCTGTGACCAGCGGGGGCCCACAGGGGGCAGTCCTAGGACCAGTGCTGTTTCTGTTATTTGTGAACGAAAATGACGGAAGGAATAAACTCCGAGGTGTCCCTGTTTTGCAGATGACGTGAAGTTGATGAGAAGAGTTCAGTCGATCGAAGAAACCAGGCAGAACTACGAAGGGATCTGGGTAGGCTGCAGACCTGGTCCAGCAACTGGCTCTGGAGTTCAATCCCACCAAGTGCAAAGTCATGAGGATTGGGGAAGGGGAAAGAAGACCGCAGACGAGTACAGTCTAGGGGGGGCCAGAGACTACAACATCACTCAAGGAAAAAGATCTTGGGGGGAGTATAACACCAGCACATCTCCTGAAGCGCACATCAACCAAATAACTGCTGCAGCATATGGGGCGCCTGGCAAACCTCAGAACAGCAAATTCCGACATCTTAAAAGGGAAACGTTCAGGACCCTGTACACCGTGTACGTTAGGCCCATATTGGATAATGCGGCACCAGTTTGGAACCCACACCTAGCCAAGCATGTAAAGAAACTAGAGAAAGTGCAAAGGTTGCAACAAGACTGGTCCCAGAGTTTTAAAAAGGTATGTCCTATGAGGAGAGGTTAAGGGGAAAACAACCTGACGACACTGGAGGACAGGAGAGATAGGGGGGACATGATAACGACTTACAAAATACTGAGAGAAAATTTACCCAAAGGGGGACAAAGACAGGAGTTCCAGAGACTGGACACAGCAACACGGGGACACAGTTGGAAGCTGAAGACACAGATGAATCAAAGGGATGTTAGGAAGTATTTCTTCAGCCACAGAGTAGTGAGGAAGTGGAATAGTTTGGGAAGCGATGTAGTGGAGGCAGGATCCATACATAGCTTTAAGCAGAGGTACGATAAAGCTCATGGTTCAGGGAGAGTGACCTAGTAGCGACCAGTGAAGAGGCGGGGCCAGGAGCTTGGACTCGACCCCTGCAACCTCAACTAGGTGAGTACAACTAGGTGAGTACACACACTGAAGTGTCCCTGTTCGCAGATATTGTGAAGTTAATGAGGAGAATTAAATCAGATGAGGATCAGGCAGGACTTCAAAGAGACCTGGACAGGCTGGACGCCTGGTGCAGCAACTGGTTTCTCGAATTTAACCCCGCCAAATGTAAAGCCATGAAGATCGGGGAAGAGCAAAGAAGACCGCAAACAGAGTATAGGCTAGGTGGCCAAAGACTGCAAACCTCATTTAAGGAAAGAGATCTTGGGGTGAGTATAACACCGAGCACGTCTCCGGAAGCACACATCAACCAGATAACTGCTGCAGCATATGGGCGCCTGGCAAACCTGTGAATAGCGTTAGAATACCTTAGTAAAGAATCGTTCAAGACACTGTACACCGTATACGTCAGGCCCATACTGGAGTACGCAGCACCTGTTTGGAACCCACACCGGGTTAAGCACGTCAAGAAATTAGAGAAAGTGCAAAGGTTTGCAACAAGGTTAGTTCTAGAGCTTAGGGAAATGTCCTACGACGAAAGGTTAAGGGAAATCGGCCTGACGACACTGGAGGACAGGAGGGTTAGAGGAGACATGATAACGAAATACAAAATACTGCGTGGAATAGGCAAGGTGGACAGAGACAGGATGTTCCAGAGAGGGCACACAGAAACAAGGGGGTCACAATTGGAAGTTGAAGACTCAGATGAGTCACAGGGATGTTAGGAAGTATTTCTTCAGTCATAGAGTAGTCAGGAAGTGGAATAGTCTAGCAAGTGAGGTAGTGGAGGCAGGACCCATACATAGCTTTAAGACGAGGTATGATAAAGCTCATGGAGCAGGGAGAGAGAGGACCTAGTAGCGTTCAGTGAAGAGGCGGGGCCAGGAGCTGAGTCTCGACCCCTGCATCCACAATTAGGTGAGTACAGTTAGGCGAGTGCACACACACACACACACACACACACACACACACACACACACACACACACACACACACACACACACACACACACACACACACACACACACACGTACACCGTGTACGTCAGGCCTATATTGGAGTATGCAACGCCAGTTTGGAACCCACACCTAGCCAAGCACGTAAGGAAATTAGAGAAAGTGCAAAGATTTGCAACAAGACTAGTCCCGGAGCTAAGGGCATGTCCTACGAGGAGAGGTTCAGGGAATTCGATCTGAGGACACTGGAAGACAGGAGAAATACGGGGGATATGAAAACGACATATAAAATACTGAGAGGGATTGACAAGGTGGACAGACAGGATGTTCCAGAGATGGAACATAGCAACAAGGGGTCACAGTTGGAAGTTAAAGACTCAGATGAATCACAGGGATGTTAGGAAGTATTTCTTCAGTCACAGTGTTGTCAGGAAATGGAATAGTCTGGGAAGTGATGTAGTGGAGGCAGGATCCATACTTAGTTTTAAAAAGAGGTATGATAAATCTCATGGAGCAGGAAGAGTGACCGGGTAGCGGCCAGTAAAGAGGCGGAGCCAGGAACGGTGACTCGACCCCTGCAACCTCAGCTAGATGAGTACACACACATACACACACTCGGACATATATCTAATTTTTACTATAATATTCTGTGTATTAACGCGCATCAAGAGATTAATAGTGTTCAGTGAATATACAGTGAGAAGAGTACACTCTCCCGTGCATATATTCTGAGAGAGATTTCTCGGTGTATATACCCCGAGTGAGTGAGAAGTTAAGAAAAGTTGCATATTAGGCACAAGTATTATAATGTAATCTAGTGTAAAAGAGTTTGTTAGGAGAGTTGTGCAAGTTTAACCCTCAGAGAACAAGGCAGCGAACCTCAGCCAGACTAAAATTAATGAAACTCTATGATGGGGAAAAATATATAAAAAAATGCCTGCATAAAAACCCTTAAGAAATAGAAAATGGGGAAAAAATGTCTCCGGATACTGATGAAATATTCTGATTTTTTTTAACTAGTTTGTTTACAAAATTACACCAGTGTCGTTTGTAAGCTTGACGCTCATTGGCTAAACCCGCGTGTGCCAACCAATGAAACGTTTGGGAAGAACATGGAGGATTGACTCTGGGATAAGAGTGACATATATACCTTGATTTAAACCCCATGTAAAGATAAAAATTAATTAACATTTTGAAAGAAGTGGAGAGAGATTTGAGTTTTAATTATTTGTAGGAGAGTCGAGAGTATGACGACTGAGGGAGTGAAAATGATAGAACATGAGCTTGGCGACAGTGAAAGAGAAGAGTAGGAGTCTTTTTAACTTTATGCTAGGACCACGGTTCTTACTGGGACTCTCTCATGTGTGGGAGAAACTGATGAATGAGACACTTGGGCAGCCCTTGGGTATCATTATTGATGAAGACATTTCGCCAAACAGTGGATTTCCTTGTCCAATTCTGGTTGGCGAAAGTTGTTTTCAAGGGAGACTGCCAGATCTTGCTGATCTGTTATATTCATCCACGGTATTGTCTGTCATTATTGTCAAGAAACTGGTTGATGTGTGAACAAGCGTGTGTATGAACACTAGCACAAGTAACACTAGCAGCGCTGCGTGTGAACGCAGCAGAGATGCTAGCACAAGTAACACTAGCAGTGCTATGTATGAACGCAGCAGAGATGCTAGCACAAGTAACACTAGCAGTGCTATGTATGAACGCAGCAGAGATGCTAGCACAAGTAACACTAGCAGTGCTGTGTTTTCTCATATTTACGATTGTGACCACAATACAGGTTTCGACAAATGCAAACTGGTGTTAAAAATCTTATATTTAAAGGCATAGTGTTGAATCAAACTTTATTGCCTCAATTTCTGGCTTTACTTGAAGGACTACATAATTTCAACACCAGAAATTCTTGGCAAGTCAACAAACATCTGACTGGTAGAATCAACAATAGAGTTGCAAGTGGTGTTGAGAACAATGCAAGTCAAATACTTGAAGTTATAATCGTTGTCAAGTCAAGACAGGTCAGCTGATACCTCAACCAGATGTGATGTAACACTAACACACACACACACACACACACACACACACACACACACACACACACACACACACACACGCAGAGGGACTAGGATTTAATTTACTAAGACAAAAAAATCTGAAATATATAAGTCTTTCTCTAAGGCCTTTCGCAGCAAATTAATGCTATGTCATCAGACACTCTCTAAATGCAAATTTATCCAACTTGATTTCATTATTACCAGTTATTGCTTAGGTGTTTTCAGTAAAATATTGACTTCTCATCTATATCTCTCCCTTTTTACCCGTCTTCCATAATGTATATCCCTCATTCAGTGTTTTTCAAGAGTATAAATTCCCTGTATGGCAGAAACAAAATTTGAGTCAATATGAGGGAGTTGACTCATGTGACATACCTGTGACTTGTTGCTAGGGCTCTTCTACAAGTCAGCCTATAGATAGGCCTCCTGGTTCCGCCTGTGAAACATGAGCCCGCGCGCAAGTCTCGTGTTGCCTGCTGTGAAACAGGAAGCCCAGCTGCTGCATGGTTCGTGGTGCCTCCCTTTGGTAAATAGGAAGCCCAGCCTGCTGCAAGGTCTCGTGGTTGCCTGCCTGGTGAAACAGGAAGCCCAGCCTGCTGCAAGGTCTCGTGGTTGCCTGCCTGGTGAAACAGGAAGCCCAGCCTGCTGCAAGGTCTCGTGGTTGCCTGCCTGGTGAAACAGGAAGCCCAGCCTACTGCAAGGTCTCGTGGTTGCTCCCATGGTGAAACACGAAGCCCAGCCTGCTGCAAGGTCTCGTGGTTGCCTGCCTGGTGAAACAGGAAGCCCAGCCTGCTGCAAGGTCTCGTGGTTGCCTGCCTGGTGAAACAGGAAGCCCAGCCTGCTGCAAGGTCTCGTGGTTGCCTGCCTGGTGAAACAGGAAGCCCAGCCTGCTGCAAGGTCTCGTGGTTGCCTGCCTGGTGAAACAGGAAGCCCAGCCTGCTGCAAGGTCTCGTGGTTGCCTGCCTGGTGAAACAGGAAGCCCAGCCTGCTGCAAGGTCTCGTGGTTGCCTGTCTGGCGAAACAGGAAGCCCAGCCTGCTGCAAGGTCTCGTGGTTGCCTGCCTGGTGAAACAGGAAGCCCAGCCTGCTGCAAGGTCTCGTGGTTGCCTGCCTGGTGAAACAGGAAGCCCAGCCTGCTGCAAGGTCTCGTGGTTGCCTGCTGGTGAAACAGGAAGCCCAGCCTGCTGCAAGGTCTCGTGGTTGCCTGCCTGGTGAAACAGGAAGCCCAGCCTGCTGCAAGGTCTCGTGGTTGCCTGCCTGGTGAAACAGGAAGCCCAGCCTGCTGCAAGGTCTCGTGGTTGCCTGCCTGGTGAAACAGGAAGCCCAGCCTGCTGCAAGGTCTCGTGGTTGCCTGTCTGGCGAAACAGGAAGCCCAGCCTGCTGCAAGGTCTCGTGGTTGCCCTGCCTGGTGAAACAGGAAGCCCAGCCTGCTGCAAGGTCTCGTGGTTGCCTGCCTGGTGAAACAGGAAGCCCAGCCTGCTGCAAGGTCTCGTGGTTGCCTGCCTGGTGAAACAGGAAGCCCAGCCTGCTGCAAGGTCTCGTGGTTGCCTGCCTGGTGAAACAGGAAGCCCAGCCTGCTGCAAGGTCTCGTGGTTGCCTGCCTGGTGAACAGGAAGCCCAGCCTGCTGCAATGTCTCGTGGTTGCCTGCCTGGTGAAACAGGAAGCCCAGCCTGCTGCAAGGTCTCGTGGTTGCCTGCCTGGTGAAACAGGAAGCCCAGCCTGCTGCAAGGTCTCGTTGTTGCCTGCCTGGGAAACAGGAAGCCCAGCCTGCTGCAAGGTCTCGTGGTTGCCTGCCTGGTGAAACAGGAAGCCCAGCCTGCTGCAAGGTCTCGTGGTTGGCTGCCTGGTAAAACAGGAAGCCCAGCCTGCTGCAAGGTCTCGTGGTTGCCTGCCTGGTGAAACAGGAAGCCCAGCCTGCTGCAAGGTCTCGTGGTTGCTGCCTGGTGAAACAGGAAGCCCAGCCTGCTGCAAGGTCTCGTGGTTGCCTGCCTGGTGAAACAGGAAGCCCAGCCTGCTGCAAGGTCTCGTGGTTGCCTGCCTGGTGAAACAGGAAGCCCATCCTACTGCAAGGTCTCGTGGTTGCTGCCTGGTGAAACAGGAAGCCCAGCCTCTGCAAGGTCTCGTGGTTGCCTGCCTGGTGAAACAGAAGCCCAGCCTGCTGCAAGGTCTCGTGGTTGCTGCCTGGTGAAACAGGAAGCCCAGCCTACTGCAAGGTCTCGTGGTTGCCTGCCTGGTGAAACAGGAAGCCCAGCCTGCTGCAAGGTCTCGTGGTTGCCTGCCTGGTGAAACAGGAAGCCCAGCCTGCTGCAAGGTCTCGTGGTTGCCTGCCTGGTGAAACAGGAAGCCCAGCCTACTGCAAGGTCTCGTGGTTGCCTGCCTGGTGAAACAGGAAGCCCAGCCTGCTGCAATGTCTCGTGGTTGCCTGCCTGGTGAAACAGGAAGCCCAGCCTGCTGCAAGGTCTCGTGGTTGCCTGCCTGGTGAAACAGGAAGCCCAGCCTGCTGCAAGGTCTCGTGGTTGCCTGCCTGGTGAAACAGGAAGCCCAGCCTGCTGCAAGGTCTCGTGGTTGCCTGCCTGGTGAAACAGGAAGCCCAGCCTGCTGCAAGGTCTCGTGGTTGCCTGCCTGGTGAAACAGGAAGCCCAGCCTGCTGCAAGGTCTCGTGGTTGCCTGCCTGGTGAAACAGGAAGCCCAGCCTGCTGCAAGGTCTCGTGGTTGCCTGCCTGGTGAAACAGGAAGCCCAGCCTGCTGCAAGGTCTCGTGGTTGCCTGCCTGGTGAAACAGGAAGCCCAGCCTGCTGCAAGGTCTCGTGGTTGCCTGCCCTGGTGAAACAGGAAGCCCAGCCTGCTGCAAGGTCTCGTGGTTGCCTGCCTGGTGAAACAGGAAGCCCAGCCTGCTGCAAGGTCTCGTGGTTGCCTGTCTGGTGAAACAGGAACCCCTAGCCTGCTGCAAGGTCTCGTGGTTGCCTGCCTGGTGAAACAGGAAGCCTAGCCTGCTGCAAGGTCTCGTGGTTGCCTGCCTTGTGAAACAGGAAGCCTAGCCTGCTGCAAGGTCTCGTGGTTGCCTGCCTGGTGAAACAGGAAGCCTAGCCTGCTGCAAGGTCTCGTGGTTGCCTGCCTGGTGAAACAGGAAGCCCAGCCTGCTGCAAGGTCTCGTGGTTGCCTGCCTGGTGCAACAGGAAGCCCAGCCTGCTGCAAGGTCTCGTGGTTGCCTGCTGGTGAAACAGGAAGCCAGCCTGCTGCAAGGTCTCGTGGTTGCCTGCCTGGCGAAACAGGAAGCCCAGCCTGCTGCAAGGTCTCGTGGTTGCCTGCCTGGTGAAACAGGAAGCCCAGCCTGCTGCAAGGTCTCGTGGTTGCCTGCCTGGTGCAGCAGGAAGCCTAGCCTGCTGCAAGGTCTCGTGGTTGGCTGCATGGTGAAACAGGAAGCCCAGCCTGCTGCAAGGTCTCGTGGTTGCCTGCCTGGTGCAACAGGAAGCCCAGCCTGCTGCAAGGTCTCGTGGTTGCCTGCCTGGTGAAACAGGAAGCCCAGCCTGCTGCAAGGTCTCGTGGTTGCCTGCCTGGCGAAACAGGAAGCCCAGCCTGCTGCAAGGTCTCGTGGTTGCCTGCCTGGTGAAACAGGAAGCCCAGCCTGCTGCAAGGTCTCGTGGTTGCCTGCCTGGTCCAGCAGGCAACAATGACATAACTGTCTCCTGGTAAGGAGAGACTAATTTAAACTGTGACATATTTTTAGATATTTTTTACTTTCTATTATTGTTTATATGTGCATGGTGATGTTGAGGGTGATTGTACGAGACATAGTTGTCAGTGGACACATAGTTGGTCACTGGAGACAGTTGGTTACAGGACACATAGTTGATCACTGGAGACAGTTGGTTACAGGACACATAGTTGATCACTGGAGACAGTTGGTTACAGGACACATAGTTGATCACAGGAGCCCAGCTTGGTTCACAGGACACATAGTTGTTCCTGGAGACAGTTGGTAAGGACCAGTTGATCACTGGAGACAGTTGGTTACGGGAATAGTTGATCACTGGGACAGTTGGTTACAGGAAAAATACATAGTTGGTCACTGGAGACTAGTTGGTTACAGGACACATAGTTGATCACTGGAGACATTTGTTACATTGACAATATTGATCACTGGAGACAGTTGGTTACAGGACACATAGTTGATCACTGGAGACAGTTGGTTACAGGACACATAGTTGATCACTGGAGACAGTTGGTTACAGGACACATAGTTGATCACTGGAGACAGTTGGTTACAGGACACATAGTTGATCACTGGAGACAGTTGGTTACAGGACACATAGTTGGATCACTGGAGACAGTTGGTTACAGGACACATAGTTGATCACTGGAGACAGTTGGTTACAGGACACATAGTTGATCACTGGAGACAGTTGGTTACAGGACACATAGTTGATCACTGGAGACAGTTGGTTACAGGACACATAGTTGGTCACTGGAGACAGTTGGTTACAGGACACATAGTTGATCACTGGAGACAGTTGGTTACAGGACACATAGTTGATCACTGGAGACAGTTGGTTACAGGACACATAGTTGATCACTGGAGACAGTTGGTTACAGGACACATAGTTGATCACTGGAGACAGTTGGTTACAGGACACATAGTTGATCACTGGAGACAGTTGGTTACAGGACACATAGTTGATCACTGGAGACAGTTGGTTACAGGACACATAGTTGATCACTGGAGACAGTTGGTTACAGGACACATAGTTGATCACTGGAGACAGTTGGTTACAGGACACATAGTTGATCACTGGAGACAGTTGGTTACAGGACACATAGTTGATCACTGGAGACAGTTGGTTACAGGACACACAGTTGATCACTGGAGACAGTTGGTTACAGGACACACAGTTGATCACTGGAGACAGTTGGTTACAGGACACAGTTGATCACTGGAGACAGTTGGTTACAGGACACACAGTTGATCACTGGAGACAGTTGGTTACAGGACACACAGTTGATCACTGGAGACAGTTGGTTACAGGACACAGTTGATCACTGGAGACAGTTGGTTACAGGACACACAGTTGATCACTGGAGACAGTTGGTTACAGGACACATAGTTGATCACTGGAGACAGTTGGTTACAGGACACACAGTTGATCACTGGAGACAGTTGGTTACAGGACACAGTTGATCACTGGAGACAGTTGGTTACAGGACACATAGTTGATCACTGGAGACAGTTGGTTACAGGACACACAGTTGATCACTGGAGACAGTTGGTTACAGGACACATAGTTGATCACTGGAGACAGTTGGTTACAGGACACATAGTTGATCACTGGAGACAGTTGGTTACAGGACACATAGTTGATCACTGGAGACAGTTGGTTACAGGACACATAGTTGATCACAGGAGACAGTTGGTTACAGGACACATAGTTGATCACTGGAGACAGTTGGTTACAGGACACATAGTTGATCACTGGAGACAGTTGGTTACAGGACACATAGTTGATCACTGGAGACAGTTGGTTACAGGACACATAGTTGGTCACTGGAGACAGTTGGTTACAGGACACATAGTTGATCACTGGAGACAGTTGGTTACAGGACACATAGTTGATCACTGGAGACAGTTGGTTACAGGACACATAGTTGATCACTGGAGACAGTTGGTTACAGGACACATAGTTGATCACTGGAGACAGTTGGTTACAGGACACATAGTTGATCACAGGAGACTTATTACACACAACATGGTATAAGTAATGCAGATACATATATTGCACCAAGAAGATGAAACATAATCATGGCGCTGGATACAGGAGCAGCGTCCCTCACTTAACCTCTGCGTCTCTCTGAGAGACGTTTCGCCCGCTTGGTAGCTTCATCAGTCTTGAAGCAGTGAAGTGCGAGTAGTGAAGCAGTGAGGCAGCTGTGATAATGCCAACATTCACTGTTATGGAAATAAGACAAACGTACATCTGGGTATCTTTGCTGTTGATGTTTCGCCCTCCAGTGGCCATGTCAATACGAATTCAAGGACATAATTGGAAGACAGTAGAACTGTAAACAAAAGATGAGGTAATCAGGTTAGACTTAGTTCTGAGTCTTGAGTTGTGATGGCTGTTGAACATTCTCTCTTAATAATTAAAATGTAATGAACTTTTGTCAGTGTTCAATAATAACCCACATTAAGACAGGCTTGAAAAAAATAATTGATCTATATATTTCGACCCCCTTCTGGGGTCCTCTTCAGCAGAAGAGGACCCCAGCAGGGGGTCGAGATGTACAAATTAATTATTCTTCTGCGTTTCTGCCTCCAGGTGAGTTATTATTGAACATCCTTCCTCTCAGTTACGTATTTAACAAACTCACAGCAGAAGACACAAAATATTTAACAAACTCTCACAGCAGAAGACACAAAATATTTAACAAACTCTCACAGCAGAAGACACAAAATATTTAACAAACTCTCACAGCAGAAGAACAAAATATTTAGCACAGAACTCGGCAGCAGTGAGCACTGGATACTTGTCAGTTATAATGAAAAAAATCTCGATTTTTCATTGTGTGTCATAACCTCACGTCTTTCTGAAAATATCAACTTTGTGATAGACCCCTTCAAAGAAGGCAAAGAAAAGGGCCTTGCTTACAAAAAGTGAAAGTCTCTCTCACTCTCCTTGAATGACGTCTGATTTGATGTCCCCGGGCGCTTAACACTTCCTTCCGATGAATAATAATGATAATTGCTAAAGAAGTGAGGGTGAGGTGTGGAAGTTGTGCATCGCCTCTCCTTGTGTAAGAAGTGTCACTCTTCAGTCACTGATTGACCCTCATCTTAACAAAGGTTTCAGTTTGTTTTTGAGATGTAGCAAAGGTGCGTGGCCGTCAGTTGGGTCTCTGGTGGTGTAAGAAAGGTGCGTGGCTGGCAGCAGTGTCTCAGGTGGTGTAAGAAATGTGCGTGGCTGGCAACAGTGTCTCAGGTGGTGTAAGAAATGTGCGTGGCTGGCAACAGTGTCTCAGGTGGTGTAAGAAAGGTGCGTGGCTGGCAGCAGTGCCTCTAGAGGTGTAAGAAAGGTGGGTGGCTGGCAGCTGTGTCTCTGGTGGTGTAAGAAAGGTGCGGGGCTGGCAGCAGTGTCTCTGGTGGTGTAAGAAAGGTGCGTGGCTGGCAGCTGTGTCTCTGGTGGTGTAAGAAAGGTGCGTGGCTGGCAGCTGTGTCTCTGGTGGTGTAAGAAAGGTGCGTGGCTGGCAGCTGTGTCTCTGGTGGTGTAAGAAAGGTGCGTGGCTGGCAGCTGTGTCTCTGGTGGTGTAAGAAAGGTGCGTGGCTGGCAGCTGTGTCTCTGGTGGTGTAAGAAAGGTGCGTGGCTGGCAGCTGTGTCTCTGGTGGTGTAAGAAAGGTGCGTGGCTGGCAGCTGTGTCTCTGGTGGTGTAAGAAAGGTGCGTGGCTGGCAGCTGTGTCTCTGGTGGTGTAAGAAAGGTGCGTGGCTGGCAGCTGTGTCTCTGGTGGTGTAAGAAAGGTGCGTGGCTGGCAGCTGTGTCTCTGGTGGTGTAAGAAAGGTGCGTGGCTGGCAGCTGTGTCTCTGGTGGTGTAAGAAAGGTGCGTGGCTGGCAGCATGTGTCTCTAGTGGTGTAAGAAAGGTGCGTGGCTGGCAGCAGTGTCTCTGGTGGTGTAAGAAAGGTGCGTGGCTGGCAGCAGTGTCTCTGGTGCCAGGACCAGTGATGTTCTGTCACTGGCATATTTATGCTGCAGGTTGGGTGAGCGTCGACCTTTGATGTGCTGCAATATTTCTCATGTATGATGTTGGGGAGTTATTGAATCTCTCCTCTCTCTCTCTTCTCTCTTTCTCTGCTTTTCGTAATATCTCTGTATTCCTCTTCATAACCTACGTACTCCGTCTTATATTTATTATTCTAGAGTGTTTTAATTTAGACATGAAATACTGGACTATGTTCATATAATTAGCTGAGAAATACACGAGAATGTTTATGTTCTATACAGACGAGAGACTTGAGGTGTTTATATTATAAACAGCTGGGAAATACTGCAGGAGTTTATATTCTACTGTAAATAGCTGTGGAATGTTGCACAATGTTTATATTAAAAAGAGCTGTGGAAATAATAAAGATGTTTATATTTAGAAAGTTGTGGGAACAGTTTATATTTTAGACGATTATGAAAACACTGGGAATATTTATATTATTAATGGTTTTGAAATACTAATGTTTATATGCAAAACATCTGAAAAAATTGAGGCTGTTTGCCTGAACAGGTGAGAAAGACTCCCGCCTCATGTGAACAATTTCGATTCACATTTTGAACAGAGAACAATTGACAACACCGTCGCCTGGAACACCTGACGCACCCCAAATTTTTTTACGACCTTTATACCACGTTTCGGCTCGTCCCGAACCATTTCTCAAGCCTCAACCAGGCCAACATAACTATTTGTGTATGCGTGTTGCATGACTGACCGCGATCACCCGTGGCACGAGGAGCTGCATAGCGTGCCTCCAGAATCACATAATTCCAGGGGAAGGGAGTCGTGTTTCAGAAGCATTTCCATAATGCACCCAGGGAGGACATGAGTGCTGATGACGTGTTTATACTCGTGCAGTGTAGCCTCGTCTTCTAACAGATTGGGATCCCACAAGTGTCTCCTAAAAGCGTTAAGAAGTGCGCAAGAAACAGGTGACTCCTGAATTATATCAAGAATATGTTACTGTGAGTAGTGGAGATGATTTGAAACTGGCTGTTTGTTGATGTATTTGTTGATTTTTTGTGTTGATTTTATTTGTTTATGTATTTGTAACTGTTAGTGTTTGTTATTTTATTTGTTACTTTTATTGTTTATTTTGTGTTAATGTATTTGCTATTATGTCAGTCTGTCTATTTCTCTCTCTCCCTCTACCCCCTATGTATATTATATATATATATATATATATATATATATTATATATATATAATATATATATATATATATATATATATATATATATATATATATTAGTTCCTTGATAATGTGAGTAGTCACGAAAGCGCTTGGAATTTCTCTATTCTTTCAGAGTGGCTGTTTTGCATATATATATATATATATATATATATATATATATATATATATATATATATATATATATATATATATATATACATTGATGCTGGTCAGTCTTCAAGCATCGTGATCTTAACATTATTACTCTGGTTTTCCTCTCTCCTTTTGTGACCCTGTTATCCACCTCTTTGCTATTCCCTCTATTCCCTATCTCCTCATTCTTTCTCCTTGTCATCTCCCCTAAGCAACTTAAATCCTTTTTTTTTCTATATACAGTGAAGCTCTTCTTCCATCTTTTCTCTTTTCCATCCATCTCAACTTTCCAACCTACCTTCCACTCTCTCATCCAACCCTACACTTCTACCCCAGCCCTCCGCCCAGCCCTCCGCCCTGCCCCCCGCCCTGCCCTCCACCATGCACCCCGCCGTGCTCTCCACCCCTGTCCTCCATCCTGCTCTCCCACCCTGCCCTCCCCCACCCTGCCCTCCACCCTGGCCCTCCGCCCTGCCCTCCACCGTGCTCTCCACCCTGCCCTCCGCCCTGCCCTCCACCGTGCCTTCCGCCCTGCCCTCCACCGTGCCCTCCACCCACACGTCCCATCTCCAAATTAGCAGAATAAATTACAATAAGTGGGGACCATGTTTGTGTGGTGGCTGGCAGTGTGCAGACTCCCTGTATGATTAGTCTCTCTCTCTCTCTCTCTCTCTCTCTCTCTCTCTCTCTCTCTCTCTCTCTCTCTCTCTCTCTCTCTCTCTCGCTCTCCTTTTTGACATCAATTCTGCACCAGCTGAGTGGGTGATGGCTGGAATAGGATCAGAGAGGAATTGCTGTGTAAAACTACTGAAAATTGCTAAAACTTGTACGAATTATTTATTATAGAACAAGCACACACACACACACACACACACACACACACACACACACACACACACACACACACACACACACACACACACACAAGGAAGTATTTACAGTAGAGACAGGAAGGCCTCTGGGAAGACAGCACAGAGGGTAACATCAACAGGGAATGTACCAGCAAGCGTTGGATGACATACACACAACTGAGGAGGAGGTGCAGAAGCTGCTAAGTGACATTGGTACCCCAAAGGCGATGGGACCGGACAACATCTCCCCATGGGTCCTTAGAGAAGGAGCAGAGATGCTGTGTGTGCCGCTAACCACAATCTTCAACACATCCCTTGAAACTGGGCAACTACCTGAGGTATGGAAGACGGCAAATGTAGTCCCCACTTTAAAGAAAGGAGACAGAAAACGAGGCACTAAACTACAGACCAGTGTCACTGAAGTGTATAGTATGCAGAGTCATGGAGAAGATTATCAGGAGGAGAGTGGTGGAGCACCTGGAACGGAACAAGATTATAAACGACAACTAGCACAGATTCATGGAAGGCAAATTCTGTGCCACAAGAGAAGGATAGTTAAATTGCATTTTCCTGGACTGCAGAAGGCCTTCAACACAGTTCCCCACAAGAGATTATTGCAGAAACTAGAGGATCAAGCGCGTATAACGGAAAAGGGCACTGCAATGGATCAGAGAATACCTGACAGGGAGGCAACAACGAGTCATGGTACATGATGAGGTATCACAGTGGGCGCCTGTGTCGAGCGGGTCCCACAGGGGTCAGTCCTAGGACAGTACTATTTTTGGTATATGTGAATGACATGATAGAAGGTTAGACTCAGAAGTGTCCCTGTTCGCAGATGATGTGAAGTTAATGAGGAGAATTAAATCAGATGAGGATCAGGCAAGACTACAAAGAGACCTGGACAGGCTGGACACGTTGTCCAGCAACTGGCTTTTCGAATTCAACCCTGCCAAATGCAAAGTCATGAAGACTGGGAAGTTCAAAGAAGACCACAGACAGAGAATAGGCTGGGTGGAAAAAGGGACTGCAAGGCCTCTCTCAAGGAGAAAGATCTTGGGGGGGAGCATAACACCGAGCACGTCTCCGGAAGCACACATCAACCAGATAACAGGTTGTTAGGTAAGACACATATGCAACAGTTAGGTATCTTTATTTCGAAACGTTTCGCCTACACAGTAGGCTTCTTCAGTCGAGTACAGAAAAGTTGATAGAAGCAGAAGATACTTGAAGACGATGTAATCAGTCCATCACCCTTGAAGTTTTGAGGTGTCAGTCCCTCATCTGGAGAAGAGTATTGTTCCATAGTCTGAAACAATATGGAGTTGAAGTGACAGGATGGAGCCTTATATAGCGCCAGGAGGTGAGACGTAGGTCACTAGTAGAGGTAAAGAATGTAGTCGTTGGAAGGTCAGGTCCCTCTCAAATCCAGCCATTCTCACCTAGTAGAAGTTGACAAAGTTGATCTCAGGTCTGTACCAAGATACCCTTGAGTTGCAGTGTCTGACAGAGTGAACATTAAAAATGGTATAAATATACCGACTCGAAACGTTTCGCCTACACAGTAGGCGAAACGTTTCGAAATAAAGATACCTAACTGTTGCATATGTGTCTTCCCTAACAACCTGTCGGTATTTTATACCTTTTTTAATGTTCACTCAGATAACTGCTGCAGCATATGAGCACCTTCCAAACATGAGAATAGCGTTCCGATACCTTAGTAAGGAATCGTTCAAGACACTGTACACTGTGTACGTCAGGCCCATACTGGAGTATGCAGCACCAGTTTGGAACCAACACCTGGTCAAGCACGTCCAGAAATTAGAGAAAGTGTAAAGGTTTGTAACAAGGTTAGTTCCGGAGCTCAGGGAATGTTCTACGAAGGTTGAGGGAAGACGTGATAACGACATACAAAATACTACGTGGAATAGATAAGGTGGACAGAGACAGGATTTTCCAGAGAGGGGACACAGAAGCAAGGAGTCACAATTGGAAGCTGAAGACTCAGACGAGTCACAGGAATGTTAGGAAGTATTTCTTCAGTCATAGAGTTGTCAGGAAGTGGAATAGTCTGGCAAGTGATGTAGTGGAGGCAGGAACCATACATAGCTTTAAGACGAGGTATGACAAAGTTGAGGGAGTAGAGAGAGAGAGAGAAAGGATCTAGTATCGATCAGTGAAGAGGCGGGGCCAGGAGCTGAGTCTCGACCCCTGTAACCACAGTTAGGTGAGTACTGCAACTACTGATGGGTGAGTACATAAACACAAGAAACTGAAAATTTCGTGAATTTCCTAAAAAAATTAATCTTTGGAAGACACCTTGGATATATTGCGCACAGAGTGACAGACGCAGGTTGGCATTTAATTTTGTTAAATGTCATCCAGTGGTAATGGAAGAAAAAGGAAATGACTCACATATAAGAATATAGCTCAGGTGGCAAACATTTTCGTCTATTATACATAGAAAAAAATCATGAAGTTAAATAAAAATTGAGAAAATCATGCGCTACTCTGGCCAAGTATTTACCTGTCAAATATTTGAATGGAGACTCAAAACAATGTTGACAGTATATGTTAAGACAAAATTTGAATATGCAGATGCTATACGTATTGGCAACATTTAAAAGAACATGTGGATCAGATAGAGAAGATACAAAAGTTACTAAACAGAGTGGCCACACTGACTCATACTGCGACAGGAGGATATATGATAAAGTTGTATGTTTATTCTGATATACACAAATACAGTTACGTAGATTATCATACATAGCAGCATATGTGTACAGAACCTGGGATAACCCAAAAAAAAAAGTCAGACAAAGTGACTTATTTCCATTATTCCAGTGGGCATGAAAAAAATAAGATTTTTTTAGTAACGTCATCAAGGATAACAAGAGAGCAAATATAAATTTCAAGAGTATGAATGGAAGAACCAGCAGCAGGAACTAGTATAAGTCAGCCCCATTTTTTTTTGAGATTAACAGACGGATCAAGAATGTTAACGCAGGTGAATAAAGAGAAGAGTACAACGGTACTCGAACCGTGGTTCATGTATATAACAGGTCCAACACTATAACCACTCAGCTACAAAGCTTACAAGAGGATGATTTTTCAATCAGCAGTTCTGTATCATGACAGCTTCTGGGTTGTGGGATGAGACAGTAGACTCATGGTGACGCCGCTACAAGCATGGCACACAACTCATGTGTTTAAAATCATTCTTTACTAAGATCTTTGGTCGAGTGCTTACAGCATTGGGCTTGCCATATGCTTGTACCATGGTTCGAGACCCCTTCTAGTCTTCTCATTATTCACAACCCGGTGAGTGCACGTGCTATACCATTTAACACACACACACACACACACACACACACACACACACACACACACACACACGCACACGCACACGCACACGCACACACACACACGCACACACACACTGCAAGAAGGCCCTCGACACAGTTCCTCACAAGAGATTAGTGCAGAAGCTAGAGGATCAGGTACGTATAACAGGAAGGGCACTGCAGTGGATGAAAGAATACCTGATAGGGAGGCAACAACGAGTCATGGTACGATATGAGGTATCACAATGGGAGCCTGTGACGAGCGGGGTTCCACAGGTCCTGGGACCAGTGTTGTTTTTGGTATATGTGAATGAAATGACGAAGGGATAGACACAAAAGTGTCCCTGTTCGCAGATGATGTGAAGTTAATGAGGAGAATTAAATCAGATGAGGATCAGGCAGGACTACGAAGAGACCTGGACAGACTGGACACGTGGTCCAGCAACTGGCTACTCGAATTTAACCCTGCCAAATGCAAAGTCATGAAGATCGGGGAAGGACACAGAAGACCGCAGACAGAGTATAGGCTAGGTGGCCAAAGACTGCAAACCTCACTCAAGGAGAAAGATCTTGGGGTGAGTATAATACCGAACACGTCTCCGGAAGCACACACCAACCAGATAACTGCTGAAGAATATGGGCGCCTGGCAAACCTGAGAATAGCGTTCCGATACCTCAGTAAGGAATCGTTCAAGACACTGTACACTGTGTACGTCAGGCCTATACTGGAGTACGCAGCACCTGTTTGGAACCCACACCTGGTTAAGCACGTCAAGAAATTAGAGAAAATGCAAAGGTTTGCAACAAGGTTAGTTCCAGGGCTAAGGAGAATGTCCTACGAGGAAAGATTAAGGGAAATCGGCCTGACGACACTGGAGGACAGGAGGGTTAGGTGAAATATGATAACGACATAAAGTACTACGAGGAATAGATAAGGTGGACAGAGACAGGATGTTCCAGAGATGAGACACAGAAACAAGGGGTCACATTTAAAAGTTGAAGACTCAGATGAGTCAACTAATGTAGTGGAGGCAGGAATCATTTATAGCTTTAAGACAAGGTATCATAAAGCCCCTGGAGCAGGGAGAGAGAGAGGACCTAGTAGCAGCCAGTGATGAGGCGGGGCCAGGAACTGAGTCTCGACCTCTGCAACCACAAATAGGTGAGTATACACACACACACACACACTCACACACACACACACACACACACACAACACACACACACACACACACACACACACACACACACACACACACACACACACAGAAGGAGATCAATGTGCTTCTGGGTGTAATTAGGAATGACCTACAAAATTGACATTGGAAAGGGAAGGGAATGTTATGACGCAGCAGCAGCAGAAGCAGTGTGTGTGTGTGTTTACTTGTGCCTTGTTTTAGACACACACACCTCCTCTCCTCTAAATTAAATATATCCTATGCTTTCTATAATGTTTTCTATAGTAGTGTGAGATACCAGTACCATGGTAGAGATGGTAGGTTATGGTATGAGTTACACCATGGTAGAGATGGTAGGTTATGGTATGAGTTACTAAAACCATAGTAGAGATGGTAGGTTATGATATTAGTTACTAACACCATGGTAGAGAGAAAGATAAAGAAAAAGAGAGAGAAATAGCATTATCATTCACCATATCTGTTGACAAATTAATACATATGATGAGCACTTTTGTGAGTTTACAATTCAACACACACCACCACGAGGTGTTAGTTATCAGTCAGCAGAAGAACTTATTGTCGATGGAATCTGTAAATGGACAGACCAAATTACTTTGTGGTCTATACACAAAGTAATTTTTGCTGGAATTAGCTTGGATATAAAGGCCTGGAGGGCACCTGAGTGACGACCAGGTATCACAACACACTGTGAATTAAAAGTGTATCATCAAATTTCAGTGGTACTCGGAGCCCCAGGTGAACAATGAAATGAGTTTTCCGCAGTACGAAATGCTGAATTTGTTTTAATAATCGTAATTGTTATTCTGGCAATATTTTGATATTTTCTCTAATGATATTTTCACTTTGATTGCTTGTATCTGAGTGTAAGTTTGGCCTGCAGCCAGAAGCAACGTATCTGTGAGGTGAATGGCTTCGTAATTTAAAGGAAAATTATAATATATAGGATTGAGGCTGGTGAAGGGCTCTTAATACCAGGAACTGGATCAAACCCTTCTCTTCCTTAGGTCAAAAATGATTACCTCCCATTCCTCAGGCGCTGCATGGCCCTTATGAGTTTAGTGCTTCCATGTTAATGTAATAGTGGTTAGGAAAGGTTTGTTAGGAAACAGGACTAGTGTCTCCTATCGCGAGTCTTAGTCATGTGATGACCCACAGCTGGACTTTTTGGTCATGTGATCAAGGCCTTCTGAACCACCCCTTTAACAATTATGATTATGATTATAAACATTAGATTCGATAATTAGTGGTCCAATAGTATGATGGACAGTATTCAGAAAACAACCTGTCCTTCTTATAGACAGTATAATATCCTGTTTAATATGTCAAGTTATATTATATATACAAATAAAATGCCAGGTATTTTAAAAGCAAATATCCTAAATTTGCTTCCAACAGTTAAAACATAAATTGTAGATAATATATCCAGAACTTCTCCTGTAACCATTTTGGGGCCTAGTTCCTGGGCTCCTCGTCTTTGTGATGATAATGATTTTAAAAACTGACAAGTTGAAGAATGAGACACTTGTGCAACATTTAGGAATCTTTATTGAGGAAACGTTTCTCCAGCCAGTGGCTTCTTCAGTCTAATATAGAGAGTAACAGTGTGGGACTGATTATCTCAAACTCCTCGTCTTGTTCTCTTATTCTCTGTATTGGACTGTTCACAAGTGTCTCATTCCTCAGCTTTCCGTGTGTCTGTATGTTCCTCCACGGGATAGGTATGCTATTACACTATCCTTCACAGGATAGGTATGCTATTACACTATCCTCCACAGGATAGGTATGCTATTACACTATCCTCCACAGGATAGGTATGCTATTACACTATCCTCCACAGGATAGGTATGCTCTTACACTATCCTCCACAGGATAGGTATGCTATTACACTATCCTCCACAGGATAAGTATGCTCTTACACTATCCTCCACAGGATAGGTATGCTGTTACGCTATCCTCCACAGGATAGGTATGCTTTTACACTATCCTCCACAGGATAGGTATGCTCTTACACTATCCTCCACAGGATAGGTATGCTCTTACACTATCCTCCACAGGATAGGTATGCTCTTACACTATCCTCCACAGGATAGGTATGCTCTTACACTATCCTCCACGGGATAGGTATGCTCTTACACTATCCTCCACAGGATAGGTATGCTCTTACACTATCCTCCACATGATAGGTATGCTCTTACACTATCCTCCACAGGATAGGTATGCTCTTACACTATCCTCCACAGGATAGGTATGCTCTTACACTATCCTCCACAGGATAGGTATGTTCTTACACTATCCTCCACAGGATAGGTATGCTCTTACACTATCCTCCACAGGATAGGTATGCTTTAACACTCTCCTCCACAGGATAGGTATGCTTTAACACTATCCTTCACAGGATAGGTATGCTCTTACACTATCCTCCACAGGATAGGTATGCTTTAACACTATCCTCCACAGGATAAGTATGCTCTTACACTATCCTCCACAGGATAGGTATGCTCTTACACTATCCTCCACAGGATAGGTATGCTCTTACACTCTCCTCCACAGGATAGGTATGCTCTTACACTCTCCTCCACAGGATAGGTATGCTTTAACACTATCCTTCACAGGATAGGTATGCTTTAACACTATCCTTCACAGGATAGGTATGCTCTTACACTATCCTCCACAGGATAGGCATGCTTTAACACTATCCTTAACAGGATAGGTATGCTCTTACACTATCCTCCACAGGATAGGTATGCTCTTACACTATCCTCCACAGGATAGGTATGCTCTTACACTATCCTCCACAGGATAGGTATGCTTTTACACTATCCTCCACAGGATAGGTATGCTTTTACACTATCCTCCACAGGATAGGTATGCTCTTACACTATCCTCCATAGGATAGGTATGCTCTTACACTATCCTCCACAGGATAGGTATGCTCTTACACTATCCTCCACAGGATAGGTATGCTCTTACACTATCCTCCACAGGATAGGTATGCTCTTACACTATCCTCCACGGGATAGGTATGCTCTTACACTATCCTCCACGGGATAGGTATGCTCTTACACTATCCTCCACAGGATAGGTATGCTCTTACACTATCCTCCACATGATAGGTATGCTCTTACACTATCCTCTACAGGATAGGTATGCTCTTACACTATCCTCCACAGGATAGGTATGCTCTTACACTATCCTCCACAGGATAGGTATGCTCTTACACTATCCTCCACAGGATAGGTATGCTCTTACACTATCCTCCACAGGATAGGTATGCTCTTACACTATCCTCCACAGGATAGGTATGCTCTTACACTATCCTCCACAGGATAGGTATGCTCTTACACTATCCTCCACAGGATAGGTATGCTCTTACACTATCCTCCACAGGATAGGTATGCTCTTACACTATCCTCCACAGGATAGGTATGCTCTTACACTATCCTCCACGGGATAGGTATGCTCTTACACTATCCTCCACAGGATAGGTATGCTCTTACACTATCCTCCACATGATAGGTATGCTCTTACACTATCCTCTACAGGATAGGTATGCTCTTACACTATCCTCCACAGGATAGGTATGCTCTTACACTATCCTCCACAGGATAGGTATGCTCTTACACTATCCTTCACAGGATAGGAATGCTCTTACACTATCCTCCACAGGATAGGTATGCTCTTACACTATCCTCCACAGGATAGGTATGCCCTTACACTATACTCCACAGGATAGTTATGCTCTTACACTATCCTCCACAGGATAGGTATGCTCTTACACTATCCTTCACAGGATAGGTATGCTCTTACACTATCCTCCACAGGATAGGTATGCTCTTACACTATCCTCCACAGGATAGGTATGATCTTACACTATCCTCCACAGGATAGGTATGCTCTTACGGTATCCTCCACAGGATAGGTATGCTCTTACGGTATCCTCCACAGGATAGGCATGCTCTTACACTATCCTCCACAGGATACGTATGCTCTTACACTATCCTCCACAGGATACGTATGCTCTTACACTATCCTCCACAGGATAGGTATGCTCTTACACTATTCTCCACAGGATAGGTATGCTTTTACACTATCCTCCATAGGATAGGTATGCTCTTACACTATCCTCCACAGGATAGGTATGCTCTTACACTATCCTCCACAGGATAGGTATGCTCTTACACTATCCTCCGCAGGATAGGTATGCTCATACACTATCCTCCACAGGATAGGTATGCTCTTACTCTATCCTCCATAGGATAGGTATGCTCTTACACTATCCTCCACAGGATAGGTATGCTTTTACACTATCCTCCATAGGATAGGTATGCTCTTACACTATCCTCCATTGGATAGGTATGCTTTTACACTCTCCTCCATAGGATAGGTATGCTCTTACACTATCCTCCACAGGATACGTATGCTCTTACATTATCCTCCACAGGATAGGTATGCTCTTACACTATCCTCCACAGGATAGGTATGCTCTTACACTCTCCTCCATAGGATAGGTATGCTCTTACACTATCCTCCACAGGATAGGTATGCTTTAGCACTATCCTCCACAGGATAGGTATGCTCTTACACTATCCTCCACAGGATAGATATGCTCTTACACTATCCTTCACAGGATAGGTATGCTCTTACACTATCCTCCATAGGATAGGTATGCTCTTACACTATCCTCCACAGGATAGGTATGCTTTAACACTATCCTTCACAGGATAGGTATGCTCTTACACTATCCTCCACAGGATAGGTATGCTTTAACACTCTCCTCCACAGGATAGGTATGCTTTAACACTATCCTTCACAGGATAGGTATGCTTTAACACTATCCTTCACAGGATAGGTATGCTCTTACACTATCCTCCACAGGATAGGTATGCTTTAACACTATCCTTCACAGGATAGGTGTGCTCTTACACTATCCTCCACAGGATAGGTATGCTTTAACACTATCCTTCACAGGATAGGTATGCTTTAACACTATCCTTCACAGGATAGGTATGCTCTTACACTATCCTCCACAGGATAGGTATGCTCTTACACTATCCTCCACAGGATAGGTATGCTCTTACACTATCCTCCACAGGATAGGTATGCTTTAACACTATCCTCCACAGGATAGGTATGCTTTAACACTATCCTTCACAGGATAGGTATGCTTTAACACTATCCTCCACAGGATAGGTATGCTTTAACACTATCCTTCACAGGATAGGTATGCTTTAACACTATCCTTCACTGGATAGGTATGCTTTAACACTATCCTTCACAGGATAGGTATGCTTTAACACTATCCTTCACAGGATAGGTATGCTCTTACACTATCCTCCACAGGGTAGGTATACTCTTACACTATCCTCCACAGGATAGGTATGCTTTAACACTATCCTTCACTGGATAGGTATGCTTTAACACTCTCCTCCACAGGATAGGTATACTCTTACACTATCCTCCACAGGATAGGTATGCTTTAACACTATCCTCCACAGGATAGGTATGCTTTAACACTATCCTTCACAGGATAGGTATGCTCTTACACTATCCTCCACAGGGTAGGTATACTCTTACACTATCCTCCACAGGATAGGTATGCTTTAACACTATCCTTCACAGGATAGGTATGCTTTAACACTATCCTTCACAGGATAGGTATGCTTTAAACACTATCCTTCACAGGATAGGTATGCTTTAACACTATCCTTCACAGGATAGGTATGCTTTAACACTATCCTCCACAGGATAGGTATGCTTTAACACTATCCTTCACAGGATAGGTATGCTTTAACACTATCCTCCACAGGATAGGTATGCTTTAACACTATCCTTCACAGGATAGGTATGCTCTTACACTATCCTCCACAGGATAGGTATGCTTTAACACTATCCTTCACAGGATAGGTATGCTCTTACACTATCCTCCACAGGATAGGTATGCTCTTACACTATCCTCCACAGGATAGGTATGCTTTAACACTATCCTTCACAGGATAGGTATGCTCTTACACTATCCTCCACAGGATAGGTATGCTTTAACACTATCCTCCACAGGATAGGTATGCTTTAACACTATCCTTCACAGGATAGGTATGCTCTTACACTATCCTCCACAGGATAGGTATGCTTTAACACTATCCTCCACAGGATAGGTATGCTTTAACACTATCCTTCACAGGATAGGTATGCTCTTACACTATCCTCCACAGGATAGGTATGCTTTAACACTATCCTTCACTGGATAGGTATGCTTTAACACTCTCCTCCACAGGATAGGTATACTCTTACACTATCCTCCACAGGATAGGTATGCTTTAACACTATCCTTCACAGGATAGGTATGCTTTAACACTCTCCTCCACAGGATAGGTATACTCTTACACTATCCTCCACAGGATAGGTATGCTTTAACACTATCCTTCACTGGATAGGTATGCTTTAACACTATCCTTCACAGGATAGGTATGCTCTTACACTATCCTCCACAGGATAGGTATGCTTTAACACTATCCTTCACAGGATAGGTATACTCTTACACTATCCTCCACAGGATAGGTATGCTCTTACACTATCCTCCACAGGATAGGTATGCTTTAACACTATCCTTCACAGGATAGGTATGCTCTTACACTATCCTCCACAGGATAGGTATGCTTTAACACTATCCTTCACAGGATAGGTATGCTCTTACACTATCCTCCACAGGATAGGTATGCTTTAACACTATCCTTCACAGGATAGGTATGCTTTAACACTATCCTTCACAGGATAGGTATGCTTTAACACTATCCTTCACAGGATAGGTATGCTCTTACACTATCCTCCACAGATAGGTATGCTTTAACACTATCCTTCACAGGATAGGTATGCTTTAACACTATCCTTCACAGGATAGGTATGCTTTAACACTATCCTTCACAGGATAGGTATGCTTTAACACTCTCCTCCACAGGATAGGTATGCTTTAACACTATCCTTCACAGGATAGGTATGCTTTAACACTATCCTTCACTGGATAGGTATGCTTTAACACTATCCTTCACAGGATAGGTATACTTTAACACTATCCTTCACAGGATAGGTATGCTTTAACACTATCCTTCACAGGATAGGTATGCTTTAACACTATCCTTCACAGGATAGGTATGCTTTAACACTATCCTTCACAGGATAGGTATGCTTTAACTATCCTTCACAGGATAGGTATGCTTTAACACTATCCTTCACAGGATAGGTATGCTTTAACACTCTCCTCCACAGGATAGGTATGCTTTAACACTATCCTTCACAGGATAGGTATGCTTTAACACTATCCTCCACAGGATAGGTATGCTTTAACACTATCCTTCACAGGATAGGTATGCTTTAACACTATCCTTCACAGGATAGGTATGCTTTAACACTATCCTTCACTGGATAGGTATGCTTTAACACTATCCTTCACAGGATAGGTATGCTTTAACACTATCCTTCACAGGATAGGTATGCTTTAACACTATCCTCCACAGGATAGGTATGCTTTAACACTATCCTTCACAGGATAGGTATGCTTTAACACTATCCTTCACTGGATAGGTATGCTTTAACACTATCCTTCACAGGATAGGTATGCTTTAACACTATCCTTCACAGGATAGGTATGCTTTAACACTATCCTTCACTGGATAGGTATGCTTTAACACTATCCTTCACAGGATAGGTATGCTTTAACACTATCCTTCACAGGATAGGTATGCTCTTACACTATCCTCCACAGGATAGGTATGCTTTAACACTATCCTTCACAGGATAGGTATGCTCTTACACTATCCTCCACAGGATAGGTATGCTCTTACACTATCCTCCACAGGATAGGTATGCTTTAACACTATCCTTCACAGGATAGGTATGCTCTTACACTATCCTCCACAGGATAGGTATGCTTTAACACTATCCTTCACAGGATAGGTATGCTCTTACACTATCCTCCACAGGATAGGTATGCTTTAACACTATCCTTCACAGGATAGGTATACTCTTACACTATCCTCCACAGGATAGGTATGCTTTAACACTATCCTCCACAGGGTAGGTATGCTCTTACATTATCCTCCACAGGATAGGTATGCTTTAACACTATCCTTCACAGGATAGGTATACTCTTACACTATCCTCCACAGGATAGGTATGCTTTAACACTATCCTTCACAGGATAGGTATACTCTTACACTATCCTCCACAGGATAGGTATGCTTTAACACTATCCTCCACAGGATAGGTATGCTCTTACACTATCCTCCACAGGATAGGTATGCTCTTACACTATCCTCCACAGGATGATCATGGGGGTGCACGGTGACCTTCAGTTGTGATCATTTAATCGTGGGATAAACTATATAGTTTATCTTATCTCAGCTACACAACAAACTGCTGACGGTTTATAGTGTTCTTTGTTTCTTAATGTTCATCTTGTTGCAGAATGTTGCCACATGTTCATCTCTCCTGCTGCTGACTTTCTCTCTTCTCACCTGAACTGTCTCCTGCTGCTGACTTTCTCTCTTCTCACCTGAACTGTCTCCTGCTGCTGACTTTCTCTCTTCTCACCTGAACTGTCTCCTGCTGCTGACTTTCTCTCTTCTCACCTGAACTGTCTCCTGCTGCTGACTTTCTCTCTTCTCACCAAACTGTCTCCTGCTGTTGACTTTCTCTCTTCTCACCTGAACTGTCTCCTGCTGCTGACTTTCTCTCTTGTCACTTGAACTGTCTCCTGCTGCTGACTTTCTCCTCTCTTCTTTATATTAACTGTCTTCTCTTTTCTCTCTCTTGACTTGATAATTGTCGAGGGCTCGAAATTCCACCCTGAGTGTCCTCTGTACATTGTGGGTCACTGGGTTGAGGGAGAGCGTTGGTGTGTTGAGGAGAAGGATGCTGGGTTGAGGAGAGGGATTCTGGGTTGAGGGAGAGGGGTGGTGGGTTGAGGGAGAGTTGATGATAGTGTCCAAACAAATAGAAGCACCTCACGTAAAACGAGATGGAGGAAGGGGAGGGGAGGGGAAGAGGGAAGAAAGGAGGGGAGAGGCGAGAGAGGGGATATTGAGAGAGGAGTTAGCTAAAGTGGAGTTAACGAAGAGGAAAATAACAGAGATGAGAAAGGAAGACAGGTTAAGAATGGTGGAACAGAGAACACGAAGGAGAGACGAGGCAGGAAACAGTAAGGGAGAGAGGGGAAAGATGAATACTAGGAATATGGAAAGGTGCAGGAACAGTGAGGGGAGAAGAGGAGAAACACGAGGGGAAAACGGAGAGGGAGAAACTAAGAGTGTGAGGGGGGAAAAAGTGGAGATGAGAGAGGGGGGAAGTGGAGATGGGAGAAGGGAAAGTGGAGATGATAGAGGGGAACGATAACGGGGAAATCTGTACACTGTTAACTTTTCCACTTGATAGAGAGACTTAGAGAAACAAACTAGGTATCGTGTTTCCCCTCCCTCAGTCCACTTAGTGTGAGAGCAACACTCCACAAAGTCCAGGGAGAGAGA